>CM035166.1:64434370-65120331 GCA_020205615.1 Panax quinquefolius | reverse complement strand
GATAATAGGAGAGGTGAGTCAAGTGGAAATTTTAGAAAGAGGAGATTCAACAATGACGGAAAGACATCAAAGAAGAAAGACCAAAGACCAATAACAAATTCTAGGGGAGGAGAACGACCGCCAGTTAGATGTTACAAATGCGGGAAAGAATGACATATCAGCCCAAAATGTCCACAACAATCCAAGGTATGTTACAACTGTGAAAAGGAAGGCCACATAGCTCGGGATTGTTCTGTAGCAAAACCAAGTTCAACGGGGATGGTAACTCCAAGGGCTGTCCCGGATAAGTCGAAATCAGCGGTTCTTGGAAGAGCATTTTTCGTGACTGGCCAAAACGTGAGGAACCCGAACGAGGTGATTACGGGTAAGCTAATCTTGATCTCTTGTGATGTTTATACCTTACTAGATACCGGTTCTACCCATTCTTTTATCTCTCCTGCTTGTGCTCAACGTTTAAACTTGACTCCGGAGAAATTGGACTTTGACTTATCTGTTGAAACTCCGTTGGGTGAAACCTTCGTTACATCTACAGTTTATAAATCTTGCATGATCCAAGTTGGCACTATCACATTACCTGTTGATCTTATATCTTTAAAGATACTTACTTTTGATGTGATTTTAGGAATTGACTGGTTAACCACTCATCATGCCAAAATTGATTATTTTTGTAAGGTTGTTAGTTTTCATATTCCTAACCAACCTGTCATACGAATTCAAACAACTAAACCACTAAAATCAATCACTATCATATCAAGCCATAAAGCTACTCGTTTATTGAAAAACGGATGTCAAGCTTTCTTAGCTCATGTTATGAATTTGAACAAAGACAAGTCAGATTTGAAAAATATTTCTGTTGTTAGAGAATTTCCTAATGTATTTCCTTAAAAACTTCCCAGTCTACCCCTAGAACGTGATGTTGAATTCTTTATTAACCTTGAGCTGGGTACAAACCCCATTTCTAAAACCGTGATCGAATGGCTCCTATTGAACTTGTGGAGTTAAAAGTCCAACTACGAGGAATTGTTAGACATAGGTTTTCATTGGTCCCAAGTACATCTCCTTGGGGTGCTCTGTTCTATTCGTAAGAAGAAGAAAGACGGAGTATGCGACTTTGTATTGACTACCAAGAATTAAACCATGTCACCATTAAGAATAGGTATCCGCTTACCTCACATTGATGACTCGTTCGACCGATTGCAAGGAGCACAATTCTTTTCAAAGATCGATCTTAGTTCGGATATCATCATTGAAGATTAAAACTAAGGATATTCCAAAGAGCGCCTTGAACTTGAATGACGGGCATTATGAATTCTTAGTCATGTCTTTTGGATTGACTAATGCTCTCCGCCGCTTTCATGGATATGATGAACCGTGTATTCAAGGAATATTTGAATCGGCTTTTGTTGTTGTCTTTATTGATGACATCCTCATCTATTCCAAAAGCCATGAAGATCATGAGCACCATTTGAAGCTGATACTTGAAAGGCTTCGTGAAAACAAACTTTATGCCAAGCTGAAGAAATGCGAGTTCTGGCTTGAGGAAGTAGCATTCCTTGGGCACGTGGTGTCAAAACATGGAGTATCTGTCGACCCGGTGAAGATTGAAGCAGTACAAAGTTGGGAGCAACCAAAGTCGGTGATCGAAGTGCGTAGCTTTCTGGGCTTAGCTGGTTATTATCGGAGATTCGTGGAAGGATTTTCTCGAATTGCTACTCTGTTAACTCAGTTGACTTAGAAAGATACAAAATTTGTATGGAGCGAGGAATGCGAAAAGAGTTTCTAAGAGCTCAAGAGGAGACTCATTTTGGCACCTGTTCTAGCAATACCATCTGGTATGGATGGATTTGTTATATACAACGATGCTTCAGGTAAAGGGTTAGGATGCGTTCTCATGCAACATGGGAAATTCGTAGCCTATGCCTCACGACAACTCAAAGAATATGAGAGGAATTATCCTACTCATGATCTAGAGTTAGCGTGATCAATGATTCGCGTTGAAAATTTGGAGACACTACTTGTATGGGGAGAGAGTGGAGATTTATACGGACCATAAAAGCCTCAAATATTTCTTCACCCGAAAAAAAGAACTCAACATGCGGCAACGACGTTGGCTTGAACTATTGAAAGATTACAATCACACTATTCAATATCATCCCGAAAAGCGAGCGTAGTAGTGGATTTATTGAGTAGAAGATCATATGCGTCTGAAAGTGCGATATTGTTAATGCAAAGGCCCATTCTGTACGAATTGCAAAGGATGGAGGTAGAATTAAAGACTCCAGGGACCCACATGATGATGGCGAATATACGAGTAGAACCAACTTTAATCGATAAAGTTAAAGCTGCTCAAGTACGGACCTGGAGCTGATACGTATGAAGAAGAAAGTGCAAGAAAGAGCTATTCCATAAGCGAGAATCGATGAAGAAGGAATACTTAGATTCAACTCCAGACTTTGTGTTCCTAACGATTCTAACTTGAAGCATAGAATCATGATGGAGGCACACAACACCCCGTTTGCAATTCATCCTGGGAGTAACAAAATGTATCATGATATTCAACATACATTTTGGTGGAACAATATGAAGAGAGAGATTGCAGAGTTTATCTCGAGGTGTTTAACTTATCAACGTGTAAAGGCAGAGCATCAAGTGCCAAAGGGTCCATTACAACCACTTGAGATTCCAAAATAGAAGTGGGAACACATTACTATGGATTTCGTTACAGGTCTTCCCAAAGTTTCTCAAGGCATAGATGTGATTTGGGTTATTGTTGATAGATTAACCAAGTCTGCCCATTTCTTACCGATAAGTGAGACTTATTCCCTTGAACGTCTTGCTCGTATTTACGTGAATGAGATTGTGAGATTGCATGGCATGCCAGTATCCATAGTTTCGGATCGTGACCCAAGATTCACTTCACGATTTTGGGTTAGCTTGCTAAAAGCTATGAGCGCAGTTGATTGATTGATTCGACATACCATCCTCAAACGGACGGACAATTAGAGAGGACTATTCAAACCTTTGAAGATCTATTAAGACTTTGTGTCCTAGATTTTAAATGAAGTTAGGATAAGTACTTGCCACTGGTGGAATTCTCCTACAACAACAGTTATCAAGCAAGTATAGGCATGGCTCCATTTGAGGCGTTGTATGGACGAAAAGTGTCGATTCTCCAAAGATCTTTGGGACGAGGTGGGAGAAGCAATGTTGTTGGGACCAGAATTAGTAATATTACTACGAGAAAAGATCCAAATGATTCGACAACGATTCAAACCTCACAAAATCAATAAAAGAGTTATGGCCGATCTTCATAGAAAGGACGTGGAGTTTAATTTTGGAGATCATGTATTGTTACGTGTTGCTCCATGGAAGGAGTTACAAGATTAGGAAAAGAGAGGAAAGCTCAATCCACGATTTGTTGGTCCATTTGAGATTCTTATTAGAATAGGAAATGTGTCCTATAGACTCGCATTACCTCCAAGTATGTCTCGTGTTTATAATGTTTTTACATATCCATGCTTCAGTAAATATGTGAAAGACCCGAACCATATTATTGTGTTAGAACCAGATTGAGATAGCCAAGATTTAACGTATCGAAGAAGTACTGTTAAGATATTGGATAGGAAAGAGCATGTCCTACGCACCAAGGTTATACCACAAGTTAAGGTTTTGTGGAGAAACCATGCTATTGAAGAAATGACACGGGAGTTGGAATCGAAATGAAGGCGAGGTATCCTCACCTTTTGAAACACAGTGCGTATGTCAATTTAACGACAAAATTTCATAAGGAGGGGGTTGTAAGACCCCAACTTATGATAAATAAAATCAATTTCCTCTAATTATTATTGTGAATAATAAGGTATTAATTTGATATAATTCTACGGTTATGGGTGAAATGTGCAAATTTTGCAAAATATGCAAGTGGTTATAAAATAATCATTGTTGTGGGGAATATTCATTTGGTCGTGGAATATTCTTGTTGTCGGGGAATATTAAATCAATGGCACAATCATTTTGTGGGCCCCATGCAGAATAATTATCGATGAAGAAAGCGCACAAGTTTGAATTTTTATAAATAACGACGTAGTTATTACAGAATTAACACTCTGTTGGAATACCCAGGTGGTTAAAATACGATGTCTGGCGTGGATGCACAATATTGATAAATTATTGATCCTTACGTGAAGGCACTACTCAATAATTGTTACGATGATTCTTGTTCAATATTTTATTTTATTGATTCAATAATTGATGCGTTGATATTTTATATTATTGTTGTTTCAATAATTGTCAGTGCACAGTATTTCCCATTATCAGATAAATAATTCATATTATTTGAATAATATTATTAGATAACATTATTGACAATGTCTAGAAAGTTCTGTCAAGGAGAGGTTTGGTCACCTAATTGCGCGCCAGTAAGGAGAAATTCTTATTGGAAAGCCCCCTCTTTCCTGGGAACGGTCTAGTTGTCATAAATGTGATTCTGTAATATTATTTGTGAATAATTAATTATTGATTCATATGATATGGAAATAATTAATTTATATGGATATAAATGTTGGATATATTTATTGTGGTAAAAAATTGAAGGAGTTAATGTTGAGGTGTTTTATCAGTATTTTTATCGGAATAAAGGTATTAAAAATTAAACCCGGTGTTTTTGAGATATATTGTACGAGTTATAATTTTTAATCAAATGTTGGATCGTTGTAATTTTGGATATGTTATACATATATAATTTGAGTATATCTTCACAAATTTTGAACCGTTAAAAATGAATGTACGATTTGTTATGAATTTTAAGAGGTAATCGATTCCAAAATTAGGTTTATAAATGATTTGTTGGAAAATTCTAGAATTGAGTGGGCCCCACTTGTGGTTGGTGAAGAAATGTGCTGAATTTATTTCAAATGTGGTGGGTGGGAATAGTAACAAGTAAAGCCATCAGGTTGCAGGTCAAGTCTGCTAACATTTTCCTATAAATATAGTGCTAAGTTAGAATTGAAAATCACACCAGAAACAAGTTTTCTCTCTTTCTCTCTCTAGATTATTGAGTGTATTTTGTGAGTATTTAGATACTTTGTGAGTTTTTATTCATCAGTGCAAGTTTCCTTCAGACTTATACCGATATTCCGATCAGAAGTACTGATATTTTGAGGTAAGAGATGTTATTTTCTTCATATATGATATTATTTCTTCAATTTCATTATGCCGAAGTATTGATCTGAATTTTTATCAAATTTAGAACTTTTTGTGTTGGGATTACTATTCACGTATACGACACTATTCACGAATACGGCACTATTCACCGAAAAAATGAAATTTTCTTCTTTTTATCCAAGATGTCTATTATGGTTACTATCTTTGATTGTATCCATGTTTTGATCTTTATTTTTGAATTCTGCTTCAAAATTCTTATTTATGAAGTATTATTGATCTTGGATAAAGTGTTATACGAATCCCTACTATTTGTCCATCCGTTTCACTGGATTCGTTTTCTTTGAAATATTTTTCATCATCCTCAGTCCTAAATGATGATATTACTAAATATCTTCGGTCTGTAGTGCAAAGATAAATGATTAACTGATGAACATCTTTAGCCCGTAGTGCAAAGATGAACATGTGTTGAGATGAACATGACCAATTTGGTGATATGAAAATGAATATCTTTGGCACTGTAGTGCAAAAGATGAATATTTGATTAAAGATGTATATTGATTGTTGTTACATGGATAAAATATTGATGATGGACTTTTAAATCTTAGAAGATAGTAGAACTCATTCTACTTGACACTTCTAATGGATTGTTGTTTCCATTGCAGATTGTTGATCTAAAACTTGTTGGCTATTATATTTTATCAGATTTTTCCCTGTTGAAGACTAACGATAATTTGTTATATATTATCTTAGACATAATATTCTTTACTGGGCTAGTTGAGCTCACCCTTTTCCTTTTTGTTCCATTTTCTCAGGAGGTGAGAACATAGCAGAAACTAGTTGGGGTACGGAGTGATGGTTCTAGAAAGAGGTTTTAGCAGTCCTCACTATTTCTGTAAAATAGTGTTTGAATAATTGTAACGAGGACTTATTTGAGTGTGGATATTGTCTAGAAGACAATATCTGTATTTAAACTCACAGTATGTGTTGTCGTATTTTGCACGACAATTGTATTATTGAAGTTGTAGTTTGCTTTCTATACCATGTATTTGGTGACTCAGAATGGGTGTTGTATACCTATTTTGGGGGCGTCACACTTACACACATTTGAAGGTGTTTGTTGGAGAACTCGGTTCTTATGCAGAGGATGAGAAGCTCAAAATGCAATTGTTCATTCGGAAAAAAGTCTGACTAGAGAAGCCCGTTCGTGGTATAACAGATTAGACAATTCAAAGATCCATTGCTGGGAAGAGCTAGCACATGCCTTCCTCACACAATATAGCTTCCAGTCTCAGATGGCTCTAATTTGTGACATTACTAAGGTCAAGAAGCGATCTAACGAGTATTTGGAGAGTATGCCCAGAGGTGGAGGCGCCTTTGCTTTCGTCAAGTTATTCATTCTACATGTGAGAATCATAAATGGTCATGACTTTCATAGACATACAAGAAGGTCCTTTCTATGAAGCAGTATTAGCCGAAACATCCAGTAAACCATTTTCTGAAATTGTCAAACATGGGGAGATGGCTAAGATGGGATTAAAGTAAGGAAAGGTTCAAGACCTAGCTCGCCTTAAAGTCGTCGTTGAGCACATCCAATTCATAAATTATGGAAACAACCCCAGGAGGGTCCATAAAAGAAAGAGGAAGGTGTTTCCGACGACACTACTGAGGTCAAAAAGGCAATCGAACATGCCTATCCATAGGAGAAATTACACTCCCTTTCAAGTACAGTCTTCAAACCCTCAAGTACCAAAAGGTGGAGAGATTAAATACCCTCGAGTGTTCACACCCTTAGGGGATTCACTCGAGAATATTTTCATTATTTCGACAACGCGAAGAAAATCATGCATCTTCTTCCACCGGCCCAACCCTAATGGGACGGGGTTTCAATGTCGCCGGAAATGTGCTTATCATGCCGGGGCACTGGACATGATACTTTCAGGATTGTTGGGCCTTGAAACACAAGATCCAAGACACGATAGACAATGGTGAGATCGTGGTCACCAAACTAGATCGACCTCACGTTCAAGACAACCCTCTTCCTCAACACAAAGAAGAAGAAGTCAACATGATTAATTGGAGCAATGGGCGAGAGTTCCAATTTCAAGCATGAAGTCATCTTAGACCACCAAAGATGGTGTTAACAAGTAGGATTATGCCAAGTTCCATTTTGCAATGGGCGTAAGATGAAAAGATTAGCGTGCAAGCAAATTGAGCGATTCGCGAAGCGGTGATCTATCAAAGCATCAAGTTACACATGATTAGTCGACCAGAGCATGCTAGTCTCCTTCCTCTTGTCATGAGTATTCCTCGTCACCTTCTGAAAATGAAATGTTGGAGGACAAAGTGACAAAAAGAGCGAATGCTAAAGTCCGTCGGGATTTTGCCAATAGAAGGAATTTACATATGCAGGCCAACCTATGGAGCAAATCCTTGAGATGCTAATCAATGAAGGAAGGATCACTTCCTTCTACCTCCAATCAATCCCCGTTTAGGGACGGTACAATTCTGATGGAGTATGTCAATATCACTCACATTCTCGCGGGCACACTACTGAAAAAGGTCTATCAACGACCAATTATATCAATCGATAGCATATCCGATTGTCGATATTCTTAATAGCGACCGATATTAGCGACCAACCTATATTCTAGTCATTTAATCTATATCAAATGACCGAATTGTGGTTGCAACTCGATCGCTAGAACAAATTTCCCCGAAAATTTGGCGGGAAAAGTTGGTAGCGTAGTTTTATTGCGACCACTTAAAAGCAATGACCGCATGCGATCACCGATAAGTCCATGTCATTAAAAGCGTAACCGTGATGCATGTCGCGAGATGGCGTTCCTTGATCAAACTAAATGAATTGATAACTACCAGCTCAAACCTACGAGAACACGGAAGGAAAAAAAGGGAGGTCACCAAAAAAGAGAGAAGAGGAGAAAGGGGGAGAAGAGAAGAAGGAGAAGCAGTTTTCGTTCATTCTTCTTCAAATTAGAGACTAATTATAGAGGTAAGAGCTACTTTTTAAGTTCTTCTTCTTTAATTTTTTTGGTTGTTTATTATTTTTGTTCGTTCTTCTCCAAATCAGTATGTTTGCTACAAATTTGTGTTTTAAGAGTTAATTTATTGCAAAGAGTTGAATGAATGAATATGGCTAGCATGCTTAAATCATATTTTGGGTAATATAATTATGATTTTATTAGTATTTGAAGTCGATTTGGGTAATATGATTATGTTTGGTTTATATGTTTTGATTAGAGTAAAATTTATTTGGGTAATCGTAGTACTTTGGTTAATTTAATTTTGTTAATTTATGTCGGTTTGGGTAACTTGATTAGTGATAGGATGGAGTTAGTATAAAATTTATATTTTAGGTAACTTGACTTGGGTAATAGGATGAATGTATTAGATTGTAGTTAGTATAAAATTTATATTTTGGGATTCTTTTTGTGCAATAGAGGTAGTAATGATTTGGTTATTATAGGAAGTCATGCACATGATATAGACTCGTTAATCCCCTGTTTATGTTTGTAGTTTAACCAATTATATTGGTCATTGTGAAAAAATCATTTTAGACTAAGAACTTGACATTGACATCATAATGTGAATCAAAGCGTGAATAATTGCTCCCACGGAAATGATTGGGTTTCAAAGTTTGCAAGTTTGATCCTCACATGCTACGGACACTGCAAAACTCTTTTGTTGTAAATCTCTAGATTAAAAGCTGTTTATGGATGGTAATTCTTTTTATGAGCATTGGGATTAGATAAGTTCATAATTTCCATCCAATTCTATGGTATCTAATATGGATTTGTTGGTTTATATCTTGGGTTCCTAGAAATGACCTTACATACATCTCATGTCGTGCATGTGGCTAGTCCATATTACGGGGAGACTCTGGCGAAATTTTTTTATTGGTCGGGTTAGTTGCGAACATTTACACTATTAACGAACATTTATACTATTAGCACAGAAGAATGCTGGGCACTCCGCCACCTTTTCCAGAATCTAATTAATAGTGGTGTCTTGCAACTAGCAGACGATGATACCGTGCTGCGGGAGAGTGAGAATACTAGTCCTACTAAGTGGAAGGGATTGGTAGCAGTTATATCCGCTGAGGGCGATGACACTGGCAAACCATTCATTATACCAGCAATTGAACTCAGAGGAAGCAATAATCCTTTGAAAGTTGCCGCTCCAGAGCCACTCAAATTACCATGAAGAGCATAATATCCTATTGTCAGTTTGTACAAAGTTCCATGGAATTATGGAGAAGGTGAAGGATCCACCTCGCATACAACTCTACGGTGTTGAAGGAGAATCCACATATCTTCCCCAACGGGTGATGAAGTCTACCATCAAATCAAAGGGAAAATACCCATGGAGAAGATTGAAAAATTCCTCTGCATTATGGGTCATAACGAAGCCAAGGTGGTTTTAAGCTTAAGAGAAGCTCCACACCAAATTTTAATCCTGGACTTGGTTTTAACTTCCGAGGTATTGGGTTTCGATCTGAACGCATACAATGAAAATTAAAATTTTAAGTAATTTCAAAACCTAAACAGGAACCATGCGAAAATCAATTAACCTAGTGGTTAGAAATTATACCGACGATTGAAAATAAAATTGATGCTTTCGAATCTCCAATTTAATCAAATGAATCGCACCTCTACGGTATCCACATGAACGCCCATGACAAGTAAATCGATCTGTAATAAAAAAGGAAATCGGTACTAGCCACCAAGGATGAGGATTTTGAATTGTTTCTCTCTAGTCTCTCTAAGAAGCTATTGGGGTTTTTGTTTATGAATAATACCTAAGTGGGCGCTATATATCATATATATAGTAGTCAAAAGGTATTAATCAAAAACTAATTTCATAAAATCCAATTTTATATATATATATATATATATATATCTTAATTAAGTCTTACTTAATTAATATACATATATACAAATTATCCTTTTAATTTAAATTCGTGATTTAAATACTATTAATAATATTAATTTATTTAAATCCTTAAAATTTAAATTAATTCCATTTTAAATTACGTTCTATGTGTGTGACCCTATAGGTTATTATTACGTTGGCAATAATTTTAAAATCATATTATAAAATTATAAGCAATGAAATGACATCTAGTAATGCATCACTGCTACCCAAGTAATAATAAGATCGACGATTCGATGCAACCTTTTCGTTACCAATGTTTCAATATAATTTAATCCTTTTAACCTTAATATCCTAGATTAAACTCGAGTCATGGAATGTGTTATACTCTTCATAATTTAATGAAGTTTTTTCTTGATCAATGAGTAGACTATATGAAACAAATCACTATTTGAGCATGGCCATGCATTTCATAGTCCTACTCAATCAAGAGGCCTATGGATATCACCCGTAATATATAGGATGGTTAAATTCCATCTAGATCACTCATATTCCTCACACGATTCATGATGTACCCAACAATCACCTTTATAGTCCACCCTATTAAAGGTGACATTTGATGATATCAAAGTATATAAATTCCGTGTAGAAATATATAGTGATTTTGTTGGGAGGACCATTACATCATTGTCACTATGAGAATTGCTAATGACACTTCGCATAATGCTCCACATAGAATTCTCATGGTGGGTCTGTCCAGTACTTCTTTCTCTAACATGTACCTATGCATTGACTTAATATCTCATATATTTATGACCAATGAGATTTGGTCATCAATCGATCCATATACTAGTCTTAATGCATCATTGTTGTCCCATCAACAATGATACTCGAAACTAAGGACATTTAAGAACAATGATACTAATTATAATTATATAATCTCATGTGTTCAAGTCACATACTTAAAACTATATAATTTGTATCAATATTCTAAGGATTTTTATTATGTTAACATTTATATAACGCATTAAATAAAACCATAATAAAATCATTCATTTATTCAATCAAATATAATATCAAAACATTAAGCAATTATATCAAATAATTGGCCTCTAGGGCATAAACTCTAACACGAGGATCACATGAAAATCTTGATAAGGGTTTTGGAAGAAGCTTTATTCTGGACATCGGTGGATATGGAAAATTTTCAACACTTGGTTGATCACATTTTAACAACAATGTGATATCCTTCATCGATGATGATATCTGCTTGAAGGGACCGGTCATTCTGGCAAAGCCGTGCCATTTATCCACATTCTCATTGACAATACCGCTTAATCTCATGCATGTACTCCTTTGCTGATTGCTTTACGGGGTACCATCAGATCATGGTTGTTGAGGAAGATCGTGAGAAAACTGCTTTCATCACACCTTGGGGAACCTTTTTCTATAGATGGTTGTCATTCGGCCTCATCAATAAAGAGCCACCTATTAGCAAGCTACGATGGCTTTCTTCCATGACTTAATGCACAAAGAGATAGAGATCTACGTGGATGACATCATTTTAAAATCCTGGAAGGAGGAAGACCACTTAGATCATCTCAGGAAGCTCTTGAACACGTTGCGTAAGTACAACTTGAAGTTGAATCCAGCCAAGTGCGCATTTGGCGTTAAATCAGGCAAGTTGCTAGGATTCCTAGTCAGCAACAAAGGGATTGAGCTGGATCCTACCAAAATCTAGGCCATAACGGAAATGCCCATTCCTCAGACCGAGAAGAAAATACGGGGATTTTTTGGAAGAATCAACTTCATTAGCAGGTTCATTTCCCAACTCACAGTAACCTGTGAGCCAATCTTTAAGCTGTTAAGGAAGAACTCCTCCATGAAATGGAATGATGAGTGCCAGAAGGCCTTCATTACAATCAAAGAGTAGCTAGTCAAAGCTCCCATTTTGGTACCACCCAGGGATGATGTTCCCCTGTTCATGTACCTGTCCATAAGTGACAATGCCATGGGATGCATGCTGGGACAGAAAGACGATAGAGGCTAAGAACGAGCTATCTATTACCTCAACAAAAGATTCAGTAGTAGTGAACACAAGTACACTCTGATTGAGAAGACTTGTTGTGCTTTAACATAGGCGTCCATGAGGTTACATCATTACCTCCATGGTCACACAACCCACCTCATATCCCGCATGGATCCTCTCAAGTACGTGTTCAATAAACCCATGTTAAATTACCAACTGTCCAGATGGCAGTTGATTTTGCAACAATTTGACATCGTCTATGTGACTCAAAAGTCCATCAAAGTTTAAGGAATTTCGGATCAACTACGCCGCACCTTCAGGGGACTTCAAACCCTAGGAGACATACTTCCCCGATGAAGGGATAATGATGATCAAAGAACACCATCGAAGACGATACACGCTAAACATGGAAGATGTATTTCGATGGAGCTGTTAATATGGAAGGTTCTAGAGCAGGAGCAGTTCTAGTATCCGATGCAGGGAGCGATATCCGTCGCCATCAAATTATAGTTTGTTAGCACCAACAACACAGGTGAGTATGAATGTTGTCTCATGGGGCTAAAACTTGCCCTTTCAATGGGCATCGGGCGGTTAATTGTCTTTGGAGATTCGGAGTTAGTGGTGAGACAATCCACGAGAATCTATCAAACCAAATAGCTACATTTCTTTGCCTTACCATCTAAGCAAGTTTTACAAATGGTTTTAGAGCTCGTAGAAATCTCCTTTCTACACATTCCTCGTAATAGGAATGACTTTGCACACACATGAGCAAATTTGGCCTCCTTGGTTCACATACCTGACAAGGGACACTTGCCAAGCATCGTAATTGCCATGCACAAATCACCAGCCTATGAGAACTATGTTGGAGAAGTATCGGATGAGCTACCTCCCATCCAGCATCCTTGGTATCAGTATATCAAAGAATACCTACGAGATGGATCTACACCCGCTGAGGCGAGCCCGATCGAGAAAAGGCAGATCCATCGACTTGTTATGAAATTCTACCTAAGTGGAGATGCCCTCTATAAGAGAGATACAGGACAAGGTCTCCTCAGATGTTTAGACAAAGATCAAGCGCAAAGGCTCATGGATGATATCCATGGTGGAGTCAGTGGCCCACACATTAGTGGCCCCCTCCTTGTGAAGAAGATCCTTAGGACAGGACATTACTCGTTCTCTCTCAAAGCTGACTGCAATGACCACGTCAAGAGATGTTATCAGTGCCAAATTCATGGGAATGCTATCCACGCCCCTCCACGGGAACTCCACAATATGAGTTCACCTTGGCCCTTCTCAAGTAATGGACATCGATTTATCTTCACCATGATCGACTACTTAACCAAGTGGGTAGAAGCGGCCTTCTTCCCCAGGGTTACCAAAGAAGTCATCATTTCTTTCATCAGAAACAATGTTATTTGTCGATATGGACATCCAGAGGTGATTGTATCAGACAATGCTAAGAACCTCAACAACAATATGATGGAGGAGTTATGCAGTAAATTCCAAATAAAACATCTTAACTCTGTCATTTACCATCCAAAGATGAATGGTGATGTTGAAGCGGCTAACAAAAACATTAAGAAGATTATGAAAAAGATGAGTGCCAACCACAAAGGATGGCCTGACTTATTGCCTCTTACTCTGTTAGCCTACAGAACCTCAATGTGCACTTCCACTAGGGCAACCCACTACGCATTATCCTATGGGATGGAAGCAGTGCTCCCCCATAGATGTAGAAATGGAATCCCTCGAGTGTTGATGGAAGCTCGGTGGGTGAAGACCAATGGGTAAAAAGATGTATCACCAATTGTCTCTAATAGACGAAAGGCAAACCGCGGCTATCTTCCATGGTCGATTATATCAACAAAGGATCGCCGGATCCTACAATCTGAAAAAATCCGCTACGGCAGTTTAAACAACATGACTTGGTTTTGAAGAAGATCATTGACAACCAAGATAAATCTAAGGAAAATTTGCTCCTAAGCAGGAAGGCCCATTTGTTGTCAAGGAAGTATTGACAGGTGGCGCTCTCAGATTGTAAGAAATGGACGGCGATGAATTTCCACAACTCATCAATGCGGACACCGTGAAACAGTACTATGTCTGAGGTTACCATCAAGCAAACATCCTGATGTTGGATCATCAGATCACCCGTCATTCCGGTTCTTTAACCCCTTTACCATATACAACGCTTTTCCATACTTTTGCCCTCGTGGAAATATACTTTTCATGCCAAAGTGATTTTGTTTCACTGTGCTCATACAACTTAGGTCATCCCACTACGGATTGAACCTCTCGCGTTTGAAGTTTGGCTACCCATACATGGGATCAAACTTCTCGTACCTGCAGTTTATCCTCAACTTAGGATCAAACTTTCTGCTCCCCGTAGTCTGACCTGCACATGGGATCACACTTTTCAACTTGCCTTGAGGGGCGAACTATGCCGACCTGATCTCCTCTTCAATAGGAGTACGTAGGCAACAATTTCATATGGCCCGGTCGCAATAAAAAAAAAACATTTCTACCCCCTTCTCCTTACAAAAACAAAAACAACAAAAACATTCCTACACCCTTTTTCTGCCATACAACTTTGGACCTCTTACACCAAGTTCGAACTACGCAGACCTGATCTCCTCTTCAATAGGAGTACGTAAGAAGCCAGTCATGGTTCGGTCTCACCCCCTACCAAAACATAAAAAATTTATCAGCGGTACTGGGATCAAACTTCAATCCACTACATTTCATTTGGCTTGAGACCAAAGGAATGGAATTACCTGAACTCCTCCCAAATAAGAGATTCGGCGACCATCTAAGCTGCGGTTGTACCTTGAAGAGCAACACCAATCCATACGAGATGGAATTAACTAGGCTCCTCCTGAATAGGAGTACTGGCGACCATCTATTGTGCGGTCAATCTCAAAGAGGAAAGCCACACTCCTATCCACATTTCCATATAGAAACCAGTCCCAAGACACCAAAGATGGTAGGGATACACACAGATCAATGATCCATTCTGAACTGTCCAGAGATAACTCAATGTCCATCCATTCGGGAAGAGTTCAGAATACATCAAGATCACAAGCCATGAAGAAGCAGGCAAAATATCAAGCAAGTATCAGAGCATATCTAAAAGGGAAGTGATCAAAAATATAGTTCCCTACTATATATATAATGTTGTTTGATATACACAATGTAAACTGTACATGACAAAATGGCTATGCAAGTCTATGCAGGAAAATATCAGCCCATCTACATGTTAGGGTATATGCGAGCTAACAAGACAAACATGGCATCCCTCTCAAAAGAAGGTGGCAAAGCTGTGGTCTCCTGTGCGAGAATATCCACACGACCCAATAGATCTGCAGCCATCTGCATGGTGACCATATGCTCATCAATGTAAGCGCTCATCTCTGCAATCATGCCAGTGGTAAGGGACCTCAACTGCGAGATTATCTGCGATGGCGGCTACATCTCGAGCGAGATATGGCACTATCCCGCTCAACTATCATTTGCATCTCTGGTGATCGGCCTCATCCCGCTCAACAACAATGACATCTCTCGTGGGCTAATGCCTCGTCTCTCTAACATAGTTATGTCTCTCCCATCGAGGCGGTCAACATCAAGGCTCTAGCCTGGTCTCTCTCAAAGGTCATCAGATGAAGACTCTATTCAAAGTATTGTGCTGAATGCTGAATCACAACAATACTAGTACTGGGAAAATCTAAAGGAAATGATGGCAACCCGACAACTAGCTCCTCCTCGAAGTGGGAATCAATGTCCTCCATGGGCTTTCCTGTTAGGTTTGTAATATTCAAGAACGCAATCAAATTGCATAAATAAGCGAAAACGTGTAAAATCAGAGTTTAAAAAATTTTACAAACCATATACCCGGATCACCCTTTATGCACAATTATTAATTAAACGAAAAAGATGAATAAGAAACATACCCTTGAAGATCCGAGCTTCCTCAGGTACAAGTTCACCTCCAATCCTTTTCGCGTTCAACTTGAATCCACCAGGTTGGGTTCCTTCCTTTGATCAACGTTAGCCACCTAAGTGTTTGGCCTCTAGAGGTGATCCACCAAGGAAGAAGAAGGATTTAAGAAGATGGGTGGTTGGCTAAACCCTTGTTTTTCTATCTCTATAGAAAAAGAGCGTACTCTCCAACTCTTGAAATTATCACGTAGTCTTGATATCTGATATAAGACTCTTTTTATAAAGATATCAAGTAACCCTATTTAAAATAAGGTATTATTTAATTAAACTCTTTTAATTAAATGGGCTCCCTAATCTTATTAGGGATAATTAATTAAACTCCTTTAATTAATTTTCCCTCCTAATCCTATTAGGAATAAATGAGAGTACTTATATTAAATTAATTCCTAAACTCTTTTAGAAATTAAAATAATAATAATTGTAATAATATTAATAAGACTCCTCTTATTAATTTATATTTAATATTTCTAAAATATTAAATAATAAATATTAAGCTATTTAATTTATTCTATCACCATAGATTAAATTAAATATACTTAATATATATTATTACGATTATGTCATTAACTTCTTAAATAATTATTCTTCCTTTTATGGTGTGACCCTTTAGGTTCTCCATATTAAAGGTTGTGAATAAATCAATTAGAACAATTCTAATCTTATTTAAATAAATAAATTAAACAATTAATTTATTTAAATAAATAATATTTATTCTCTGATGGGATAAGCCTCCCTAGTGATCAACGACTTTCCGGATAATATAGATTTCAACATTAATCATAAAAAGAACCTTTGAGTAAATAGTTATCGTACAATTCAATCCTTCCACCATACAATGTCCCAATTAAATATAAGACATGGAATTTACTGTCAAGTCTTATTTTATTTAATTATATGTATTTCGACTCTTAAATGCACAACACCAAATAATGCAAATTAGAAACTCCTTTCTAATTTCATTACGCCTTAACCAAGGACTCTTTGGGTTGTCATTTATCGAATCACATAGGACATTTCTCTTCTTTTAATAAGTGGTAGATTCTTTATTGATCATACATTATCTCCATGTACAACTTATTATACCCAAGCATCCCTTTGATATACCCCTAAGGGTCTTGAGGAATAAGTCAAAGTATAACTCATCATACACAAGATACTATGATGAACTCAAGTCCAAGGATCACTTGTACTACTATCACTACTGAGAATTCCTATTGACGGTGAAGTAAAACTCCATTAGGTATTCCTTAGCGAGCCACGTTCGATGAACTTATTCTCTAATAAGCACCTACATACTTGCTTTAGTGTCTCCACACAAATGATCATGAGATCAATCATCCTCATCCAATGAGCAAGCAACGTGACGTACCAATCTATCCGGATTCACTAATCCCCAATTTAGTAATCAATGATTGGGAACTATTTTAGTTTTAAGCTTTCTAAGAATTTTGATCTCATTAGAATGATCATCATCATTATTCTAAAAGCATTGCTTAAAACTATGGGTTTATCACATATTATAAAACAGCATCATGTAGATAATTAAAAGCCTTTAATAAATTAATACTTTTTATTAATAAATGAATAAGATTGTTATAAAGTATATGCTTTATCATCAAACATGATTGGCTTGTGTGCATACTACTTTCAATCTCCCAATTGTACTAAAGCCAATCGTCATGGTATCTCATACTCTTCTTCTCTAAGTGACGATTATCTTGCTGTTGGATAAGCTTTAGTTAATGGATATGTAATGTTGTTCATGAGAGTCCACTATCTCTATAGTGATTTCCCATCTTTCAATGATTCTAATAATCAAATGAAAGTGCCACAATACATGTTTAGATCCAAGATGAGACTTAGGAACTATTCCTAGTTCTCGTAATGAACTTTTAATCCAAACAATCAACTTGCGACTTCATTTATAGCTATATACTTTGTCTTTATCACTAAACCAAAGAACTCTTTGTTGTTTGGAACCTTTCCAATTCCTCGCACTGCTTTATTCAAGATAACGCTTTACCTTAAAGTGGATTTTTTCATCATCTTGGTCTCATCTCGAAAAACTTGAGTCTTAAGCCCTCTAGTTTTAATTTAGACCCACCATGAATATGATCACATCCTTAGTGCCGGTTAAGCACTTTAAGATGTTTTTCACTGACTCATAGTGAACATCTCCATAATATGACTGATCAACATCAGGTCTCGTATATTTCATTGCATACATGATTGTCACTCATGCGATCTCTCTTC
This sequence comes from Panax quinquefolius, assembly GCA_020205615.1. NCBI lineage: Eukaryota > Viridiplantae > Streptophyta > Magnoliopsida > Apiales > Araliaceae > Panax > Panax quinquefolius. Next base: position 65,102,000 of record CM035166.1, on the reverse strand, counting down.
TTTTAATAGTTTGTGGGGACTATTAAGAGAGATACACTCCATGGCTCATCAACATGAAACATCTCTTGGAGCTTTCCATGCTAAACGACTTTAGCATCAAATGAATATACATTCCTTGGGTTAAGTCGAGCATCCTCTTGAATCTATCTATATAGATTTTATCCCCAATTAAGATACTCTTCCCAAATCATTCGTGGAGGAATTTTTAGACAAATTTATCTTTACTGATTGTAGCATTGGTATGTAATTCCTCATCCGTAGTATATCAACATATAATACTAGAAATTTCACGACGCTCCCACTATCTGACCCTTTTGTACACACTAGAAGTCTTACCTCATCGAATGTAACTCTGGATCATCATCTTCTATGATGTGTACCTCATCATCATCATCCATGATGAATCCATACCTCCTAGGTATCTTTGGTACTATTCAGATTTATTGATTTGGCCAGGTACAATAGGTCTATCTACATGTTCCTCTTATTTGACTTATAGTGTTTTGTGGTTCTTGAACTCTTCAAGATCTATTATCCTCCCACTAGCCCCTTTTAATGATAAACACCTTTATCTTAGAAGCGCGTGTTTCGTATAACAAACACCTTTTGCTAAGTAGAATTATAGAACATATATACCTAAACTTACTTTAGGATGTCCCACAAATCTATACATATCAAATCTTGTCCCAAGCTTATCCTTGAAACCTTTTCACATAAGTTGGATAACCCCTTATCTTAACATACTTAAGATTAGGAATCCTCCCATCCATAACTTTTATGGAGTCTTTGAAATTTGGATTTTGAGGTTACCTTTTCGTAGATATATGTAGCCATTTCTAGGACATGATCCTGAAGGATCTTTGGAATGTCGGTAAAATCATTATGGACCGCACTATGTCCAACAAGGTACGATTTTTCCATTCAGATACATCAATCAATTATTGATTACCAAGATGTGTCCATTATGAGAAAACTATTTGAGATGATCTAGAAACTTATTGCACAAGTATTTATTCCTTGATCTAATCAAAGAATCTTAATACTTTGCCAATTTGTTTCACTTCTGAATTCTTTGAACCTTTCAAATAATTTACAGTTGTATTTCAACAAATACATACATTCAACTCTTTGAATGATCATCTCCTTTTCTTATACTAGTTTGTTCAATTTACAAAATAATTTTTCACGTAAGTCAGTATACAAAATCCATTAAGTAATCTTTCGGTTCTATCTGAAACATTATTATTATAAATAGAACAACAATTGTTCTTAATTATAATACCAAAAATTTTATTGTCCAACAATAAAATGGAAATAATGTTTCTAACAAGAATTGGAATACAATAACAACTTATTGACTTAATAGATTTGCCGTAGTAAGCATTGCTAAACTATAAGTTTCTATAGCTAATGCAAGCAACCTTTGCTTCATTTCCCACACATAAGATTATTTATCTTTGTTTAGCTTTCTACTTCTTCTTGGTCCTTCATAAATCTATATTTATGATAACCAAAGTCGATATCCAATATCCAAGTAGAACCTTGACTTAAAGAAAATTTATTTTAAATCTTGAACAAAATTGTATTTGTAAGAAACTTCATTAAGCTTCTTTGGTTAGCCAACGCAAGATGCTTCTCGCATTTCTTTCCTTTGTCCATGCTTATTGCGGGTGGAAGCAAACTCCTATGCTATCCATATCAGTTTTGTTCTTATTATCCTTTGTTTTTGCCTTTCTATATACCTTCTTTGAATCGTTCTTCTTTTCAGAAGATCCTTTGGCCCCTACCAGTAAGACATGGTCTTTCTTGGTTGGAAAGTGACTCTCATCATTTTTCAACATGTTAAGCAAATCAATCGAAGGCGATATTTAGCTTGTTTATATGAAAAATTCACAACAATTGTGAAAGGAGTCCGGGAGTGAGTGCAAGATCAAATCTTGGCTCAACTCTCCATCCATGACAAAACCAGTTGTCCTAATTGATCAATCAAATTGATTATGTTAAGAACTTTTATCTGTACTATAGTGTCATTGGTCATTCTAGATCGGAAGAGCTCCTTAGATGTCGATATCTATCGGTCCTACTTTCCTCACCATCAACTACTTGATGTGCGGGAATATAGTAGAAAATATCCATAGTTTGGTGTTGTTTGAAGCTTGTTACTCATGGATTGCGAGCATTGATGCATTGAGCCAATCTGTGCATCATCTTGCCACTTTCTAAAAGTAGCAATCTCTTCCTCAGAGGCATTATCTCGCAACCATTGCGAGGATAGGCATATTAAGGATATAAGATAGCTTTTAAACCATGAGAACTATTCTCAATTTCCTTAACCAATCCGTTTAATTTGATTCGATTAAATAGCATCTAATATGCTTCGCATGATGATAGTAATTTTAGACATTGTAAAATTTCGTAAATGAATTTGTAATTAACAACATTTTAACATACATTCTTTTATTAATTACCAAAATAAATTAGGTCTTGTTTTAAATTGGTATCTCCTACTATTTTCTTCAAACTATATTACCTCACTTATATAGTTCGGCAAAATCTAATTAAAGATTTGCTAGTGAGAATAAGGATCCCATTTCAAATGTATATAGCCTTGTGGTGACACAACAAACTATATATAAATAAATAGGTAGACAACTTTTGCCAATTACATCAACTATGCAACTCCTTTTCTTTTGCCTCTTAGATTATTTTGATCAGTGGTGGCACATCCGAATCAAAATTATCCAAGTTAAGTCCGACCTAGCACTCCATATATTCAAAAAGAAAAATATCATCCTTGTGGTGACACAACAAAACAATATTGTTCAATTTTCTTTATAAGCATCAAATGTGATAAATTAACATCTTAAATACTTAATACTTGCCTTGTGGTGACACAACAAACTCATATTAAATATTTAATACTCTATTAATTTTATCATGCTAGAAGGCTTAACGCTCGATATTCCAAATATCTTTGAGCGCTTAGGACTTAATATAAAAAAAATTGAGGGGTTTGTTATTAATTTGTCTCATCTTGTTTAAGCGCATGCATACATATATATATATATATATATATATATATATAAAATACGTCGTTATATTAATGAACATGAAGCATGTTTGCATAATATATATATATATATAGTATAAGCATGCACATATAGAATACTATATTCTACCCTGGATTGATTATGGACTTTTATTCTAGTTTGGTTCACTAGAGCCACCACCAAGTGAACCAAAAGGTCAAACCCAGGGTGCAAGAAATAATATTTAAATATAACTATTACATTTAAACCCGGGCTCCATTACAAACGGGTCTTCAAGCGCTCTTGCTCCTTGATCTCCAATTCTTCAAAATTAATTCTAACTATTCCTATTACAAAACTATTTAAAATAAATAGAAACCTTGATCGTTGATCGAGGGGAAGTACATAGGAGGAGATAGAATTTACATTAAGAAAAATTAGAGAAGACAGTAATGCAGAACCCCATTTAATAAAACCCATACATTCATGCATCCAACTAAAATAAAATCCAATCACATTTGGTCAATAGTCCATAATCAATCCCATTTATTATCATACACATCACCATATGCATCAATAAATAACATTCATTTCATGAATAATAAACATTTAATATATATATTGATATCATTTAATGGGCAAATTTAGTTAGTATAAAATCTAATTTTGAATCAAAATAAACTCCTTTATTTTAATCCAAATTTAAATCAAAATAAAACTATTTTATTTTAATTTATCCAATTTTGAATAAAATAAACTATTTTATTTTAATCAAAATTTTAATCAAAATAAACTCCTTTATTTTAATTAATTATGGAATCCAATTCCACGTATAAAAAAAAACTTTATTAAAGGAAAACACGGATTCTCTTTCCTATTCACAAATAAACTCCTTTATTTTGAATAATATGAAATCTTATTCCATATCTAAATAAACTCCTTTATTTAAAGAAAAAGATTTCTTTTTCCTATTCACAAATAAACTCTTTTATTTTGAATAATATGAAATCTTATTTCATATTTAAATAAACTCCTTTATTTAAGGAAACATGGAATCCAATTTCAACTCCAATTAGTTATCATGGAATCCAATTCCAACTCTAATTAGTTAGCATGAAATTTAATTTTAAAATTAAAATAAATTTTTATTTTAATTATAAAATAATTTATTATATATATATATATATATATATATATATATATATATATATATATATATATATATATATGGCATAAAAATAATATATATAATTATATATATAATTATAAAAAAAAATAATTTATATATATATATATAAATATATACTTATTTATATACGGTAAGTGATTTACGTGCTTCCTTAGATATCTTTCATGTATCTGATGATCATATATATATATATATATATATATATATATATATATATATATATATAATACATTAATCGTATAGAATATGATATATCATATAAAACCTAACTTATTATAATCCTTAAAAAGCGTGATTCCTTGTTTAAAAAAAATCGTAATAAAACATTTTTCTATGATTAGCGGTATCACGTTTTTTTTTCTTTCAAGCAATCATGCCTTTTAAAAAAAAAAATTACCTACTTGATTCCTAATGAAAATTAGTCACCCACAAATTCAAAAAAAAAAAAAAAGCAGTTTTCGGTAAAATTTTTTTTTTTAATAAATTTTATACAATAAATTATGCCCAATTAAATTGTTCTAAACACATATCAATATACATATCAAATTAAAATAATTAATAATTCGCATAAAGGTTTGGCTCTGATGCCACTGTTAGGTTTGTAATATTCAAGAACGCAATCAAATTGCATAAAATAAGCGCTAAAGCGTGTAAAATCAGAGTTTAAAAATTTTACAAACCATATACCCGGATCACCCTTTATGCACAATTATTAATTAAACGAAAAGATAAAGAATAAAATCATACCCTTGAAGATCGAAGCTTCCTCAGTACAAGTTCACCTCCAATCCTTTTCGCGTTCAACTTGAATCCACCGGGTTTGGTTCCTTCCTTTGATCAACGTTAGCCACCCAAGTGTTTGGCCTCTAGAGGTGATCCACCAAGGAAGAAGAAGGATTTAAGAAGATGGGTGGTTGGCTAAACCCTAGTTTTTCTATCTCTATAGAAAAAAGCGTACTCTCCAACCTTGGAATTATCACGATAGTCTTGATATACGATATAAGACTCTCTTTATAAAGATATCAAGTAACCCTATTAAAATAAGGTATTATTTAATTAAACTCTTTTAATTAAATGGGCTCCCTAATCTTATTAGGGATAATTAATTAAACTCCTTTAATTAATTTTCCCTCCTAATCCTATTAGGAATAAATGAGAGTACTTATATTAAATTAATTCCTAAACTCTTTTAGAAATTAAAATAATAATAATTGTAATAATATTAATAAGACTCCTCTTATTAATTTATATTTAATATTTCTAAAATATTAAATAATAAATATTAAGCTATTTAATTTATTCTATCACCATAGATTAAATTAAATATATATAACATATTATTACGATTATGCCATTAACTTCTTAAATAATTATTCTTCCTTTTATGGTGTGACCCTTTAGGTTCTCCATATTAAACCGGTTGTGAATAAATCAATTAGAACAATTCTAATCTTATTTAAATAAATAAATTAAACAATTAATTTATTTAAATAAATAATATTTATTCTACAATAGGATAAGCCTCCCTAGCGATCAACGACTTTCCGAGATAATATAGATTTCAACATTAATCATAAAAGAACCTTTGAGTAAATAGTTACAAATGCACAATTCAATCCTTCCACCATATAATGTCCCAATTAAATATAAGACATGGAATTTTTCACAAGTCTTATTTTATTTAATTATATGTATTTCGACTCTTAAATGCACAACTCAAATAATGCAAATTAGAAACTCCTTTCTAATTTCATTCGCCGCCAAGGACTACTTTGGGTTGTCATTTATCGAATCACATAGGACATTTCTCTTTTTTAATAGAAGTGGTAGATTCTTTATTGATCATACATTATCTCCATGTACAACTTATTATACCCAAGCATACCCTTTGATATACCCTAAGGGTCTTAAGGAATAAGTCAAAGTATAACTCATCATACACAAGATACTATGATGATCTCAAGTCCAAGGATCACTTGACTACTATCACTACAGAATTCCTATTGTGATGCAAGTAAAACTCCATTAGGTATTCCTTAGCGAGCCACGTTCAGTGAACTTATTCTCTAATAAGCACCTACATACTTGCTTTAGTGTCTCCACACAAATGATCATGAGATCAATCATCCTCATCCAATGAAAAAGCAACGTATGTACCAATCTATCCGGATTCACTAATCCCCAATTTAGTAATCCAATGATTGGGAACTATTTTAGTTTTAAGCTTTCTAAGAATTTAGATCTCATTAGAATGATCATCATCATTATTCTAAAAGCATTGCTTAAAACTATGGGTTTATCACATATTATAAAACAGCATCATGTAGATAATTAAAAGCCTTTAATAAATTAATACTTTTTATTAATAAATGAATAAGATTGTTATAAAGTATATGCTTTATCATCAAACACGATTGGCTTGTGTGCATACTACTTTCAATCTCCCACTTGCACTAAAGCCAATCGTCATGGTATCTCATACTCTTCTTCTCTAAGTGACGATTATCCTGCTGTTGGATAAGCTTTAGTTAATGGATATGTAATGTTGTTCATGAGAGTCCACTATCTCTATAGTGATTTCCCATCTTTCAATGATTCTAATAATCAAATGAAAGTGCCACAACACATGTTTAGATCCAAGATGAGACTTAGGAACTATTCCTAGTTACGTAATGAACTTTTAATCCAAACAATCAACTTGCGACTTCATTTATAGCTATATACTTTGTCTTTATCACTAAACCCGGCAACTCTTTCTTTGTTTGGAACCTTTCAATTCAATCGCACCACCTTTATTCAAGATAACGCTTTACCTTAAAGTGGATTTTTCGTCATCTTGGTCATGCGTCGAAAAACTTGAGTCATTAAGCCCTCTAGTTTTAATTTAGACCCACCATGAATATGATCACATCCTTAGTCTTGGGTTAAGCACTTTAAGATGTTTTCAGCGACTATAGTGAACTTCTCCATAATATGGTGATCAACATCGGTCTCGTATATTTCATTGCATACATGATTGTCACTCATGCGATCTCTCTTCTTTTAATAGTTTGTGGGGACTATTAAGAGATACACTCCATGGCTCATCAACATGAAACATCTCTTGGAGCTTTCCATGCTAAACGACTTTAGCATCAAATGAATATACATTCCTTGGGTTAAGTCGAGCATCCTCTTGAATCTATCTATATAGATTTTATCCCCAATTAAGATACTCTTCCCAAATCATTCGTGGAGGAATTTTTAGACAACTTTATCTTTCTTGATTGTAGCATTGGTATGTAATTCCTCATCGTAGTAGTATATCAACATATAATACTAGAAATTTCACGGCGCCCCCCGACCCTTTTTGACCCTTTTGTACACACTAGAAGTCTTACCTCATCGAATGTAACTCGGATCATCATCTTCTATGATGTGTACCTCATCATCATCATCCATGATGAATCCATACCTCCTAGGTATCTTTTGGTACTATTCCGATTTCTGATTCGGTTTTGTGGTACAATAGAGTCTATCTCTGAGTTCCTCTTATTTGACTTATAGTGTTTTGTGGTTCTTGAACTCTTCAAGATCTATTATCCTCCCACTAGCCCCTTTTAATGATAAACACCTTTATCTTAGAAGGCAGCGTGTTTCGTAACAAACACCTTTTGCTAAGTAGAATTATAGAACATATACCCTAAACTTACTTTAGGATGTCCCACAAATCTATACATATCAAATCTTGTCCCAAGCTTATCCTTCGAAACCTTTTCACATAAGTTGGACAACCCCTTATCTTAACATACTTAAGATTAGGAATCCTCCCCATCCATAACTTTTATGGAGTCTTGAAATTTGGATTTTGAGGTTACCTTTTTATAGATATGTAGCCATTTCTAGGACATGATCCTGAAGGATCTTTGGAATGTCGGTAAAATCATTATGGACCGCACCATGTCCAACAAGGTACGATTTTTCCATTCGGATACATCAATCAATTATTTATGTATCGGGATGTGTCCATTATGAGAAAACCATTTGAGATGATCTAGAAACTTATTGCACAAGTATTTATTCCTTGATCTAATCAAAGAATCTTAATACTTTGCCAATTTGTTTCACTTCAATTCTTTGAACCTTTCAAATAATTCACACTTGTATTTCAACAAATACATACATTCAACTCTTTGAATGATCATCTCCTTTTCTTATACTAGTTTGTTCAATTTATAAAATAATTTTCACGTAAGTCAAGTATACAAAATCCATTAAGTAATCTTTTCAGTTCTATCTGAAACATTATTATTATAAATAGAACAACAATTGTTCTTAATTATAATACCAAAAATTTTATTGTCCAACAATAAAATGGAAATAATGTTTCTAACAAGAATTGGAATACAATAACAACTTATTGACTTAATAGATTTGCTCGTAGGCAGTGCTAAACTATAAGTTTCTATAGCTAATACAACAACCTTTGCTTCATTTCCCACATATAAGATTATTTATCTTTGTTTAGCTTTCTACTTCTTCTTGGTCCCTTCATAAATCTATATTTATGATAACCAAAGTCGATATCCAATATCCAAGTAGAACCTTGACTTAAAGAAAAATTTATTTTAAATTTTGAACAAAATTGTATTTATAACCGAAACTTCATTAAGCTTCTTTGGTTAGCCACTGCAAGGTGCTTCTCGCAGTTTCTTTCCACTGTCCATGCTTATTGCAGTGGAAGCAAACTCCTATGCTATCCATATCAGTTTTGTTCTTATTATCCTTTGTTTTTGCCTTTCTATATACCTTCTTTGAATCGTTCTTCTTTTCAGAAGATCCTTTGGCCCCTACCAGTAAGACATGGTCTTTCTTGGTTGGAAAGTGACTCTCATCATTTTTCAACATGTTAAGCAAATCAATGAAGGCGATATTTAGCTTGTTTATATGAAAAATTCACAACAATTGTGAAAGGAGTTAAGGGAGTGAGTGCAAGATCAAATCTTGGCTCAACTCTCCATCCATGACAAAACCGGTTGTCCTAATTGATCAATCAAATTGATTATGTTAAGAACTTTTTTATGCATCTTATAGTGTCATTGGCCATTCTAGATCGGAAGAGCTCCTTAGATATCTCGATATCTATCGGTCCTACTTTCCTCACCATCAACTACTTGATGTGCGAGGAATATAGTAGAAGTATCCATAGTTTCATGTTGTGGCTGAAGCTCGTTTCTGGATGGATTGATGCATTAAGCCCAAATGTGCATCATCTTGCCACTTTCTAAAAGTAGCAATCTCTTCCTCGGAGGCATTATCGCAACCATTGCGAGGATAGGCATATTAAGGATATAAGATAGCTTTTTAGACCGTGAGAACTATTCTCAATTTCCTTAACCAATCCGATTTAATTTGAATTCAGATTAAATAGCATCTAATATGCTTCGCGATGATAGTAATTTTAGACATTGTAAAATTACGTAAATGAATTTGTAATTAACAACATTTTAACATACATTCTTTTATTAATTACCAAAATAAATTAGGTCTTGTTTTAAATTGGTATCTCCCACTATTTTCTTCAAACTATATTACCTCACTTATATAGTTCGGCAAAATCTAATTAAAGATTTGCTAGTGAGAATAAGGATCCCATTTCAAATGTATATAGCCTTGTGGTGACACAACAAACTATATATAAATAAATAGGTAGACAACTTTTGTCAATTACATCAACTATCTGACTCCTTTTCTTTTGCCTCTTAGATTATTTTTGATCAAGTGGTGGCACATCCAGAATCAAAATTATCCAAGTTAAGTCCGACCTAGCACTCCATATATTCAAAAAAGAAAAATATCATCCTTGTGGTGTGACACAACAAAACAATATTGTTCAATTTTCTTTATAAGCATCAAATGTGATAAATTAACATCTTAAATACTTAATACTTGCCTTGTGGTGACACAACAAACTCATATTAAATATTTAATACTCTATTAATTTTATCATGCTAGAAGGCTGACGTTCGATATTCCAAATATATTTGAACGCTTAGGACTTAATATAAAAAATTGAGGGGTTTGTTATTAATTTGTCTCATCTTGTTTTGTTTATATATATATATGCATATATATATAAAATACGGCGTATATTAATGAACATACGAAGCATGTTTGCATAATATATAATATATATAGTATAAGCATGCACATATAGAATACTATATTCTACGGTATTGATTATGGACTTTTATTCTAGTTTGGTTCACTAGAGCCACCAAGTGAACCAAAAGGTCAAACCCTAAGGGTGCAAGAAATAATATTTAAATATAACTATTACATTTAAACCCGGGCTCCATTACAAACGGGTCTTCAAGCGCCTTGCACCTTGATCTCCAATTTTTCAAAATTAATTCTAACTATTCCTATTACAAAACTATTTAAAATAAATAGAAACCTTGATCGTGATCGAGGGAAGTACATAGGAGGAGATAGAATTTACATTAGAGAAAAATTAGAGAAGGCGAGGTATGTGAGACCCCATTTAATAAAACCCATACATTCATGCATCCAACTAAAATAAAATCTAATCACATTGGTCGATAGTCCATAATCAATCCCATTTATTATCATACACATCATTATATGCATCGATAAATAACATTCATTTCATGAATAATAAACATTTAATATATATATTGATATCATTTAATGGGCAACATTTAGTTAGTATAAAATCTAATTTTGAATCAAAATAAACTCCTTTATTTTAATCCAAATTTAAATCAAAATAAAACTATTTTATTTTAATTTATCCAATTTTGAATAAAATAAACTATTTTATTTTAATCAAAATCTTTAATCAAAATAAACTCCTTTATTTTAATTAATTATGGAATACAATTCCATGTAAAAAAACTTTATTAAAAGGAAACACGGATTTCTTTCCTATTCACAAATAAACTCCTTTTATTTTGAATAATATGAAATCTTATTTCATATCTAAATAAACTCTTTTATTTAAGGAAATTAGGATTCTTTTCCTATTCACAAATAAACTCTTTTATTTTGAATAATATGAAATCTTATTTCATATTTAAATAAACTCCTTTATTTAAGGAAACATGGAATCCAATTTCAACTCCAATTAGTTATCATGGAATCCAATTCCAACTCTAATTAGTTAGCATGAAATTTAATTTTAAAATTAAAATAAACTTATTTATTTTAAAATTAAAATAAATATTTAGTTTAATTATAAAATAATTTAGAATATATATATATATATATATATATATAATATATATATATGTATATAAAAATAATTATAATTCATTTAAATTAAAAAAAAATAATTTGCCGGAAATGCGTGAATATTACTTTATTTAGGCGGTAAGTGATTCACGTGCTTCCTAGATATCTTTCACGTGTATCCTGCATGATATATATATATATATATATATATATATATATATATATATATAATACAAATAAATATAGAATATGATATATGATATATCAACCCAAATTGTATCAAATCCTTAAAAAACGTGATTCCTTGTTAAAAAAAAAAAAAATCTGTAACAAAACATTTTTCGGCAATTAGCAGGTATCACGTTTTTTTTTTCTTTCGGCAATCATGCCTTTTAAAAAAAAAATTACCCACGGATTCCTAATGAAAATTAGTCACCCACAAATTCATAAAAAAAAAACGGTTTCCGAAAACAGTTTTCGGTAAAATAATTTATTTTTTTTTAATAAATTTTATACAATAAATTATGCCCAATTAAATTGTTCTAAACACATATCAATATACATATCAAATTAAAATAATTAATAATTCGCATAAAGGTTTGGGCTCGATGCCTTTGTTAGGTTTGTAATATTCAAGAACGCAATCAAATTGCATAAATAAAGCAAAAGCGTGTAAAATCGAGTTTAAAAATTTTACAAACCATATACCCGGATCACCCTTTATGCACAATTATTAATTAAAGCGAAAAAAGATGAATAAAAACATACCCTTGAAGATCCGAAGCTTCCCGAAGTACAAGTTCACCTCCAATCCTTTTCGCGTTCAACTTGAATCCACCGGGTTGGGTTCCTTCCTTTGATCGGCGTTAGCCACCCAAGTGTTTGGCCTCAGAGGTGATCCACCAAGGAAGAAGAAGGATTTAAGAAGATGGGTGGTTGGCTAAACCCTAGTTTTTCTATCTCTATAGAAAAAAAGCGTCTTCTCTCAACTCTTGAAATTATCACGTAGTCTTGATATACGATATAAGACTCCTCTTATAAAGATATCAAGTAACCCTATTATTAAAATAAGGTATTATTTAATTAAACTCTTTTAATTAAATGGGCTCCTAATCTTATTAGGGATAATTAATTAAACTCCTTTAATTAATTTTCCTCCTAATCTATTAGGAATAAATGAGAGTACTTATATTAAATTAATTCCTAAACTCTTTTAGAAATTAAAATAATAATAATTGTAATAATATTAATAAGACTCCTCTTATTAATTTATATTTAATATTTCTAAAATATTAAATAATAAATATTAAGCTATTTAATTTATTCTATCACCATAGATTAAATTAAATATACTTAATATATTATTACGATTATGCCATTAACTTCTTAAATAATTATTCTTCCTTTTATGGTGTGACCCTTTAGGTTCTCCATATTAAACCGGTTGTGAATAAATCAATTAGAATAATTCTAATCTTATTTAAATAAATAAATTAAACAATTAATTTATTTAAATAAATAATATTTATTCTACAATAGGGATAAGCCTCCCTAGTGATCAACGACTTTCCAGATAATATAGATTTCAACATTAATCATAAAAGAACCTTTGAGTAAATAGTTACTGTACAATTCAATCCTTCCACCATACAATGTCCCAATTAAATATAAGACATGGAATTTCTGTCAAGTCTTATTTTATTTAATTATATGTATTTTGACTCTTAAATGCACAACACCAAATAATGCAAATTAGAAACTCCTTTCTAATTTCATTACGCCTTAACCAAGGACTCTTTGGGTTGTCATTTATCGAATCACATAGGACATTTCTCTTCTTTTAATAGAAGTGGTAGATTCTTTATTGATCATACATTATCTCCACGTACAACTTATTATACCCAAGCATACCCTTTGATATACCCTAAGGGTCTTAAGGAATAAGTCAAAGTATAACTCATCATACACAAGATACTATGATGATCTCAAGTCCAAGGATCACTTGACTACTATCACTACTGAGGAATTCCTATTGACGAGTAGTAAAACTCCATTAGGTATTCCTTAGCGAGCCACGTTCATTGAACTTATTCTCTAATAAGCACCTACATACTTGCTTTAGTGTCTCCACACAAATGATCATGAGATCAATCATCCTCATCCAATGAGCAAAAGAACGTGTATGTACCAATCTATCCAGGATTCACTAATCCCCAATTTAGTAATCCAATGATTGGGAACTATTTTAGTTTTAAGCTTTCTAAGAATTTAGATCTCATTAGAATGATCATCATCATTATTCTAAAAGCATTGCTTAAAACTATGGGTTTATCACATATTATAAAACAGCATCATGTAGATAATTAAAAGCCTTTAATAAATTAATACTTTTTATTAATAAATGAATAAGATTGTTATAAAGTATATGCTTTATCATCAAACATGATTGGCTTGTGTGCATACTACTTTCAATCTCCCACTTGCACTAAAGCCAATCGTCGTGGTATCTCATACTCTTCTTCTCTAAGTGGCGATTATCCTGGCTTTGTTGGATAAGCTTTAGTTAATGGATATGTAATGTTGTTCATGAGAGTCCACTATCTCTATAGTGATTTCCCATCTTTCAATGATTCTAATAATCAAATGAAAGTGCCACAATACATGTTTAGATCCAAGATGAGACTTAGGAACTATTCCTAGTTACGTAATGAACTTTTGAATCCAAACAATCAACTTGCGACTTCATTTATAGCTATATACTTTGTCTTTATCACTAAACCAAAGAACTCTTTGTTGTTTGGAACCTTTCAATTCATCGCACCTTTGTTCAAGATAACGCTTTACCTTGAAGTGGATTTTTTCATCATCTTGGTCTCTCTGAAAAACTTGAGTGCATTAAGCCCTCTAGTTTTAATTTAGACCCACCATGAATATGATCACATCCTTAGTCTTGGGTTAAGCACTTTAAGATGTTTTTCAGCGACTCATAGTGAACATCTCCATAATATGATGGTGATCAACATCGGTCTCGTATATTTCATTGCATACATGATTGTCACTCATGCGACGATCTCTTCTTTTAATAGTTTGTGGGGACTATTAAAGAGATACACTCCATGGCTCAACAACATGAAACATCTCTTGGAGCTTTCCATGCTAAACGACTTTAGCATCAAATGAATATACATTCCTTGGGTTAAGTCGAGCATCCTCTTGAATCTATCTATATAGATTTTATCCCCAATTAAGATACTCTTCCCATATCATTCGTGGAGGAATTTTTAGACAAATTTATCTTTACTGATTGTAGCATTGGTATGTAATTCCTCATCCGTAGTATATCAACATATATTACTAGAAATTTCACGACGTTCCCACTGACCCTTTTGTACATACTAGAAGTCTTACCTCATCGAATGTAACTCTGGATCATCATCTTCTATGATGTGTACCTCATCATCATCATCCATAATGAATCCATACCTCCAAGGTATCTTTGGTACTATTCCAGATTTACGATTCGGTTGTGGTACAATAGGTCTATCTACATGTTCCTCTTATTTGACTTATAGTGTTTTGTGGTTCTTGAACTCTTCAAGATATATTATCCTCCCACTAGCCCCTTTTAATGATAAACACCTTTATCTTAGAAGAAGCGTGTTTCAGTAACAAACACCTTTTGCTAAGTAGAATTATAGAACATATACCCTAAACTTACTTTAGGATGTCCCACAAATCATACACATGTCAAATCTTGTCCCAAGCTTATCCTTGAAACCTTTTCACATAAGTTGGATAACCCTTATCTTAACATACTTAAGATTAGGAATCCTCCACATCCATAACTTTTATGGAGTCTTGAAATTTGGATTTTGAGGTTACCTTTTCGTAGATATGTAGCCATTTCTAGGACATGATCCTAGAAGGATACTGGAATGTCAGTAAAATCATTATGGACCGCACCATGTCCAACAAGGTACGATTTTTCCATTCAGATACATCAATCAATTATTGCGTATCAGGATGTGTCCATTATGAGAAAACTATTTGAGATTTTCTAGAAACTTATTGCACAAGTATTTATTCCTTGATCTAATCAAAGAATCTTAATACTTTGCCAATTTGTTTCACTTCTGAATTCTTTGAACCTTTCAAATAATTTACAGTTGTATTTCAACAAATACATACATTCAACTCTTTGAATGATCATCTCCTTTTCTTATACTAGTTTGTTCAATTTACAAAATAATTTTTCACGTAAGTCAAGTATACAAAATCCATTAAGTAATCTTTCGATTTCTATCTGAAACATTATTATTATAAATAGAACAACAATTGTTCTTAATTATAATACCAAAAATTTTATTGTCCAACAATAAAATGGAAATAATGTTTCTAACAAGAATTGGAATACAATAACAACTTATTGACTTAATAGATTTGCCCGTAGGCAGTGCTAAACTATAAGTTTCTATAGCTAATGCAGCAACCTTTGCTTCATTTCCCACACATAAGATTATTTATCTTTGTTTAGCTTTCTACTTCTTCTTGGTCCCTTCATAAATCTATATTTATGATAACCAAAGTCGATATCCAATATCCAAGTAGAACCTTGACTTAAAGAAAAATTTATTTTAAATCTTGAACAAAATTGTATTTTATGTAGAAACTTCATTAAGCTTCTTTGGTTAGCCACGCTGAAGTGCTTCTCATGATTTCTTTCCTTTGTCCGTGCTTATTGCGGTGGAAGTAAACTCTATGCTATCCGTGTCGGTTTTGTTCTTATTATCTTTTGTTTTTGCCTTTCTATATACCTTCTTTGAATCGTTCTTCTTTTCGGAAGATCCTTTAGCCCCTACCGAAGAAGACATGGTCTTTCTTGGTTGAAAGTGACTCTCATCATTTTTCAACATGTTAAGCAAATCAACGAAGGCGATATTTAGCTTGTTTATATGAAAATTCATAACAATTGTGAAAGGAGTCGAGGGAGTGAGTGCAAGATCAAATCTTGGCTCAACTCTCCATCCATGACAAAACCGGTTGTCCTAATTGATCAATCAAATTGATTATGTTAAGAACATTTTATGCATCTATAGTGTCATTGGCCATTCTAGATCAGAAGTGCTCCTTAGATATCTGATATCTATCAGTCCTACTTTCCTCACCATCAACTACTTGATGTGCAGGAATATAGTAGAAGTATACATAGTTTCAGGCTGACGCTGAAGCTTGTTACTCATGGATTGATGCATTAAGCCTACTGTGCATCATCTTGCCACTTTCTAAAAGTAGCAATCTCTTCCTCGAGCATTATTATCGCAACCATTGCGAGGGGATAGGCATATTAAGGATATAAGATAGCTTTTTAGCCGTGAGAACTATTCTCAATTTCCTTAACCAATCCGTTTAATTCGGTCCAATTAAATAGCATCTAATATGCTTCGCAGTGATAGTAATTTTAGATATTGTAAAATTCTGTAAATGAATTTGTAATTAACAACATTTTAACATACATTCTTTTATTAATTACCAAAATAAATTAGGTCTTGTTTTAAATTGGTATCTCCACTATTTTCTTCAAACTATATTACCCTCACTTATATAGTTCTAAGAAAAATCTAATTAAAGATTTGCTAGTGAGAATAAGGATCCCATTTCAAATGTATATAGCCTTGTGGTGACACAACAAACTATATATAAATAAATAGGTAGACAACTTTTACCAATTTCATCAACTATGCAACTCCTTTTCTTTTGCCTCTTAGATTATTTTGATCGAGTGGTGGCACATCCGAATCAAAATTATCCAAGTTAAGTCCGACCTAGCACTTCATATATTCAAAAAAGAAAAATATCATCCTTGTGGTGACAACAAAAAAAATATTGTTCAATTTTCTTTATAAGCATCAAATGTGATAAATTAACATCTTAAATACTTAATACTTGCCTTGTGGTGACACAACAAACTCATATTAAATATTTAATACTCTATTAATTTTATCATGCTAGAAAGCGACGTTCGATATTCCAAATATCTTTGAACGCTTAGGACTTAATATAAAAAATTGAGGGCTTTGTTATTAATTTGTCTCATCTTGTTTAAGCGTATGCATACATATATATATATATATATATATATATATATATAAAATACGCGTTATATTAATGAACATCTGAAGCATGTTTGCATAATATATAATATATATAGTATAAGCATGCACATATAGAATACTATATTCTACGTATTGATTATGGACTTTTATTCTAGTTTGGTTCACTAGAGCCACTAAGTGAACCAAAAGGTCAAACCCTAGGGGTGCAAGAAATAATATTTAAATATAACTATTACATTTAAACTAGGGGGCTCCATTACAAACGGGTCTTCAAGCGCTCCTTGCACCTTGATCTCCAATTTTTCAATATTAATTCTAACTATTCCTATTACAAAACTATTTAAAATAAATAGAAACCTTGATCGTGATCGAGGGAAGTACATAGGAGGAGATAGAATTTACATTCGGAAAAATTAGAGAAGGCGAATCTGTGAGACCCCATTTAATAAAACCCACACATTCATGCATCCAACTAAAATAAAATCTAATCACATTGGTTGATAGTCCATAATCAATCACATTTATTATCGTACACATCAGTATATGCATCAATAAATAACATTCATTTCATGAATAATAAACATTTAATATATATATATTGATATCATTTAATGGGCAACATTTAGTTGGTATAAAATCTAATTTTGAATCAAAATAAACTCCCTTATTTTAATCCAAATTTAAATCAAAATAAAACTATTTTATTTTAATTTATCCAATTTTGAATAAAATAAACTATTTTATTTTAACCAAATTTTAATCAAAATAAACTCTTTTATTTTAATTAATTATGGAATCCAATTCCACGTAAAAAAAAAACTTTATTAAAGGAAAACACGGATTCTCTTTCCTATTCACAAATAAACTCTTTTATTTTGAATAATATGAAATCTTATTCCATATCTAAATAAACTCCTTTATTTTAAGGAAAGACTGATTCTTTTTCCTATTCACAAATAAACTCTTTTATTTTGAATAATATGAAATCTTATTTCATATTTAAATAAACTCCTTTATTTAAGGAAACATGGAATCCAATTTCAACTCCAATTAGTTATCATGGAATCCAATTCCAACTCTAATTAGTTAGCATGAAATTTAATTTTAAAATTAAAATAAACTCTTTTATTTTAAAATTAAAATAAATATTTATTTTAATTATAAAATAATTGAGAATATATATATATATATATATATATATATATATATATATATATATATATGTAAATGCGGTGTGGCATAAAAATAATTATAATTCATTCATAATTAATTAAAAAAATAATTTGCCGGTAAATGCGTGAATGACCACTTATTTATTTGGTAAGTGATTCATGTGCTTCCTTAGATATCTTTCACGTGTATCTGCATGATCACGTATATATATATATATATATATATATATATATATATATATATAATATATTAATTAAAATGCATGAATATGATATATCATATAAAACCTAGCGGTATCAAATACTTAAAAAACGTGATTCCTTGTTTAAAAAAAAAATTCTGTAACAAAACATTTTTCGGCAATTAGCAGGTATCACGTTTTTTTTTTCTTTCGGCAATCATGCCTTTTAAAAAAAAAAATTACCCACGGATTCCTAATGAAAATTAGTCACCCACAAATTCATAATAAAAAAAACGGTTTCCGAAAACAGTTTTCGGTAAAATAAATTTTTTTTTTTAATAAATTTTATACAATAAATTTGTTAGGTTTGTAATATTCAAGAAGCAATCAAATTGCAAAATAATGCGGAAGCGTGTAAAAATCAGAGTTTAAAATTTTACAAACCATATACCCGGATCACCCTTTATGCATAATTATTAATTAAACGAAAAGATAAAGAATAAAATCATACCCTTGAAGATCGAGCTTCCTCAGGTACAAGTTCACCTCCAAATCCTTTCGCGTTCAACTTGAATCCACCGGGTTTTGTTCCTTCCTTTGATCGGCGTTAGCCACCCATATGTTTGGCCTCTAGAGGTGATCCACCAAGGAAAATAAAGAATTCAAGAAGATGGTGTATTTGGCTCAAACCCTAGTTTTCTATCTCTATAGAAAAGGGTACTCTCCAACAAATTGGAATTATGTCGTTGTAAAAGTCAACAACCCCCCATCACCCATAATAAGACTCCTCTTATTTATAGATGTGGGCAACCCACCTTAACAATTAAGGAATTGGGTTTTATTTAATTAATTAAGCTCCCTAATCTTATTAGGGATAATTAATTAAACTCCTTTAACTAATTTTCCTTCCTAATTCAATTAGGAATAAATGAGAGTACTTATATTAAATTAATTCCTAAACTCTTTTAGAAATTAAAATAATAATAATTGTAATAATATTAATAAGACTCCTCTTATTAATTTATATTTAATATTTGTAAAATATTAAATAATAAATATTAAGTTATTTAATTTATTCTATCACCATAGATTAAATTAAACATACATCTTTATATTATTACGATTATGCCATTAACTTTTTAAATAATTATTCTTCCTTTTATGGTGTGACCCTTTAGGTTCTCCATATTAAATAGGTTGTGAATAAATCAATTAGAACAATTCTAATCTTATTTAAATAAATAAATTAAACAATTAATTTATTTAAATAATATTTATTCTACAATAAGGATAAGCCTCCCTAGCGATCAACGACTTTCCGGATAATATAGATTTCAACATTAATCATTAAAGAACCTTTGAGTAAATAGTTCTTGCATAATTCAATCATTCCACCATACAATGTCCCAATTAAATATAAGACATGAAATTTATTGTCAAGTCTTATTTTATTTAATTATATGTATTTCGATCCTTAAATGCACAACTCCAAATAATGCAAATTAGAAACTCCTTTCTAATTTCATTACGCCTTGCCAAGGACTCTTTGGGTTGTCATTTATCGAATCACATAGGACATTTCTCTTCTTTTATTAGAAGTGGTAGATTCTTTATTGATCATACATTATCTCCATATACAACTTATTATACCCAAGCATATCCTTTGATATACCCTAAGGGTCTTAAGGAATAAGTCAAAGTATAACTCATCATACACAAGATACTATGATGATCTCAAGTCCAAGGATTACTTGTACTACTATCACTACAGAATTCCTATTGACAAAGTAGTAAAACTCCATTAAGTATTCCTTAGCGAGCCGCGTTAAAGTGAACTTATTCTCTAATAAGCACCTACATACTTGCTTTAGTGTCTCCACACAAATGATCATGAGATCAATCATCCTCATTTAATGAAAGCAAGCAACGTATGTACCAATCTATCAGGATTCACTAATCCCCAATTTAGTAATCCAATGATTGGGAACTATTTTAGTTTTAAGCTTTCTAAGAATTTAGATCTCATTAGAATGATCATCATCATTATTCTAAAAGCATTGCTTAAAACTATGGGTTTATCACATATTATAAAACAGCATTATGTAGATAATTAAAAGCCTTTAATAAATTAATACTTTTTATTAATAAATGAATAAGATTGTTACAAAGTATATGTTTTATCATCAAACATGATTGGCTTGTGTGCATACTACTTTCAAAATTATGCCCAATTAAATTGTTCTAAACACATATCAATATACATATCAAATTAAAATAATTAATAATTCGCATAAAGGTTTGGCTCTGATGCCACTGTTAGGTTTGTAATATTCAAGAACGCAATCAAATTGCATAAATAAAGTAAACGTGTAAAATCGAGTTTAAAAAATTTTACAAACCATATACGGATCACCCTTTATGCACAATTATTAATTAAAGCGAAAAAAGATGAATAAGAAACATACCCTTGAAGATCCGAGCTTCCTCAGGTACAAGTTCACGTCCAATCCTTTTCGCGTTAAACTTGAATCCACCGGGTTGGGTTCCTTCCTTTGATCAACGTTAGCCACCCAAGTGTTTGGCCTGTAGAGGTGATCCACCAAGGAAGAAGAAGGATTTAAGAAGATGGGTGGTTGGCTAAACCCTTGTTTTTCTATCTCTATAGAAAAAGAGCGTACTCTCCAACTCTTGAAATTATCACGTAGTCTTGATATCTGATATAAGACTCCTCTTATAAAGATATCAAGTAACCCTATTTAAAATAAGGAATTATTTAATTAAACTCTTTTAATTAAATGGGCTCCCTAATCTTATTAGCGATAATTAATTAAACTCCTTTAATTAATTTTCCCTCCTAATCCTATTAGGAATAAATGAGATTACTTATATTAAATTAATTCCTAAACTCTTTAGAAATTAAAATAATAATAATTGTAATAATATTAATAAGACTCCTCTTATTAATTTATATTTAATATTTCTAAAATATTAAATAATAAATATTAAGCTATTTAATATATTCTATCACCATAGATTAAATTAAATATACTTAACATATTATTACGATTATGCCATTAACTTCTTAAATAATTATTCTTCCTTTTATGGTGTGACCCTTTAGGTTCTCCATATTAAACAGGTTGTGAATAAATCAATTAGAACAATTCTAATCTTATTTAAATAAATAAATTAAACAATTAATTTATTTAAATAAATAATATTTATTCTACAATAGGGATAAGCCTCCCTAGCGATCAACGACTTTCCGGATAATATAGATTTCAACATTAATCATAAAAGAACCTTTGAGTAAATAGTTACTAATACAATTCAATCCTTCCACCATCTGATGTCCCGATTAAATATAAGACATGGAATTTACGTCAAGTCTTATTTTATTTAATTATATGTATTTCGACTCTTAAATGCACAACACCAAATAATGCAAATTAGAAACTCCTTTCTAATTTTATTACGCTTGGCCAAGGACTACTTTGGGTTGTCATTTATCGAATCACATAGGACATTTCTCTTCTTTTAATAAGTGGTAGATTCTTTATTGATCATACATTATCTCCATGTACAACTTATTATACCCAAGCATACCTTTGATATACCCTAAGGGTCTTAAGGAATAAGTCAAAGTATAACTCATCATACACAAGATACTATGATGATCTCAAGTCCAAGGATCACTTGTACTTACTATCACTTCTGAGAATTCCTATTGACAAAGTAGTAAAACTCCATTAGGTATTCCTTAGCGAGCCAACGTTCGATGAACTTATTCTCTAATAAGCACCTACATACTTGCTTTAGTGTCTCCACACAAATGATCATGAGATCAATCATCCTCATCCAATGAGCAAGAAGCGTATGTACCAATCTATCCGGATTCACTAATCCCCAATTTAGTAATCCAATGATTGGGAACTATTTTAGTTTTAAGCTTTCTAAGAATTTAGATCTCATTAGAATGATCATCATCATTATTCTAAAAGCATTGCTTAAAACTATGGGTTAATCACATATTATAAAACAACATCATGTAGATAATTAAAAGCCTTTAATAAATTAATACTTTTTATTAATAAATGAATAAGATTGTTACAAAGTATATGCTTTATCATCAAACATGATTGGCTTGTGTGCATACTACTTTCATTTCCATCATCTGACTCATTATCTAATACTATGGATACTGTCACAGCCAATGAAATCTCTAGCTCAATCCATGCGTAATACTCTGCGGAACAACCTGGATGACGAACCGAAAAAGCAGTTATCTCACGCTGATCCCAACAAGCATACACACGGGATTGGTCCTCTGCTGAAAGATAGCGAGAAGCTAAACGTTGTCCTAACGCCCCCTTGAAAGAAAATCCTGGACTGGTCAAACTGCGACATCACGACCAGCCAGAGGGAGATAGTCCATGCCCGGAGCATGAGTAATGAATCTATACGGTGAGCTGAGCCCTGTGCACGGCAGAATGCCAAACAGATCTCTGATATCCGCCAAGAACATACACCAAGTCATAGCGTCCGTACACTCCGATGGCTGAAAGGAGTATGACATGGCTATATCATGGGTGAAACAATACCAATGCCATCTAAAAGTGCCGATCGGTATCAAGTGTGACATAAACCACACGTGCGGCATGGCCGAAAGCTGCCGTAAACACTCACTGCCGGATAAGTCTTTGCGGTGTGTGGCCAGACCTCGAGTTTTACGCTATAATCATCGGTATGATGGTATGACCCTCCCTGAGAGCTCTTACTGCCATGATGACTCCAATGTCTATATCATCAATGTACCGTGACATATAGACATACGACGGTACGCACAATAGAATTACGTTAACCTTAGCTAGACGCCAATGATCCTCCGGTGTGGTGAAATCCCCAGAATGTCATGTATAACTATCCTCAGAGCCAAATCTGTCAAACAGAAAATGCTGGGATATAACCTGGCCAGATGTAAGCTCATCCTGCACCACCCTATGCCTCAATCCAGTCAGGGTCATGAACCGTCGACTCATGTCCCCCAAAGCCATATGCACGCAAGGTCTGTCAAGCGACATCATCGTCAATCGTGTATACTCCTCTAGAGTGGGAGTCAACTCCTGGGTCCCAAATCGGAAAACTTGCCTCTTCGATACCCAGTGCTCAAGCATGCCTTCCACGAATCATGTGGGAACCTGAAACATCAACAGGGTCATAGTATGCTGCAACAAATGATCTACAGTCACCCTGTCTGATGGTGACATGCTATCATACGACAATCGCATACCAAATGTCACCAATGATGGTGGGGTATGATCAATACAGCTAACTGTCGAAGAAGCCATCTGTACGGGCCGTGTCATAAGACCATCCAGGGGTCAATGCTGAATATCTCTGGACATACATATGCATAAAATGATACATGCATTGCAGTTAATAGATGGCAATATGATATAGGGAATGAAAAATTGTGCATATATTCTTAAGTATATCAACATCTAATACATCATCTCTATACAGCTACAAATACAGGGAAATGGGGCACAGACGCCCTACTACTAACAGAAGCCTATCAAAAGATATAGCGAGAATGGGGCACAAACACCCAATAGCTAATTGAGGCCTATCAAAAGAGATAACGAGAATACACATCAAAAGAAGACAATGGTGTCAATGTCTACATCATCAATCTTGTCCACCTGATGTAACTCCTCCTGAGTCACTGGATCTCTATCTACATGGATTTCATGCCTATACAAAAGAGGATCTGCACGGGCAAAACCAAATGGGTCATCTGAGGGGCCAGCGCCTGAGCTGGAAGGATCAAACGAATCTGCCTCTGCTGGATCTCTGCCTAAATGTCGGATAAAGAAATGTGCATGGTCTAGTCGCCGGGTCAAATTGTCAATCTGTGTCACATGAGTCGGATCTCGGACACAAGCTTTCCAATCCGTCATCATCACGGATCCTGGAACCATATTCCCCATGAACTGAGTGGCACGGGACTGGGCTCTAATAGTACGAGGGAACCACCAGCGCTGGAATATCTCATGAGTGCAGGGACCCTCTGACAGTGCAAAGCCGTCAACCCCCAACAATGGGATATCAGTGACGGGTGACTGTGATACAGGCCAATTATGCCTAGCAGGAGGCAAGATCGGTATACAAATCTCCCCTGTGGTGCTCCTAATAGCACGCTCTCCTAAATAGAGCTCCCATCCTCCATCTATAATGAGAGGAACTCTCCGGGTGGAAATCACATACTCGACACCAGTCGGTTACCCATCCTTAAAACCAATGGCCAAATGTTCCCCAGAATAGGGAATCCATATGATAATATCAGTTGTCCATAACTTCAGCTACAGGCGGCAGTGAGTGAAACCCTCAGCTACAGGGACCTCCACCATTATGGAATGATGTCATCGTCGTCCTTGTGGATAGGTATCTAAACCTAACACACTCACAGGACGCAAGCATGGGAGCCTCTCATAGGCCCAAAACTGCCAACACAATGGCAAAATATCTGCAGTCAGTAAACACTCTTAACCTATAAATGAGAACTGATAAGAGCAATACTCACCAGTAGAAACGGGTAAAATCCTAGCCAAGCCTCAGTCAAACCCTGTGAGTGCATACGCATGCCCTTGAGGAAATAGGCAAAAGTGTAGGAACCCCAATCATACTCTCCAATACGGTCCACATGACGCATGGCGCTGATCAAAGCGAACGACACCGTAGAAGAGTTATCTGCTATGAAGCAGCCTTTAATGATCATCAGGAACAATAGCCGAAGAATGCGATCCCTGACTCTGACATCATCTGGCATGGGCTCGCTCAATAGCCCACTCCTAGCATCTACGCTCAAAGGACACGCACGACGATCCCGCCTTCGAGCGCCTCCGTCGGAACTCTAGCAAAGATCGATGATGATGGGGTAATATCCGCCACGCACGAAACCTTTGGTGCCTCTCCAAACTCCATACCTGTGAAAAACCGCCAATCCATCAGCGTCATCATCACCTCATAGTCTAACAAATGGAGAGACTGAGTCTGGTGGAACCATCGCTCAGATAATGCCCTGAGGTAACCCCAGGGACAACAATGGGGAAGGATGGAAAAGAATGCTCCAAAACCCCAGTCATGCACTACCGCTCTACAGTCAGGATGAAGAGCCTGGTACATGGAGTGAATGCTAAACCAATTTCCTCGAGGTTGTGTAAAGCCAGGAACCTATATGAAATGCAGATCAACATCAAAACCCTTTACTCCTCATCAATAGGAAAGAAGGAATTTCATGATCTAACGTCATACCTCGTTGGCATGTAAATACTGAAAGTAGTATGCACACAAGCCAATCATATTTGATGATAAAGCATATACTTTGTAACAATCTTATTCATTTATTAATAAAAAGTATTAATTTATTAAAGGCTTTTAATTATCTACATGATGCTGTTTTATAATATGTGATAAACCCATAGTTTTAAGCAATGCTTTTAGAATAATGATGATGATCATTCTAATGAGATCTAAATTCTTAGAAAGCTTAAAACTAAAATAGTTCCCAATCATTGGATTACTAAATTGGGGATTAGTGAATCCGGATAGATTGGTACATACGTTACTTGCTCATTGGATGAGGATGATTGATCTCATGATCATTTGTGTGGAGACACTAAAGCAAGTATGTAGGTGCTTATTAGAGAATAAGTTCACTGAACGTGGCTCGCTAAGGAATACCTAATGGAGTTTTATTTGCCTGTCAATAGGAATTTCTGTAGTGATAGTAGTACAAGTAATCCTTGGACTTGAGATCATCATAGTATCTTGTGTATGATGAGTTATACTTTGACTTATTCCTTAAGACCCTTAGGGTATATCAAAGGGTATGCTTGGGTATAATAAGTTGTACATGGAGATAATGTATGATCAATAAAGAATCTACCACTTCTAATAAAAGAAGAGAAATGTCCTATGTGATTCGATAAATGACAACCCAGTAGTCCTTGGTTAAGCAGAATGAAATTAGAAAGGAGTTTCTAATTTGCATTATTTGGTGTTGTGCATTTAAGGATCGAAATACATATAATTAAATAAAATAAGACTTGACAGTAATTCCATGTCTTATATTTAATTGGGACATTGTATGGTGGAAGGATTGAATTGTACGGTAACTATTTACTCAAAGGTTCTTTACCTGAGGAAGCTCGATCTTCAAGGGTATGATTTTATTCTTTATCTTTTCGTTTAATTAATAATTGTGCATAAAGGGTGATCCGGGTATATGGTTTGTAAAATTTTTAAACTCTGATTTTACACGCTTCCGCATTATTTTGCAATTTCATTGCGCACATGAATATTACAAACCTAATAAATACATCGAGGGATGTCGACTCAAATCACCCAGAAGCTTTGGGTTTGCCACCTGAATACTCGGGAGCTCCCTACAGGGAACATACATAGCAGGAGCGGGGTCCGAAACTGGAACATCCTCCTCTTCATCCTCAACGTCTGGCATATCAACCTGGACTGGACGTATCACTGCCTCTACTAACCGACGAGGCTGTCTAACAGAACGAGGTCGAGGCACTTCAGAATCCCTCCTTCGTACACTAAAAGTGGTCCTACGGGAACTACTCGGCTGATCTAGATCCATAATATCTGGACAGTAAATCTCCAAATCACCTCAGAAAGGGTGTGGAATTTTCTAGCCTGGAGCTTTTCAAAATGCATCTTATGACTACATGCATGTATGCATTAGTTTAACATACATCTACAATAGAGTTAAAAATGCATGATTAATCAAATGCCTACATTTTGGAAAAAATTTTCCATAGTCCCCTTTGTAAATCGGACTATCCACATGCACATAGGCATGACGAGGTGGCCATTCAGTAGCACACCTGCCCCAAAGTCATATACATAATATATGCATTAAAAATCAAAAATATCAATCCATAAAGTTAACCTCAATACCAGTAGTACTTTGCCTTTTACCTTTTGCTCATTTGTCCTCAAATAGGATATGAAATAACAGAAAAAGGTGCCAATTTGACTATCTCAAAAGTCAAATTTTTTCACATCATTATGTTCAGCATGGTTTAATACTAACATTTACTATGTTGAATATTTTTTATCAAGTCATTTGAGAATACATAATCACTACTATGTGTTTAGATGCATTTCATGTGATAAGTCATTTTCCAACGGATAAAAACTGGAAAAAATACATGTATAAGTTACCAGAATAGTGTAGAACACTTGTACGGTGACAGAATTTGTAGAAAGTTGCCCAAACTCAGCAGATCTGAAGAAGAGCTCTCGTATTTCCTTTGCGGCGCAACTTGAAAATGACTTATGAAAGAAACCTGCATCACTTTAATATCCACGGTTGGCCGCAGGTCCATCTGCGGCTGGAGCAGGTGTACCTGTGGCACCCCTATGTGGGCCCCACCCCTCCGGCTCTGTCCAGTTTGAGTTGCAAAGGAGTTTTCACAGACAGAAAAGGTCAAATCGGGAATAAAAACGTTACGCGATTGAGCAGAATAGCGTAAAATCCTGGTCTTCTGCGATTGAATCTTGGGTATATACATCACTCAGTGGTATTTGCCCAAGCACAGGGTATACTATACCGATGATCTCAAATATTGTAAGTCACGCTCGACAATACGTAGTATAGGTCCAATGCCGCCAATTCAGGGTCGTAACCCTAAGTTACAACATATACCCCAGCGGGAGTTACAACGCATTCCCCGGTGGGGGTCACCACGCGTTGTCATCCATTGGTGTACGTATCAATGAAGTCAAGCAACCTTGATGTTATTTCAGCCAATGGCAAGTAAACCCATCGATGCATCGAAAGTTATTCGATGATTTTGTCCGTTGGTATTCATAGTCCCCAGTGGATCCCCAACGGCGGTCACAACGCAATGTTCCGTTGACACACATATCAACGAAGGTCAAGCAGCCTTGATAATCTGCCCAACAAAATATCAGCCGTTGATTCACACGTCGGTGAAGTATATATTAACAAAGGTCAAGCAGCCTTGACAGTCTACCCCACAGGGTTTTCATCCGTTGATTCACACGTCAGCGAAGGTCAAGCAGCCTTGACAGTCTACCCCACAGGGTTTTCATCCGTTGATTCACACATCGGTGAAGTACACATCAATGAAGGTCAGGCACCCCTGACGACATTTGATGTTGGCAGTAAATCCAGCAGAACCTTGACATATCCTGGAGATACAAACCAGGAAAGGTCAACATCATCAAAGAGGATCGATGATGGAATATGTTATACATATCCTCTAAACAGACAAGGTTGTATCCCCATAGATCTCTTACACATATGAGGCACTTCTTCGGAATCATGTCTGTATCAAGGATTAAGGACTATGGTGATAGCCCCAACGTCAACATCCGAAAAGATTTGGATCACACATCCAATCTAGTCATCATTGCAAATCCCCAGTAAAAGTAATATGGAGTCGTTAATCATCCCTAGCATGTTGGGATACAACCTCGCACACATGCATCATACATTTGCATCATGTTTCATTTCTAGTGTCTAGGATTCTTTATCCTACCCATGCATTGCATTACATGAATATGATA
Organism: Panax quinquefolius; assembly: GCA_020205615.1. Lineage (NCBI taxonomy): Eukaryota > Viridiplantae > Streptophyta > Magnoliopsida > Apiales > Araliaceae > Panax > Panax quinquefolius. The sequence goes on along the minus strand of CM035166.1, from coordinate 65,072,465 downwards.
AAGAGGGGCATCTGTAGACACTAGAAATTTTTTGCACACCTGTCACTGACATTGTAGGAGGGCTGATTCGTCTTTCAGAGATACCCCTGGAAGACAGTTCACATCAAGTCCGGATAATTCTGGAAGTTCAGTCTCAACCCCGGACCACACACCGGGAGTAACAATTCTAACCTCGGAGATAACCCCGAGGTATGCAGTTCCAATACCGAAAAATCTACCAGAGAAGACCGATCAATCTCGGAGATAACCCCGAGGTGTCTAGTCTTAGTCCCAACACTGGGAATAACATATACCAACCTTGGTGATAATACTAAGGAAGGCAGTTGTAGTTCCGGAGATAACCCCGGAAATGCTTGTTTCAAAAGTCTGCAATCAGCTTCAACCTTGGCACTCACACCGAGGCACTCAGTACAAGGCTCGGAGATAACACCGAGAATACAGGCGCACCTCAGAGATGACACTGAGGACCTTCAACATTTGCAGCAGTCCAATCTCAGCAATAACCCTGAGCAACGTCTTCTTTATCAACCCAAACCGGTGATAACTCTGGTGAGGGGCAAAGTCATCATCTCGCCACTTTAGAGCCACATCACGCCGTCTCAACATTTCATACACGCATTTCTATACAACAATGTCCCACAAGAATCAAGGAAAACAAATCCCGAGTGACTATTATGCAGGGTAACAAATAGAATTTGAAGCTTGAAGACCAGAGGGCACCGTCCCATCTTCCTAACTTTGTACAACCTCTAATCCCATGCCATTGTATAACTCTCGACAAAGGCGGTCCGAAATAGGTCCTACATACCTCAGTCGGATGCCCGGATTGTAATTCTGAAAGTTTGAGTGGACATTGTAGTGCCTCTGTACGCGTCTTCACGAGACGAGCGTGACTCATGAAAACCAGAGAACGGCAACGGCGAGTAAATTTCGGTACACTGCGGCTCCCCCCTCTATAAATAGAAGGCTTGTGACACCCCCAAATTCAGGTACTTTGATTCCACGGGATTTGGTGTTCACTGTACAAATATCATCTATCTATCTACCCATAATAAATGTAAACCATGCAATAGATAGAAATAAATCTTCCCCTTATGAGGTTACAACATTTGAATAATAAACATGATCCCAGGTCATACTAACCTTAAACATCTGTCCGGAAACATAAACAAATAAGTCTTAAACAACATCTTTAACTTAAGTCTTAAACATAAATACATCTTCATATAAAACAACAAGTCTTCATCACTTGTTAATCTTGCCCTTACCTTTGCTAGTAGAAGGCTCGTCGGACCTTTCGTTCTTAAGCGCAAATATTATTATTACAAGAGTGAGCACTATTGCCCACAAGTAAAATAATGAAATAACAATGTATAATAACATGCGAGTGAATCAAAGACTTCTGAAATAAAAGCTCAACTTTTGAATCAAGAATGAGTAACAAGAATCAAAAGATTTCTGAGGGTCATAAGACCTTGAACTATGTCCTAGGTTAACAAGGGTTATACTTGAAACCTTTAACAGTCATAAGACTATGGACCTTTCTATTCGTACTAAGGGGGATCAGCCCTTAGTACCATACTGTGCACAATATCTTCACGCTAACGCATAAGTAAATCCCTTTGCAGGGTTGTTCATCTCAGTTTGACATTAGAGTCTACACCAAAGGAAGTTTGGTTTGGATAAATCAATAAGGGTTCTGAATTTAGAACGTTCATCAACTATGGACTAGTTGAATCAATAAGGATTCGCTAGTCTAACAAGGTTCAACAATAAATGATATTTAAAATGAATAATAATCTCAATAGGTATACAATAGAATAATTATTGTATAACAGAATCATACTTTGAAAAGATAATTAATCTTTAACATAACAAATGAACTTGATTTATAAACTTGAATAATGATAACAAGTAGGGTTAGGAAACTTGCCTCGTGCGTAGATTACACGTTAATTAAACACGTTCCTTGAATTTAATCCTACATACCATTTACATTCACAAAACTAGTTAATTATAACTTAACTAATCATCAAACGTTCATTCTTTTTGTCTAACTCGAATTATGACTATACTTAGACAATTTATTACACTTAATGTCACATAATTTACACTTCATTAATTACAAGCTAATTATGTATTCAATAATTCAATCCACATGAAATTATATTATTTAAATGTTAAGTATCTATTTTAATATCTCATTATACTTCTAACATATCTCTATGTTCTTTAATTTAAGTTGCTATCACATTGTTAGACTTGAACATTAAAAATAATTCATTTCTGGAGATTCTGCAGAGTGGTATTTGTATTTCACTTTTATACTAAACCTTCATACTGTGTAGGCTATGGTGGCGTGCGACTTGAGACTGTGCTGCTTATTTGCTACGGAATTAAGGCACGACATTGGTGGGTCTTGTCTGTGTAACTAGAAAGCTTGTTATGCAATTCGCGAAATGTTGACTTATGTCACTCTCTATGTTTTGATGATGACCATATTAGTTCACTAATTCTGTTATATATCATTTCAGGATCATCAAGGAAGAAGGTCCAAAGTCAAGATTCCTTTGAAGAAAGAAAAGCCAAATTGAGTCTTAGGAATATATGTAAGATTTTAGCAGTTATTATTTTCCAAAATAAGGCTCTAGGACATGTGAATTACATACATATATGTGCATTCATATTTAATACTGCATGATTAATAATATGCATGACAAAATTGATTAACATAAGGAATCAAATCCTGTTAAGGAAACCCACACGGTAGAGCATGAAATGACTCTCATAAATTATGCATTTTATCTCTAAAATCACGGATAGACAATAATGCAATAGCAGGAGTCTTGCATTACCATTCAATGTATTTAATTGGTTATCTCCAACGGCCCAATCCATATGGACACTGCCCAGAAAATTATGGTATGCATAAATCATGACATCATAGAAATCACGCTGCATAGATTGAGTCATATATCAAGGGTCTTAATTCTAGGAAATTAATTAAGGTAACTAGTTGATTAATTACCATACGCAATACAGGAATCATGAGCCATGATTTGGGAAATCTAATTGGTTGGGTCTAACGGTCCAATATATAAATATGGAAACTAGCGTGTCAATATATATGGTACTGATTTCCGGACTTCTAGAAATTGGGACAAGCCATAAAATCAATTAGTCTTAAAAGTATTGACAGCGTGATCTCATGGAAATCAAACTGAATATTAAATAAACGACTTCCTAATATAAACTATTTCAAAATCTTTGGATCTAAATGTTTTATTCTTGACACTAGTGGGAATCTAGGCAAGTTTGATGCTAGATCTTATGAGGGAATCTTCATTGGCTATGCACAAAATAGTAGAGCATATTGCATTTATAATGTGCAAAAACTGTGTATCGAATAATCTATACATATCAAATTTGATGAACTTAACCATGATATTCCAAAAGAAAGAGAAGAAGATGCAGGAATTTTAGAGACTGCTGCAAATCCATCATACCACATTAAGCAAAACAGCAAGACTATGGAACCAATCCAGCAAGCTGGATTAGAAGAATAGCAAGTTCAAGACTCTATCCAACAAACTGAATACGAAAATCAGGAACATATTCAGCAAGCTGAAATGGATGAACAACAAGACCACAATTCTGAATCTATTGAAGAAGTAATACATGATGTTCAACTTCCAAAATCAGCAAGATACATCAAAAATCATCCTCCTAATAACATCATTGGAGACATAAATGAAGGAGTTACTACAAGAAGAAAAGCACAAAACATGTGTGCTTTCTCAGCATTCCTATCCCAGATTGAACCAAAGAACGCCAAAGGAGCCATACTTGATGAAAAGTGGCTACTAGCAATGCAAGAAGAGTTACAACAATTTAAAATATGTTATGTGTGGGAATTGATGACTCCTCCGAAAGATGTATCCATTATTGGAACTAAATGGGTATTCAAAAACAAACTTGACGAATTCGGAACAATTACAAAAAACAAAGCGAGATTAATCTCTCAAGGATATAACCAACAAGAAGGAATAGACTATGAAGAAACATTTGCCCCAGTAGCTCGCTTGGAATCTATTCGTATACTACTAGCATTCGCTTATTTCAGAAAGTTCAAGCTACACCAAATGGATGTCAAAAGAGCCTTCCTCAACGGGTACATAAATGAAGAAGTTTATGTAAAACAGCCACCTGGATTCGAACATGACAAGTTCCCGCATTACGTATACAAACTCAAAAAGGCACTCTATGGACTCAAACAAGGTCCAAGGGCTTGGTACGAAAGATTAAGTAAGTATCTCTTATCAAATGGGTTCATACGAGGTAAAATTGACTCCACGCTATTTATTAAATGTCAAAATAAAGATATTATTATTGTACAAATCTATGTAGACGATATAATATTTGGTGCTACTAATACTTTTCTTTGTGAGTGGTTTTCCAAATGCATGCACAAAGAGTTTGACATGAGCCTGATGGGAGAACTCAACTATTTTCTGGGCCTTCAAATTAAACAAAATCATGAAGGTATATTCATTCATCAAACCAAGTATACAAAAGAGTTACTTAAGAGATTCGGGTTTGATAATTCAAACTCAAAGACCAACCAATGAGTACATCAATAAAACTTACAGGAGATGAAAAAGGTACGGATGTAAAGGTAACAAAATACAGAGGTATGATTGGATCCCTATTATATTTAATTACTTCTAGACCAGATATAATGTACAGTGTGCATCTATGTGCTCGGTTTCAGGCCAAACCCAAAGAATCCCACTTACAGGCCGTTAAACGAATATTTAAATATTTGAGTGGTACTACTAATTTAGGATTATTCTATCCAAAATGTGACAATTTTGATCTAATAGGTTATTCAAATGCTGACTATGCATGTTGCCAAATAGATAAAAAAAGCAAAAGCGGTGCATGTACATTTTTGGGACAAAGTCTTGTCTCATGGCACAGCAAAAAACAAACGTCAGTCGCTCTATCCACCACTGAGGGTGAATATTTAGCAGCAGGAAGTTGCTACTCCCAAATTTTATGGATGCGTCAAACACTGTGTGATTTTAACATCATATGTGAAAATGTGCCCATATACTGTGATAATACAAGAACCATAGCCATTTCTAAAAATCCAGTACTACATCTCGCACAAAACACATAGAAGTACGCCACCATTTTCTTAGAGACAATGTGTCCAAAATTGATAAGATTAATATTTATTCCTTCGAGCATCAACTAGCGAGATATATTTACAAAACCTCTAGGGGAAGAAAGATTCAGTACTCTAAGGAGAGAACTCGGCATGTGTTTAATACAAATATGAATCGAGTGGATTAAAGCGATTAGACAGCCAAATTACTGGCGTATCTATTCAGCCATAATTACGCCAATTAAAATCTTTTCAGATTCTCTCCTTTCCAAGGACGGCCTCACCACTTCCCATATCTAGATACCATGTCTTATACATAAAGACCAACAACCTTATTCCTCTCTCTCTCTCTCTCTCTCTCTATTTCCGACTCTTCAATCCATTCCATAATCTCAATCGACTCTATTCTTCTCTGCTACAATGAGAACAAGACGAGGCAAACAGCTTCGTGATAAATCGGAAGACGAAGTCTCACCTCCCTCTCCACCATCTCAACCAACTGTCACTCGAAAACTGAAGCGAAGGCCATCCTCTATCACGATAATCTCTGATGGCTCCTCCCCTGCCGAATTCAAAGCCAGTCTACCTTCCCCACCTCAAATTGGGACATCGATCGGTCACAAACGCTGAAAGTTCACCGACCGCTCACCTGGTTCACCTCCTAAACCGGTAATACCTCTCTCCGTCTTCTTGCATGATGTGCCTGATAATTTTTTAAGAGGCCACAATTTTGAACTGCGTTTTAAAACCTCTATCTGTCAAAAATCTTTTGTCTATGAAAAATCGATAGACATGTTCTACTATCAAAACTCCCCCCTTCATCATCTCTTTGAGTCATGTGGTCTGTCTTCCTGAAGAACCCCTTCCTCGGTAGCCTACCCCAAATTAGTTCAGCAATTTTATACCAATCTTGAAAATAATGGCGATTGCTACACCTCGTTTGTTAAAGGTAAATCCTTATTAATCACAGCCATGGATTTAGGGAGTATATTGTCCATCCCATACACCGGTGACTGTCCTTTCAATCTCAAGGGGCCAATCTCTACTCCTCTGTCCCCCCTAGTACAGCTTCGCATTGTGTTGGATGACCCAACAATGTCCTCTGTCACCGTTCCTAAGACCACCAACGTGTCTCCTCTCGCTATTGTTCTTCACAAATTGTTACGATATAATCTTCTCCCTCGTCTCGGTGGTGGCGCTGAGTTCACGTATCAGGATTTGGTCTTAGTAGCATTAATCATGACCGGTTAACCTTTTAACTTTTCACTCATGATGCTAAAACACATGCTTCACTGTGTTAAACATTCCAAAAAGTGTTTGCCCTACAGTTGCTTCCTCACCACACTCTTTACTCACTTCCAAATTCCACTCGATGATGAGGGTTGTATTCACTTGACTGATTCTATCGATTCGAACTATCTCAAAGGGGCTCATATCACTTCGCTTAAAGGAAATTCATTCTTACGGTTCCGAGAAATTCCCAATCAATACCGCTTACTTCACCGCCCCTTCCCGTAAATTCGACTATCCTTCACGCTGATCGCCACTAATCAAGCCCAAATCACTTCTGATATCAAAGACATCCAACTCCGTCTCTCCGTCCTTGAAAAAGGAAAACTACACATCCGTCATTCTGATCTTTAGGGTATGTTTCGCAATGTGGAAGATGAGTTTATTGACCTTCAGGCCAGTTTTGAGTTTCACACTCGGGCAATGGTTGAAGCCCTGCAACGGAAGATGAACCGCAACGCTTGTCAATTGAGTACTGAGCTAAAGTTCATCAGCAACCAAATTGGAAATCTGGGACGCTTTACCGAGCGCCGCATGAATGATCTTAGTGAGGAGCTACAAGCAGACCAAGTCCAAGCACGCATACCCAAATGGCCCCAATGCAATTGGATGGTCGAATATCAAGGAGACTGTCTGGACCTGTCGTTACCTCTTCATACCTTCATTGCTCGACCCCCTAGATTTGCCAATAACATGTCCCTAGAAGAGATCATGCACCGCAGGCTTCACCGCCCCTATTTCACAGCTCGTGAGGCCAATCATGTTAATCTTAACGAGGAGGATGCTTAGTCACCCTACCCCTCTTTGGTTTCTAGACACGCCTTTTTGATGGATGCCAAAGGGGGAGAAGACTTATAATTATGCTTGCATCTCAAAGACAATTTTTTTTAAACTTTTCGTGCATGATAACTGATGTTGTTAAGACTATGGTTTAAATCTGTTGATGGATGATGGTTTAAAATAGTTTACTATAATTTCTGCGTATCATGTTATAGACTAACCAAAAAATGTAGGGTTACTGTTAAATTTTTTATATAACTTGCAAAATCTGAGGGTTTCTCGAACACTTTGCTCATATCTGAACAATGGTATCATGGCGAGGGGAGCTATAACTTTCTTGAAATACGTAGTTTTAGGGGAGTCATAATTATCTGGTTGTCATCATCAAAAAGGGGGAGAATGTTGACTTATGTCACACTCTAGGTTTTGATGATGACCATAGTAGTTCACTAATTCTGTTATATATCATTTCAAGATCATCAAGGAAGAAGGTCCAAAGTCAAGATGCCTTTGAAGAAAGAAAAGCCAAATTGAGTCTTATGAATATATGTAAGATTTTAGCAGTTATTATTTTACAAAATAAGGCTCTAGGACATGTGCATTGCATACATATATCTGCATTCATATTTGATACTACATGATTAATAATATGCATGACAAAATTGCTCAACATAAGGAATCAAATCCTGTTAAGGAGACCCACACGGTAGAGCATAAAATGACTCTCATAAATTATGCATTTTATCTCTAAAATCACATGTAGACAACAATGGGATAGCAAGAGTCTTGCATTACCATTCAAGGTATTTAATTGGTTATCTCCAACGGCCCAATCCATATGGACACCAGCTAGAAAATTATGGTAAGCATAAATCATGACATCATAGAAATCACGCTGCATAGATTGAGTCATATATCAAGGGTCTTAATTCTAGGAAATTAATTAAGGTAACTAGTTGATTAATTACCAAACGCAGTACAGGAATCATGAGCCATGATTTGGGAAATCTAATTGGTTGGGTCTAATGGTCCAATATATAAATATGGAAACTAGCGTGTCAATATATATGGTACTGATTTCCGGACTTCTAGAAATTGGGACAAGCCATAAAATCAATTAGTCTTAAAAGTATTGACAGCGTGATCTCATGGAAATCAAACTAAATATATCATGATTTGTGCTAAATGGTTTTAAAACGAGCAGATTACAGAATCAAATCTATGCAACGGAAATACTCTCGAAGAGGTGTATATAAACAGAACTCGCTAATAGTTTTAATCACGAAATACATACACAGAAAATAATAGCACACAAGCTGCGAGATAATGTTTCACTGAGATAGATATTGATTGGTTTAAGAACAGAGTTGCTGTTTTGAATACATTCTGGTAATATCCTTCTTGCATATCATTTCATACTAGAGCCTTGAGTTGGTAAGTAATATATTGCTTGATCATTAGACCTCTAGTATTGTATTTAAATTGTCATATCTAAATCTGTATTGTATTGGGTAATCCTGTTTGGGTTGATATCTTATTACAGTCAAGTTGAAGGAAAGCATAGGTGCTTAAGAGTGCCTAGGTGCACAAGGAACAAAGGTGTTCAAATTTGATAGAACTTGTATTGTAATTGAAAAAGTTGAATAAAAGTGAGTCTCCAATACTAGTTGGTATTGGACGTGGATTAGGCTACTATTCTAGAGGGTAGTAGTTGAACCACGTAAAAATTCGGGTGTTTGTGTGATTGCATTCTATACTTGAGTATTATGTTGTTTATCCAGCAACCTGCATTCTATCCATATCCGTAATCCAACTTGCTGCATTAAACACTTAAGGAATTTTTGATAAGAAATAAAAATTGGACATAGTTTGTGCCTACACTTATTCAACCCCCCTTCTAAGTGGACCTATTTAAATTTCACGAACAATTGCAAAACACAACCAAAACCTCCAATTAAATTATTACTACACGAATTTAATAAAACCCACATGATATAATTCATACATAATCATTACCCAACATTTATATAATGATTTTAATCCATTAAAACACATAATTCTGAGAATTAAAATATGTAAATTTCAACATTCTTGATGTTCTTGAAGGTTTTGAACATAAATCATGAAAATTAATACTACGGATTAGTTATAATAACAGAATCCAGTTCATTTAAAGTTTGGTCTCTTCATATTAACATGCATAATAATATACGAGTATAAATTTTACAAAACCATTTATGTTTGACACATTAAATTTACGTATAAGGGCCATATGGCCAAAACCCATACTCTGTAAGTTTTGAGCAACATATACGACGTATTTTCATGAAACTGATGACATGATAACTTACATAATATATAATTGAATATGATTTGATAACATTTAATACATATACAACACATAATCCATAACCTTTATAAATACAGAGACCTTACAGAACTTTGAAAGCCATATTCATAAAAACATTAATAACGTAATTTATAATTTAGGAAGGAGTAGATTACCCTGAGTGTAAGGTGTATATTAGAAAAGTCAGATGTTTCTTCAATTACCCACTCTTAGTCTCCTTCTCAAAATATTAATTCTCTCTGACAATTCTCAAGCTCTCTCTCTCTGAATATTTTCTAGACTTAGCAATAATGAAAGGAATAAAGAAGACGTCGTAGTAATCTGAGGAAGGACACGACGCTTTGTGGTGGGATTACCCAATCGCAGGTTAAGCATCCTCAACTCCCATTAAGGCCATGTTTGGCTAGCTTTAAAGACTTAATACCATTTAATTTAATAACTCTTTTATCTTATAGTTTAAATCATGTCACACCCTTACACAATAATTCAAATATTTTATTTTATTTAATTTAAATAAAATATAATAATTTATCATTAATTCACATAATCATATAATTAATTTTCTCATTAATTAATAATATCAAATTATTAATCTCTAATTAATTATTACATTAATTAAAATAACATTAGGCTTATTAAATATTTTGGAAATTCAATAAGCTCACATAATTACAAACTTTGAATAATAAAATTCTCTACATTAATTTAATAAATATAATACATATCATTAAATTAATCTATCACAATTGCATCAATTAATTATTTAATCTAATAATTAAATCATCGAAAAATATTTATTCAATTCAATAAATATTAAGAATTAAATTACAAAAATCTCGTTCGTCGCAGGGCATGGGGTTGCCATTTTAAGGAGAGAGAAAAGGCGAGGAAGCCTTTTCAAATTTGCTCCGTACTTACAATATACTGAGTTCTTTCTCATTTTACTCACATATAGCTACTCTTGTACCGGCGGAAGCCGAGTTTCATCCACTTTAAAGATATAGAAGTCTTCTTTGACAGCCCACTGTAAGCCTTCTCACACACATTAAAGCTTTTTTCCTCATCTTTGCACACACCCTTCTTCATATTGAGAGTCGTGTTGCGTCTATTTGCCGAACTTGATATCTAGTAGTTTTATTTAGGTTTGTATATATATATATATATATATATATATATATATATATATATATGGACTAACATTATCGAGTTATGCCTCGATTGAGCCTAGACTTCGGTCAGGAATGTTTATTTACTTTAATATATATATATATATATATATATATTAACTATGTGTCGAACTTTGTTCGATGAGCCTAGACTTCGGTCTGGAGCGTTTATTTCTTTAATATATATACTTATATATATGAACTATGTGTCGAATTCTATTCGATGAGCCTTGATTTTATATCCGGAGCATTTACAGCTTTAATATATATATATATACTTATATATATGAACTGTGTGTCGAACTTTGTGCGATGAGCCTGGATTTTATATCCGGTGCGTTTATTGTTATATATATATATATATATTTCGTCTTACCTGGAGTTTACTTCGTGGTGGTTGATCGCTTTTACATCTTTCTTTACGTTTCGTCCCGCCTGGAGTTTCCTCCATGGCGGTTGATAGCTTTTACAACATTATTTACATTTCTGATCCCCCATGGAGGTGCTTCGTGGTTGGTGATCATGTCTGTATATATATATTTACTCTTTTATATATATACCTACTTACTGCTTTTATAAAAATTGCAGCATCATGTGAGCCTAGGAATCATGTAAGCTGCTTGTAAATTTATCTGCGGTGTCTGAATTTCCTCAGATGGTTTTCATACCCACGAGGAAGTCGGCATTATTTTGAAAATTATTTTCTTATAGATGCTTTGCATCTCAGAAATAAAAGCAATCAAGCCGAACACTTAATAAAATGGGAGTGTAAAAAGTCTCAATTACTATTGAGCATCAGGGTTTGAAAAACCTCTTTTATAAAACATCACTACCATATCTTGCTAAAAACTGAATTTTTACATAAATTCAAACCCTGTGTATATAGGTGCGAATGAGGCCTCGCACTACTACCAAATAACAGCACATTGACCCACACAAACACATATTTAGATAATAATTTCTTGAAAAGTGGCGGTCACCGTGGTAACATGGATGTCAGGGGGTGCCTAACACCTTCCCTCCGCATAATCAAGTCCCCAAACCCTAATGAATCTCAATTTCACCGACCTGTTTAAACAGTGTCTTAACAGTCCATCGTCGACATTATACACGTCGGACCTTTTTCACTTGTTTTTTCAAACAAATCTCACCTAAAATGAGAACACCAAAGAACAAGTAACGAAAAGGGACAACTAAAATTCCCGACGTCGACACTGGGCTAGTTGAGCTTACCCTTTTCTTTTTTGTTCCATTTTTCTTCTCAGGAGGCGAGAATATAGCGGGAACTAGTCGGGGTGCGGAGTGATGTTTCAATACAATTGTTTTAATAGTCCTCACTATTTTGTAAAATAGTGTATAAATAATTGTAATAAGGACTTAATTGAGTTTGGATATTGTCTAGAAGACAATATTTGTATTTAAAATCACAACATATGTGTTGTCATATTTTGCACGACAATTGTAATAATGAAATTGTAGTTATTTTCTTTACCATGTATTTGGCGACTCAGAATGGGTTGTGTGGACTTATTTTGGGGGCATCACAGTTGGTATCAATGCTTAGGGATATGGTCTCTGGCGGAGATAGGGGAATAGAACTAGGAGGGGAGAGACAAGTAAATCCCTCGCTAGTGTGTCTTACCTGAGCTTATTTGGTATTTAATTGGTCGGTCAGAATATAGGGATAATATGTGGTAGGTCAATTTCTTGAATTAACCCTTGTTTTATGATAGTATTTGATAATGACAGCTGAAAATGTTAACAATTAAGTGAATGAGACTGTGGAGACACCTTTAATCACCAACCAGGAGAACGTGCAACAAGAAGGTAATGTTCCTGCTATAAACAACACAACCGATCAAATGATGAATGACGGTATGTTTAGAAGCTTTTTACAATTCATGCAAAACTAGATGAGAGAGACTCGTGTACAAAATACACGTGGAAACAATGGCAACGCGCGACTTATCACAACCAAGCAGTTCAAAGAGTTGGGACCACCAGAATTTTTGGGAAAGCCGGATCTGATCAAGGAGGAAACGTGGGTTAAGCAAATTACCAAGATATTTGATGCATTGGGATGCACAGAGGAATAGAAGGTTCCATTCGCCACCTTTATGTTCCATGTTGAGGAAGATTACTGGTGGGAATCTATGAAGCGTACCCAGCCAGCCGCACTCAATATGTCTTGGGAAACATTTTAGAAACTATTCAATGACAAGTACTTTCTCGAAAGTATTCGTCACATGAAGGAGGTAGAGTTCATCAAGCTGGAGCAAAACAATATGACCGTGTCGCAGTACGAAGCTAAGTTTGCCGAGTTGTCCAGGTTTGCATCCCATTTGGTTGATAATGAGGAGAGAATTTCGTGAATGTTTCTTCGAGGTTTGAAACCCGAAATACGTCAATACCTCATTTCTCACAAACTGTGTTTGTATTCAGATGTAAATAGGGCTCAGTTATTGGAGCGGGATTATAAGTCAACTCAACCAAAAGATTACGACCAACAACACGATAATAATCGTACCGGTGGCAACGGTCATCAGAACAATGATAACCATCGTGGAGGAAATTATCATGTCAGAAATGGTAACCACTTTGGTGGTAATCATGGTCAAGATAATAAAAGAAATGATTCAAGTGGAAATTTCAAGAAAAAAAAACTTAACGATGACGGAAAGACATCGGCAGCAGCACCAGCACCAACAACAAATTCTACGGGATGAGAAAGACCGCCAGTTTGATGTTACAGATGTGAAGAGGAGGGACACATAAGTCCAAACTGTTCATAGCCTTCCAAGGTATGTTTTAGTTGTGGTAAAGATGGTCACATAGCTCGATTTTGTCCTATAGCGAAATCAAGTCCAGCTAGGACGGTTGCACCAAAGGAGGATACGGACAAAACAAAGTCGGTAGTTTAAGGGAGAGCATTTTTTGTGACAAGGAACCGAATGAAGTTATCACGGGTAAGCTAATTACAAACTCTTGCGAAGTCTATGCCTTATTATATATCGGTTCTACCCATTCTTTTATCTCTCCTACTTCTGCTCAACATTTGAACTTGACCCCTGAGAAATTAGACTTCGACTTATCTTTTGAAACTCTGTTAGGAGAAACTTTCATTATATCCACTACTTATAAATCTTGTTTGATTCAAGTTGTGACCATCACACTACTTGTCGATCTTATTTCTTTGAAAATACTTTCATTTGATGTGACTAGGGATTGATTGGTTAACCACTCATCATGCCAAAATTGATTGTTTTCGTAAGGTTGTTAGTTTTCATATTCTTAACCAACCTGTTATGCGAATTCAAGCAACCAAACCACTAAAATCAATCACTGTCATATCAAGCCATAAAGCCATTCGTTTATTGAAAAACGGATGTCAATCTTTCTTAGCCAATGTCATGGACTTGAACAAAAATATGTCAGATTTGAATAATATTTCGGTTATTAGTGAATTTTATGACGTATTTCCTGAAGAACTTTCTGGCATACCCTCAGAGCGTGATATCGAATTTTGTATCGACCTTGAACCTGGTACAAAACCCTTTTCTAAAACCCCATATCGAATGGCTCCTATTGAACTTCAGGAGTTAAAAACCCAATTACAAAAGTTGGTACCCGAGCCTCTCGCTGGTGATTTTCTTTGTGGAATGCACTAAAGCCAGACTCTCCGTAGGGGACACCATATTCGTGCGATGGCAAACTGATAGGTGCCATTGTGACGTGCTATCCAAGATTGGGATATGAGTCATAGTTGAGAGCAACTGAAGTCACTGACCGAAGTACATAGCTTTCTGGGCTTAGTTGGTTATTATCAGAGATTCGTGGAAGAATTTTCTTGAATTGTTGCTCCGTTAACTCAGCTGACTCGGAAAGATAAAAAATTCGTATGGAGCGAGGAATGCGAGAAGAGTTTCCAAGAGCTCAAGAGGAGACTCATTTCGGCACCTGTTCTGACGGATTTGTTATCTATAGTGATGTTTTGGGCAAAGGGTTAGGATGTGTTCTCATGCAACATGGGAAAGTCATAGCCTATGCCTTGCGATAACTCAAAGAATATGAAAGGAATTATCCTACTCATGATCTAGAGTTGGCAGCAGTCATTTTCGCGTTAAAGATCTGAAGACACTACCTGTATGGGGAAAAAGTTGAGATCTATGCATATCATAAAACCCTCAAATATTTCTTCACCCAAAAGGAACTCAACATATGGCAATGACGTTGGCTCAAGCTGTTGAAAGATTATGAGCATACCATTCAATATCATCCTGGAAAAGTAAACATGGTAGTTGACGCATTGAGTAGAAGATCATATGCGGGTACCAGTGCGATATTGTCAACGCAAAGGTCTATTTTGTATAACTTGCAAAGGATGGAGAGAGAGATAAAGGCTCCAAGTACCCACGTGATGAAATCAAATATACGAGTAGAATTAACTTTAATCGATAAAGTTAAAGCTGCTCAAGCCACAGATCTAGAGCTGATGCATATGAAGAAGAGAGTACAAGAAGGTGTTATTCCAGAAGCAAGAATCGATGAAGAAGGAATACTTTGAGTCAACTCCAGACTTTGCATTCCTAATGATTCTGACTTGAAGCATAAAATCATGATGGAGGCACACAACACACCGTTTTCAATCCATCCTAGAAGTACTAAAATGTATCTTGAACTTTGACATACATTTTGGTGGAGCAATATGAAGAGAGAGATCGCGAAGTTTATCTAGAGGTGTTTAACTTGTAAATGTGTAAAAGCGGAGCATCAAGTGCCAAAGCTACCATTGCAACAACTTGAGATTCCGAAATGGAAGTGGGAACACATTACCATGAATTTCTTTATGGGTCTTCCCAAGGTTTCTCAAGACATAGATGAGATTTAGGTTATTGTTGATAGATTAACCAAGTCTGCTCATTTCTTGTCAATACGGGAGACTTATTTCCTTGAACGTCTTGTTCGTATGTACATGAATGAGATTATGAGATTGCATGGCATGCCAGTATCCATAGTTTCGGATCGTGACCTAAGATTTACTTCATAATTTTGGGTTAGTTTGCAGAAAGCTATGGGCACGGATTTACGATTCAGTTTAGCATACCATCCTCAAACGGACGGGCAATCAGAAAGGATTATTCAAACTCTTAAAAATCTATTAAGACTATGTGTCCTAGATTTCAAAGGGAGTTGGGATAAGTACCTACCATTGGTGGAATTCTCTTACAACAACAGTTATCAGACAAGTATAGGTGTGGCTCCATTCGAAGCATTGTATGCACAAAAGTAGTATATGTTGGGATGAGGTGGGAGAAGCAACGTTGTTGGGACCAGAGTTGATACGTATGACTACAGAGAATATCCAAATGATCTGACAACGTATGCAAATGGCATAGGATCGACAAAAGAGTTATGCGGATCTTCATCGAAAGGACGTGGAATTTAATATTGGGGATCATGTGTTGTTACATGTTGCTCCATAGAAGGGAGTTACAAGATTCAGGAAGAGAGGAAAGCTCAATCCATGATATGTTGGTCCTTTTGAGATTCTTGACCGAGTAGGAAATGTGGCATATAGACTCGCATTACCTCCAAACATGTCTCGTGTTCATAATGTTTTTTACATATCTATGCTTAGAAAATATTTGAAAGACCCAAACCACATTATTGAGTTAGAACCAGACGAGATAACCGAAGATTTATCGTACGAGGAGGTTCCTGTCAAGATCTTGGATAGGAAGGAGCATGTCATACGCAAAAAGGTTATACCACAAGTAAAAGTTTTGTGGAGGAACTATGCTATTGAGGAAATGACCTGGGAATTGGAATCAGAAATGAAAGCGAGGTACCCTCACCTTTTCTAAACACCAGGTACGTACATCAATTTCGAGGACGGACGAAATTTCATAAGGAAGGGAGGTTATAAGACCCCAACTTTTTATAAATAAAATTAAATTTCCTCTAATTATGATTTTGAATAATAAGGTGTTAATTTGATATAATGCTTTGGTTATGAGTGAAATGTGCAAATTTTGCAAAAGTGGTTATAAAATATTCATTGTTGTTGGGGAATATTCGTTTGGTAGTGGAATATTCTTGCTGTCGGGGAATATTAAATGCGATGGGCGCTAAACCATTTGTGGGCCCCATAATGTAAAACCGCTTTGGGATGAAGAAAATGATAAGTATAAGTTTTTATAAATAACGGCGTAGTTGTTACCGTTAACACTGTTAGAATACCCGGTGGTTAAAGTACATTAATACACGTTGTTCCATAATAGTACACGGTATTACACAGTATTTTTAGATTATTGATTCTTACGTAAGAAGGCATTACTCAATAATTATTACAGTAATTACTGTTCAATATTTTATTTTATTGATTCAATAATTGCTACGTTGATATTTTATATTATTGTTGTTTTAATAATTATCACTGCACAGTATTTTCCATTATCAGATCAATAATTAATATTATTTGAATAATATTATTAGATAGCATTATTAGCAATGTCTAAGGAAGTTATATTCAGGAAAGGGTTTGGTCACCTAATTGCGCTTTGATGTAAGGAGAAATCCTTATCGAAAAGCCCCCTCCTTCCTGGGAACGACCTGGTTGTCATTATTATGATTCTGTAATATTATTTGTGAATAATTAATTATTGATTTATATGACAAGAAAATATTTATTTTATGTTGATATAAATGAAGGAATTAATTTTGAGGAGTTTTATCAGTATTTTGTCGGAATGGAGGTATTAAAAATCATTTGTATGTGGATTTCAATCATTTTCTGTTTGGAATTTGGAAACACTTTCTTCTACAAAGTTGTAGAGAATTAAATTTCCTATAGAATGGACATAAAATTCGTATTTTTCTGATAAAAGGGCTATTTATTATGAATTATTGAATTTTCTGAAATTGGTGGGCCCCACTTATGGTGTGCTGAGTTTGGTCAAGAGGTGTGCGTGATATTATTTATAAAATATTGTTTTATTAAATTTTAGTCTGCTTTGGCGTTCTGGCAATTTACTATAAATAGGGCGCTTAGTTAGAATTGAAAATCACACAAGAATCAGAAGTTTTCTCTCTCTATAATATCGAGCGTATTTTTGTAAGTATTTAGATACTTTGAGAGTTGCTATTCAATGCATGTTTCCTTCAGCATTATATCCGATATTTCAGCCAGAAGTACTATTCTTTTGAGTTAAGAGATGTTATTTTTTTCGTAAATGATGTTATTTCTTTCAATATCATTATACCAAGATATTGGTATGAATTTTATTATAAAATTTTTATCTTTTCATGTTGAGGTTACTATTCATGTATACGACACTATTCACGTATACGACACTATTCATGAATACGGTACTATTCACGAGTACTATTCATAAAGTATAATTTTTCTTATGAAATTGTTACCTTTTGTGTCGGGGTTACTATTCACGTATATGGCACTATTCACGAATACGACACTATTCACAAAAAAATTAAATTTTTTTTTCTTTGTCCAAGTTGTCTATTATGGTAATTATCTTTGATTGTATCCATGTTTTGATCTTCATTCTTCAATTTTTCTCCACAATTGATTATTATGGAGTATTTTTGAACTTGGATAAACCAAAGTACGAATCCTTAATCTTTATCCTTTTATCTCACTAGATTCGTTTTCTTTAAAATATTTTTCATCATCCTCAGTCCTAAATGATGATATAAATGAATATATTTGGCCTGTAGTGCAAAGATGAATGATTACCTGATGAATATCTTTGGCCCATAGTGCAAAGATGGACATGTGTTGAGATGAACATGACCAACTGGTGATACAAATAAATATCTTTGGCTCGTAGTGCAAAGATGATTATTGATTCACGATGTATATTGATTGATGTTGCAGGGATAAAATATTGGTGATGGACTTTTAAATCATAGAAGATAGTAGACTTCATTCTCTACTTAACACTTCTAATGAATTGTTGTTTCCACTGCAGTTGTTGATCTAAAACTTGTTGTCTATTGTATTATATAGGATTTTTCCATGTTGGGGACTAACGATATTTTATTCTACATTATCTTAGTCATAATATTCTTTACTGGGCTAGTTAAGTTCACCATTTTCCTTTTTGTTCTATTTTTCTTCTCAGGAGGGGAGAATATAGCGGGAACTAGTCGGGGTGTGGAGTGATGTTTCAATATAGTTATTTTAGCAGTCCTCGCTATTTTATAAAATATTGTATGAATAATTATAATAAGGACTTTTTTGAGTTTAGATATTGTCTAGAAGACAATATTTGTATTTAAACTCATAGCACATGTGTTGTCGTATTTTGCACGACAATTGTAATAATGAAGTTGTAGTTATTTTCTGTACCATGTATTTGGCGACTCAGAATAGGTTGTGTGGACCTATTTTGGGGCGCCTGATTAATATCGAGCTTAGGGATATGGTCTCAAAGTATGATTGGAGAATAGAACTAGGAGGGGAGAGATGAGTAAATGTGACACCCCGAGAATTTGGACAATTTATTAAAATCTTAAAAGATTGAATTATGGTTAAATAATAAACCTAGACAGAAAATAAGTGTATAGATTTAATATTTTTGGGAAGGAATTTTATGAGTTTAAAATTTTTGTGGTTAATTATTCAAGATTAAGTGTAAATGTTCTATGTATATGATCATATATGTGTACAGTTTGGGGTTCAGGGGCAAGGGTTGATCAGATAAATTATATCAGTGACAAACCCTAAAGATATATTAAGAACAACAGCGTTCAGTTTAAAAACTCTAGCAATTGAAAAGAAACCTTAGTACCGGCTTTGGAAACCCTAATTTCAGTTTCGAGAATTCGAAACCCTAATTCAGAATATGAAAACCCTAATTTGAGATCTAAAAGGCTTAAGTGTTTATGATTATAATTCTAATTAGGGAAAACCTAACAAATTAGTTAGAAAACCCTAATTGCTAAATTCGAAACCCTAATTATTAATTTAACAGTTATAATTTTAATTAGGAAACATTAATCCTAATTAGCAAGCCATAATATGATTAGGAAATTTTAATATAATTAGGAAATCCTAATTATAATTTAGAAATCTTAATTTCTCTATTTTAAAATTTAATTAGAAAATCCTAGTAAAATAATTTTTTTAAAACCTTAGGGTTAAACCCTAAGGGTCAAACCCTAAGGGTTGGATCAAAAGACCAATATACCATTACATTTACAAGCTAAAGGTCTAAAATGCCCTTTTGTGTTTCTTTATTAAGTTGGAGTATAGATCTAGCCAAAATATTGGAAAGTCACCAACTAAAGTTTCCTATGTGCTTAAAAATCTCAGCCAACTTGTTATATAAGATACATTGAATCAAATTATATAAATCAAGGAGAGGGAAAAGTCAAAAGATTGTCCCATTTATTCACCAATACTCAACTAAGCCTCTCTCTCTAGACCCACAAAAATAATAAGTGGATCAGTCCTTAGTATGAGCCATAACATCCCAAGATCAGATCATGATGATCAGATTTAAGATCAAAGCTAGAAAGATGTATAAACCCTAAATTTTCAAAATACTCAAAGATTTGTGTTAATGTTATGATTTTTTGTTTAAAGTTGTGTTAGATGGTGTTATTTAGTGATCTGGGTTGCTACATCACAGATTCATATATAACATTTAGATGCACGAAAATAAGTTTTTATAAACTGATCATGAACCCTAAAAATGTTGTCTGGCAAGCAAATGTCAAGGCTCATACCTCTCTCTGTGTTAAGTGTTATGTGTGTTTAAGGTTATAGACTACAAAAAATGGGGCTTCAGTAACAATCGATTTTCGTTGCTAAAGGTGCCAAATTTCGTTGCAAAAGGGTTTTGGCAACGACTTTACTGTCGTTGCGTCTTTTGTTGCACAATGAGCGTTGGTAATTGTTCCGCAATGAATGTTTTTTTTTCGTTGCCAAAAGTAATACATTTTGCAACGAAATTTGGCTTTCGTACAGAGACATCGATCCTTTAGCAACAAAATATATTGTTGTAAAGTAATTAAAATTCTGTTGCTAAAAAGCCCATTTCGTTGCAAAAGCCTGCTAATTGGCAACGAAATGAACTCTTTTTTTTGCAACGACCATGCATTTTTATTGCAATTGACACCATTTTGCAACGACATTTTTCGTTGCAGTAAATTATGAAAATTGTTGCTTAAGCATGCTTTCGTTGCGGAATGTAAACTTTTTAGCAACGATTTTCTTTGCTGATTATATTATTTGACAACGACATTATGCTGAATCAGCAACGAAAATGTTTGTTGCTGGTTATTTTTCAATAGCAACGAAAGTAAATCGATTAGCAAAGCGACACATTATATGTTATTTTTTTTATATGTGCAATGAAAGTTGATATGATTTGCAATGATAAAAAATGTTGCCTTTTATTTTAGTATTAGCAACAATATCCTCTCCGTTGTTATTAGGTTAATTTTTTGTTGCCAAATATAATGTTTTTAATGCCATTAGCAACGAAAATTTGTTGCTAAATCTTCAATGCTTTGGTAACGAATTATATTGTTGCCAAATCAAAATTTGACATTCTTTTTGTGTACCTCGTTGGCTCAATGTCCCAATAGAAAATAATGGCAAAAATACAAAAAATTAAAATATTATTAACTTAATAAAATCATCCACTACATAATAATTCATTATCTTTACAATTAACCATCTAAAGCTACCACAGTTCTTCAATTAAAGTATATATCTACGTATATAGAGAGAGTACACTTCATAATTTCGTCCCTTGTCTTCCGTAAACGTAGCACGGAATGCCAAATTTCTAACGAATTTTGTAAAGTAGAAATTTGGCTTAATTTCGTCCCTTGTCTTCCGTAAACGTAGAATAATTTCCTCCCTTGGTTAGAAATTATGCAACGAATTTCTAACGAATTTAGTTTCCAAATTTTGCAACTACTTATGAATTTCGTTGCAAAAAGTGAAAGCCTGACACAATCTGCAATGAAGGACAAGTTTCGTTGCTAAACATACACTTTTAGCAACGACTTATTAAGTCGTTGCCTAAAAAATCGTTGCTAAAGCCCGATTTTTAGCAACAAAAAAACATTCGTTGCCCACGATGACGGGAAATCATGTGGCCGAAAATTTTGCAACGAATTTCTAACAAAATGTTTTCCCGCCAATGAATTAGCAATGAAATTTTGCAACGACTTATGAATTTCGTTGCAAAAAGTGAAAGCCTGACACAATCTGCAACGAATGACAAATTTCGTTGCTAAACATTTACTTTTAGCAACGACTTATAAAGTCGTTGCTCGAAAAATCGTTGCTAAAGGCCCATATTTTTGTAGTGATAGACTTGTAGTCTATTATGTGGACTATGATCTGGAACTAGAAATAGGGTCAGATCATATATAGATTGAAAGATATAAGCGGTCAAAGTACGTTGACCGAGCATGAAAACTGGATTTCTGGGCAACCCAGAAACCCAGGAAGCCTCTGACAACGTTTTGCAGTCTTTAGATCTTGTTACTGTTAAGTGTTTAGGCCATGTTGTTGTTTGAGACTTATAGTTTGACATGAAGACTACACACACAAGTCATTATAATAACAAGAACTTGTATAGAATCAAAGTTATGCAAGGTCAAAGTAGGTTGACCAATCTGCTTAAAGAACAAATCTGGAAAACCCAGCCTTGATCTGCAATGTGTGATGTTGTTATGTTGATCTGATGTTATAGAATGGTACCCTGACATGTATGCTACAAGATTTAACTTTTATATCACACAAAGTAAACACAAAAAGCATAGATTTAAGGGCTCATAATAGGCACCATGAACTGTTCTTCATTTCTGAAAAACCCAGAAATGAAGAACATCTCTGACAAGATTTTATGGGGCTTAGATCTCTCTGTTATTATGTTTTTAGCTATAAAATTGATTGGTAATGGTAGTATTACACTTATACTACATAACTACCACTTTAAACAGCCCAGAAAACACTAAGAACAGAGATTAATTGTTGGTCAAACATGGTACCCTGCACACTGCCTATGAAGTTCTGGGTTTGGCTCAAGAACACCCATGGCGACAGTTTTGTCGCCTAAAGCCACTTTTAGCGACAGTTTAATTTGAAAATGAATTATTTTATTTAATAAATAGAGAAAAATAGTTTTTAATTATTAAAATTTCATAATAAATTCCTAAAAATTATTTTAAAGCCTAAAATGGGTTTTAATAATTTTGAATATATTTCTTTAATATTTAATTTTTTTGGAATATTAATGGTATTTAATTTATTTAATTATAATATTAAATAAATTACTTAAAAATGATTTTAATACTTGAAAAATCAATTAAAATTATATTATCTTTTAAGTTATTTTTAATGACTTTTAATATTTTGTGATGAATTTCATTAATAAATTAATATTAATGATAATTATTTATTTAATAAATATATTAAATAAATTATGGGAAAATAGAATTAATGATTTAAAATCATATAAAAATAATTTAAAGGTTATCAAAATATTTGAAGTTATAAAATATAACTTTTGATATTTTGTCATGAAAAACATTAATATTTTAATATTAATGGCAATTATTTAATAATGATTTTAATTACCTTAAAATCATTTAAAGGCAATAATAAGGTATTAAAATACTTTAAGATATTATAAATTTTATATAATATTATGATATATATTTCATTAATATTTAATATTAAGAAAATATTAATGATAATGGAATTAAGTGGTATTTAAATCATATAAATATGGTATTTATTGTGAAACCCTAGATTTTATGAATAAAGAATTAATTTTTTGAAATAATTTTTTTATATTATGGTGTGAATTTGAGATAATGTTATAGTTGTGGGTAATATTTATAAATTTTGCAAAGTATTTAAGTTGTCATATTATATTCGATTTGTCGGGGAATATTCGCTTTTAAGCGCAGGAAATATTAGATGCGACAAGACAATCATTAGTGGACCCCTAGCGGAATTAATGTCGGATTGAGAAAGCGACAAAAAATATTTTATTGAAAATAACTACGGAAGTTTTACCGTTGATCTTTGTTGAACTACTCGATAGTAAAAGTATCAGAATAATGCTGTTGGCGTACATACAAGTAAGTAATACCAGTATTGATTAATGATATTTATGTGAGAAGTCACTCGCTTTTGTTCAATTATTGCTCTGATAGTTGTTGCATAGTATCTCACATTATTTGATTCAATTATTATTGATTTAGAAGTTTTGTTTTATTCATTATTATTAACATAATAAAATAGAAACATCTTTTTATATAAAATGAATACTTTATTAAAGTTATTCTATAAATAGAATATATTATATTCTATTATGCATAGTATTTTGCATAGTAATTTTTTTTATATAAAACAAAATACTTTATTAAAGTTATTCTATAAATAGAATATATTATATTTTATTATGCATAGTGTTTTGCATAGTAAAAATCTTTTTATATAAAATATAATATATTATATTTTATTTAAAAGATTTTGCTTTAAATATGGACCGTCCGATTAAAGTAAATCAATCTGGACCGATTCATGGATTAGTTACTATGCATTCCATTTTCCTATAAATAGAAGCTCATTCCTTCATTATTTTCTTTATTTAATTCAATTGAACTCTAGAGAGAGAAACTATAAAGTGAGACTATGAGAGATAGAAGAAAAGTTTTCTACTACTTCACTACTCTTATATCAAGTATTATTTTACTAGTAAGGGATATTATTCTTTTTGTATTCAAGAAGAGAACTTTTGTTATTCCATTTCTTTATTGTTCATTGGAATAACACTTGTATCACGGGCTACCCTATACTTGGTGACATTCTTCTATTATTACATCTTTATTATTTTGTGTGAATATCACATCATGTGCATACATACAGGACTGGTTCCATTTTTATTATTCCGTCTTTATTATTCTGTCGGAATATCCTATCTGTGTTATACGCCAGACTTGGTTCCATTTTTATTATTCCGTCTTTATTATTCTGTCGAAATATCCTGTCTGTGCTATATGCCGGACCTGGTTCCATCATTTATTATTCCGTATTTATTATTTTGTTGGAACATCCACTTGATTGTTAATTTCACGACTGGTTCCGTTATTTAGTATTCTGTTGGAATAACCTGTCTATGCGAAGTACCGCATGCATGGTGATTTCTTTTGTTATTCCATTCTTTATTATAATCAGTTGGTTAAAGTTTTGACTTCTATACTCCATGAAATTAGTGGAATATCCTTGATATTTGCGCTTCATCCTGTATCTTTCCATGGAAATATTCTTCTGAGCATTCTTGAATTTTACTCTACAAAACAGTATCATGTTGACAATTTGGACTTTATTGGTTCATGGATAAATTGATTCGTGAACTAGTTTATTGAATTCTTATATAATTGTCATCATCCTCA
This sequence comes from Panax quinquefolius, assembly GCA_020205615.1. Taxonomy (NCBI): domain Eukaryota; kingdom Viridiplantae; phylum Streptophyta; class Magnoliopsida; order Apiales; family Araliaceae; genus Panax; species Panax quinquefolius. The sequence goes on along the minus strand of CM035166.1, from coordinate 65,047,258 downwards.
TGTTTATATTATGTTAAAAGTCATCTGTGGTCTGTTGTGCATAAATGAACTTGGTATGATTATGACCATGGATTATGCGGTGTAATCATGATCGGAATATTACAAATGATGTGAAAATTTAAAAGTCCTCATTGGCCCGTAGTGCATTGATGGATAGTTTTTGGTATGATTATGGATATGGATTCTCTTCGGCCAAGGGAGCAAAGATGAATTGTTTTATGGCATGATCAAGACCGTTGATGAAAACACGATTATCTTTTGCCCGTAGTACATGGATAATTCGTGGTCGTGATACTAAAGAATATCCTTGGCCTGTAGTGCAGGGATGATTTAATGATGTGGATTATTTATTGAGCTGAGTCTCAGCGATAAAAGTGATGAAAAACTTTTTAAATCATAAAAGATCGTAGATTTCATTCTCTACTTGACTCTTTTAATGGATTGCTTGTTCAGCTGCAGTTAAACTTGATATTTATTATATTTTATCAGTTTAACATTGTTGAAGGCTAACGATAAATTATTCTGCATTATCTTAGTCATAATATTTCTTACTGGGCTAGTTGAGCTCACCCTTTCTATCACTATTCTCTTTAGGAAATGAGAACGTAGCTGGGACTAGTCGGGGAACAGAGGGATGGTCCTAGATGGTGCATTAGTAGTCATCACTATTCTGTGAAATAGTGTGATAATAATTGTAATGAGGACTCCTTTTGAGTTTGTATAATCTCTAGTAGACAATATTTGTATTCAAACTCACAGTTTATGTTTTGTCGTATTGTACACGACAGTTGTATTATTAATTTGTATTTGAATTCTGTAGCATGTATATGGCGACCCAAGATGGGTGATGTATACCTAATTTTGGGGGCGTCACAGTTGGTATCAAAGCTTAGGGATATGATCCCTGGCTAAGATGTGAGACAAGAATTAGGAGGGGAGAGACGGAGAATTCCTTCGCTAGTATGACCTACCTAAGTTTATTTGGTGTTTAATTGGTCGGTCAAAGTATAGGGATAATATGTGATATGTTAATTAACCCTTGTTTTGTGGCAGTGTTTGAAAATGGCATCCGAGAATGTTGAGATTATCAATGGAGCACAGGAGACCGTTGAGTCTCCACAGATCAATAATCAGGATAATGTGCAACCAGAGGACAATACTTCTCATGAAAACAATAACACCGATGAAATGGTGAATGATGGGATGGTCAGAGGCTTTATGCAATTCATGCAACAATAGGCGAAGGCAGCTCCTGTTCAAAATGCAGGTAGAAATACTGATATCTCTCGGACGGTCACCGCTAAGTAGTTTAAGGAGCAATTCATGCAACAACGGGCGAAGGCAGCTCCTATCCATAATGCAGGTGGAAACAATGGTAACCCACGGTTGGTCACCGCTAAGCAATTCAAGGAGCTGGGACCACCAATTTTTTTGGGAAAGCCAGAACCACTTAAGGCGGAGACATGGATAAAGCAGATTACCAAGATATTTGATGTCTTGGAATGCTTAGAGGAGCAAAAGGTTCCATTCGCCACCTTTATATTGCATGAAGAAGGAGATCATTGGTGAGAATCTGTAAAATGTACCCAGCTTGACGCACTCAAGATGTCTTGGGAGAAGTTCCAAGAATTATTCAACGACAAGTACTTTCATGAAAGTATTCATCACATGAAGGAGGTAGAATTCATCAAGCTGGAGCAAAACAATATGACCGTATCGCAGTACGAGGCTAAGTTTGCGGAGTTATCCCGGTTTACATTCCATTTGGTCGATAATGAGGAGCGAATGACACGAATGTTTTTGCGAGGTTTGAAACCCGATATACGTCAATACCTCATTTCTCATAAACTTTGTTTATATTCATGTGTTGTGAATAGGGCTCAGTTATTGGAGCACGATAATGAGTCAGCACAACCAAAAGGCAACGACCAACAACACGATAATAATCATACCAGTGGCTACGATCATCGGAACAACGATAACCATCGTGGGGAATATTATCATGCCAAGAATGGTAACCATTTCGGTGGTAATCATGGCCAAGATAATAAGAATGGACATTTTAAGAAGAGAAGGTTCAACAATGATGTGAAGACGCGGCAAGACCAAAGACCCGCTTCAAAGGAATAAGAACGCCCATCGGTCATATGTTTCAAATGGACAAGAGGGGATGATCCGTCTCAAACGTTGCTCGCAACAATCCAAAGCGTGTTTTAATTGCGGAAGAGAAGGTCACCTAGCTCGATTTTGTCGTATGGTGAAGTTAAGTCCAACTAAGATAGTGATGCCAAAGGATGTCCCAGACAAGCCAAAGCCGGTAGTTTAAGAGAGAGAGTTTTTTTTTCTCGTGACGAGGAACCTGAATAAAATTATCACGGGTTAGTTAATCATAAGCTCTTACGAAGTCTATACCGTGTTAGATACCGGTTCTACTCACTCTTTTATTTCACCTAGTTGTGTTCAATGTTTGTACTTATCTCCGGAGAAGTTAAACTTTGATTTATCTATTGAAACTCCATTGGGATAAACCTTTGTTACATCCACTATTTATAAATCTTGTTTAATTCAAATTGTCACTTTCACGTTACCTGTCAATCTTATCTCTTTGAAAATACTTGCCTTTGATGCAATTTTAGGAATCAATTGGTTAACTACTCATCATGCTTTTCGTAAGGTTGTTAGTTTTCATATTCCTAACAAACCTGTTATGCGAATTTAAGCAACCAAACCACTAAAGTAAATCATTGTCATATCAAGCCATAAGTAAAGAGCCCCGATCCTTTCATTGTTGACTTCCTTGTGTAGAATGCACCGAAGCTGAACTTTTCGTAGGGGACGTTGTGAATAACGGTGACAAGTTAATAGGTATCAATGTGACGTGTTATCCAAGTCTTGGACGAGAGTCACAATTTTGAATGATATTTCTATTGTTAATAAATTTCCTGACGTATTTTTGAAGTCTTTTTAGCCTACCCCTAGAGCGTGAAATCGAATTTTGTATTGACCTTAGTACAAAACCCATTTCTAAAACCGTTAAATATTTCTTCAACTAAAATGAACGTAACATGCGCCAAAGACGTTGGCTCGAGCTGTTGAAGATTACGATCGTACCATTCAATACCATCGTGGGAAAGTGAACGTGGTAGCTGACGCGTTGAGTAGAAGATCGTATACATTTACAAATGCGATGTTGTTAACACATAAGGCCCATTTCGTACGACTTACAAATGATGAAGATAGAGCTAAAGACTCTAGGAACCCACGTGAAGATAACGAATATACGAGTAAAATCGACTTTAATCGATAAAGTTAAAGGCGCTCAAGCTACATACCTGAATCTGATGAATGTGAAGAAGAAGGTTTAAGAGGGCGTTATTCTAGAAGCAAGAGTTGCTGGAGAGAGGAAATCTCAACCCTTGATTTAATTGGCCCATTTGAAATCCTCGATTGAGTAGGAACTGTGGCTTATAGACTCATTTTACCGCCAAATATGTCGCGTGCTCATAACGTTTTTAACGTATCAATGTTACGTAAATATGTGGATGACCCGAACCACATTATTAATTTAGAATCAGACGAGATAGCGGATGATTTAACGTATGAGGAGATACGTGTTAAAATCTTGGATAAGAACGATCATAATCAACACTCAAAAGTTATACCTCAAGAGTTAGAATCTGAAATGAAGTCAAGGTATCCTCACTTGTTCGGCATACCAGGTACATACGTAAATTTCGAGGGAAAAATTCCATAAGGAGGGGAGATTGTGAAACCCCAGATTTTATGAATAAAGAATTAATTTTCTTGAAATAATTTTTTTATATTATGGTGTGAATTTGAGATAATGTTATAGTTGTGGGTAATATTTATAAATTTTGCAAAGTATGCAAGTTGTCATATTATATTCGATTGGTCGGGGAATATTCATTTTAAACAGGAAATATTCGTACAACGGCACAATCATTGGTGAACCCCACAACGGAATTATTGTCGGATTGAGAAAACTACAAAAATATTTTATTGAAAATAACGGCGGAAGTTTTACCGTTGATACTGTTGAACTACTCGAGTAAAGTAAAAGTCTGATGTCTGCGTTGTTGCATAGTAGCACACGGTATTGATTATTGATATTTATGTGAGAAGTCACTCGGTTTTGTTCAATTATTGCTACAATAGTTGTTCAGATAGTATCTCACATTATTTGATTCAATTATTATTGATTTAGAAGTTTTGTTTTATTCAGTATTATTAACGTAATAAAATGAAACATCTTTTATATAAAATAGAATACTTTATTAAAGTTATTCTATAAATAGAATATATTATATTCTATTATGTATAGTGTTTTGTATAGTAAATTCTTTTTATATAAAATGAATACTTTATTAAAGTTATTCTATAAATAGAATATATTATATTTTATTATGCATAATGTTTGTATATAGTGCAAGATGATAGTGTTTTGCATAGTAAAAATCTTTTATATAAAATAGAATATATTTTATTTTATTTAAAAGATTTTGCTTTAAATATGGACCGTCGATTAAAGTAAATCAATACGGACCGTTTCATGGATTAGTTACTATGCATTCTATTTTCCTATAAATAGAAGCTCATTCCTTCATTATTTTCTTACTTAATTCACTTTGAACTCTCAGAGAGAAACTATATAGAGAGACTATAGAGAGATAGAAGAAAAGTTTTCTTCTACGTCACTACTCTTATATCAAGCTCATTCCATTTCTTTAGTGTTCTGTTGAAATAACCTGTATACGCGGGCTACCCTATACTTGGTGACATTCTTCTATTATTCTGTCTTTATTATTGTGTCGGAATATCTCATGCATGCCATCATTTGGACTGGTTCCATTTTTATTATTAGTCTTTATTATTACGCTTCGGAATATCATGTCATGCTATCTGTGGGACCTGGTTCCATTTGTATTATTTCGTCTTTATTATTCTGTCGGAATAACTTGTCTATGCTATACGCCGGACCTGGTTCCATCATTTATTATTCCACATTTATTATTCATTGGAACATCCGCCGGTGAATTTCACCGACTTTGGTTCCGTTATTTAGTATTCTGTAGGAATAACCTGTCTATGCGAAGTACCGCATGCATGGTGATTTCTTTTGTTATTCCATTCTTTATTATACTCAGTTGGTTAAAGTTTTGACTTCTATACTCCATGAAATTAGTGGAATATCCTTTATTTGCGCTTCATCCAGTATCTTTCCATGGAAATATTCTTCTGAGCATTCTTGAATTTTACTCTACAAAACAGTATCATGTTGACAATTTGGACGTTATTGGTTCATGGATAAATTAATTCTTGAACTTGTTTTATTGAACTCTTATATCATTGTCATCATCATCATGTTTATATTATGTTGAAAGCCATATATGGCCTGTAGCACATAGTTTAACTTGGTATGATTATGACCAGGGATTATGCGGTGTAATCATGACCGTAATGTTACAAATGATGTGAAAATTTAAAAGTCCTCATTGGCCCGTAGTGCATTGATGGACAGTTTTTGGTATGATTATGGCTATGGATTCTCTTCGGATGATTTAATGATGTGGATTATTTATTGAACTGAGTCTCAGCGATAAAAGTGATGAGAAACTTTTTAAATCATAAAAGATAGTAGATTTCATTCTCTACTTGACTCTTTTAATGGATTGCTTGTTCAGCTGCAGTTAAACTTGATATTTATTATATTTTATCAGTTTAACATTGTTGAAGGCTAACAATAAATTATTCTGCATTATCTTAGTCATAATATTTCTTACTAGGCTAGTTGAGCTCACCCTTTCTATCACCTTTTTCTCTTGTGAAATGAGAGCGAATTTGGGACTAGTCTGGGAACAGAGTGATGGTCCTAGATGGTGCATTAGTAGTCATCACTATTCTGTGAAATAGTGTGAAAATAATTGTAATGAGGACTCCTTTTGAGTTTGTATAATCTCTAGTAGACAATATTTGTATTCAAACTCACAGTTTATGTTTTGTCGTATTGTACATGATAGTTGTATTATTAAGTTGTATTTGAATTCTGTACCATGTATCTGGCGACCCAAGATGGGTGATGTATACCTAATTTTGGGGGCGTCACATTTATGATTGAAAAATCATAATAAATGATAATAGTTATCTTAAAATTATTTGCGAGTCCTTGAAAAATATTTTTGACTGATAATAAATTATCTAAGATAATTGTGTTGCGTTTAGACAGAGTCTTATGGATAATAGACTCATGAATTCTCCGGCTAGGCCGTCGGGATGTCAGAATTGTGTCAGATTCAACTCAGACTGCAATAGTTTGACTTGATACTAGGTCTTATGTGCTGTATAAACTAATAGCATTATGTGATAATGTGTTTAGATTATTTTATAATTATATATAATAATATTATATTGTGATGATATTATTCTAATATTTGGGGATCGGTATTATCTATATTAGGTCTTCAGACAAAGCTATATATGTTTCATAACGGTAATCAACGGTGCAGGCAAGTTTTCCTTAACTCGACCTCGGGTTGTTTATTCTAATATGCTTATGGTTAATCATTGATGATTACCATGTCTATGAATTGTTGAATCGCACTCTGTGCATATTGCATGTATTCATCAGGTATAAAAGGCTGATAACCTTCATTACCATTCGGTCCATATATAATTATTCATGTTAAATGTTCTTTCAACAATGAAAATTTGTTCATGCTAGTTCACAATTATATTGTAGAACTTTAGCCAGCTTATTGTTCAATTCATTCTATCATGATATATCCTTAATTTATTAAACTTTTACTTGCTTGGCAAACTTGTTGCTCACCTTTGCTATATCATGATAAAAATTGCAGATTAGAATGAATACGTCGGAGACGAGGAAAGGTCAAAGACAAGCTCAGCTTGGAAATTATGTGTAGCTAAATTTGTAATAGTAATGTATAATAATAACATTATATGTTAGATAGGATATTGATTTAGGTATAAAGTTAAGGTTATCGACCTTGGGGATAATGTATAAAGTTTAATATACAAACAATTTATGTTTATATCTTCCGCAATAGTTATAGAATTTGATTGTACCAGATCCGTGGTGATTTGGGACCTAGATCTGGGGACTTCACAGTTGGTGACAAAGTTGTAGGTTATAAACCTTAGGCAAGGTTACGTGAGACTAATAACCGAAATGATAAGGATAAGCACTAACTCAAATAGAGTTAGTTGGTCGGTAAGATTCAAAGATGAATCTCGGCGAGTTATAAAGATTCAGAGTTCCCTAACTCTGATAATAAAGGTGAATAGTAGTGATAAATGGATAGAGTCTAAAAGACTAAAAGTACATGGATAGAAGTTCATAAAACAAAACTATCATAGTATAGAAATGAATCGTAATATATACGATGAGATCACCCCGTGATCTAATAAGCTGATAGCAGGGAGAAGAATCAATCAAATGATTGAAAAGTTTACAGCAATATTATTGTGTGACAGTTGTACTATGAATTGGTACGAGGCAAATTCAGGAAAGCATTATGAATATGGATTAAATTAAATTCGTATTGAGAGGGGAGTTAAGATTAGGTGGGGATTTCAATTGAGGACTCATGTCAGCAGCTGAGTTGTATGATTCCTTGTTATGGGAGGGGAATTGTACTTGGTGTAAAAACAACTTAGTTTCTGGTACTGATAATCATTCAAATGTTTGTGTCGCGTTATTTGCTATATACCAGTTGAGAAGGTGATTCTTTTCTCAGGTGTATAACAGATAGGTAGGGTATAGTTAGAGAATATAAGGTTAAGTTCGAGTTCTTAAAAATCATACTTATGGTAAGTTTGTGACTCATAATTATATGAAATGTTTTTGGAACCTTCAACGAATGGACGCCAAAGGTCTGTCTAGGACAAGTTCTTAAACTCATATGATTGTGGAAAGTTCCTGAAATCATAAGTGTGGTAAGTTTGACAAACTAGGTAGAACTACATATGAATGGAATATTGAGGATAATAGGAATAGATAGCAATATTAGGCAATGAATTATTAGTGGAGACATAGGTTTCCCAAATCTGCTAGCTATGCTAGACTTCGAAATTATTGACATCAAGCTAAATACGCACTATGTGCCTTTTGGAAATGATTTTTTATGCTCAACTTCTGGTGACCATTGTGTATGTGTGGACTTCGGGCCACCGACACATCGTTACTTGTTGAGATGATAAAACTGAATTGTAACAGTTTTTGAACGGTTTAAATTATAATCTATGCTACTTGTTTCGGCTAGACGATAATGATTTAAAATAGCAAAATATATTTTTATTTATCACTTATGTATCATGTAACCTGGTGCAAAGATGATAAAAAGTTGATGGTGTTGTAAATACAGGAATACTTAGTGTTGAATTTGATCTAAAAATCGTTGTTCCCCTATTGTATGATGTGTTATGACAAAGTCACTCGATGATGGCATCCTCAAACGGGCAGTTAATACAGTACGACATCATGACATCATTTTCAAACTATTTTTAAAATTATAATTTGCCAACGGGGTTTGGCTATACATAAATATTTCAATTGAAATCGATTTTTGATATGAGTCTATGCTATTTGATTCGGCTAGACCAACGTTTATCAAATTTTAAGCGTTCTTTGAAAATTTTCTCGAACCGAATTGTTTTGGTGAGGAATCCGATAAGACTAAGGTACAATTTTTGTGCCTATGGCAGTGATGAGAAACAAATCCAACCAGCCGTACATGGCCAATACATGGCATACCGGGCAAATCACGCTCTGTGTCTGTAAGATATTATGGTTTGCGGATGAATTTCCATAAAACCTTTTTGAAAATGAAAGTTCATGGTCTATATGACTCCTCAGCACGATTTCAAAATTTTAAATCTTGTGAGTAATGTTGTGGGTAGCATGTGGTGATGAGTATGAAATGATGAGTATGAAAGGAATAAGGTGGAAGGTAAATTCTGGGGACGAAATTTTTAGGAAAAGGGGTGAATGTGACAACCCGAGAATTTGGACAATTTATCTAAATCTTAAAAGATTGAATTAAGGTTAAATAATAAACCTAGACAGAAAATAAGTGTATGGATTTAATATTTTTGGGAAGGAACTTTATGAATTTAAAATTTTTGTAGTGAATTATTCAGGATAAAGTGTATAAGTGGATATGTTCTGTATATATGATCATATATGTGTACAGTTTGTGGTTCAGGGCCAAGGGTTGATCATCAGATAAATTTTATCAGTGACAAACTCTAAAGATATATTAAGAACAATGACGTTCAGTTTGAAAACTCTAGCAATTGATAAGAAACCCTAGTATCGGCTTTGGAAACCCTAATTTCAGTTCCGGGAATACGAAACCCTAATTAAAAAAATAAAAACCCTAATTTGGGATCTAAAAGGCTCAAGTGTTTATAATTCTAATTAGGGAAAACCTAACATATTAGTTAGAAAACCCTAATTGCTAAATTCAAAACTCTAATTGCACAATTAGAGAAAACCTAATTGTTAATTTAATAGATATAATTTTAATTAGGAAACATTAATCCTAACTAGCAAGCCCTAATATGATTAGGAAATTTTAATATAATTAGGAAATCCTAATTATAATTTAGAAATCTTAATTTTCTATTTTAAAATTTAATTAGAAAATCCTAGAAAAATATTGTTTTTAAAAGGGTTAAACCCTAAGGGTTGGATCAAAAGACCAATATACCATTAAATTTACAAGCTAAAGGTCTAAAATGCCCTTTTGCAATTCTTTATTAAGTTGGAGTATATATCTAGCCAAAATATTGGTAAGTTGCCTACTAAAGTTTCACATGGGCTTAAAAATCTCAGTAATCTAAGCCAACTTGTTATATTAGATACATTGAATCAAATTATATAAATCAACCAGAGGGAAAAGTGAAAGAGAATGTCCCATTTATTCACCAACACTCAACTAAGCCTCTCTCTCTCTCTATAGACCCACGAAAATAATAAGTTTATTAGTCCTTAGTATGAGACATAGCATCCCAAGATCAGATCATGATGATCAGATTCAAGATCATAGCTAGAAAGAGGTATAAACCCTAAATTTTCAAAACACTCAAAGATTTGTGTTAATGTTATGATTTGTTGTTTAAAGTTGTGTTAGAGGGTGTTATTTAGTGATCTGAGTTGCTACATCACAGATCCATAACATCTAGATGCGCGAAAATGAGTTTTTATAAGCTGATCATGAACCCTAAAAATGTTGTCTGACAAGCAAATGTCAGGGCTCATAGATCTCTTTGTGTTAAGTGTTATGTGTGTTTAAGGTTGTAGTCTTTTATGTGGACTATGATCTGGATTTGGAAATAGGGTCTGATCATGTATAGATTGAAAGATAAAGCGGCAAAGTGCGTTGGCCGCGCACGAAAACTGGATTTCTGGGCAACCAAGAAACCCAAGAAGCCTCTGGCAACGTTTTGTAGTCTTTAGATCTTGCTACTGTTAAGTGTTTAGGCCATGTTGTTGTTTGAGACTTGTAGTCTGACATGAAGACTACACACACAAGTCATTATAATACCCAGAACATGTATAGAATCAAAGTTATGCAAGGTTGAAGTAGGTTGACCAATCTACTTGAAGAACAAATCTGGAAAACCCAGATCCTTCAAGAGCCATTTTTTTTACATAGTTTGACCAGCCTTGATCTGTCATGTGTGATGTTGTTATGTTGATCTGATGTTATAGAATTGTACCCTGACATGTATGCTACAAGATTGAACTTTTATATCACACAAAGTAAGCACAAAAAGCATAGATTTAAGGGCTCATAATAGGCACCATGAACTGTTCTTCATTTCTGAAAAACCCAGAAATGAAGAACATCTCTGACAAGATTTTATGGGGCTTAGATCTCTCTGTTATTATGTTTTTAGCTATTAAATTGATTGGTAATGGTAGTATTACACTTATACTACATAACTACCACTTTAGACAACCCCGAAAACACTAAGAACATATATTAATTGCTGGTCAATCATGGTACCCTGCACACTGTCTATGAAGTTCTAGGTTTGGCTCAAGAACACCTATGGCGACGGCTTTGTCGCCTAAAGCTACTTTTAGTGACAGTTTAATTAGAAAATGAATTATTTTATTTAAAAAATAGAGAAAAATAGTTTTTAATTATTAAAAATTCATAATAAATTCCTAGAAATTATTTTAAAGCCTAAAAATGGGTTTTTAATAATTTTGAATATATTTCTTTAATATTTAATATTTTTTGCAATATTAATGGTATTTAATTTATTTAATTATAATATTAAATAAATTACTTAAAAATGATTTTAATACTTGAAAAATCAATTAAAATTATATTATGGTAAAAGAAAATATTTTAAGTTATTTTTAAAGACTTTTAATAGTTTGTGATGAATTTCATTAATAAATTAATATTAATAATAATTATTTATTTAATAAATGTATTAAATAAATTATGGGAAAATAGAATTAATGATTTAAAAATCATATAAAAATGATTTAAAGGTTATAAAAATATTTTAAGTTATAAAATATAACTTTTGATATTTTGTCATGAAAAACATTAATATTTTAATATTCATGACCATTATTAAATAATGGCTTTAATTACTTTAAAATCCTTTAAAGGCAATAATAAGGTATTAAAAATACTTTAAGATATTATAAATTATTTAAAATAATATGTTATATATTTCATTAATATTTAATATTAAATAAATATTAATGATAATGGAATTAAGTGGAATTTAAATCATATAAATATAATATTTATCTGAAAATTATTGCGAGTCTTTGAAAAATATTTTTGACTGATAATAAATTATCTAGGATAATTGTGTTGCTTTTAGACAGAGTCTTATGGATAATAGACTCATGAATTCTCCGACTAGGCCGTCGGGATGTCAGAATTGTGTCGGATTCAACTCAGACTTCAATAGTTTGACTTGATACTAGGTCTTATGTGCGGTATAAACTGATAGGATTACGTGATAATGTGTTTAGGTTATTTTATAATTATATATAATTATATTATATTGTGATGATATTATTCTAATATTTGAAGATCGATATTATCTATATTAGGTCTTTAGACAAAGCTATATATGTTTCGTAATGGTAATCAACGGTGCAGGCGAGTTTTCCTTAACTCGACCTCGAGTTGTTTATTCGAATATGCTTATGGTTAATCAATGATGATTACCATGTCTATGAATTGTTGAATCGCACTCTATGCATATTGCATGTATTCATCATGTATGAAAAGCTGATCACCTTCATTAACATTCGGTCCAGATATAATTGTTTATGTTAAATGTTCGTTTAGCTATGAAAATTTGATCATGCTAGTTCACAATTATATTGTAGAACTTTAGCCAGATTATTGTTTAATTCTTTCTATCATGATATATCCTTAATTAATTAAACTATTACTTGTTGGGCAAACTTGTTGCTCACCCTTGCTATATCATGATAAACATTGCAGATTAGAATGAATACGTCAGATACAAGGAAAGGTCAAAGACAATTTCAGCTTGGAAATTATATGTGCATCTAAATTTGTAACAGTAATGTATAATAATAACAATTTTAATATATAATGATCCAGGTATTAAGTTAAGGTTATCGACCTTGGGGATAATGTGTAAAGTTTAATGTATAAACAATTTATGTTTATATCTTTCGCAGTAGTTATAGAATTTAATTGTAACAGATTCGTGGTGATCTGGGACCTGGATCTGGGGACTTCACAGTAAATCCTTCGCTAGTGTGTCCTACTTAAGCATATTTGGTATTTAATTGGTCAGTCAGAATATAGGGATAATATGTGGTAGGTCAATTTCTTTAATTAACCCTTATTTTATGGAAGTATTTGAGAATGATAGCTGAAACTTTTAACAATGGAGTGAATGAGATCATGGAGACACCTTTAATCACCAACCAGGAGAACGTGCAACAGGACGGTAATGTTCCTCCTATAAACACCACCACCAATCAAATGATGAATGATGGGATGTTTAGAAGCTTTTTACAATTCATGCAAAACCAGACGAGAAAGACTCGTGTACAAAATAGAGGTTGAAACAATGGCAACGCTCGGCTTGTCACAGCCAAGCAGTTTAAAGAGTTAGGACCACCAGAATTTTTGGGAAAGTCAGATCCGATCAAGGCTGAAACGTGGGTTAAGCAATTTACCAAGATATTTGATGTCTTGGGATGCACGGAGGAACAGAAGGTTCCATTCGCCGCCTTTATGTTTTGTGGTGAGGCAGATTACTGGTGGGAATCTGTGAAGCGTACCCAGCCAGCCGCACTCAATATGTCTTGGGAAACATTTTAGAAACTGTTCAATGACAAATACTTTCCCAATTGTATTCGTCACATGAAGAAGGTAGAGTTCATCAAGCTGGTGCAAAACAATATGACCGTGTCGCAGTACGAAACTAAGTTTGTCAAGTTGTCCCAGTTTGCATCCCATTTGTTTGATAATGAGGAGAGAATGACGCGAATGTTTCTTTGAGGTTTCAAACCCGAAATACATCAATACCTCATTTCTCACAAACTGTGTTTGTATTCAGATGTAGTGAATAGGTCTCAGTTACTGGAGCGGGATTATGAGTCAGCTCAACGAAAAGATAACGAGCAACAACATGATAATAATTGTACCGGTGACAACGGTCATCAAAACAATGATAACCATCGTGGAGGAATTTATCATGCCAGAAATGGTAACCACTTCAGTGGTAATCATGGCCAATATAATAAAAGAAATGATTCAAGTGGAAATTTCAAGAAGAGAAGATTTAACGATGACGGAAAGACATCGGCAGCAGCACCAGCACCAACAACAAATTCTAGGGGAGGAGAAAGACCGCCTGTTAGATTTTACAGATGCGGAGAGGAGGGACACATAAGTCCAAACTATTCACAACCTTCCAAGGTATGTTTTAGTTGTGGAAAAGACGATCACATAGCTCGATTTTGTCCTATAGCGAAATCATGTCCAGATAGGGACGGTGGCACCAAAGGCGGATACGGACAAAACAAAGTCGGTACTTTAAGGGAGATCATTTTTCGTGACGAGGAACTGAACGAAGTTATCACAGGTAAGCTAATTATAAATTCTTGCGAAGTCTATACCTTATTAGATACCGGTTCTACCCATTCTTTTATCTCTTCTACTTGTGCTCAACGTTTAAACTTGACCCCTGAAAAATTAGACTTCAACTTATCTGTTGAAACTCCGTTAGGAGAAACTTTCATTACATCCATTGTTTATAAATCTTGCTTGATTCAAGTTGGGACCATCACATTACACGTCGATCTTATTTCTTTGAAAATACTTGCATTTGATGTAATTTTAGGGATTGATTGATTAACCACTCATCATGCCAAAATTGATTGTTTTCGTAAGATTGTTTGTTTTCATATTCCTAACCAACCTGTTATGCAAATTCAAGCAACCAAACCACTAAAGCTAATCACTGTCATATCAAGCCATAAAGCCATTCGTTTATTAAAAAATAGATGCCAAGATTTCTTAGCCCTTGTCATGGACTATAACAAAAATACATCAGATTTGAATAATATTTATGTTATTAGTGAATTTCCTGACGTATTTCCTGAAGAACTTCCTGGCCTACCCCCAGAGCGTGATATCAAATTTTATATCGACTTTGAACCTGGTACAAAACCTATTTCTAAACCCCATATCGAATGGCTCCTATTTCATTAATAAATTAATATTAATTATCATTAAGTTATTTATTAAATGCATTAAATTAATTAATTAAAAATGATTTTATTATATTAAAAATCATTTTTAATGATAATAAGTTATTTAAAAATATTTTAAGTTATAAAATATAAATTTTAATATTTTAAAGTAAATTTCATTAATTATTTAATATTAATGATATTATATTTATTTAACAATTAAATTAATTAATTAAAATGATTTTAATATTATAAAAATCATTTTAAATGAAAATAAATAGTTTAAAATAATTGAAGTTATAAAATATAACTTTTAATATTTAAAGATAAATTTCTTTAATTAATTATTATTAATGATGTTAAAGTTATTTAATAATTATATTAAAAATTTAGTTTGAAAATGATTTTAATATTATAAAAATCATTTTAAATAAAAATAAAGTGTTTAAAGATATTTTAAGTTATAAAATATAACTTTTAATATTTAAAGGATAATTTCATTAATAATTTAATATTAATAATTATTAATTTAGTATTAATGATATTAAATTTATTTAATAATTATATTAAATAAATAGTTTTAAAATGGTTTTATTAAATTTAAAAATCATTTAAAAGGATATAAATGAATTAAAAATATTTTAAGTTATAATTAATGACTTTTAATATTATGATAAATAAAACATTAATAATTTAATATTAATGGTAATTATTTAAAATGATTTTAAATATTTTAAAAATTATTTAAGGGTAATATTAATACTTTAAAAGTATTTGAAGTTATTATAAATAACTTTAACATTTTGGCAATGGTTTCATTAATAGTTTAATATTAATTAAATATTAATGATAATAGAATTATTTAATATTTAAATCATTTAATAATGATTAGGTGTTTGAAAATTCAGCGATAAATTATAATAAATGTTTAAAATTATTATAAGTCATTTAAAAATAATATGACTGATACCAAGTTAAATGATATAGTCTTAGACTCGATAATTACCTAATAAAGTCGTCAGTACACCGACATGTTTCAGAAATTGATCTGGACTTAGATAATTTGATTAGATATGTGTTTATTTATGATTCAATGGTTGTTAAACATGGGTGACAATGTGATTAGGTTATGTGATGACTGCAATAAGCAGTATTATGTGTTGAGATATGTTATTCTAATCAGTAAAATGATCTTATTACTGATAGGTGATTACATAAAAGATAAAACTAAGTTGCAAATTGTGGCGGCAAGATCAAAGTAAGTATCCTACCTTTGCATTTTCTTTATGCAATGGACATGAGTAAGAATGTTTCTAAATTATATTATTATTGTACAGATTATTAACCCTATATTATATACGCTCATTAATTATCAACATGTTAGTATATGGTAAATTCAGATATATATTATGTTCGTTAATTTCTATAAATGGTTATACAATTGTCCCCACTTGGATAATTATTGTATTTAATCACATGTTAATACACCTTTGTTAATTACCTGTATATATATATATATATATATATATATATATATGTTGAATTATAGTTTATTGTTGAACAAGATAAAACCTTACTATTATCCAACTGAATTGCTTTGGTTTTGAACCCAGACAAGTATGAACATCCCTTACACGGGAAAACTTTTTATGCACCCAAGGTGGACAGAGTGAACGATACCCTCGTTCTTGCATGTAGTGTTGATCAATACAGGGCATAACGGGCTGATCACCCCCCCGTGCCCGTAAGTTATGACAGTTTGCAGATGAATTTATGTTTAACCTTTTCCAAAATAGAAAACACTATTCACAGTATGTCACTTTAACCCTATTTATAGTCAATACATAGTTTCAAAAATTTGATAGAGAGTTGTTATGTTATTATTATCAGATAAGATTACTTCACAACTATTGAGTTGTTGTAGAAGGGTAGTACAAAGAAAACATTTAAATTCTTTCAGCTTATATATATAATTGTTATTACTTGATGGGCACTCAAATGCTCATCCTTGCTTAATTTAAATGTTTTCAGCTAAGTGTGAACAACCAGAGAGCTCTGCTAAGAACAAGGGAAATGGAAAGGTTGCTGAATAAACGTAATGCTATTTTATGTAATAGATAACTTTATTAAGACAAGTATGATATATATATATTATCTATCATGGGTTGTAATGAATGTTTAAAGGTTACGTACTTGGGATTCAGACTATGATGATATGTAAATTAAGTTGATCTTTATATTATTGTTATTATTATTAGTATTATACCGCTCATAGAAATGGTATCGAGAAGCACCGAGTTCGGGTTTCAAGTACCCGAATTTGGGGGCTTTACATCAGGAGGGTCATAGAATGTCTCAGCATCAGATCAACTGTCACCCGATCTATGGGAGATAAACTGCCATACCAAGATCTCAGAGAAGAGGCTATCAGTATGGGTGGGGTATGCTCAATCTGACTAACGGTAGATGAAGTCATCTGTAGAACCATATCATAAGGCCAATACTAAAATCACCTATATGAATGCGTATCCAAGACATAATGCATGCATCATGATAAATAACGATGATAAATGACAATATGATGCGAAGAATAGATAACATTATATATACAGTCCTAAATACATCATAATAAAAGATTAAATACATCATCTCTGCATATAAATAAAAATAAAAAGTATAGGGAAATGGGGCACAGTCGCCCAATATCTAATAGAGGCCTATCAAAAGAGATAACGATAAATCTATCAGAAGAAATCAATGGTGTCCACATCATCCAATCGATCCATCTTTTATAACTCGTCTTGAGTCACTAAATCTCTGTCGGAAGGGATGTCAGGTCAATAGAGAGGGGGATCTGGGCCAATAAAGCTATTAGAATATGGGCCACCTGAAGGGCCAGCACCAGAGTTGGGCGGATCAAAACAATCTGCCTCTGACAGATCTCTGCCCAAATGTCAGATGAAAAAATGTGCCCAGTCCAACCTTTGGGTCAAGCTGTAAATTTGAACCAAATTAGTGGGCTCTCGAACGCAGGTAATTTAGTATGTCATCATAACAGATCCAAGAACCATATCCCCCATGAACTGTGTGGTGCGGGTCTGAGCTCTAATGGTTCGAGGTAACCACTAGCGGTAGAAAAGCCTCCTAAGTAAAAGGGCCCTCTGATAAAGTGAAGCCATTTAAACTCATCAGGGGAATCTTGGTGATCAGTTGAGATAAAGGCCAATGTCGCCTAGCAGGGGGAAAGAACAGAATGTGAATCTCCCTTGTGGTGCTCCTGAAAGTACGCTCTTCTAAATAGAGCTCCCAGCCTCCATTAGTCAAGAAATGAATTCGATGAGTGGATAATATATACTCTACCCCAATCGGAAAGCCACCATCAAAGCTTACTGTCAAATGGTCCTCAGAATACGGAACCTATGTGATGACATCGGCTGTTAACAACTCTAACTTCAACCGAGAATGGGTAAACCCCTCTGCTATGGGAACCTCTGCAAGAGTGGAGTGATGTCATCGTCGTCCCTGTGGATAGGTGTAAGACCCCAACTTTTTATTAAAGATGATTTTTCTATAAATTTCATTTTTAAATATTATGGAGTAAATTTGAGATAATGTTATAGTTGTGGGTAATATTTATAAATTTTGCAAAGTACGCAAGTTGTTATATAATATTCGAATTGTCGGGGAATATTCATTTTAACAGGGAATATTCGTACGACGACATAATTATTGGTGGACCCCACAACGGAATTATTGTTGGATTGAGAAAACGACAAAAATATTTTTTATGAAAATAACAGCGGAAGTTTTACCTTTATTACTGTTGAACTACTCGGTAGTAAAAGTACAGTAATACGCGTGGTTGCATAGTAGCACACGGTATTGATTACTGATGCTTACGTAAAAAGTTATCTCAGTTTTGTTTCATTATTTATATATATATATATAAATATATATGATTGATATTTATATATATTATATATATGTAAAGTTGACATTTGGGGGGTAGGGGAAAGAAAAAAGAAAGAGAGATGTCGGGTGGGGGAAGAAAGTCTAGCCATGGGTGGTGTGAAAAGAGTACAATTATTATTATTATTATTATTATTATTATTATTATTATTATTATTATTATTATTATATATATAGGTTTATAACATGTGTAGATTATATATATAGATATGTTTTATAATTTTTGCTTTATTCTTATTGGTTGGAGGATTGACTATTGTTAGATTTTGTTGGCAGACTGTGGGATGTTTTTTTCAAACCTAGATATTCATTGGCCAACTCCTTGAAAATGTGTACTGATACGTAGGAACCGTGAAGTTGTGTTGTTCATCCGTAAATAATTGTTGCGTCTGTTTATTAACATTACCCCTTCAATTCTCCTATAAATAGAAGTTCATTCCTTCATTATTTCTTACAAATTCACTGAAACTCTAGAGAGAGAAATAAGAAAAGTATTCTGCAACTTCCCTACTCTTATATTCAATTTCTTTTACGGTAAGGGGTATTATTTCTTTTGTATTCATGAAGTGAAGTTCTGTTATTCCATTCTTTATTATTCTGCTGGAATATCCAGTATAGGCGGACTACCCTATACTCGGTGACATTCTTCTATGGTTCAGTCTTTATTATTATTCTGTTGGAATATCTTATCTCATGCTTTTTACGCCGGACACGGTTAAAATCTTTATTATTATTACATTGAAATATCCTCACATCATGCTTTTCTGACGGACTGGTTAAAATCTTTATTATTATTCTTTGGAGTATCATGTTCATGCGTTTTACATGGGACTGGTTTCGTCTGTATTAATACATTGGAACATCCCGCCGGTGCGTAATTTTGCGACGAATTTGCATTACTTATTATTATTCGTTAAAATAACGCTCTATCGAAATCACCGCATGCATGGTGATTTCTTTTGTTATTCCATTCTTGATTATACTCGGTTGGTTAAAACTTTGACTTCTATACTCCATGAAATTAGTGGAATATCCTTGATATTTGCGATTCATCCAGTATCTTTTCATGGAAATATTCTTCTAAGCATTCTTGAATTTTACTCTACAAAGCAGTATCATGTTGACAATTTGGACGTTATTAGTTCCTAGATAAATTAATTTTTGAACTTGTTTTATTGAATTCTTATATCATTGTCATCATCCTCATGTTTATATTATGTTGAAAGTCATTTGTGGTCTGTAGTGCATAGATGGACTTGGTATAATTATGACCAGGGATTATTCGGTGTAATCATGACCGTAATGTTACAAATGATGTGGTAAAAGTCATCATTGGCCCGTAGTGCATTGATGGATAGTTGTTGGCATGATCATGACCATTAATGAATACACAAATATTCTTGGCCCGTAACACATGGATAATTGTGGTCGTGATACTAAAGAATATCCTTGGCCGTAGTGCATGGGTGATTCGATGATGTGGATTATTTATTGTCGAGTCTCGTGATAAAAGAGATGAAAACCTTTTAAATCATAAAAGATAGTAGATTTTATTCTCTACTTGACTCTTTTAATGGATTGCTTGTTCATTACCGAGTTAAACTTGATATTTATATATTTTATCAGTTTAACATTGTTGAAAAGGCTAACGATAAATTATTCTGCATTATCTTAGTCATAATATTTCTTACTGGGCTAGTTGAGCTCACCCTTTCTTTCACTGTTCTCTTCAAGAAATGAGAACGTAGCTAGGACTAGTCGGGGAATGGAGTGATGGTCCTAGATGGTGTATTAGTAGTCCTCACTATTCTGTGAAATAGTGTGATAATAATTATAATAAGGACTCCATTAAGTTTTTATACTCTCTAGATGACAATATTTGTATTCAAACTCACAGAATATGTTTTGTCGTATTTTACACGACTGTTGTATAATTAAGTTGTATTTGAATTTTGAACCATGTATTTGGTGACTCAAGATGGGTGATGTATTCCTATTTTGGGGGTGTCACAGTTGGTATCAAAGCTTAGGGATATGATCCCTGGCTAAGATGTGAGAATAGAACTAGGAGGGGAGAGACGGGGAATTCATTCACTAGTATGACCTACCTAAGTTTTTTTTGGTATTTAATTGGTCGGTCAGAATATAGGGATAATATGTTACATGTCAATTAACCTTTTGTTTTGTGGTAGTATCTGAAAATGACATCCGAGAATGTTGAGAATAGCAATGGAGTACAGGCGACAGTTGATTCACCACATATCAATAATCAGGATAATGTGCATCTGGAAGGCGACAATCCTCATGCAAACAACAACACTGGACAAATGATGAATGATGGAATGTTCAGAGGCTTTATGCAATTCATGCAAAAGAAGGCGAAAACGGCTCCTGTCCAAAATGTAGGTGGAAACACTAGAAACTCTCGAACGGTCACCGCTAAACAGTTCAAGGAGCTGGGACCACCGAATTTTATTGGAGAGCCAAAACCACTTAAAGCGGAAGCATGGATAAAGCAGATCACCAAGATATTTGATGTCTTGGGTTGCTCCAAGGAGCAAAAGGCTCCCTTTGCCGCATTTATGTTGTGAGGAGAGGCAGATTACTGGTGGGAATCGATAAAGCGTACTCAACCTGCCTCACTGAAAATGTCCTGGGATAAGTTCCAAGAACTATTCAACGACAAGTACTTTCCCGAAAGTATTCGTCACATGAAGGAGGTGGAGTTCATCAATTTGGAACAGAATAATATGACCGTGTCGCAGTACGAAGCAAAGTTTGCTGAGTTGTCCCGGTTTGCGTCCCACTTGGTAGATAATGAGGAGAGAATGACGCGAATGATTTTAAGAGGTTTAAAGCCGGAGATACGTCAACATCTTATTTCTCATAAGCTGTGTTTGTATTCAGATGTTGTAAATAGGGCTCAGTTAGTAGAGCGCGATAACGAGTCAACGCAACCGAAAGAGAGCAGCCGGTAAAATGATAATACCAATGAGAGCAGTCATCGAAGCGGTGATAACAAGCGTGAAAGGAATCAACAGGCCAGAAGTGGTAACCACTTCGGTGGTAATCAGGGCCAAAATAATAAGAATTGATATTTCAAGAAGAGGAGATTCAACAATGATGGAAAGACGTCAGCACCAGCACCCGTTGTTAAGGAAGGAGAAAGACCACCTATCATATGCTTCAAATGCGGAGGGGAGGGACACATCAGTCCAAACTGCGCGATGCCGTCTAAAGCATGTTATAATTGTGGAAGAGAAGGTCACTTAGCCCAATTTTGTCGTTCACCGAAGACAAGTTCAGCTAGGATGGAGGCACCAAAGGCCATCCCAAAAAAGTCAAAGCCAGTAGTGCAAGGGAGAGCGTTTGTTGTGACCTCCCGGAAAGCAAGTGAAATAACCCGGGTTAAATCCCGAGTCCGGAACAAGTCTTGGGTCAAATCCCAAGTCCGAATTGAATCAAATCCATCACAATAAGGCCTCAAACTACTGGCCCAATAGTATCTTCTTGGGTCATCTTAGCCTACCACAGGCTCCCAAAAGGTCATGACTTGAAGGTACTATTGGTAGTTACTTAATTTCTTATATGCAGACAAATTTTTCCCTATCTTTCGATGTGGGACTGGGGTGTTACAAACTCCCCAACTTAAATTTCTGACGTCCCCATCAGAACCGATCACACACACGACCCAAAGATCTTTGCCTCTCTAGCCATTGTGGAATAATACCGGCTGGTTTCGTGTCCCCACCTCTAGACCTTCTTCTATCCATTTTGGGATAATACCACTAGCCTTCGTGTCCCCACCTCCGGAAACCAGATCGGATGACCCGACCTGAGCTTTCGAGAGTCGGCTTTGATACTATATGAAACAACTCGGGTCAAATCCCGAGTCCGGAACAAATCTTGGGTCAAATCCTAAGTCCGAATCGAATCAAATCCATCACAATAAGGCCTCAAACTACTGGCCTAATAGTATGTTCTTGGGTCATCTTAGCCCACCACAGGCTCCCGTTGCGGTCATGACTTGAAGGTACTATTGGTAGTTACTTAATTTCTTATATGCAGACAAATTTTTCCCTATCTTTCGTTGTGGGACTGGGGTGTTACAACAAGGAACCTGAATGAAGTCATCACAGGTAATCTTATCATGAACTATAACGAAGTCTATACTTTATTTGATACCGATTCTACCCATTCTTTTATTTCTCCTACTTGCGCTCAACGATTAAATTTGACTCCGGAGAAATTAGACTTTGACTTATCTGTGGAAACTCCGTTGGGAGAAACCTTCATTACATCCACTGTTTGTAAGTCTTGTTTGGTTCAAATCGGTAATCGCACATTACCTGTCGATCTTATTTCTTTAAAAATACTTGCGTTTGACGTAATTCTAGGTATTGATTGGTTAAATACTCATCATGCAAAAATTGATTGTTTTCGTAAGGTTGTTAGTTTTCATATTCCTAATCAACCTATTATGTGAATTCAAGCGACCAAACCATTAAAATCAATCACGGTCATTTCAAGCCATAAAGCTATTTGTTTATTGAAAAACGGATGTCAAGCTTTCTTAGCTCATGTCACAGATTTAAACAAAAATACGTCAGTTTTGAACGATATTTCTATTGTTAATGAATTTCCTGACGCATTCCCTGAAGAACTTCCTGGCCTACCCCTAGAGCGTGAAATTGAATTTTGTATCGACCTTGAACATGGTACAAAACCTATTTCCAAAGTCCCATATCGAATGGCTCCTATTGAACTTCAGGAGTTAAAGACCCAACTGCAGGAATTGTTATACATTGGCTTTATTCGTCCTAGTACTTCTCCTTGGGGTGCTTCTGTTCTATTCGTGAAGAAGAAAGATGGGAGTATGCGACTTTGTATTGATTATCGGGAGTGGAATCATGTCACCATCAAAAATAGGTACCCATTTCCACGTATTGATGACATGTTTGACCAGTT
Organism: Panax quinquefolius; assembly: GCA_020205615.1. Lineage (NCBI taxonomy): Eukaryota > Viridiplantae > Streptophyta > Magnoliopsida > Apiales > Araliaceae > Panax > Panax quinquefolius. Next base: position 65,023,560 of record CM035166.1, on the reverse strand, counting down.
GCAAGGAGTCAAATTCTTTTCAAAGATTGATCTTCGTTCCGGATATCACCAATTGAAGATTAGAACCGATGACATTCCAAAGACGGCTTTCAGAACTCGGTACGTGCATTATGAATTCCTAGTCATGTCCTTTGGATTAACTAATGCTCCTGCTGCCTTCATGGATGTGATGAACCTAGTATTCAAGGAATATTTGGATCACTTTGTGGTTGTCTTTATTGATGACATCCTTATTTATTCCAAAAGCCGTGAAGATCATGAGCAACACTTGAGACTGACACTCCAAAAGCTTCGTGAATACAAGCTTTATGCCATGTTAAAGAAATGTGAGTTCTGGCTTAAGGAAGTAGCATTCCTTGGGCACGTAGTATCAAGTCATGGAATATCTGTTAACCCGGCAAAGATTGAAGCAATTCAAAGCTGGGAGCAACCTAAATCAGTGACCGAAGTACGTAGCTTTCTCGGCTTAGCTGGTTATTATCGGAGATTGGTGGAAGGATTTTCTCGAATAGCTACTCCATTAACTCAGCTGACTCGAAAAGATACAAAGTTCAGTTGGAGCGAAGAATGTGAGTAGGGTTTTCAAAAACTCAAGAGGAGACTCATTTCAAAGACTGCTTACAATACCATACCATCGACTCGGAGGATTTGTCATCTCTGAGTGATGCTTCGAGCAAAAGGGTTGGGATGTGTTCTCATGCAACATGGGAAAGTCATAGCCTATGCCTCAAGACAACTCAAAGAATATATGAGGAATTATCCTACTCATGACCTAGAGTTAGCAGCTATTGTCTTCGTACTTAAAATTTGGAGGCATTACTTATATGGGGAGAAGGTGGAAATCTTTACGGATCATAAAAGCCTCAAATATTTCTTCACTCAAAAGGAACTCAACATGCGACAACGACGTTGGCTTGAACTGTTGAAAGATTATGATCATACCATCCAATACCATCCTGGAAAAGCAATCGTGGTAGCTGACGCCTTGAGTAGAAGATCATATGCAAGTACGAGTGCGATATTGTCAACACAAAGGCCCATTTTGTGTGACTTGCAAAGGATGGAGATAGAGTTAAAGACTCCAGAGACCCATGTGATGATGGCTAATATACGAGTAGAATCGACTTTAATTGATAAAGTTAAAGCTGCTCAAGCTACAGACCTAGAGCTGATGCATATGAGGAAGAAAGTGCAAGAAGGTGTTATGCCGGAAGCAAGAATCGATAAAGAAGGAATACTTCGAGTCAACTCCAGACTTTATGTTCCTAACGACCCTGATTTAAAGTATAAAATCATGATGGAGGCTGACACACCATTTGCAATCCATCCTGGGAGTACCAAAATGTATCATGATCTTTGTCATACATTTTGGTGGAGCAATATGAAGAGAGAGATAGCGTTGTTTATCTCAAGGTGTCTAACTTGTCAACGAGTTAAAGCGGAGCATCAAGTACCGAAAGGTCCATTGTAACCACTTGAAATTCTAGAATGGAAGTGGGAGCACATTACCATGGATTTCGTTACTGGTCTTCCTAAGGTTTCTCAAGGCATAGATGCGATTTGGGTCATTGTTGATAGATTGACCAAGTCTACTCATTTCTTTCGATACGAGAAACTTATACACTTGAACATCTTGCTCGTATGTACATAAATGAGATTGTAAGATTGCATGGTATGCCAGTATCCATAGTTTCTGATCGAGACCCAAGATTCACTTCACGATTTTGGGTTAGTTTGCAGAAAGCTATGGGCACAAATTTATAATTTAGCTCGGCATATCATCCTCAGACGGACGGGCAGTCGGAGAGGACAATTCAAACTCTTGAAGATTTATTAAGACTCTATGTCCTTGACTTCAAGGGAAGTTGGGATAAGTTCTTACCATTGGTGGAGTTTTCCTACAACAACAGTTATCAAGTAAGTATTGGCATGGCTCCATTTGAAGCCTTGTATGGAAGAAAGTGTCGTTCTCCAGTATGCTGGGATGAGGTGGGTGAGGCAACGTTGTTGGGACCAGAGTTGGTGCGTATGACTACGAAAAAGATTCAAACGATCCGACAACGTATAAAAACCTCACAAGATCGACAAAAGAGTTATGTTGATCTTCATCGAAAGGACGTGGAATTTGATATAGGAGATCATGTGTTGTTATGTGTTGCTCAATGGAAAGGAGTTACGAGATTTAGAAAGAGAGGAAAGCTCAATCCTCGATTCATCGACCATTTTTAATCCTCGATCGAGTAGGAACTGTGGCCTATAGACTCGTTTTACCGCCAAGTATGTCTCGTGTTCATAACGTTTTTTACATATCCATGTTACGTAAATATGTGAAAGACCCGAACCACATTATTGAGTTAGAACCGGACGAAATAGCGGAAGATTTGACGTATGAAGAGGTTCCTGTTCAAATCTTGGATAAGAAGGAACATACCAGGTACCTCAAGTCAAAGTTTATACCTCAAGTCAAAGTTTTGTGGAGATTGTAAGACCCCAACTTTTTAATAAAGATGATTTTTCTATAAATTTCATTTTTAAATATTATGGAGTAAATTTGATATAATGTTATAGTTGTGGGTAATATTTATAAATTTTGCAAAGTAAGCAAGTTGTTATATAATATTCGAATTGTCGGGAAATATTCGTTTTAACAGGGAATATTCGTACGACGACATAATTATTGGTGGACCCCATAACGGAATTACTATCGGATTGAGAAAACGAAAAAAATATTTTTTATGAAAATAATGCCTAAGTTTTACGATTATTCTTGTTGAACTACTCATTAGTAAAAAATCTGATACGTCTGGCGTGGTTGCATAGTAGTATTACCAGATTGATTATTGATGCTTACGTGAAAAGTTACCTCAGTTTTGTTTCATTATTTTTTTATATATATATATATATGATTGATATTTATATATATTATATATATGTAAAGTTGACATGTGGGGGGTAGGGGAAAGAAAAAAGAAAGAGAGATGTCGGGTGGGGGAAGAAAGTCTATCCATGGGTGGTGTGAAAAGAGTAAAATTATTATTATTATTATATATATAGGTTTATAACATGTGTAAATTATATATATAGATATGTTTTATAATTTTTGCTTTATTCTTATTGGTTGGAGGATTGACTATTGCTAGCTTTAGTTGGCAGATTGTGGGATGTTTTTTTCAAACCTAGACATTCATTGGCCAACTCCTTCAAAATGTGTACTGATACGTAGGAACCGTGAAGTTGTGTTGTTCATCCGTAAATAATTTTTGCGCCCGTTTATTAACAATACCCCTTCAATTCTCCTATAAATAGAAGTTCATTCCTTCATTATTTCTTACAAATTCACTGAAACTCTAGAGAGAGAATTTATAGAGAGAAATAAGAAAAGTATTTTGCTACTTTCCTACTCTTATATTCAATTTCTTTTACGGTAAGGGGTATTATTTCTTTTGTATTCATGAAGTGAAGTTCTGTTATTCCATTCTTTATTATTCTGCTGGAATAACCAGTATACGCGGACTACCTTATACTTGGTGACATTCTTCTATGGTTCCGTCTTTATTATTATTACACGTTGGAATATCTTGTTCATGCGTTTCTACGCCTGACCGGTTAAAATCTTTATTATTATTACATTTGGAATATCACGTCTTTGCGCTTTTCGGGACCGGTTCCGTCTTTATTATTATTCTGTTGGAATATCATGTCTGTGCGTTTTACGCCTGACCTGGTTCCGTCTATATTATTCTGTTGGAACATCCTATCGGTGCGAATTTCACCTGACCTGGTTCCGTTACTTATTATTCTATTAGAATAACCTGTCTATGCGAAGTACCGCATGCATGGTGATTTCTTTTGTTATTCCATTCTTGATTATACTCATTTGGTAAAAACTTTGACTTCTATACTCCATGAAATTAGTGGAATATCCTTGATATTTGCGCTTCATCCAATATCTTTTCATGGAAATATTCTTCTGAGCATTCTTGAATTTTACTCTACAAAGCAGTATCATGTTGACAATTTGGACGTTATTAGTTCCTAGATAAATTAATTATTGAACTTGTTTTATTGAATTCTTATATCATTGTCATCATCCTCATGTTTATATTATGTTGAAAGTCATCTATGGCCTGTAGTGCATAGATGGACTTGGTATGATTATGACCAGGGATTATTCGGTGTAATCATGACCGTAATGTTACAAATGATGTGGTAAAAGTTCTCATTGGCCCGTAGTGCATTGATGGATAGTTGTTGGCATGATCATGACCATTAATGAATACACAAATATTCTTGGCCCGTAGCGCATGGATAATTATGGTCGTGATACTAAAGAATATCCTTGGCCGTAGTGCATGGGTGATTCAATGATGTAGATTATTTTTAAAATTTCGAGTCCCAAATGATAAAAGTGATGAAAAACCTTTTAAATCATAAAAGATAGTAGATTTTATTCTCTACTTGACTCTTTTAATGGATTGTTTGTTCATTCTTGCATTAAACTTGATATTTATTATATTTTATCGTTTAACATTGTTGAAGGCTAACGATAAATTATTCTCGCATTATCTTAGTCATAATATTTCTTACTGGGCTAGTTGAGCTCACCCTTTCTTTCACTGTTCTCTTCAGGAAATGAGAACGTAGCTAGGACTAGTCGGGGAACGGAGTGATGGTCCTAGATGGTGCATTAGTAGTGTGATAATAGTGTGATAATAATTGTAATAAGGACTCCATTGCGTTTGTATACTCTCTAAATGACAATATTTGTATTCAAACTCACAACATATGTTTTATCGTATTTTACATGACTGTTGTATAATTAAGTTGTATTTGAATTTTTTACCATGTATTTGGCGACTCAAGATGGGTGATGTATACCTATTTTGGGGGTGTCACAATAGGTCTCCAGACATATTGTAGTAACGGGAAAAAGACAGAAAAGCCGACCTCTCATAGGCCCAAAATTGAAAATTCAAAGATCAAATATCCTCAATCATGAAAATTGACAACTCGAGCGGGGGAAAATAGAGAGATAAAGAAAATACTCACCAACAAAAATGGGAAAAGCCTAGCCAAGCCTCTGTCAAACCCTCTAAGCGTATGCGCATCCCTCTAAAGAAATAAGCAAAGGTGTATGAACCTCAGTCAAAGTCTTTTATACGGTCCACATCATGAGTGGCGTTGACTAAAGCAAAATAAACCATCGAGGAGTTATCCGCTAGGAAACAACCCCTGATGATGATCAAGAATTGTTATCGAAGAATGCGATCTCTAACCCTCTAATCATCAGGCATTGACTCAGTCAAAGCCCTACTCGTGGAATCCACACTCAAGGGCCCAGAGCAGACGGTCCGACCCTTAAGGGCCGTGGAAGGAACTCTCAAAAGGGATCGAACCGCAGCTAGTGAAATATCGGCCACCAAAGGTATCGGCGCCCCTGTAAACTCCAACCCAATGATGAAACGCCAGTCCATCGGTGTCATCATCACCTCGTAATCGAACAAATAGAGAGATTGAGTCTGGTGGAACTAGCGCTCAGGCAAAGTCCTCAGAGAACCCCATGGGCAGCGACGGGGAGGAATAGAAAAGAAAGCCTAAAAGCCCCATGAATGGATGATCTTCCGGTACTCTAGATGGAGGATTTAGTACAAGGAGTGAATGCTAAACTAGTTCCCCTGGGCTGAGTAAAGTCGGGAACTTGCATCAAATTATAAATCAAGATCCAAACCCTTGCCCCAAATGTGGGAAAAGAAGATAGGAATAAAAGATAAAACTGGCTATTACCTCGTTCGTATGAAGGTAGATCGAGGGACGATGACTCAAATCATCCAGAAGATCTGGAATCGTCACATTAATAGCTGAAAGCTCCCAGTGGGGAATAAAAGAAGAAGGAGCATGATCCACAATAGGAGCATCATCTTACTCATCTACAGCCTCCGGCCTCTCAACTCGGATAGGAAGAATCACTAACTTAGTCAACCGACGAGGTTATCGGGCTAGACGAGGTTGAGAAACATCAGAAGCTCTCCTCCTCACACATGCGGAGGCTCTCCGAGAGCTACTCGGTTGTTCTGGATCCATAATCTGAACAAAGTCTCCAAATCACCTCAAAAAGGGTGAGGTGGGTTCTAAACTTAAAGCTTATTAAATTCAAATCATTGCTTCATACATAATATAAGTCCCGATACATGCATTGTGTTAACATACATCCATACTAGAGTTAAAATTACATGTTCATTAAATGCTCAGACTCGTGAAAAAAATTTCGCTAGTCTCCTTTGTAAAATGGACTGTCCACATGTACATGGGCATGTCTAGGTGGCCATTCAGTAGCACACCAACCCAAAGTCATGAACATCTCATATGCATGAAAAACATCAGAATTAAACCCACCATGGCAGTTAAATTACCATGTGTTCTTTATTTGAAAACATGTGCTCATTTGTCCTCAAATAGGATGAATAAACTAACAAAAAGGGGTACCAAATGACTGTTTCAGAAATCAATTTTTTTCACATCAGTATGTTTGGCATGGTAAAATATGAGAATTTACTAAATTGAATAATTTTTATAAAGCCATATGAGCATGCATATTCACTATATTGTGTTTAGAAGCATTCTATATGAAATCTAATGTTGTAACGGTCAAAATTTGAAAAAAAAACATGTAAACGTTACCAGTGTAGTGCAGAACATTTGTACGGTGATGGATTTTGAAGAAAACAACCTGAACTTAGTAGATCTGAAGAAGAATTTTTGGATTTTCAATATAGTTCAAACTTGAAAATGACTTATAAAAGTAATAGGGGAGTAGATATACCCGATAGGAGAATACCTATGGCCACCTAGGTTGGGTCCCACCTCCTCTGGCCCGATTAAATTTGAGTTATAATAGATTTCCTAGAAGCTAAAAAGTCAAATCAGGAAAAAAGGTGCTACGCGATTAAGCGAAAAAGGCCTGAAACCCTGAATTCATATACCAAACTTCTGATCTACATACAAGTCATTGGTATTAACCCAGATGTGGGGTTCAGATAGCCAATGATAGAGATTATTGAAAACATCCCTTGTCAAAACATCGGGAAGGTCTGGTGTCACAAACCATAGGTTTTGAATGCATCAAAATGTTCAAATTCATTCTGAGGTATAACTTGTCAGAAAGATATCCATAATAGAGATATTAGGTACGTCTGCTAGTGTAAACCATTGGCGACAACTCCAATGTAGCATCGAGAAAGATATGGAGATGTAAGTCGTTGAAAACTACTTCAACGAAGGTCAGAATGATTGACAGTATAAACCATTGGTGACAACTCCAACGTAGCATCAAGAAAGATCCGGTGATGTAAGTCGTTGAAAACTACTTCAACGAAGGTCAGAATGATTGACATTGTAAATTGTTGGTGATAAACTCCAGCATAGCATTAGGAATGATCCAATGTTGTAAGTCATTGGGAACTACTTCAACAAAGGTCAGGATGATTGATAGTGTAACTTCCTCAGCCTCAGCCTTGCACTGCGGCGCGGACTCTGTGCATTAGACAATTTTGATAGATTTTTCTTTTTTGTGAGATTCCCGGACTCGTAACTTCTTCGTTATAAGTCTGAATTGGCTTGTTCAAGAGCCTATGGTTCGTAAATCACACACTTTATGTGTTCATGCAAGAATTTTATCTATTTGACTTTGTTAACTTAAAATTCACCTATTAGTCCATTTTTAACAAAAACGATAAACATTCGTGAACGTTCAACGCTCGTTTCTTCGTTCTAAGTCAGAATCTGATCATATTCGAGTCCACGACTCTATAATGCCAAATAAGACCTATCTCCATCAACAACTAACGTTTCCGATCTCAAACATAAAATTCAATTTCCATTCCGAGAATTTCACAAATTCGACGATTATCGTCCAATCGTGTGAATTTCGTCAAAACTTCGTTACTAACGATTTGCTCATCATTCCAAAATGGAATCATTTCATTAACTAGACATCTCAACCTACATGCTATAACAACTTATCTTTAAATTAGGTTATGGCTTATTCTTCATAAGTTCATAACTTAACAAATGATAAACTACAAGATTTCTTTTCCTTATGACTTATTATTGATATAAGTCCTTTAAGCAACATTCTTACATCTTATCAATCATATCAACTTCTTAAAGTAATCATATGACAAGTTCATCAATGTTCTTCATAAGTTCATAACTTATTTCGGTTTGAATTGCTTATTGCTTACTTATTCAGCTTAAGTTCATTTATTATCCAATCTTTATATGTTCTTAGTATACATGATCATCACATCTCTATCAAGCTATCATGGTAGAGATAGAAGAATATAGGATAAGATTCTTACCCTTGATGAATTAGCTTCTCCTTCTTGAAAATCTAATAATAGAAATTTTGACTTAAAAGTGCTTATTCTCTCTAACACTTAAGTTGTTTTGTAAGGAAGTTGTTCGATGAAATTTGAACAAACAAATAAAGAATCCAAGCTTGGTATTTATAGGATGGCTAAGGTTAAGGCATTATGGTCATTAGGACATCCACCTCCTTAAGTAACCTATACTCACTAAGTAAACTTGCCCATTACACAACTTTCTTGCCCATCACACAAAGTTCTTGGTCACCAATTCACCCATAGGTTGCCCCATGGATCAAGCCTTACACATTAGATCATAACTTGGGCTTGGGTTTAGTTTGTTTAACTTAAGCTTTGGGCTTGCATTAAATTACATTGGGCTTCACATTAATAATTACTTGGGCTAAACATTGCTACATCTTGGGCTTTCCCCTTGATGCTATTGGACTTGCACTTCCTACAAGATTACACAAGTTCATTTCATTAGACTTTAATTCTTAATGTTCTTAATTTTAAGTCCGCATTCGAAATATTGTGTTTTCCATACTTAGATTATTATTACATAATCCATCTCACCTCGATATTATAACGTTATGTATTTCTCAGAAGTTTAAAAATAATTCTTGAGCGGAAAATGATGAATATTGTTTTTAAAATACATTTAATCCATTCACGTAGTTAAAATACTATGATGTTCTGATGTTTCTAGGTTATAGAACGACATTCATCTTACTAACACATAGTAATAACAAATAATATTTTTTTATTCAATATAAACATATTTACAAATGGTTCAATTTTCTGGGGCGTTACATAAATCTCCTGTCAAGGCACTACGAAGGTTCGGTGATTTCCAGACCGTTGTAAACTACTGTTCAAGTAGGCACCGAGGAAAGTCAGTGATGGTTAACCTTCATAAAACTATCGTTCAAGTAGGTTTTGTGAGGATATTGTGGAAGCAAGCGATAAAAATTCTATTTCTAGTGGAGCTATTTGTGACGCCCCCAAATTAGGTATACATCACCCATTTTGAGTAGCCAAATATATGGTATAGAATTTAAATACAAACTTCATTGATACAGTATAACAAAACGTAGCTGAGAGTTTCAACACGGAAAATGTCTCGTTGAGAGTATACAAACTCAAATAAAGTCTTCAATACATTTATTATCACACTATTTCATAGAATAGTGAGGACAACTAATGCTATCATTTGGACAGTCACTATTTTCCCCGACTAGTCCCGACTACGTTCTCATTTCCTGAAGAGAAAAATGAAAGCAAAAGGGTGAGCTCAACTAGCCTAGTAAAAAATATTATGACTAAGATAATGCAGAATAATTTATCATTTGCCTTTAACAGTGTTAAACTGATAAAATATAGCAAACATCAAGTTTAACTGTAGCAAAACAAACAATCCATTAGAAGAGTCAAGTAGAGCATAAAATCTACTATCTTCTATGATTTAAAAAGGGTTTTCATCACTTTTATCGTTGAGACTCTGCTTAATAAATAATCAACATCATCGAATCACCCCTGCACTACGGCTAAGGATATTCGTGTATTCATCAATGGTCATGATCATGCCAACAACTGTCCATCAATTCACAACGGGTCAATGGGGACTTTTACCACATCAGTTGTAATATTACGGTCATGATTATACCGAATAATCCCTGGTCATAATCATACCAAGTCCATCTATGCACTACAGGCCACATATGACTTTTAACATATTATAAACATGAGGATGATGACAACGATATAAGAATTTAATAAAAACAAGTTCATAGATAAATTTTTAAAGATTTATAATTTAATTTATCCAGAAATCAATAACGTCCAAATTGTCAATATGATACTACTTTGTGGAGTAAAATTCAAGAATAATATTGTATCAAAAATGATTTGGACCGAAAAGTAATCAATTTTTGTCATGAATAGTACCCCGAGTGAATAGTTGTGACACCCCCAAATTCAGGTACTTGAAATCCGAACTCGGTGCTTTCTGATACCATTTGTATGAGCGGAATAATACTAATAATAATAACAATAATATAAAAATCAAACTTAACTTACATTTATCAGAGTTTAATCCCAAGTACACAACCTTTACTATAATTCCTTACATGATAGATAATACATATCATTGTCTTAATACAGTTTAACTATTACAAAAGATACCATTAAACATATTCTGTTTGGTTTCTTTTTCCCTTGTTCTTGGCCGAACCTTCTAGCTGTTCATACTTAGCTGAAAATATTTAAATTAAGCAAGGATGAGCATTTGAGTGCCCAACAAGTAATAACAATTATAAATATAATTAGCTGAAAGAATTAAATATTTTCTTTATACATCACTTCTACTACGATTTAATAGTTGTGAAGTAAACAAAACCGGTAATAATAACATAACAACTCTATCTCAACATTTTGAAACTACGTACTGGCTGTAAATAGGTATTAGTTGACATGCTATGGACATTTTTTTTTTAGTTTTCGCTAAGGTTTAGCAGAACTTCATCTGCAAACCGTCATAACTTATGGGCGCGAGGGTGATCATCCCAATGTGCCATGTACTGATCAATACTACATACAAGAATGATATTATCGTTCACTTTGTCCGCTTTGGGCGCATAAAAGTTTTCCCTTAATCGGGATGTTCATACTTAGTCGGGAATCCGAACCAAAACAATTTGATTTGATACAAAAAGGTTTTATCATATTCAACGATATTTCTAAATTTGTGTCTAGCCGCTCAAATAGCTTAGGCGACTTATATATATATATATATATATATATATATATATATATATATATATATATATATCAACATGTGTTTAACTACAATGATTATCCAAGTGAGGACACTTGTATAACCATATTTCAAAATTAACTAACAGAATATATATATGAGTTATATAATATAATATCACGTTGATAAACACTGATCGGATATAATATATACGAAAATAAGGTTAATAATCAAGTACAATAATAATATAAATCAAACTTTCTTTACATGTCCATTGCGATAAAGGAAATGCAAAGGTAGGATACTTGCTCGTCTGCGCCGCCATACATACATAACTTAGTTTTATCTTTTATCTCACGACCTATCATTAATAAGATCATTCGTTCGATTAGAATATCATACTATAACACATAGCACTGCTTATTGCAGTCAGCACATAACCTAATCACCTTGTCAACATATGTTTAACAATCATTGCATCACAAACACACATTAATATAGTAAAAATATCTAAGTCTAGATCAATTTCTGAAACATGTCCGTGCATCGACGACTTTATCAGGTAATTATCAAGTCTAAGACTCTATCCTGTAGTTCACCATCTGTAAGTATCAGTCATATTATTTTTAAATGACTTATAATAATTTTTAAACATTTATTATAATTTATCATTTAATTTTAAAAATTGGAATCATTATTAAATGATTTAAATATTAAACAATTATATTATCATTAATATTTATTTAATATTAAACTATTAATGAAACTATTGCCAAAATGTTAAAGTTATTTATAATAACTCAAAATACTTTTAAAGTATTAATATTATCCTTAAATGATTTTTAAAAGAATTAAAGTCATCTTTAAATAAATGCCATTAATATTTAATTATTAATGTCTTATTCATCATAATATAAAAAGTCCTTAATTATAACTTAAAATATTGTTAATCCATTTATTTCCTTTTTAAATGATTTTTAAATCAATAAAACCATTTTAAATTTATTTATTTAATATTATTATTAAATAAATCTAATATCATTTATAATAAATTAATAATCATTAATATTAAATTATTAATGAAATTATCCTTTAAATATTAAAAGTTATATTTTATAACTTAAAATATCTTTAAACACTTTATTTTTTATTTAAAATGATTTTATAATATTAAAATCATTTTTATCCAATTTATTTAATACACTAATTAAATAAATTTAATATCATTAATATTTTCAAATAATTACAAATATTAATGAAAAATGTCCCAAATAATTAAAAGTTATTTTTCATAATTTAGAATAATTTTTAAAATCATTTTTGTAATTTTTAGAATTTATTTTCTATTTTTAATCATTTTTCGGAAATTTAGAAAATAAAAATAATAGAAATCGTTGTTATAGGCTATAGCGACACATTTCTATCGCGATAGGTATTCTTGAAGCTCAAGAACACTGACAGTCTGTAACACCCCCTTCCCGAAAAGGAAAGGGAGGTCACGTGCGAAGCACAACAAACCTCAAAATAAGTAAACAGAGCACTAACAACTTCAAAATATTAATAGTGATATCCATCAATGAAGTACTAAATACAATTTTCCAACTAGAGTCAAAATAATTAAAACTAAAAAAATTGAATCAACCTAGATGGTCAAGGCAACATTCTCATCACACTAGCCCTTAATCACCCCTGCAAACATGCCGGAAGAAAAACACAACATGAGCCAATTGCCTAGTACGGATACAGATATACAAAAGATATACAACTGATATACGAAAATAATTGAGACAAAATACTAAACAAAGCCTCAAGTGTAAATACGGAAGAAAATATAATCTCCAAATATCTGAATGGAATATATCTGAATAAACAAAATTGACGAAACTAATAGAAGAATAAAAAAATAACGAACTGAAGTAACTAACTCAATGAATTGAACTGAACAGAAACAAACAAAACTAATATAATGAAATAATAGACTGAATCAAATGGTTGAGTTTTATTTCATGCCGAGTGAGCTTAGAAATATACATTGCCACACAGGCAAGTCAAAACAATGCCACAAAGGCAATTGTTAAAATAATGCCACACATGTAAGTCAAATGATGCCACACAAGCAACCAAAATAATGTCACACATGCAAATCACACATTGGATCACGAATCCAAATGTATACAAATCGGATATGTGTGTTTGGCACAATATCACAAATCCGCAGAACAGAAAATTAGGGTTAACCCATACGCCTCCCACAATAAAATACCAAATGGCCCACTTCCTCCGAAGCCCAAAACGGAGACGCCGTGAACTAATCACACTACCACGGAAAGTGGTATGCCTCTCGTGCCAAGAAGACATGCATGTGGTACCCCCACAGGTGGTTATATCTCAGGTATACCCTACGGTATATTCTAACAAAAATATCATGTCACAACACATGCTACATAGTACCAACAAAAGGGTTCTATATGTACATGTTGAACCAAATCAAATTATAGTCACAAGGTTTCAAAAAGAAGGTAGAAACATGTACCGCTCTACAATTATCAAAAAAAATATTAGACATGATAACCTCATTCAAAGAGTACAAGTACGAGTCCAATGTGTCAACTCCAAAATGAAATAAATATATCAATTTCACAAGAAACAATTATGTGAAATAATAACAAAAATTCGAAACGAAGAACAAAACGAACAAATCAAATTTAACAAAGGTATCGCTGAAAGAGTACGGAATCCGTACCTGATACTTCCAAACCATTTATAGCATACTCCACAAAATCTTACCCTCAAATGCCAACGATATCAAATACGAAACGTTATTCATCACCTAAATATATTCACCTCAAATTAAATATAATCCAATTCAATAATTCCAAAATAATTCATAATGTATTTAATATGCCTTTAATCATCGCCTTATATCAATTATTAATACTCCAAAATTTATATTCCAAATAATTCTTTAAGTTCCTTTCGTCCGAACTAATTACACAAATTAATAATACTAAATGTAAGTACATTTATAAAAATATGAACACTTCTATTTGGTACGACTATAAAATATAATTACTTATAATATTAAGATTTAATTCATTCCATATAATCTTACATATTTATTTGTATAACATCTCTTGCAAATTATGCAAGTTTTCGTAAACTTTAATTACTACTGCTATATATAGTTTTTATATAAAGAAATCATCAATTTATTATTTTAGGATCTCCAAAATCAATCACAGACTACTCCCTCCGTTCAATCTGATTGGAATAAAGTGATAATAATAATAAGTACATCCGTATAAGTATTACATTAATAAATAAACTCTCCCATCTTTAAAGATAGCTCTTAGTTCTTGAATTACAAAAGTACTTGCTCATGATGAAAAAAAAATAACATACTAAATTTAATAATTTAATATGGAACCACGTGATTTATCCCCACTTTATATAATGTATAATATACTTACTTATTACTGATGAAATTTCCCCACTAGTGATCAAAATCTCTAGTCTTTCTTAACCTGAGCCCCCTTTGTAGCTGTTCCCTTTATCTCCAAAGTAGCCACCTCTTCTTATTCAGTTTGTATAATGAAGTAATATTAGGTTTATCTATTTATTAATTAAGTTGCCCTAATAAATTTCTATTTGGGTTAAATTAATATTATGGCCCAAATTTTAACCACATAATATTATCTATCACTTATTAATATTTATTAGCCCACATAATTTAAATGACTAATTTGACTTAATTTAAAGACAAAAAAAATTCAACAATATATTTAAAACACAAACATAAATACTTCTTTTTTTTCGGGTATTACACATTCAGTGTTTATGGCGCATACTTTGACCTTCTGTAACTTGCTGGTCATAATGTTTTTGGGCAGGGTCTTGTAATGGCCTTGTAGTAGGGTTGTAACACTACACAATACAACAACTAACATGGTCATAAAGCAACATAGATGCAAGATCTTGCCTGGAAAAGTCACTGTCAGAGCTTCTGGGTTTTCCAGAAACCCAGACAACTTCATGGGTCCATTTTGTGGCTTACATTGCTATAGGTTCTTGTTACGCTTAATGTGTTATAATGGTTTAGGGTTGTAGTCCACATGTTAAGGTACAATTATCAATCATCCGATCAATCTAACTACATCAAAATCATCAGATATGGTTCGGTCAAACATTGTCAGAAATGGTGTTCTTGAGTTTTCTGGGTTTTCTAGAAAACGGCCACCGTGTTCGAGTTAGCTAGTTTGACCTTACATAACTTTCATTTTGTTGGTTATCTAGGTGATATAGAATCATGAATATGTATTATACATACAATACTATAATCTAAATACATTAACACAAACAAAACAAACAAACATATGCAAGATCTGGAACCACAAACTTCTTGTCAGACGCTGAAATCCAAATTATGGGTTACGCAAAATTTGAAAGTCAATGCCGAGTAGGCTAATTTGACCATCCACTATTTATAATCTGTTGATTGTTTGAGTGATTTAAAGGCATGGATCAGGGGTATAACTAACAAGCTACAAACTAGATACAATAACATCAATAAAACAATTGACACCTGATAGATATGAGACTTGGAAAGTGATGTCATACATTATTCTTGAGTTTATGGGCTGCCCAGAAACTCTTGGTCATGCTCGGTCAACTGAGTTTGACCATGAATAACTTTTGTTATGGACATGATCTAAGCTTGATTTCATGTCCAGATCAAAGTCCATATAACATACTACTATTTCAAAACATCCAACACACAAAATCATTAACAGGATCATATTTACAAGGTCTAACATTTGGTTGTCAGACTCATTTTAAAAATTTTCCAGATTTTCTAAATCTTCAAATCTGAGCCTCTAGATGTTATGGATCTAACATCTAGCAACCCAGATCATCTATATACACTATATATAACATGTTTAACACAAAAATTTTAACAACTAACAACAGATCAATGGTCAGATTTTCTTGGGTTAGTTTATACCTTGATGATCAATCTCTGATTCTCGATTCTAATGTTTCTTATTTGTATTAGTGGGGCTGTTCTTAGGGACTGATATGCTAAGAAATTTCGGAGGTTTTGAGCTGAAAGAGATAAGTTAAGTGTTTGTGCAAAAAATAGCTAACAAATGATATTTTCTCTCTCTCCAATCTATAAATACTACATGTATGCAATGAACTTGGCTGAGCTAGAGCTGATTGCTGGCATTATAAGTCACATGGGGTTGTTGGATTTGGTCACCAACTTCACTTAATGTCAAAAACTACTTGCTAGCTTCAATTATGCACAAAAGGGTAAAATGGACAATTGGCTTGGAATTTTAATGGCAATCCTGTAATCCTTGCAAACCCTTAGGGTTTGACCCTTAGGTTTTAACCCTTAGGGTTTAACCCTAAGGTTTAGCACAAAATAAATATCTAGGTTTTCATTTAGGGTTTAATAAAAAAATACAAATAAAATTAGTTTCTAAAAATAGAAAATTATGGTTTGTTAATTAGATTAGGTTTCTAATTACATGAAACCTGATAATTAAGTTTAAGTTTCATAAATTAAAAATAAGATCAGCAATTTAGCAATTTAGGGCTCCAATTTGATAATTAGGGTTACTAATTTAAATAATAGGGTTTCTAGAAATTAATATTTCTAAATATTAATTAAGGTTTACCTAAACAACATAAAATTCTATAATACTAACCTTAATCGTAATAACACCATTACAAAACATTCTCGAACTCATAATTGAGTTTTAAATTAGGGTTTCCATTTGGCATTTCACTATTTATTATTTAAGGTTTCTAATTTTAGAAATTATGGTTTTAATTTGAAAAATAGGTTTTAAATCACTAACTAGGGGTTTCCATAATTACCATTAAGTTCCGCAATACATATCATATACAACATAACACGATGGTTTAACAGATTTTAAAGTTTTAATTGACTTACGAACTAAGGATTATAAAAATATTGCTAGAGTTTTCTTGATTTTCTAATTAATTAGGATTTCTAACTATTAATTAGGGTTTACTTAATTAATCATAACATTATATAATATACAACATAAATCATATATCACAGCTTATATAATGACCTTGAATTTCCCCTTTAAATTTCAAAATAGGGTTAAACAAATTAATGTTAGCGTTTGATCATTATACATTAAAACCGTTCCACACTTTAACATTACACACATACAGCACACATCTATAACACTGACAAATAATAATATAATATTATTATTCTCATTCTTTGATAATAATCCAAAATTAGGGTTTGGATTCCATATCTGATTTTCTTACATATACATCCCATTATTAATTAAGTTAAATAATTAGCTTAATTAATTTCAAATAAATTCATATAATAAAATAGTTATTATAATAATTCTATAATCATATCATATATTATTTAAATAATATATAATCATATTTTCATGTAAAATAAATAATAAAAACATTTTTACTATGAAACTAATTATTATAAGAATATAATTTATAGTGAGCAATAATTAAAAAAAATTATTTGTAATTATTCTTGTAATAAATAAATTTTGTATTTATCACATAAATGCATACACATTATCTGGCACATATTCCCATCTTTAAAATAAATAAATAAAAAATTTATACACAAAATTTCTGATTTAATTATATAAAAAATATCGGTTTATTACATTCACCCTCCCTTATAAAGATTCCGCCCCCGGAATCACCGTTTTAAAACCTATACATACTCGGGTACATAGCATATACAATCATTGTAAGTAGATCTCGATCATAATCGATCGAACTGATCTTTAACTATTCTGCAAAAAGCTTATCTATCTGATTATACGGAAATTTGATTTCTAATAGAACTCAAATTCCTCCAAAATTTCTTTATAAAATAATTTATTATATATAAGAAAATCATATATAAGAAAATATAATTTGTTCGAATAATACCTGGAGTTGCATCCCCGGCTGCTACCGAATCCTGAACGCTCATGTTGATGACTCTTGCGGTTGGTTTTGTTTGTTGAAGTTGGTCCCGTTGTCGCCAGCGTCCCGCTACTTTTCCCCCATACTTACGCTTCCTGCCTCCATTCTCCTTTTCGAACAGTTCTTCACCTTATGCTCTGTTAATCCTCTAAATCCTGGCAGTCCGACTGCTTTGAAGTCTTTAACGTTTGCCGTTTAATTATCTGGCTAATTTTTCGTGGCTGGTATTCCGTTCTGCATAGCTTGAGCGTCCATATTCACAAAATTCTGTATCGGGTCTGGTTGTCTTCCAACTTTGTTGACAGGTTCTTCTATCCGTGTATTTCGTTTTCGTCTTGGCAGCATTATCGTAAATTATTCTTTATTAACTTACATTCTAAGCTTTATCGTATACGTTCTGCATATAACGTGAAATTATCTATTCAGATTATCATGTTCTCAAAATATTAGATTTTAAAATTTTGTTTTACTGTATTAACCAGTGTTCAGATAAATAATTACTACCAACTTATTTCATTAATTATCCAATATAGATTCCTATTCATAACACTTGGCATACCATAGCACATTTTGCTCTAAACATCTATTATCCCTTTGTGACTCAAAAATCAGGAATCGCTGCTACAACTTATACAAAATTTGAAAAATATTACCTTATACAAACATACCTATCATATACATAACATAGAATCATACCTATTCAAGTAATACTAATACTACTTATCTTCTACACATTCGCTAAGAATCAATTATAGAGTATTTTATATATTCCCATCATTCTCAATATTCATTAACACCTAACTATACCAAGTTCGTCAAACCTACTACGTATCATGAGTTTAAGAACTCATCACAAACATATGAGCTTAAGAACTCGAGCTTGACCTTATATTCTATAACTATACTCTACATATCAATTATACTATCATTTCTGGGTCTGATACTGTATTTTCCAAAAATAACCACCTCATTGAGGTAGCTTTCAATATGAGCCTCTATTTAAACTATTGGCTTTGATATTGGCTCAGTCATGGAGATCTACTCCTTCTTTACGATCTGAGGGTATTCTATTTCTTTCTATCTGACATCTACACAAATAAATTATCTTCACTAGCATATAATATATACACACAACAATTAATAGTTTTATACAAGTTACCTTTTATTTTGTTTAACGATGAATTTATTCAATTCATCTCCTTATAAACTCTACATGAGTTATTTGTATTTTCAACGTTTTCCTATGTCCTAAGGTTATAGCCTAAGGCCTAACCCACCTAAGGTTTCAAACCCAGGGCTCTGATACCATGTTGTGACGCCCCAAAATTCAGGTGCTTGAAACCCGAACTCGGTGCTTCACGATACCATTTCTATGAGCGGAATAATACTAATAATAATAACAATAATATAAAAATCAAACTTAACTTACATTTATCAAAGTCTAATCCCAAGTACGCAACCTTTACTTTAATTCGTTACATGATAGATAATAAATATCATTGTCTTAATACAATTTAACTATTACAAAAGATACCATTAAACATATTCTGTTTGCTTTCCTTTTCCCTTGTTCTTGGTCGAACCTTCTAGCTGTTCACACTTAGCTGAAAACATTTAAATTAAGCAAGGATGAGCATTTGAGTTCCCAGCAAGTAATAACAATTATAAATATAATTAGCTGAAAGAGTTAAATGTTTTCTTTATACATCACTTCTACAACGATTCAATAGTTGTGAATTAAACTAAACCTATAATAATAACATAACAACTCTATCTCAACATTTTGAAACTACGTACTGGCTGTAAATAGGTATTAGTTGATAGGCTATGAACATTGTTTTTTTTTTAGTTTTTGCTAAGGTTTAGCAGAACTTCATCTATAAACCGTCATAACTTACGGGCGCGAGGGTGATCATCCCAATGTGCCCTGTATTGATCAATACTACATACAAGAACGATATTACCGTTCACTCTGTCCGCCTTGGGCGCATAAAAGTTTTCCCTTGATCGGGATGTTCATACTTAGTCGGGAATTCGAACCAAAATAATTTGATTGGATACAAAAAGGTTTTATCATATTCAACGATATTTCTAAATCTGTATCTAACTGGTCAAATAGCTTAGACGGCTTATATATATATATATATCAACATGTGTTTAACTGCAATGATTATCCAAGTGAGGACACTTTTATAACCATATTTCGAAATTAACGAACAATATATATATATATATATATATATATATATATATATATATGAGTTATATAATATAATATCATGTTGATAAACAATGATCGGATATAATATATACGACAAATAATCTACTACAATAATAATATAAATCTGAAACTTGCTTACTCATGTCCATTGCATAAAGGAAATGCAAAGGTAGGATACTTGCCTGGTCTGCTGCTTACAATACGCAACTTAGTTTTATCTTTTATCTCACGACCTATCATTAATAAGATCATTCGTTCGATTAGAATATCATACTATAACACATAGCACTGCTTATTGCAGTCATCACATAACTTAATCACCTAATCACATATGTTTAACAGTCATTGCATCACAAACAACATTAATATAGTCAAAATATTTAAGTCTAGATCAATTTCTGAAACATGTCGGTGTACCGACGGCTTTATCGGGTAATTATCGAGTCTAAGACTCTATCCTGTAGTTCAACATCTGTAAGTATTAGTCATATTATTTTTAAATGACTTATAATAATTTTTAAACATTTATTATAATTTATCATGAATTTTCAAACATCGGAATCATTATTAAATGATTTAAATATTAAACAATTCTATTATCATTAATATTTAATTAATATTAAACTATTAATGAAACCATTGCCAAAATGTTAAAGTTATTTATAATAACTCAAAATACTTTTAAAGTATTAATATTATCCTTAAATGATTTTTAAAAGAATTACAATCATCTTTAAATAATTACCATTAATCTTTAATTATTAATGTCTTATTCATCAAAATACAAAAAGTCCTTAATTATAACTTAAAATATTTTTAATCCATTTTTCCTTTTTAAATAATTTTTAAATCAATAAAACTATTTTAAAATTATTTATTTAATATTATTATTAAATAACTCTAATATCATTTATAATAAATTAATTTTATTTTCGTGAATGGTCAACGAGGTTTGACCTCCCGTATCTCTCAATATATTCATGATTTGGTCGTGTTTCCAGTTTCAGATCACAATCTACATGACATAGAACGTATTTAT
Organism: Panax quinquefolius; assembly: GCA_020205615.1. NCBI lineage: Eukaryota > Viridiplantae > Streptophyta > Magnoliopsida > Apiales > Araliaceae > Panax > Panax quinquefolius. The sequence continues at coordinate 65,002,186 of CM035166.1, read as the reverse complement.
AACATAAAACAATAAAAATCAAAAAACAGAAAGAGATCTACAGCCACTGACATTTGCTTGTCAGGCCATATTTTCTAACTTTTCTAGATTTGTTAAATCATTAGATTCAGGTATCTAGATGTTATAGATCCATGATCTAACAACCCAGATCACTTATTAACACCCTCTAACACAACTTTAAACAACAAATCATAACATTTAACATCAAATCTAAGGATTTTGAATTTTAGGGTTTATACCTCCTTTTTTAGCTTGATCTTGATTCTGACTTTGATGTTTGTTCTTGGCAAGTTAAAGGCTGGAATTGGTTTTGTTTCTCACTCAATTTCACTCTAGAATTTCGGATGGGGGAGAGAGAATGAACTTGGCTCAAATAAAAATTAAAGTAAGCTTTCTCTCTCTCTTAATCTATATATAATATGATGTGATGCGTATGGCAGATCATTTGATCAGTTGTTGGCTGATTAAAGTTGAATACTAGACCATGTGGCTAGCTAGAGTTGGTCACCAGCCACAAGTAGGGCTAGATCTACACTCCACCTCAGTAAAATATTAAAAAGGGCACTTTGGTCATTTGGTTTTTACTTTTAGTGGATAACTTGTCAAATGCTCCAACCCTTAGGGTTTAGGGTTTGAACCCTTAGGTTTTAAAAATAAATTTCTAGGATTTTCAATTTAGGTTTTCAAAATAGAAAATTAATATTTCTAAATTATAATTAGGATTCGATTATTATATCCAGGCTTGCTAATTAAGATTTATATTTCCTTAATTAAAATTGCTAATTTAGCAATTAGGTTCCATAATTGTACATTAGGGTTTCCAATTGAACAATTAGGGTTTTCTAATAATCAATTATGGCTATCCCTAATTAAATATAAAATCAATAACATAAAAGCCTTATACTTATTTTCAAACTTCCCATTTAGGGTTTTAATATTCTGAATTAGGGTTTTGGATTCCCGGAACTGAAATTAGGGTTTCCATAACCAGTAATAAGGTTTCTTATCGATCGTTAGGATTTTCTAACTAAATGTCGAGGTTCTAAAATATTATTAGGGTTTGTGACTGATATACTTTATCCGGTCAACCCTTGACCCTTAATCACATACTGTACACATATATGACCATATACACAGATACTCTTAACACTGTAAACCTTTACCAAAAGTTTTTAAATACTCAAAATTTATTCCTAGAAATGTTAAATGCATACACTAATTTTTTGTCTAGCTTTATTATTTAACCTTAATTCAATCTTTTAAGATTTAAATAAATATCTAAATTTTTGGGTTATTACATTCACCCCTTCTTCTAAAAATTTTGACCCCGAAATTTACCTTACACCTTACACCCTACTGCTTACACCATTCACACACATCATTGCATTCTACCAAATACACCACTCATAAGAGTAAAAATTTTCGAATTGTGCTGAGGAGTCATATAGACTATTTGTATGTCATTTTTGCAAAGGTTTTATGTAAATTAATTCGTAAACCGTCATAACTTACGGACATAAAGGGTGATTACCCCGATGCCTGTCTAGGCCAAATCTTCTTTGGTCGAACAATTTGTTCTCTTATCGCCTTTTAAAGCGCACAAAATTTCTTACCTCAGTCTTAATGGATTCCGTACCAAAACAATTTGGTTCGAGAAATTTCTTTCAATGAACACTTCTAGTTTTCATAACATTAGTCTAGCTGAATCGATTAGCATAGACTCATATCAATAATTCAATTCAATCAAACTATTTAGGTGTAGTCAAACCCCGTTGGCAATTTAAAAATTTTGAAATTATTTTTGACAATGACGTCATAATGCCGTACTGTATTAACAGTCCGTTTGAGGATGTCGTCATTGTTTGACTTTGTCATAACACATCATACAATAGTGGAACAATGATTTTTAGATCGAATTCACATTATGTATTCCTGTATTTATAACTCTATCAACTTTGTATCATCTCTGCACCAGGTTACATGGTACATGAGTGATAAATAAAATATATTTTGATATTTCAAATCATTTGTGTCTAGCTGAAATAAGTAGCATAGACTATACTTTAAACCATTTCAAAAATGATTAGGAGTCTACATTTCTTTTTAAAAGCACATAGTGCGTATTTAGCTTGATATCCAAATTTTGAAGTCTAGCATAGCTAGGAGTTTTTAAAAATTTATGTCTCCACTAATAATCGTTTGCTTAAACAGTCTATCTATTCTTATTATTCTTAATACTACATTTACACATAACTATACCCAGTTCGTCAAACTTACCACACTTATGAGTTCAGGAACTTGCCACGATCATATGAGTTTAAGAACTTATCCTAGTCAGACCTTTGGCGTCCATTCGCTGAGGGGTTCATAAACGTTTCATATAATTATGAGTCACGAACGTACCATAAGTATGAGTTTTAAGAACTCGTACTTAACCTTATATTCTCTTCCTATAACCTATCTATCTGTTACACACATGGGAAAAGAATCACCTTCTCAACACGCATATAGCAAATAGTGTGACACAGACATTTCAATTATTATCAGTGCCAGAAACTAAGTGGTTTTTACACCAAGTACAATTCACCGTCCATAACAAGGAATCATACAACTCAGCTACTGACATGAGTCCTCAATTGAAATCCCCACCTAATCTAACTCCCTTCTCAATACGAATTTCATTTAATCCATATTAATAATCCTTTCTTGAATCTGTACCAATTCATAGTACAACATACCCAACAATCTTTGCTGTAAACTTTTCAATCATTCGCTTGATCCTTCTCCATACTATAACCTTATCTGATCACGGGGTGATCTCATCGTATATATTACGATTCATTTATATGTCTTGATCGTTTTGTTTTACGATCTCCTATCTCTATACTTTTAGTCTTTTAGACTCTATCTATTCGCCACTACTGTTCACCTTTATTATTAGAGTTAGGGAACTCTATATCTTTATAGCTCGCCGAGATTCGTCTTTGAATCTTACCGACAAACTAACTCTATGTGAGTTAGATCTTATCTTATCACTGCGGTTATTAGCCTAAGGTAACTCTACCCTAGGTTTATAACCAACAGCTTTGAAACCAATTGTAGCACCCCCCAAATTCATGGTCATAAATCACCGCGAATCTGGGTCACTAGTTTTAACTATTGCGGAAGATATAAACATAAATTGTTTATACATTAAACATTATACACTATCCCCAAGGCCGAGTAACCATAACTTATACACAATTTATTATCTTATCTGACATACAAATATATTATCATACATTACTATTACAAATCTAATCGCACACAATAACTTTAAATTGGAATTGTCTTTAACCTTTCCTTGTATCTGACGCATTTGCCTTAATCTACAATATTTTATCATGATATAGCAAGGGTGAGCTTGAAAATTGCCCAGCAAGTTTAAATTCAATATAAGGATATATCATGATTGAAAGAGTCTGAATAATAAGCAGGCTATAATTCAACAATGTATTTATGAATTAGCACGAACAAACTTTTGACTGAACAAGTATTAAACATGAACAAATATATCTGAACCGAATGGTAATGAAGGTGATCAGCCTTTCATACCTGACTTATACATACAATATGTACAGAGTACAATTCTACATGGCAATCAGAAATGATTAACCGTAAGCATATCTGAATGTAACAACTCTTTAGTAGAGTTAAGAAAAATTTGTCTGAATCGTTGATTATCGTTACGAAACATAACTTAGCTTTATTTGAAGACCTAATGTTAACAATATTGATTTTCCAAGTTAGAATAATATCATCACAGTATAAAATAACCTAAACACATTACCACATAATCCTATTAGTCTATAGAACATATAAAACCTAGTATCAAGTCAAACTATTGCAGTCTGAGTTGAATCCGGCATAATTCTGGCATCCCGACAGTCTTGTCAGATAAATATCGAGTTTAAGTTCAATTAAACTCTGTCTGACACTTAACAATTATTTTAAATAATTATATCATCAGTCAAAACATTTTTCATAAGCTCGTAATAATTTTCAGATACTTATTATCATTTATCTTGATTTTTCAATCATTAAAATCATATTTACCTAATTTAAATACCACAATATTCTAATAACATTAATATCTATTTATTATCAAATATTAATGAAATACATGCCATAATATTATAATATATTTATAATATATCAAAGTATTTTTAATACCTTAAAATCATACTTATATAATTTTAAACCTTTAAATCCATTATCCGATAATGGCCATTAATATTAAATATTAATTTTTTCATAACAAAATATCAAAAGTTATATTTTATAACTTTTAATATTTTTATGATATTTAAATCATTTTATATGATTTATAAATCATTAATTCTATTTTCCATAATTTATTTAATACATTTAGTCAATAAATTAATTACCATTAATATTAATTAATTAATGAAATTCATCACAAAATATTAAAAGTCTTTGAAAATAACTTAAAATATTTTCTTTTACCATAATATTATTTTTCATGATTTTTCATGTATTAAAATCATTTTAAATAATTTATTTAATATTATAATTAAATTTATTAAATACCATTTATATTTCAAAAATATTAAATATTTATGAAATATACTCTAAATAATTAAAAACTATTTTTCAAACTTTAAAATAATTTTTCATAATTTATTATGTATTTTTAATAATTAAAAACCATTTTATCTATTTATTAATTAATTTCGGGAAAATCAAAAACTCAAAATTAATAAAACTGTCGCTAAAGGGCCCTATAGCGACAAACCCGTCGCTATAGGTGTTCTTGGCCTGTTCTTCATCAAGCCCAGAACTTCATGTCAGTGTTAAAGGTTGCTAGTTTGACCAGTTCTAATTTCTTGTTCATTATTTTTCTGGGCTTCTAATTTAGTTAGAACTGTAGTACTAATATAATACTACAATCACCAACTTTTTCCATGGACATACAACATCAGATCAGAGAGATCTAATTAAGTCTTCAAAATGTCTGACAAGGTTGTTCTTCATTTTGTGGAATTTCCAGAATTGAAGGTTCCTATGTAGCCACCTTAAATCTTTGTTTTCTGTGCTTAGTTTGTGTGATTTAGAGGTTCTAACTTGTAGCCCTGATGCCAGGGTACAATAATATAACACGTTTATAGCTTTACAACATTACCAGCTCAAGATCTGAGCCGGTCAAAATACATGACAAGAACAAGAAATGTCGCTGTTGTTGAGCGGGATGAGGCCATATCAGCCAGAGACGCAGTGATAGGTTAGCGGGATAGTGCCATATCTGCCCAGGATGTAGCTGTCACAGATAGTACGACAGTGAGGTCCCTTACCATTGGCATGATCGCAGAGATGAGCGCATATATTGATGAGCATATAGTCACCATGCAGATGGCTGCAGATCTATTGGGTCGTGTGGATATTCTCGTACAGGAAACCACAGCTTCGCCTCCTTCTTCTGAGAGGGACGCCATATTGGGCTTGTTAGCTCGCATATACCCTGACTTGTAGATGAGCTTGTATTTATCTGCACAGACTAGCTTAGCCATTTTGTCATGTATAGCTTACATTGTATATATCAAACAACATTATATATATGACAGGGAAATATATTTTTGGATCACTTCCCTTTTAGATATGCCTTGCTATTTGCTTGATATTTTGCTCACGCTTGTGGCTTGTGATCTTGATGTATTCTGAATTCTTCCTGGGTGGATGGACATTGAGTTGTCTCTGGATAGTTCAGAATGGATCATTGATCTATGTGTATCCCTACCATCTTTGGTGTCTTGGGATTGATTTCTGGATGGAAATGTGGAGAGGAGTGTGGCTTTCCTCTACGAGATTGTGACTTTTCACTGAGATGGTCACCAAGATTTCTATTTAGGAGAAGCCTAGTTAATTCCATCTCTTATGGATTGGTTTTGCTTTTCAAGGTATGACCGCAGCTTAGATAGTCGCCGAATCTCATATTTGGGAGGAGTTCTGGTAATTCCATCCCTTTGGTCTAAAGCCAAATGAAATGTAGTGGATTGAAGGATGATCCCAGTACCAACTGACAAAGGTATGTGTTTTCGTAGGGGTGAGTGTTAGGTTTGTAATATTCAAGAACGCAATCAAATTGCAAAAATAAGCGGAAATGTGTAAAATCAGAGTTAAAAAAATTTTACAAACCATATACCCGGATCACCCTTTATGCACAATTTTTAATTAAACGAAAAGATAAAGAATAAAATCATATCCTTGAAGATCGAGCTTCCTCAGGTACAAGTTCACCTCCAAATCCTTTCGCGTTCAACTTGAATTCACCGGGTTTGGTTCCTTCCTTTGATCAACGTTAGCCACCCAAGTGTTTGGCCTCTAGAGGTGATCCACCAAGGAAAAAGAATTTTCAAGAAGAAGGGGTATTGGCTCAAACCCTAGTTTTTCCTATCTGTATAGAAAAAGGGCGTACTCTCCAACAAATTGGAATTATGTCGTATATCTTAATATCTGATATAAGACTCCTCTTATAAAGATATCAAGTAACCCTATTAAAAATAAGGTATTATTTAATTAAACTCTTTTAATTAAATGGGCTCCCTAATCTTATTAGGGATAATTAATTAAACTCCTTTAACTAATTTACCCTCCTAATCCTATTAGGAATTAACGAGAGTACTTATATTAAATTAATTCCTAAACTCTTTTAGAAATTAAAATAATAATAATAATTGTAATAATATTAAAAGAATCCTCTTATTAATTTATATTTAATATTTCTAAAATATTAAATAATAATATTAAGCTATTTAATTTATTCTATCACCATAGATTAAATTAAATATATATAATATATTATTACGATTATGCCATTAACTTCTTAAATAATTATTCTTCCTTTTATGGTGTGACCCTTTAGGTTCTCCATATTAAAACTGTTGTGAATAAATCAATTAGAACAATTCTAATCTTATTTAAATAAATAAATTAAACAATTAATTTATTTAAATAAATAATATTTATTCTACAATAGGATAAGCCTCCTAGCGATCAACGACTTTCCAGATAATATAGATTTCAACATTAATCATAAAAGAACCTTTGAGTAAATAGTTCGTGACAATTCAATCCTTCCACCATACAATGTCCCAATTAAATATAAGACATGGAATTCTTTGTCACAAGTCTTATTTTATTTAATTATATGTATTTCGATCCTTAAATGCACAACTCAAATAATGCAAATTAGAAACTCCTTTCTAATTTCATTTACGCCCGCCAAGGAATCTTTGGGTTGTCATTTATCGAATCACGTAGGACATTCTCTTCTTTTATTAGAAGTGGTAGATTCTTTATTGATCATACATTATTTCCATGTACAACTTATTATACCCAAGCATATCCTTTGATATACCCTAAGGGTCTTAAGGAATAAGTCAAAGTATAACTCATCATACACAAGATACTATGATGATCTCAAGTCCAAGGATTACTTGTACTACTATCACTACAGAATTCCTATTGATGTGCAAGTAAAACTCCATTAGGTATTCCTTAGCGAGCCACGTTCATGAACTTATTCTCTAATAAGCACCTACATACTTGCTTTAGTGTCTCCACACAGATGATCATGAGATCAATCATCCTCATCCAATGAACAAGCAACGTATGTACCAATCTATCCGGATTCACTAATCCCCAATTTAGTAATCCAATGATTGGGAACTATTTTAGTTTTAAGCTTTCTAAGAATTTAGATCTCATTAGAATGATCATCATCATTATTCTAAAAGCATTGCTTAAAACTATGGGTTTATCACATATTATAAAAAAAAGATCATCATGTAGATAATTAAAAGCCTTTAATAAATTAATACTTTTTATTAATAAATGAATAAGATTGTTACAAAGTATATGCTTTATCATCAAACATGATTGGCTTGTGTGCATATTACTTTCAATCTCCCACTTGAACTAAAGTCAATCGTCATGGTATCTCATACTCTTCTTCTCTAAGTGACGATTATCCTGCTGTTGGATAAGCTTTAGTTAATGGATATGTAATGTTGTTCATGAGAGTCCACTATCTCTATAGTGATTTCCCATCTTTCAATGATTCTTACAATCAAATGAAAGTGCCACAACACATGTTTAGATCCAAGATGAGACTTAGGAACTATTCCTAGTTCTGTAATGAACTTATCATCCAAACAATCAACTTGCAGCTTCATTTACGACTATATACTTTGTCTTTATCACTAAACCAAAGAACTCTTTCTTTGTTTGGAACCTTTCAATTCATCGCACTAATCGTTCAAGGTAACCTTTACCTTAAAGTGGATTTTTCTGTCGTCTTGGTCTGTCTGAAAAACTTGAGTCTGTTAAGTGTTAGGTTTGTAATATTCATAGAACGCAATCAAATTGCATAAAAGTGCGGAAGCGTGTAAAAATCAGAGTTTAAAAATTTTACAAACCATATACCCGGATCACCCTTTATGCACAATTATTAATTAAACGAAAAGATAAAGAATAAAATCATACCCTTGAAGATCGAGCTTCCTCAGGTACAAGTTCACCTCCAAATCCTTTCGCGTTCAACTTGAATCCACCGGGGTTTTGTTCCTTCCTTTGATCAACGTTAGCCACCCATATGTTTGGCCTCTAGAGGTGATCCACCAAGGAATTATAATGATTCAAGAAAAAGGGTGGTTGGCTAAACCCTAGTTTTTCTATCTCTATAGAAAAGGAGCGTACTCTCCCAACAATTGGAATTATGTCGTATGTTGAAAAAGTCAACAACCCTTTCACCCATAATAAGACTCCTCTTATTAATAGATGTGGGCAACCCACCTTAACAATTAAGGAATTGGGTTTTATTTAATTAATTAAATTCTTTTAATTAATTAAGCTCCCTAATCTTATTAGGGATAATTAATTAAACTCCTTTAACTAATTTTCCTTCCTAATCTAATTAGGAATAAATGAGAGTACTTATATTAAATTAATTCCTAAACTCTTTTAGAAATTAAAATAATAATAATTGTAATAATATTAATAAGACTCCTCTTATTAATTTATATTTAATATTTCTAAAATATTAAATAATAAATATTAAGCTATTTAATTTATTCTATCACCATAGATTAAATTAAATATATATATATTATTACGATTATGCCATTAACTTCTTAAATAATTATTCTTCCTTTTATGGTGTGACCCTTTAGGTTCTCCATATTAAACCTAGGTTGTGAATAAATCAATTAGAACAATTCTAATCTTATTTAAATAAATAAATTAAACAATTAATTTATTTAAATAAATAATATTTATTCTACAATAGGGATAAGCCTCCTAGCGATCAACGACTTTCCGGATAATATAGATTTCAACATTAATCATAAAAGAACCTTTGAGTAAATAGTTACCGTGCAATTCAATCCTTCCACCATACAATGTCCCAATTAAATATAAGACATGAAATTTACATCAAGTCTTATTTTATTTAATCATATGTATTTCGATCCTTAAATGCACAACTCAAATAATGCAAATTAGAAACTCCTTTCTAATTTCATTCTGCGCTTTAACCAAGGGACTCTTTGGGTTGTCATTTATCGAATCACATAGGACATTCTCTTCTTTTATTAGAAGTGGTAGATTCTTTATTAATCATACATTATCTCCATGTACAACTTATTATACCCAAGCATACCCTTTGATATACCCTAAGGGTCTTAAGGAATAAGTCAAAGTATAACTCATTATACACAAGATACTATGATGATCTCAAGTCCAAGGATTACTTGTACTACTATCACTACAGGAATTCCTATTGACAGGCAAATAAAACTCCATTAGGTATTCCTTAGCGAGCCACGTTCAGTGAACTTATTCTCTAATAAGCACCTACATACTTGCTTAAGTGTCTCCACAAAAATGATCATGAGATCAATCATCCTCATCCAATGAGCAAGCAACGTATGTACCAATCTATCCGGATTCACTAATCCCCAATTTAGTAATCCAACGATTGGGAACTATTTTAGTTTTAAGCTTTCTAAGAATTTAGATCTCATTAGAATGATCATCATCATTATTCTAAAAGCATTGCTTAAAACTATGAGTTTATCACATATTATAAAACGAAGATCATATAGATAATTAAAAGCCTTTAATAAATTAATACTTTTTATTAATAAATGAATAAGATTGTTACAAAGTATATGCTTTATCATCAAACATGATTGGCTTGTGTGCATACTACTTTCAATCTCCCACTTGCACTAAAGCCAATCGTCATGGTATCTTATACTCTTCTTCTCTAAGTGACGATTATCCTGCTGTTGGATAAGCTTTAGTTAATGGATATGTAATGTTGTTCATGAGAGTCCACTATCTCTATAGTGATTTCCCATCTTTCAATGATACTAATAATCAAATGAAAGTGCCACAACACATGTTTAGATCCAAGATGAGACTTAGGAACTATTCCTAGTTCTGTATTGAACTTTTAATCCAAACAATCAACTTGCAGCTTCATTTATAGCTATTTACTTTGTCTTTATCACTAAACCAGCAACTCTTTGCTGTTTGGAACCTTTTCAATTCACTGCACCACTGTTCAAGGTAACCCTTTACCTTAAAGTTGATTTTTCTGTCGTCTTGGTCTGTCTGAAAAACTTTAGTCTGTTAAGCCCTCTAGTTTTAATTTAGACCCACCTTGAATATGATCACATCCTTAGTGCCGGTTAAGCACTTTAAGATGTTTTTCACTGACTCATAGTGAACTTCTCCATAATATGGTGATCAACATCGGGTCTCGTACATTTCATTGCATACATGATTGTCACTCATGCGACCTCTCTTTCGTGAGTGCGTGGGGATTATTAAGGAGATACACTCCATAGCTCATCGACATGAGACATCTCTTGGAGTTTGCCATTTGAACGACTTTAGCATCAAATAAATATATCGTTCCTTGGGTTAAGTCGAGCATCCTCTTAAATCTATCTATATAGATTTATATCCCCAATTAAGATACTCTTCCAAATCATTCATGGAGGAATGTTTAGACAACTTTATCTTTCTTGATTGTAGCATTAGTATGTCATTCCTTATTAAGTAGTATATCAACATATAATACTAGAAATGTCACGATGCTCCCATCGACCCTTTTGTACACACTAGGTTCATTCTTATTTTGATAAAATCAAACTCTTTTGATTGCCTCATCAAAACGAATGTTCCATATTTGAGAAACTTGCTTCAATCCATTTCTCTGCGAGTGTCTACAACACTTACCTCATCGTATGTAGCTGGATCATCATCTTCTATGATGTGTACCTCATCATCATCATCTATGATTAATCCATACCTCCTAGGTATCTTTGGTACTATTCAGCATTTACGATTAGGTTGTGGTACAATAAATTCATCTCTGAGTTCCTCTTATTTGACTTATAGTGTTTTGTGGTTATTGAACTCTTCAAGATCAATTATCCTCCCCTTCAATGATAAACACCTTTATCTTAGAAGGCAGCGTGTTTCGTAACAAACACCTTTTGCTAAGTTGAATTATAGAACATATACCCTAAACTTACTTTAGGATATCCCACAAATCGACACTTGTCAAATCTCATCCCCAAGCTTATCCTTGAAACCGTTTCACATAAGTTGGACAACCCCTTATCTTAACATACTTAAGATTAGGAATCCTCCCCATCCATAACTTTTATGGAGTCTTGAAATTTGGATTTTGAGGTTACCATTTTCGTGAGATATGCGACCATTTCTAGGACATTATCCTGAAGGATCTTTGGAATGTCGGTAAAATCATTTTGGACCGTACCATGTTCAACAAGGTATGATTTTTCCTTTCAGATACATCAATCAATTATTACGTATCATGAGGTGTCCATTATGACAAAACCATTTGAGATGATCTAGAAACTTATTGCACAAGTATTTATTCCTTGATCCGATCAAAGAATCCTAATACTTTGCCAATTTGTTTCATTTTGAATTCTTTGAACCTTTCAAATAATTCACACTTGTATTTCAAACAAATACACACATTCAACTCTTTGAATGATCATCTCCTTTTCTTATACTAGTTTGTTCAATTTGCAAAATATATTTTTCACGTAAGTCAGTATACAAAATCCATTAAGTAATATTCGATTCTATACAAAACATTATTATTATAAATAGAACAACAATTGTTCTTAATTATAATACCAAAGATTTCATTGTCCAACAATAAAATGGAAATAATATTTTTAACAAGAACTGGAATACAATAACAACTTATTGACTTAATAGATTTTCCCATAGGCATTGCTAAACTATAAGTTTCTATGGCTAATGTAGCAACCTTTTCTTCATTTTCCACACATAGGATTACTTATATTTGTTTAGCTTTCTACTTCTTCTTGGTCCCTTCATAAATCTATATTTATGATAACCAAAGTTGGTATCCAATACCCAAGTAGAACCTTGACTTAAAGAAAAATTTATTTCAATCATGAACAAAAAACTGTATTGTAACCGAAACTTCACTAAGCTTCTTTGGTTAGCTCTGCAAGATGCTTCTCGCAGTTTCTTTCCAGTGTCCCAGGCTTATAGCAGTGGAAGCAAACTCCTTTGCTATCCGTATCAGTTTTGTTCTTATTATCCTTTGTTTATGCCTTTCTATTTACCTTCTTTGAATCGTTCTTCTTTTCAGAAGATCCTTTGGCCCCTACCAGTAAGACTTGATCTTTCTTGGTTGGAAAGTGACTCTCAACATTTTTCAACATGTTAAGCAAATCAGCAAAGCTGATATCTAGCTTGTTTATATGAAAAATTCACAACAATTGTGAAAGGAGTCCGGGAGTGAGTGCAAGATCAAATCTTGGCTCAACTCCCCATCCATGATAAAACCAGTTGTCCTAATTGATCAATCAAATTGATTATGTTAAGAACCTTTTGTCTGTACTATAGTGCCATTGGCCATTCTAGATCGGAAGAGCTCCTTAGATATCTGATATCTATCAGTCCTACTTTCCTCACCATCAACTACTTGACGTGCAGGAGTATAGTAGAAGTATCCATAGTTTCAGGCTGACGCTGAAGCTTGTTACTCATGGATACGAGCATGATGCATTGAGCCAACTGTGCATCATCTTGCCACTTTCTAAAAGTAGCAATCTCTTCCTCAGAGGCATTGCTGCGCAACCATTCTGCGAGGGATAGGCGTATTAAGGACATAAGATAGCTTTTCGACTATGAGAACTATTCTCAAATTCCTTAACCAATCTGCTTAATTAATGGATTCGATTAATTTAGCATCTAATATGCTTGCAGTTGATAGTAATTTTAGACATTGTAAAATTTCGTAAATGAATTTGTAATTAACAACATTTTAACATACATTCTATTATTAATTACCAAAATAAATTAGGTCTTGTTTTAAATTGGTATCTCCCACTATTTTCTTCAAACTATATTACCCTCACTTATATAGTTCGGCAAAATCTAATTAAAGATTTGCTAGTGAGAATAAGGATCCCATTTCAAATGTATATAGCCTTGTGGTGACACAACAAACTATATATAAATAAATAGGGTAGACAACTTTTGTCAATTACATCAACTATGCAACTCCTTTTCTTTTGCCTCTTAGATTATTTTGATCAAGTGGTGGCACATCGAATCAAAATTATCCAAGTTAAGTCCGACCTAGCACTCCATATATTCAAAAAGAAAAATATCATCCTTGTGGTGACACAACAAAACAATATTGTTCAATTTTCTTTATAAGCATCAAATGTGATAAATTAACATCTTAAATACTTAATACTTGCCTTGTGGTGACACAACAAACTCATATTAAATATTTAATACTCTATTAATTTTATCATGCTAGAAGGCGACGTTCGATATTCCAAATATCTTTGAACGCTTAGGACTTAATATAAAAAATTGAGGGGTTTGTTATTAATTTGTCTCATCTTGTTTTAGTAGCATTTATATATATATATATATAAAATACGTCATATTAATGAACATGCGAAGCATGTTTGCATAATATATAATATATATAGTATAAGCATGCACATATAGAATACTATATTCTACCCGGATTGATTATGAACTTTTATTCTAGTTTGGTTAACTAGAGCCACCAAGTGAACCAAAAGGTCAAACCTAGGGGTGCAAGAATTAATATTTAAATATAACTATTATATTTAATTCTGGGCTCCATTACAAACGGGTCTTCAAGCGCTCGTTGCTCCTTGCTCCTTGATCTCTAATTCTTCAAAATTAATTCTAACTATTCCTATTACAAAACTATTTAAAATAAATAGAAACCTTGATCACTATCGAGGGGAATACATAGGAGGAGATAGAATTTACATTAAGAAAAATTAGAGAAGGCGAGTCTTGAGACCCCATTTAATAAAACCCATACATTCATGCATCCAACTAAAATAAAATCCAATCGCATTGGTCAATAGTCCATAATCAATCCCATTTATTATGATACACATCATCATATGCATCAATAAATAACATTCATCCTACATGAATAATTAATATTTAATATATATATTGATATCATTTAATGGGCAAATTTAGTTAGTATAAAATCTATTTTTGAATCAAAATAAACTCCTTTATTTTAATCCAAATTTAAATTAAAATAGAACTATTTTATTTTAATTTATCCAATTTTGTATAAAATAAACTATTTTATTTTAATCAAAATTTTAATCAAAATAAACTCCTTTATTTTAATTAATTATGGAATCCAATTCCATATAAAAAAAATCTTTTATTAAAGGAAACACGGATATTCTTTCCTATTCACAAATAAACTCCTTTATTTTGAATAATATGAAATCTTATTCCATATTTAAATAAACTCTTTTATTTAAGGAAATTAGGATTCTCTTTCCTATTCACAAATAAACTCTTTTATTTTGAATAATATGAAATCTTATTTCATATCTAAACAAACTCCTTTATTTAAGGAAAGATGGATTTACTTTCCTATTCACAAATAAACTCTTTTATTTTAGAAAAATAAAATCCAATTTCAACTCCAATTAGTTATCATGGAATCCAATTCCAACTCTAATTAGTTAGCATGAAATTCTAATTTTAAAATTAAAATAAACTTTTTATTTTAAGATTAAAATAAACCTTTTATTTTAAAATTAAAATAAACTTTATTTTAATTAAAAATAATTATATATATATAATATTCAATTTTAAAATTAAAATAAACTCTTTTATTTTAATATTAAAATAAACCTTTATTTTTTAAGATTAAAATAAACTTTTTATTTTAATTATAAAATTATTAAGAAATATATATATATATATATATATATATATATATATAAATCATATTAGTTACTATATATATAACCTTCATGATTCCAGAATCCTTTTCTTATTTTTTCGCCAACTTGCTTTGGGTGTATAACAAAATCCGACCACGTGATAATGGCTTTCCATTTAATAATCTCCTGTTGCTTCCTTGAACCAATTCATGCCACCAAGATTTCATTCGGCCATAAAAAAAAACTATTGCCAAGCTTACAAAGGAAATGACCGGATTCATGCATATCATATATAGGTTTTTTTTTTTTTTTTTTTTTTTTATATGTACGTGGCCCATGTGGAATTTCAATGTTCTGTTCGGTTTTTCAATGGGCATGAAGTCACGGATATTATATATATATTATAAAACCAAATCATGACAATCCTTTTAAAAAAAAAAATACATACGCTTGAATCAAAAAAAAAAAAAAATCAACAGACATGCTCCTTTTTGTGAAATCTATTTTCGGTAATTTATTTTATTTAAATTTTATACACTAAAATTATGCCCAATTAAATTGTTCTAAACACATATCAATATACATATCAAATCTGAACCAATTAATAATTCGCATAAAGGTTTGGCTCTGATGCCACTGTTAGGTTTGTAATATTCATAGAACGCAATCAAATTGCATAAAAGTGCGGAAGCGTGTAAAAATCAAAGTTTAAAAATTTTACAAACCATATACCCAGATCACCCTTTATGCACAATTATTAATTAAACGAAAAGATAAAGAATAAAATCATACCCTTGAAGATCGAGCTTCCTCAGGTACAAGTTCACCTCCAAATCCTTTCGCGTTCAACTTGAATCCACGGGGTTTTGTTCCTTCCTTTGATCAACGTTAGCCACCCATATGTTTGGCCTCTAGAGGTGATCCACCAAGGAATTATAATGATTCAAGAAAAGGGTGGTTGGCTAAACCCTAGTTTTTCTATCTCTATAGAAAAGGGCGTACTCTCCCAACAATTGGAATTATTTCAGTATGTTGAAAAGTCAACAACCCCTTCACCCATAATAAGACTCCTCTTATTAATAGATGTGGGCAACCCACCTTAACAATTAAGGAATTGGGTTTTATTTAATTAATTAAATTCTTTTAATTAATTAAGCTCCCTAATCTTATTAGGGATAATTAATTAAACTCCTTTAACTAATTTTCATTCCTAATCTAATTAGGAATAAATGAGAGTACTTATATTAAATTAATTCCTAAACTCTTTTAGAAATTAAAATAATAATAATTGTAATAATAATAATAAGACTCCTCTTATTAATTTATATTTAATATTTCTAAAATATTAAATAATAATATTAAGCTATTTAATTTATTCTATCACCATAGATTAAATTAAATATACTTAACATATTATTACGATTATGCCATTAACTTCTTAAATAATTATTCTTCCTTTTATGGTGTGACCCTTTAGGTTCTCCATATTAAACCGGTTGTGAATAAATCAATTAGAACAATTCTAATCTTATTTAAATAAATAAATTAAACAATTAATTAATTTAAATAAATAATATTTATTCTACAATAGGGATAAAACTCCCTAGCGATCAACGACTTTTCAGATAATATAGATTTCAATATTAATCATAAAAGAACCTTTGAGTAAATAGTTACCGTACAATTCAATCCTTCCACCATACAATGTCCCAATTAAATATAAGACATGGAATTTTCACAAGTCTTATTTTATTTAATCATATGTATTTCGATCCTTAAATGCATAACTCAAATAATGCAAATTAGAAACTCCTTTCTAATTTCATTCTCGCCGCCAAGGACTACTTTGGGTTGTCATTTATCGAATCACATAGGACATTTCTCTTCTTTTATTAGAAGTGGTAGATTCTTTATTGATCATACATTATCTCCGTATGCATAACTTATTATACCCAAGCATACCCTTTGATATACCCTAAGGGTCTTAAGGAATAAGTCAAAGTATAACTCATCATACACAAGATACTATGATGATCTCAAGTCCAAGGATTACTTGTACTACTATCACTACAGGAATTCCTATTGACAAGCAAATAAAACTCCATTAGGTATTCCTTAGCGAGCCACGTTCAGTGAACTTATTCTCTAATAAGCACCTAAATACTTGCTTAAGTGTCTCTACACAAATGATCATGAGATCAATCATCCTCATCCAATGAGCAAGCAACGTATGTACCAATCTATCCGGATTCACTAATCCCCAATTTAGTAATCCAACGATTGGGAACTATTTTAGTTTTAAGCTTTCTAAGAATTTAGATCTCATTAGAATGATCATCATCATTATTCTAAAAGCATTGCTTAAAACTATGGGTTTATCACATATTATAAAACAGCATCATGTAGATAATTAAAAGCCTTTAATAAATTAATACTTTTTATTAATAAATGAATAAGATTGTTACAAAGTATATGCTTTATCATCAAACATGATTGGCTTGTGTGCATACTACTTTCATTAAGCCCTCTAGTTTTAATTTAGACCCACCATGAATATGATCACATCCTTAGTGCCGGTTAAGCACTTGAAGATGTTTTTCACTGACTCATAGTGAACTTCTCCATAATATGACTGATCAACATCAGGTCTCGTACATTTCATTGCATACATGATTGTCACTCATGCGACCTCTCTTTTCAGGAGTCGGTGGGGACTATTAAGAGAGATACACTCCATAGCTCATCGACATGAGACATCTCTTGGAGTTTGCCATGCTAAACGACTTTAGCATCAAATGAATATACGTTCCTTGGGTTAAGTCGAGCATCCTCTTGTATCTATCTATATAGATTTTATCCCCATTTAAGATACTCTTCCCAAACTATTCATGGAGGGCTGTTTAGACAACTTTATCTTTACTGATTGTAGCATTGGTATGTCATTCCTTATTCGTATTATATCAACATATAGTACTAGGAATGTCACGATGCTCCCACTGACCCTTTTGTACACACTAGAACTCTTACTTTATCGTATGTAACTGGATCATCATCATCTATGATGCGTACCTCATCATCATCATCTATAATGAATCCATACCTCCTAGGTATCTTGAGACTATTTCAGTTGCGATTGGTTGTGGTACAATAGTTCTATCTGAGTTCCTCTTATTTGACTTATAGTGTTTTGTGGTTCTTGAACTCTTCAAGATCTATTATCCTCCCACTAGCCCCTTTTAATGATAAACACCTTTATCTTAGAAGGCAGCGTGTTTCGTAACAAACACATTTTGCTAAGTAGAATTATAGAACATATACCCTAAACTTACTTTAGGATGTCCCACAAATCTATACATGTCAAATCTTGTCCCAAGCTTATCCTTTGAAACCTTTTCACATAAGTTGGACAACCCCTTATCTTAACATACTTAAGATTAGGAATCCTCCCTGTCCATAACTTTTATGTAGTCTTGGGGCCGGATTTTGAGGTTACCTTTTTGTAGATATGCCACCATTTCTAGGACATGATCCTAGAGGGATACTGGAATGTCGATAAAATCATTATGGACAACACCATGTCCAACAAGGTACGATTTTTCCTTTCAGATACATCAATCAATTATTATCTATCAGGAGGTGTCCATTATGAGAAAACCATTTGAGATGATCTAGAAACTTATTGCATAAGTATTTATTCCTTAATCTAATCAAAGAATCTTAATACTTTGTCAATTTTTTTCATTTCTGAATTCTTTGAACCTTTCAAATAATTCACACTTGTATTTCAACAAATACATACATTCAACTCTTTGAATGATCATCTCCTTTTCTTATACTAATTTGTTCAATATGCAAAATTATTTTCATGTAAGTCAAGTATACAAAATTTATTAAGTAATATTCCAGTTCTATACAAAACATTATTATTATAAATAGAACAACAATTATTTTTAATTATAATACCAAAGATTTCATTGTCCAACAATAAAATGGAAATAATATTTTTAACAAGAACTGGAATACAATAACAACTTATTGACTTAATAGATTTGCCCGTAGGCATTGTTAAACTATAAGTTTCTATGGCTAATGAAGCAGCCTTTGCTTCATTTCCCACACATAGGATTTCTTATCTTGTTTAACTTTCTACTTCTGCTTGGTCCCTTCATAAATCTATATTTATGACAACCAAAGTCGGTATCCAATACCCAAGTAGAACCTTGACTTAAAGAAAAATTTATTTTAAATCATCAACAAATTTGTATTTATAACCGAAACTTCACTAAGTTTCTTTTGGTTAGCCTCTGCAAGATGCTTCTTGCAGTTTCTTTCCAGTGTCCAGGCTTATTGCAGTGGAAGCAAACTCCTTTTCTATCCGTATCAGTTTTGTTCTTATTATCCTTTGTTTTTGCCTTTCTATTTACCTTCTTAAAATCGTTCTTCTTTTCAGAAGATTCTTTGGCCCCTACCAGTAAGACATGGTCTTTCTTGGTTGGAAAGTGACTCTCATCATTTTTCAACATGTTAAGAAAATCAACAAAGCTGATATCTAGCTTGTTTATATGAAAAATTCACAACAATTGTGAAAGGAGTCCGGGAGTGAGTGCATGATCAAATCTTGGCTCAACTCTCCATCCATGACAAAACCAGTTGTCCTAATTGATCAATCAAATTGATTATGTTAAGAACTTTTTTATGCATCTTTTATAGTGCCATTGGCCATTCTAGATCGGAAGAGCTCCTTAGATATCTGATATCTATCAGTCCTACTTTCCTCACCATCAACTACTTGATGTGCAGGAATATAGTAGAAGCATCCATAGTTTCATGCTGACGCTGAAGCTCGTTACTTATAGATGCGAGCATGATGCATTGAGCCAACTGTGCATCATCTTGCCACTTTCTAAAAGTAGCAATGTCTTCCTCAGAGGCATTGTCTGCAACCATTGCAGGGATAGACGTATTAAGGACATTAGATAACTTTTCAGCCATGAGAACTATTCTCAAATTCCTTAACCAATCCGTTTAATTCGGTCTAGTTAATTTAGCATCTAATATGCTTCGCAGTGATAGTAATTTAGACATTGTAAAATTCTGTAAATGAATTTGTAATTAACAACATTTTAACATACATTCTTTTATTTATTACCAAAATAAATTAGGTCTTGTTTGAAATTGGTATCTCCCACTATTTTCTTCAAACTATATTACCCTCACTTATATAGTTCGGCAAAATCTAATTAAAGATTTGCTAGTGAGAATAAGGATCCCATTTCAAATGTATATAGCCTTGTGGTGACACAACAAACTATATATAAATAAATAGGTAGACAACTTTTGTCAATTACATCAACTATGCAACTCCTTTTCTTTTGCCTCTTAGATTATTTTGATCAAGTGGTGGCACATCCGAATCAAAATTATCCAATTTAAGTCCGACCTAGCACTCCATATATTCAAAAAAGAAAAATATCATCCTTGTGGTGACACAACAAAACAATATTGTTCAATTTTCTTTATAAGCATCAAATGCGATAAATTAACATCTTAAATACTTAATACTTGCCTTGTGGTGACACAACAAACTCATATTAAATATTTAATACTCTATTAATTTTATCATGCTAGAAGGCGACGTTCGATATTCCAAATATCTTTGAATGCTTAGGACTTAATATATAAAATCTTTGAGGGATTTGTTATTAATTTGTCTCATCTTGTTTAGCGCGCATGCACATATATATATAAAATACGCGTCATATTAATAAACATGTGAAGCATGTTTGCATAATATATAATATATATAGTATAAGCATGCACATATAGAATACTATATTCTACTTGGATTGATTATAGACTTTATTCTAGTTTGGTTCACTAGAGCCACCAAGTCAACCAAAAGGTCAAACCCTAGGGGTGCAAGAATTAATATTTAAATATAACTATTACATTTAAACCCGGGCTCCTTTACAAACGGGTCTTCAAGCGCTCCTTGCTCCTTGATCTCCAATTTTCAAAAAATTAATTCTAACTATTCCTATTACAAAACTATTTAAAAATAAGTAGAAACCTTGTTCAAGTGATCGAGGGAAGTACATAAGAGGAGATAGAATTTACATTAAGAAAAATTAGAGAAGGCGGTACGCATGATTCCCCATTTAATAAAACCCATACATTCATGCATCCAACTAAAACAAAATCCAATCACATTGGTCAAGAGTCCATAATCAATCCCATTTATTATCATACACATCATCATATGCATCAATAAATAACATTCATCTAATGAATAATAAACATTTAATATATATATTAATATCATTTAATGGGCAAATTTAGTTAGTATAAAATCTATTTTGAATCAAAATAAACTCCTTTATTTTAATCCAAATTTAAATCAAAATAAAACTATTTTATTTTAATTTATTTAATTTTGAATAAAATAAACTATTTTATTTTAATCAAAATCTTTAATCAAAATAAACTCCTTTATTTTAATTAATTATGGAATCCAATTCAAGTAAAAAAATTTATTAAAGGAAACATGAATTCCTTTCCTATTCACAAATAAACTCCTTTATTTTGAATAATATGAAATCTTATTTCATATTTAAATAAACTCCTTTATTTAAGGAAACACTCGATTTTCTTTCCTATTCACAAATAAACCTTTTTATTTTGAATAATATGAAATCTTATTTCATATCTAAATAAACTCCTTTATTTAAGGAAACATATAATCCAATTTCAACTCCAATTAGTTATCATGGAATCCAATTCCAACTCTAATTAGTTAGCATGAAATTTAATTTTAATATTAAAATAAACCTTTTTATTTTAAGATTAAAATAAACATTTTATTTTAAAATTAAAATAAACTTTTTATTCTAAAATTAAAATAATTAAGATTATAATAGTTTATATATATATATATAATAGTTATATATATTATATATAACGGTATATATATAACGGTATATATATAATAATAATCTGTAAGTTATATAAAGTGGGGCAGCGGAAATTGGTAATATTAATGCCACGCCATTTTTTTTTTATTTTTTTTAAAACTTTCAAAGGAAAGAGGTTCACGTGCTATATAAAAAATATGATACTTGGGCTAAAAGAATCCTGCTAATCTCTTGAAATGAATCCGCTTATTATAATAAAAAAAATCGTGAACCACCAATGTATAACACGCCAGAAGCTTCCTTTTTTTTTTATTTAATTTTATACAACAAAATTTTGCCCAATTAAATTGTTCTAAACAAATATCAATGTACATATCAAATTAAAACAATTAATAATTCGCATAAAGGTTTGGCTCTGATGCCACTGTTAGGTTTGTAATATTCAAGAACGCAATCAAATTGCAAAAATAAGCGGAAACATGTAAAATCAGAGTTAAAAAAATTTTACAAACCATATACCCGGATCACCCTTTATGCACAATTTTTAATTAAACGAAAAGATAAAGAATAAAATCATACCCTTGAAGATCGAGCTTCCTCAGGTACAAGTTCACCTCCAAATCCTTTCGCGTTCAACTTGAATTCACTGGGTTTGGTTCCTTCCTTTGATCAACGTTAGCCACCCAAGTTTTTGGCCTCTAGAGGTGATCCACCAAGGAAAAAGAATTTTCAAGAAGAAGGGGTATTGGCTCAAACCCTAGTTTTTCCTATCTGTATAGAAAAAGGGCGTACTCTCCAACAAATTGGAATTATGTCGTATATCTTAATATCTGATATAAGACTCCTCTTATAAAGATATTAAGTAACCCTATTAAAAATAAGGTATTATTTAATTAAACTCTTTTAATTAAATGGGCTCCCTAATCTTATTAGAGATAATTAATTAAACTTCTTTAACTAATTTTCCCTCCTAATCCTATTAGGAATTAATGAGAGTACTTATATTAAATTAATTCCTAAACTCTTTAAGAAATTAAAATAATAATAATAATTGTAATAATATTAAAAGAATCCTCTTATTAATTTATATTTAATATTTCTAAAATATTAAATAATAAATATTAAGCTATTTAATTTATTGTATCACCATAGATTAAATTAAATATACATAACATATTATTACGATTATGCCATTAACTTCTTAAATAATTATTCTTCCTTTTATGGTGTGACCCTTTAGGTTCTCCATATTAAACACATTGTGAATAAATTAATTAGAACAATTCTAATCTTATTTAAATAAATAAATTAAACAATTAATTTATTTAAATAAATAATATTTATTCTACAATAGGGATAAGCCTCCTAGCGATCAACGACTTTGCAGATAATATAGATTTTAACATTAATCATAAAAGAACCTTTGAGTAAATAGTTACCGTACAATTCAATCCTTCCACCATACAATATCCCAATTAAATATAAGACATGGAATTACTGTCAAGTCTTATTTTATTTAATTATATGTATTTCGATCCTTAAATGCACAACTCAAATAATGCAAATTAGAAACTCCTTTCTAATTTCATTACGCCGCCGCCAAGGACTCTTTGGGTTGTCATTTATCGAATCACGAGGACATTTCTCTTCTTTTATTAGAATTGGTAGATTCTTTATTGATCATACATTATCTCCATGTACAACTTATTATACCCAAGCATACCCTTTGATATACCCTAAGGGTCTTAAGGAATAAGTCAAAGTATAACTCATCATACACAAGATACTATGATGATCTCAAGTCCAAGGATTACTTGTACTACTATCACTACAGAAATTCTATTGGACAGCAAGTAAAACTCCATTAGGTATTCCTTAGCGAGCCACGTTCAAATTGAACTTATTCTCTAATAAGCACCTACATACTTGCTTTAGTGTCTCCACACAGATGATCATGAGATCAATCATCCTCATCCAATGAACAAAGCAACGTATGTACCAATCTATCCGGATTCACTAATCCCCAATTTAGTAATCCAATGATTGGGAACTATTTTAGTTTTAAGCTTTCTAAGAATTTAGATCTCATTAGAATGATCATCATCATTATTCTAAAAGCATTGCTTAAAACTATGGGTTTATCACATATTATAAAACAGCATCATGTAGATAATTAAAAGCCTTTAATAAATTAATACTTTTAATTAATAAATGAATAAGATTGTTAAAAAGTATATGCTTTATCATCAAACATGATTGGCTTGTGTGCATATTACTTTCAATCTCCCACTTGAACTAAAGCCAATCGTCATGGTATCTCATACTCTTCTTCTCTAAGTGACGATTATCCTGCTGTTGGATAAGCTTTAGTTAATTGATATGTAATGTTGTTCACGAGAGTCCATTATCTCTATAGTGATTTCCCATCTTTCAATGATTCTTACAATCAAATGAAAGTGCCACAACACATGTTTAGATCCAAGATGAGACTTAGGAACTATTCCTAGTTCTGTAATGAACTTATCATCCAAACAATCAACTTGCGACTTCATTTACGACTATATACTTTGTCTTTATCACTAAACCAAAGAACTCTTTCTTTGTTTGGAACCTTCCAATTCAATTGCACCCTTTGTTCAAGGTAACCCTTTACCTTAAAGTGGATTTTTTTCTGTCGTCTTGGTCTCGTACGAAAAACTTGAGTGCATTAAGCCCTCTAGTTTTAATTTAGACCCACCATGAATATGATCACATCCTTAGTGCCGATTAAGCACTTTAAGATATTTTTCACCGACTCATAGTGAACTTCTCCATAATATATGGTGATCAACATCGTGTCTCGTACATTTCATTGCATACATGATTGTCACTCATGCGACCGCTCTTTTCGAGGAGTCGGTGGGGACTATTAAAGAGATACACTCCATAGCTCATCGACATGAGACATCTCATGGAGTTTGCCATGCTAAACGACTTTAGCATCAAATGAATATACGTTCCTTGGGTTAAGTCGAGCATCCTCTTGTATCTATCTATATAGATTTTATCCCCATTTAAGATACTCTTCCCAAACCATTCATGGAGGATTTGTTTAGACAACTTTATCTTTCTTGATTGTAGCATTGGTATGTCATTCCTTATCAAGTAGTATATCAACATATAGTACTAGGAATGTCACGATGCTCCCAATCGACCCTTTGTATTACACACTAGAACTCTTACTTCATTGTATGTAACTGGATCATCATCTTCTATGATGCGTACCTCATCATCATCATCTATAATGAATCCATACCTCCTCGGCATCTTCAGTACTATTCCAGATTTGCGATTCAGTTGTGGTACAATAGGTCTATCTACAGGTTCCTCTTATTTAACTTATAGTGTTTTGTGGTTCTTGAACTCTTCAAGATCTATTATCCTCCCACTAGCCCCTTTTAATGATAAACACCTTTATCTTAGAAGGCAGAAGTGGTGTAGGAATGTTTTTTGTTGTTTTTGTGAGGAGAAAAGGGTAGAAATGTTTTTGTTTTTTTTGTTTTATTGCGACCGGGTCATATGAAATGGTTGCCTATGTACTCCTATTGAAGAGCAAACCAGGTCAGCATAGTTCGCCCCTCAGGGCGAGAAGAAAAGCGTAATCCCATGTGTAAGTCAGCGTGCGGGGAGGAGAAAGTTTAATCCTAGGTTGAGGATAAACTGCAGGTATGAGAAGTTTGATCTCAGGTATGGGTAGCCAAACTGCAAGTGTGAGAGGTTCAATCCGTGGTGGGATGACCTAAGTCATATGAGCGCAAAGGAGAAAGCCATGCTGCTGGCTTGAAAAGTATGTTTCCCTGAGGGGCAAAGTGTAGAAAAGTTGGAGGTGACAAAGGGTTAAAGAACCGGAATGACTGGTAATCTGATGGTCCGACACCAGGGTGTTTGCGAATTACTTCAGACATAGTACCGTTTCACGACGTCCGAGTTGATGAGTTGTGGAAATTCATCGCCGTCCATTTCTCGCAACCTGAGGGCGCCTCTTGTCAATACTTCCTTGACAATAAACAGGCCTTCCCAGTTAGGAGCGAATTTTCCTTTAGCTTGATCTTGGTTGTCAAGAATCTTCTTCAAAACCAAGTCATGTTGTTTGAACTGCCGTAGCTGGACTTTTTTTTGTTGTAGGATCTGGCGATCCTTTGTTGATATAACTAACCATGGAAGATAGCAGCGGTTCGCCTTTCGTCTATCAGAGACAATTGGTGATACCTGTCTTGTACCCATTGGTCTTCATCCAGCTGAGCGTCTATTAGCACTCTGAGGGATTCCATTTCAACTTCTATGGGGAGCACTGCTTCCATCCCATAGGTTAAAGCGTAGGGGGTTGCTCAGTGGAAGTGCGCATTGAAGTTCTGTAGGCTAACAACATCAGAGGCAATACGTCGGGCCAATCTTTATGGTTGGCAGACATCTTTTACATAATCTTCTTGATGTTTTTGTTAGCTGCTTCAACAGCACCGTTCATCTTCGGACGATAGATGACAGAGTTGAGATTTTTGATGTAGAATTTACTGCATAATTCCTCCATCATTCTGTTGTTGAGGTTCTTGGCATTGTCTGACACAATCACCTCTAGTTGTCCATATCGACAAATGACATTTTTTCTGATGAAAGCAATGATGACTTCTTTAGTAACCCTGGGGAAGGAGGCTGCTTCTACCCACTTGGTAAAGTAGTCGATCATGGTGAAGATAAATTGGTGACCATTACTGGCTTTAGGCTCGATGGGCCAAATCACGTCCATTCCCCATATTGAGAAGGGCCAAGGTGAACTCATACTGAGGAGTTCCTTTGGAGGGGCGTGTATAGCATTCCCATGAATCTGGCACTGATAGCATCTTTTGACGTGGTCATTGCAATCAGCTTTGAGAGATAGCTAATAATGTCCTGTCTTGAGGACTTTCTTGACAAGGAGGGGGCCACTCATGTGGGGGCCACAGACTCCGCCATGGATTTCATCCATAAGCCTTTGGGCTTGATCTTTGTCTAAACATCTGAGGAGACCTAGTCCTGCATCTCTTTTGTAGAGCGTATCTCCACTCAGGTAGAATTTCATAGCAAGTCTATGGATCTGCCTTTTCTCAGTCGGGCTCGCCTCAGTGGGTGTAGATCCATCTCGTAGATATCCCTTGATATGCTGATACCAAGGATGTTGGATGGGAGGTAGCTCATCCGATACTTCTCCAACGTAATTCCCATAGGCTGGGGCCTTGTGCAGGGAAATTGTGACGCTTGGCAAGTGTTCCTTATGTCGATATGCGAATCAAGGAGGCCAAAGTTGCCAATGCGTCCACAAAGTCATTCCTATTACGAGGAACATGTAGAAAGGAGATTTCTTCGAACTCCAAAGCCATCTTCAAAACCTGGCGATGGTAAGGCAGCAAATGTAGTTCCTTGGTTTGATAGATTTCGATGGATTGTCTGATTACCAACTCTGAATCTCCAAGGACGATTAAGCGTCTCGATGCCCATTGAAGCGGACAAGTTTTAGCCCCATGAGGCGACCTTCATACTCGGCCGTATTGTTGGTGGCGACAAACTATAATTTGGCAAGACAGCGATAATCGCTGCTCCCCGTATCGAATACTAGAAGCTGCTCGACTCAGAACCTTCCATATTAACAGCTCCATCAAAATACATCTTACATGATTGGCGCGTATTGTACTGATGGTGTTGCTGCACTGTCATTACTCCCTCATCAGGGAAATATGTTTCCAAGGGTTTGAAATCCCCTGAAGGTGCGGCGGCCAGTTGATCAGCGATTCTTTGACCTTTGATGGACTTTTATGTTATATATACGGTGTTAAGTTGTTGTAGGAGCAACTACCATCTGGACAGCCGGCAATTTAACATAGGTTTGTTGAACACGTACTTGAGAGGATCCACGTGGGATATGAGATGGGTTGTGTGACCATGGAGGTAATGTTGTAACCTCGTGGAAGCCCATGCTAAAGCACAACACGTATTTTCGATCAGAGTGTACTTGTGTTCACTGCAGCTAAACCTTTTGCTGAGGTAATAGATAGCTCGTTCTTAGCCTCTATCATCTTTCTGTCCCAACATGCAGCCCATGGCATTGTCACTTATGGACAGGTACATGAATAGGGGAACATCATCCCTGGGTGGTACTAAGACAGGAGCTTTGACTAGCTGTTTCTTGATTGTGAGGAAGGAATTTTGACACTCATCATTCCATTTCATGGAGGAGTTCTTCGTTAATAGCTTGAAGATTGGCTCACAGGTTGCTGTGAGTTGGTAGATAAACCTGCTAATGAAGTTGATTCTTCCCAAAAATCCCCGTATTTCCTTCTCTGTTTGAGGAATGGGCATTTCCGCGATGGCTTGGATTTTGGCAGGATCCAGCTCAATCCCTTCGTGGCTGACTAGAAATCCTAGCAACTTGCCTGATTTAACACCAAAGGCGCATTTTACTGGATTCAACTTCAAGTTGTACTTACGCAACCTGTTGAACAACTTTCTGAGATGTTCTATATGGTCACCCTCTTTCCGGGACTTGACAATGATGTCATCCATGTAGATCTTGATCTCTTTATGCATTTAGTCGCGGAAAAGAGCCATCATAGCTCGTTGATAGGTGGCTCCGGCATTGATGAGGCCGAATGATAACCGTCTATAGCAAAAAGTTCCCCAAGGCGTGATGAAAGTAGTTTTCTCACGATCTTCCTCAGCAACCATGATCTGATGATACCCCACAAAGCAATTAGCAAAGGAGTACATGTCGTATTGCGCAGTATTGTCAATAAGAATGTGGATAAATGGCACGTAAAAGCTATCTTTTAAACAAGCTTTGTTCAAGTCCCGTTAATCCACGCAAACTCGCACTTTCCCTTCAGGTTTAGGCACGGGCACAATGTTGGATATCCACTCAGGATATGTAGACACCATTATGATGCCAGCTTGAAATTGTTTCACAATTTCTTCTTTCACCTTTAAACTCCATTCAGGTTTCAATCGCTTGAGCTTTTGCTTGATTGGCTTAAATCCCTCTTTAATGGGAAGGCACTGAAGGACAATGTCAGTGGACAAACCCATCGTGTCTTCATGAGACCATGCAAACACATCACGGAATTGGGTTAATAAGCGTAACCATGTCATTCCGTTGGTTTGGGGTAAGAGTCCGAACCAATCTGGATTAACTTAGGGCTTTCTAAGGTTAGAGATTGAAAGAAGTGGTTTGATCAAGGTTGGGTTTGGGTTTGTCTTTGACCCATTCTTGAATTTTGGAGGCACCTCAATGTCATCCCAGTATATCCAACAAGGTGAATTCATCTCTACATCAAAGGTACAATCCTTGTGGAGAAGAGGGCGATGTCGACGCAAGTACATGCACATCTAAATTTAGAGTCCTGAAACAAAATATGATTTCACTTAGTATATATGAAATGTGTTGATCATACATGCGGTGTTAGCATATCTTGGCAAAATAATCTGCTAATCTTTGTATGAGAAAAGTAAGAAGTTATTATATCTATAGGGCGAGAAAGAGTTTACGCCGCTTTATACTCGACGACCATTGCAAGGAATGTTGTTCTAATTGCGCAAGGCAAAGTCCGTGGACCCGCGATGATGGAGGGATTGTCATCATCCTCCCTGTCCCGAATGATGGCCATTACGTCTGGGCAATCATCGTCTAGGGTGTATCTGTTGGTATGTTCATCATGAACGATGATGCGTATACCGGACATCATCCGTATGACGTCTTGCTTGATTCTTCGTTCCTCTTCTTCCACTGCGGGATTTGGAACAAAGATTTCTTTCTCTTTCACCGGCACCGGCTTGGGAAATAACATAGCCATTACATTGACTGACACCTTTACAGGAGGTTGTGCGGACTCGGATCTTGAAGGCAAAGATAAACGCCACATGGTTCAAGCTGAAGGAATTTGCTAATGTTTATGAGGATTCCTGTGACTAGAACTGGCAGAATAGCCTAGCCCAGCTGTTCCAATTTTCCTGGTTAAGCGAATTGGGTATTTGATACCAGCAATCTTTACCCAACCCCTTGTCGACTTATGACCCAACGACATCATTTCTTGAGTAGCAGAAGCATTACTTACTTGGTAGAAATCATGGGTTCAGTAATGGCGTTCAATAGCATGGTATTGAGTCTTCGCTTATTTCTAAAGCATGGCCCGATCGGTTCCACATCTGCATTGGCATTGATGAATGGTATGTCTCCGTCTTTGAGGAATCTCGGGTTCGGCGTTATCGTGACAAAGCTAATGTTGATAATGTATTTCATTTGTTGGTGAAGAGTGGAGGGATCGCCTTGACCATGTGAATCCATGGTCGTCCCCAAGAGCAGGTTGTATCCCGAATATATCTTGAGCACATGGAAAGATACGCAGAATGTGTGAGGACCAATTTTGATTGGCAGCTCAATTACTCCGACCGAATTCCGGCGGGCTCCATCAAAAGCTTTGATGATAGTATGACTACTCCGAATTCGGTTGAGATTGATATTCATCTTCACCAAGGTAGCGTATGGGCAGATATTCAGAGAGGAACCTCCATCTATTAAGACTCCAGCTACCATATATCCGGAGGACAAGATAGCAATGTGCAATGGCTTGCAATGACCGGTCCCTTTGGGCGGTATGTCATCATCAGTGAAGGATATCACATTATTGTTGAAAATGTGATTAACCAGATGTTGAAATTTTTCCGTATCCACTGATGTCGGGAGATAGGCTTCTTCTAAAACCTTTAACAAGACCCTTCGGTGATTCTCAGAAGTTAGGACCAAGTCCAGAATTGATATTTGTTGTGGAGCTTCTTTCAAGCTTAAAACCACCGTGGCTTCATGATAACCCATAGTGTGGAGGAATTTTTCAATCTTCTCCGTGGGTATTTTCCCCTTTGAATTGATGGTAGGCTTCATCACCCGTGGGGGAAGATACAGTGGATTTTCCTTTGACACTGCAGCAATTATATGTGAGGTGGATCCTTCACCTTCTCCATAATTCCACAGAACTATGCGCAAGCTAACAATAGGATATTGTGCTCTGCACGACAAGTTGATTAGCGCGGGAGCGACCACTTTCAAAGGATTGTTGCCTCCTTTGAGTTGAATTATTGGCATTGTGAGTAATGTATTAATCCCATCAGTTTCAGTGGATATGACTGCTACCACACTTTTCAACTTAGTAGGGCCTGCATTCTCACTTGCACGTAACACAGTATAGTCGTCCGCTAGGCGCAGGACACCACTGTCGATTAGATTTTGAATAAAGTGGTGGAGTGCCCAACATTCTTCTGTGCTGTGACCACGAGACAGAGAGTGATATTGACATACTCCATCAAAGTTGTACCGTCCCGAACGGGGGTTGATTGGATGTAGAAGGGAACTAATCCTTCCTTCATTGATTAACATGTGAAGAATTTCTTCCATGGGTTGGCCCAGATAGGTGAATTCCCTTTTGTTGGCGAAATCCCAACGGACTTTGGCATTTGCTCTCTTCGTCACTTTGTCTTCCAGCATTTCATTTTCTGAAAGTGACGAGGGAATATTCATGACAATAGGTAGGAGACTGGCATGCTCTTGGCTGATTAACCGACGTGTCACTTGATGCTGATTAGTCACCAGTTCTGCCAATTGCTCAATTTGTTTGCAGAGAGCTTTCATCTTTCGTTCCATTGTTGTGACAACCGCAAAATAGGTCCATTCCATCCAACCCATTCTAAGTCGCCAAATACATGGTACAGAAAACAATTACAACTTTATTAATACAATTGTCGTGTAAGATACGACAACACTTAAACTATGAGTTTTAATACAAATATATACCAACTGTGACTCATGTCCCAACCGTGGACAACACCTCATAATGACACCTTACATAAAGGTATAGTCGAAAACTATTTTAGAAATTAAAATCTTTGGGAAGTGCTCAAGGAAACCGATGCGTGGGAGGCCATGCTTCTAGGTTATGATAGATATCATATGGCCACGTAATTATCCTTGGTTGACCTAATAGACCCTAAAGAAAAACGAGAAGATTACTATCATATTCTTCCCAATGGTGAGTCTTCTCTTGACATATCATTATCTCCACTGTCTCTAATTGGGTATTATACTCCAAACAAACACCAAGATTATATATGTAGTGCTTGTAAATATACTCAGCAAGTGGATGAGCACAACCCTGTCTTATGATGACACAAGGTTGTATGTCATTAGACATCTTGTATGATAGTGGGAAAACACCCTTCCAAGTTAAATTCACCTCACCCTCAACATCTATAGACCACCGTTCTATTCCCTTGTTATCCCCCGCTAGACCCAGCTACACCTTTATTACCTGAAAGGAATTGTGAAGCAAAAGAGTGAGCACAACTAGCTTAGTAAAGAATATCATGACAAAAGATAAATAAATTATCAAAAGCCTTCAACAGTAATAAATCAGAGATTTAGAACATATGGTAGATGATAAAACTTTTCAACCATAGTTGCAGCGGAACGAGTAATCCATTAGAAGAGTCAAATAGACCATAAAGTCTATTATCTTCTTTATGTTAAAAATCCACCAACAATGTTTTATCCCTGTAACATCAATCAACAATTTTGGTCCATAATCATATGAATAACTCATAATCATAATTGTGATTCTAAATTTCTCTTCGCATCCAGAACGAAGATAATTTTCATCACATGTCTTTACCTGAAAACATCAAAGATCATGGTTATACCAAATCACAGTTCCTGTTCATAATCATACTGATAAATTCATCTTTGCACTACGGGCCAAAGATATTCATCAACAGATTCATCTTTTGCCTTCTTGGCCAAAGATATTCAATAACATGTCATCTTTGCACTACTGGGCCAAAGATATTCATCGATTAATGGTCATGCTCATCTAAACACTGTTCGTCTTAGACCATCTTGGCAAAAGATATTCATCGAAATCATTCATCTTTGCACTACGGTGCCAAAGATATTCGGTTATATCATCATTTAGGGTGAGAATGATGAAAATATTTTAAAGAAAAGCGAATCCGGTGAAACAAAAGAATAAATATTAAGGATTTGTATTTCAGCTATTCCATGTCCGAAAATACCTCATAAATAATCATAGTGGAGTAAAATTCAAGAATGATCAAAACATGGATACAATCAAAGCTAGTATCCAGAATAGATATTTTGGACAAAAAGAAGAAAATTTCATTTTAAATTGAAATAGTCTTAGTGATTCGTGAATAGTGCCGTATACGTGAATAGTAACTCCGACACCAAAAGATAGAAATTTCACAAAAAAAATTTATCATGCTTCGTGAATAGTACTTATGAATAGTAACTCATGAATAGTAAGTTGTGAATAGTAACTCATGAATAGTAACCCCGACATGAAAAAGTTCCATATTTGATAAAAAGTTCAAACCAATATTTTGGCATAATGATATTGAAGAAATAATATCATTTCTGAAGAAAATATTCTCCTTACCTCGAAAGAATAGTACTTACGATTTGGAATCTTTGGATATAGTGCTAAAAGAACTTGCACCGTATAGCAATACTCGAAGTACTAAAATACTCACAAAAATACGCTCGACATATAGAGAGAGAAAACTTCAGTTTCTAGTGTGATTTTCAATTCTAACCTAAGCACCCTATTTATAGGAAAATGCTTAGAACACCAAAGCAGAAAATTTAATATAATAATATTATTATTATTCCACAACTTCCTACACACACTTATTGAATCCAACATCAGCCATCTACTCAAATAAAAATAACAAAAACGTTTTTGTTAATTAAAACAATTAAAACTTCCAAAATCAATTATTTCGGAACTTCAGAACTTCAATAATTCATAATAAATAGCCCTTTATGAGAAAATTTGAATCTCGCAAATTTTGATAGGAAATTCAATTCTATACAACTTTGAAGAAGAAAGTTTTTCCAAATTCAAAACATAAATTGACCGAAATCCACATACGGACGATTTTACAGGCTATAATCAAATTTCAGTCAAGAAATGGGTCCACCAACATGTTTAACATGTTTTAAACAACTTTTGCAACAAAAATACTATTCCTCCTCATATACTCATATATCCCACATTCATTGTAAAATATCACCATTATTATATTATAATAATATAATAAAATATTATTTTATCAGAAAAGATAAAATATCGATTATCAACAATTGTCATTGTAAAAATTTTATCCATCTATATCCACGTAAAATGAATATTTTCCTCATCATATAAATCGATAATTAATTATTCACAAATAATATTATAGAATCACAATAATGACAACCAGGCAGTTCCTAGGAAAGAGGGGGCTTTCTAATAAGGATTTCTCCTTACTAACGCGCAATTAGGTGACCAAACCTCTCCTTAGACAGAACTTTCTAGACATTGCCAATAATGTTATCTAATAATATTATTCAGGATAATATGATTTATTAGCCGATAATGGAAAATATCGTAGTGACAATTATTAAAACAACGAGTAATATAAAATATCAACGCAGACAATTATTGAATCAATAAAATCTTGAACAATAATTATCGTAACAATTATTGAGTAGTGCCTTCTTACGTAAGAATCAATAATTGGTGCAATATCGTGTGCTTCTTTGTGCAACAATGCGTAGACATCGTATTTTAACCACCGGGTATTCCAACGGTGTTAATTCAGTAATAACTACGCCGTTATTTATAAAAACTCCTTTTGTTATTTTCTTCATCCGAAGCTATTATTATTACATGGGGCCCTAATGGGTCGCTTGGTCGCACGAATATTCCCCGAACTGAAAAGAATATTCCACGACCAAACGAATATTCCCCAACAGAAAGAATATTTTATAACCACTTGCATATTTTGAAAAAAAAATCATATATCACCCTTAACTTTAACTTTTATCAATTTAACTATTTACTGAATAGTAATTATAAGAAAAATTGAATACTTTTATTTCATAAAATTCGGGGTCTTACAATTGTGAACTGGAACTTGGCATAATCCCATTTGTCATCACCGTCTTTGAGGGTCTGGGAAGATTCACAGCTGAAGTTGGAACTCTGTCCATTGCTCCAATTAATCATGTTGACCTCTTCTTCTTTGTGTTGAGGAAGAGGGTTGTCTTGAACATGAGGCTGATCTGGTTTGGTGACCACGATATCTCCGTTGTCTATCAGGTCTTGGATCTTGTGTTTCAAGGCCCAACAATCCTGAGCATCATGTCCAAGTGCCCCGGCATGATAAGCACATTTCCTAGCAGCATTGAAACCCTGTCCATTAGGGCTGGCTGGTGGAAGAAGATGCGTAATTTTCTTCTGTGTTGTTAGAAGATTGAGAATATTCTCGAGGGTGTCCCTTAAGGGTGTAAACACTCGAGGGCGTTTAACTTTTCCACCTTTTGGTATTTGAGGGTTTACAAACTGTGCTTGAAAGGGAGTGTAGTTTCTCCTTTGAATAGGCATGTTTTGATTACCTTTTTGACCCTGTAGTATCAGGGAAACATCTTCATCTTTCTTTTTATGGACCCTCCGGGGGTTGTTCCCATAATTTCCAAATTGGATGTGATCAGCAACAGCTTTGAGTGCAGCTAGGTCTTGAATCTTTTCGGACTTCAATTCCATCTCAGCCATCTCCCCATGCTTGACCATTTCAGAAAATGGCTTGTCGATGCCGGCTAAAACTCTTTCATAGAAAAGAGCTTCTTGTATGTCTATGAAAGTCATGACCGTCTCTGATTCTGTCATGGAAGGACTAACTTTGGCAGCCAGGCGTCTCCACCTTTGAGCATACTCTCTGAAAGACTCGTTAGGCTGTTTCTTGAACTTGGTAATCTGATACCGATCAGGAGCCATCTGAGACTGAAAGCTGTATTGTGTGAGGAAAGCATGTGCTAGCTCCTCCCAGCTATGGATCTTAGAGTTGTCTAATCTTGTGTACCACTTAAGCAAGGCTTCTCTCGGTTAGACTTTTTGGAATAATTGCATTCTGAGTTTTTCGTCCTCTGTATAAGATCCAAGTTCTCCAATAAACACCTTTAAATGTGTGTAAGGATCTCCTAACCCGTCATATTTTTTAAAGTCGGGAGTTTTAAACTTTTCTGGATAATGAACATCAGGGAAAATGCAAAGATCAACATACGAAACACTTTCATGTGTCCCAATTCCTTTGATAGCACAAAGGGTCTCTTCCATTTGGAGGACTTTCTTTTTTATGTCACCAGTGTCTTGATCTCCAGTGGGATGGGCAGCATCATGAGTTTTGTTGGTCGTATCCAACTGTAGTTCAGGTATGGTAATGACCGGGATTCCTCCTTGTGTGGAGGATTCAACATGTACGTGTATTTTCTGACCCTGTGTAGACTGGTGTAATTCTTTTAGTAGAACAGCTAAATCTGTAATCTGTTTGCTTAATCCGTCGAATTCTTTGCAAGAAACTGGATTAAGTTCAGTCTGGTCGGATGACGACATGATTGACTGTAGGCCTGTTGCCTTTTGGACTTTTAATAGGGTAGTAGGTCCGATTGATTCCCTGCGAAAGACTGGCATAGTTTAGTCTTTAGGGGATGTGTATAATAACATGCTATGTGATGTGTCCTTTTTAAGAATTTTATCATGCAAAATGGATGTTAGCTATTTGTAGCATGTTTAAATATGTATGTGTACACATTTCTTCATATTTCTCATTACATGGAGATAGATATGGAATGTAATTACAAGTAATTGTATTTACAAGTAATTTGAAATGAGAGCATGAAGAGACTTTCTCTGTTTTGGGTTTATCGAGGTGACCTATCTTACGTTACTCTCATGCTTTTTTTTTGGCATGAAGGTTCCCAAATCATCGCAATCTTCCCGATGGTAAGTTAATCCGGTCTTTCAACTGGAGCGAATTTGGGTGGTGCCTTTCCTGAGCCTCGGAGAATTAGTCTTCTCACGAGCCCAGTAATCAAACACCGACGGGATATCCTCCTGGTGGAGGGACAACACAACATACATTCACATACATCGCATCTCACCGTATGAAAAATGATGACATATGCGAAGCACTAATATCACAAGCAGATATTGTGCGATGCACTAATATCACAAGCAGTTATAGTGCGAAGCACTAGCATCACAAGAAGTTATGGTGCGAAGCACTAAGTGCAATAAGGAAATGCATTCGTACACATTCATCAAATGTAAATGCAACATCCACACACAAGCAGATAACAATTTTGAAAAGATTGTATAGCGACTTAAGTTCTCTTACTGGAGTCCCTAGCGGAGTCGCCACTTGTCGACGTCGGGATTTTTGGATGTCCCTTTCCGTTACTTGTTCTTTGGTGTTCTCATTTTAGGTGAGATTTGTTTGAAAAAACAAGTGAAAAAGGTCCGACATGTATAATGTCGACGATGGACTGTTAAGAGTCGCCAATTGGTTTTTTAAATGGTTGTACCAACACAACCAAGAAAAGGTTTGCACATTAAACCAGTGATGTGACACTGCTATACGGGTCGGTGAAACCGAGATTCATTAGGGTCCGGGGACTTGGTTATGCGGGGGGAAGGTGTTAGGCACCCCCGGACATCCGTGTTACCACGGTGACCGCCTCTTTTCAAGAAACTATTATCTGAATGTGTGTGTGTGTGTGGGTCAATGTGCTGTTATTTGGAAGTAGTGCGAGGCCTCGTTCGAACCTATATACATAGGGTTTGAATTTATGTAAAAATTTAGTTTTTAGCAAGATATAGCAATGATGTTTTATAAAGAGGTTTTTCAAAATCTAATGCTCAATAGTAATTGAGACCTTTTACACTCCTATTTTATTAAGTGTTCGGCTTGGTTGATTTTATTTGACAGATGCGAGGCATCCGTATGAAAATAATGTACAAAATAATGCCGACTTCCTCGTGGGTATGGAAACCATCTGAGGAAATTTAGACACCGTAGAATAATTTACAAGCTGCTTACAGCTGAAAATGTCCATCACGGGAACTGAATCTAGATTCAATGGGATGAATCTGTGATCACATGATTCCTAGGCACACATAATACTGCAATTTATATGAAAGCAGTAAGTAGGTATATATATAAAAGCTGTAAATATATATATATAGACATGATCACCAACCACGAAGCACCTCCATGGGGAATCAGAAAATGTAAATAAAGTCATTAAAAAGTTATCAACCGCCATACGGAGGAAACTCAAAGGGATTTAAACGTTAATAAAGTGTAATTACTACCAACCTCCACGAAGGAAACTCCAAAGGGACGAAATGTAAATAAAGCGATCAAGCGCCACGAAGGAAAAGCAGATTTAAATGTATATATATATATATATATATATATATATATATATAAGCAATAAACGTGCGGATGTAAAATCCGGGCTTATCGAATGAGTTTGACCAATGTATATATATATATATATATATATATATATATATATATATATATATATATATATATATATATATATATATATATATAAATAATCTAGGATATAAATTCGGGCTCATCGAATAGAGTTGACCACAGTTCATATATATATATATATATATATATATATATATATATATATATATATATATATATATATAAAGTTTAATAAACGCACGAGATATAAAATCCAGGCTCATTGATAGAGCAGTCCCACACACAGTTAATATATATAAATGTATATATATATATATATATATATATATATATATATATATATAATAAAGCAAATAAACACCTGCATCAAGTCTAGGCTCAATCGAGGCATAACTAGATAATGTTAGTCAATATATATATATATATATATATATATATATATATATATATATATATATATATATATATATATATACATACAGAAATAAAACCACGGAATAGAAGTCAGGCAAAAGCAAGCAACGCGACTCTCAACGTGTAGAAAGGTGTGCGCAAAGATGAAGAGAATGACTCTAAAGTGTGTGAGAAGGCTTATAGCTGACTGCCAAAAAAGACTTCTATATATTTAGAGTGGGTAAACACTGCCTTTTGTAGGTACAAAAGGGCTATATATGAGCTCACAGGTGTTTAAAAGGGGAAAGTACACTGCATGGGTGAGTGCAGAGCAAATTGGGCAGGGCTTCCTTGCCTTTTTCTCTTTGAAAATTAGCACCCCAAGCCCTCTATTTATAGGCATTTTAGCCGCAGGTGTACCTGCAGTTGAGCCGTAGGTGTACCAGAGGCAACCCGGGTGGGCCCGGGTTTTTCGGGTTGGGTCGTCTCGATGTACGTGCACTCAGGCACTATAATTGAAAGTAGTATGCACACAAGGCAATCATGTTTGATGATAAAGCATATACTTTGTAACAATCTTATTCATTTATTAATAAAAAGTATTAATTTATTAAAGGCTTTTAATTATCTACATGATGCTGTTTTATAATATGTGATAAACCCATAGTTTTAAGCAATGCTTTTAGAATAATGATGATGATCATTCTAATGAGATCTAAATTCTTAGAAAGCTTAAAACTAAAATAGTTCCCAATCATTGGATTACTAAATTGGGGATTAGTGAATCCGGATAGATTGGTACATACGTTGCTTGCTCATTGGATGAGGATGATTGATCTCATGATCATTTTGTGGAGACACTAAAGCAAGTATGTAGGTGCTTATTAGAGAATAAGTTCTTTGAGCGTGGCTCGCTAAGGAATACCTAATGGAGTTTTATTTTTTTGTCAATAGGAATTTCTGTAGTGATAGTAGTACAAGTAATCCTTGGACTTGAGATCATCATAGTATCTTGTGTATGATGAGTTATACTTTCACTTATTCCTTAAGACCCTTAGGGTATATCAAAGGTATGCTTGGGTATAATAAGTTGTACATGGAGATAATGTATGATCAATAAAGAATCTACCACTTCTAATAAAAGAAGAGAAATGTCCTATGTGATTCGATAAATGACAACCCAAGTAGTCCTTGGTTAAGGCGTAATGAAATTAGAAAGGAGTTTCTAATTTGCATTATTTGAGTTGTGCATTTAAGGATCGAAATACATATAATTAAATAAAATAAGACTTGTGAAGAATTCCATGTCTTATATTTAATTGGGACATTGTATGGTGGAAGGATTGAATTATACAGTAACTATTTACTCAAAGGTTCTTTAATGATTAATGTTGAAATCTATATTATCCGGAAAGTCGTTGATCGATAGTGGAGGCTTATCCTATTGTAGAATAAATATTATTTATTTAAATAAATTAATTGTTTAATTTATTTATTTAAATAAGATTAGAATTATTCTAATTGATTTATTCACAACCGGTTTAATATGGAGAACCTAAAGGGTCACACCATAAAAGGAAGAATAATTATTTAAGAAGTTAATGGCATAATCGTATATAATATGTTATGTATATTTAATTTAATCTATGGTGATAGAATAAATTAAATAGCTTAATATTTATTATTTAATATTTTAGAAATATTAAATATAAATTAATAAGAGGAGTCTTATTAATATTATTACAATTATTATTATTTTAATTTCTAAAAGAGTTTAGGAATTAATTTAATATAAGTACTCTCATTTATTCCTAATTGGATTAGGAAGGAAAATTAGTTAAATGAGTTTAATTATTATCCCTAATAAGATTAGGGAGCTTAATTAATTAAAAGAATTTAATTAATTAAATAAAACCCAATTTCTTAATTGTTAAGATGGGTTGCCCACATCTATTACTAAGAGGAGTCTTATTATGGGTAGGGGGTTGTTGACTTTTTCAACATACGACATAATTCCAATTGTTGGGAGAGTACACCTTTTCTATAGAGATAGAAAAACTAGGGTTTAGCCAACCACCCCATCTTCTTGAATTTTCTTCTTCCTTGGTGGATCACCTCTAGAGGCCAAACATTTGGGTGGCTAACGTTGATAAAAGGAAGGAACCAAACCCGGTAGATTCAAAATTGATCGCGAAAGGATTTGGAGGTGAACTTGTACCTGAGGAAGCTCGATCTTCAAGGGTATGATTTATTCTTTATCTTTTTGTTTAATTAATAATTATGCATAAAGGGTGATCCGGGTTTATGGTTTGTAAATTTTAAACTCTGATTTTTACACGCTTCCGCACTTTTATGCAATTTGATTGCTTTCATGAATATTACAAACCCAACAGTGGCATCAGAGCCAAACCTTTATGCAAATTATTAATTGTTTTGATTTGATATGTATGTTGATATGTGTTTAGAAAAATTTAATTGGGCATAATTTTATTGTATAAAATTTATTAGAAATTAAATAATTAATAACCGTGCATATTTTTTATTTTTTTTAATTGCATGACCTGCTTTGAAATCCGTGCATCACTTGCAAAAAAAAATTAGGCGCAAGGTGTTTTAAACAAAAACCTCCTGCTTTGAAATCCGCTAATTTTTTTTCTTTTGTTGAATTCACGTCATGTAAAGAAATTCATGCTTCTTTTTTTTAAACCTCCTGGAGCTTCATGATTATTAAGCGTGTACGTTTTTAAAAAAAAAAAAAAAAAAAAAGGAAGAACGGGATATATATATATATATATATTATTGTTATATATATATATATATATATATATATATATATATATATATATTACTTAATATATATATACATATATATATTCTTAATTATTATATAATTAAAATAAAAGTTTATTTTAATTTTAAAATAAAAGGTTTATTTTAATATTAAAATATAAAGTTTTATTTTAATTTTAAATAATTTTATAATTAAAATAAAAAGCTTATTTTAATTTTAAAATAAAAGTTTATTTTAATATTAAAATAAAAGAGTTTATTTTAATTTTAAAATTAGATTTCATGCTAACTAATTAGAGTTGGAATTGGATTCAATAATAACTAATTGGAGTTGAAATTGGATTTTATTTTCCTAAAATAAAGGAGTTTATTTGTGAATAGGAAAGTAAATCCATCTTTCCTTAAATAAAGGAGTTTGTTTAGATATGAAATAAGATTTCATATTATTTAAAATAAAAGAGTTTATTTGTGAATAGGAAAGAGAATCCTAATTTCCTTAAATAAAGGAGTTTATTTAGATATGAAATAAGATTTCATATTATTCAAAATAAAGGAGTTTATTTGTGAATAGGAAAGAATATCCATGTTTCCTTTAATAAAGATTTTTTTTTTTACATGGAATTGGATTCCATAATTAATTAAAATAAAAGAGTTTATTTTAATTAAAGATTTTTATATATATATATATATATATATATATATATATATGGAATTGGATTCCATAATTAATTAAAATAAAGGAGTTTATTTTGATTAAAATAAAATAGTTTATTTTATTCAAAATAGGATAAATTAAAATAAAATAGTTTTATTTTGATTTAAATTTGGATTAAAATAAAGGAGTTTATTTTGATTCAAAAATAGATTTTATACTAAATAAATTTGCCCATTAAATGATATCAATATATATATTAAATGTTTATTATTCATAAGATGAATGTTATTTATTGATGCATATGATGATGTGTATGATAATAAATGGGATTGATTATGGACTATTGACCAATGTGATTGGATTTTATTTTAGTTGGATGCATGAATATATGGGTTTTATTAAATGGGGTCTGCGTACCTCGTCTTCTCTAATTTTTGTTAATGTAAATTCTATCTTTCTCCTATGTACTTCCCCTTGACTGCTGATCAAGGTTTCTATTTATTTTAAATAGTTTTGTAATAGGAATAGTTAGAATTAAATTTTAAAAGAAATTGGAGATCAAGGGGCAAGGAGCGTTTGAAAACCCGTTTGTAATGGAGCCCGGGTTTAAATGTAATAGTTATATTTAAATATTATTTCTTGCACCCCTAGGGTTTGACCTTTTGGTTCACTTGGTGGCTCTAGTGAACCAAACTAGAATAAAAGTCCATAATCAATCCGGGTAGAATATAGTATTCTATATGTGCATGCTTATACTATATATATATTATATATTATGCAAACATGCTTTGCATGTTTATTAATACGACGCGTATTTTATATATATATGTATGTGGCGCTAAACAAGATGAGACAAATTAATAACAAATCCCTCAATTTTTATATTAAGTCCTAGCGTTCAAAGATATTTGGAATATCGAGCGTCGCTTTCTAGCATGATAAAATTAATAGAGTATTAAATATTTAATATGAGTTTGTTGTGTCACCACAAGGCAAGTATTAAGTATTTAAGATGTTAATTTATCACATTTGATGCTTATAAAGAAAATTGAACAATATTGTTTTGTTGTGTCACCACAAGGATGATATTTTTCTTTTTTGAATATATGGAGTGCTAGGTCGGACTTAACTTGGATAATTTTGATTCGGATGTGTCACCACTTGATCAAAATAATCTAAGAGGCAAAATAAAAGGAGTTGCATAGTTGATGTAATTGATAAAAGTTGTCTACCTATTTATTTATATATAGTTTGTTGTGTCACCACAAGGCTATACATATTTGAAATGGGATCCTTATTCTCACTAGCAAATCATTAATTAGATTTTGCCGAACTATATAAGTGAGGGTAATATAGTTTGAAGAAAATAGTGGGAGATACCAATTTAAAACAAGACCTAAATTATTTTGGTAATTAATAATAGAATGTATGTTAAAATGTTGTTAATTACAAATTCATTTCTGAATTTTACAATGTCTAAAATTACTATCATCTGCGAAGCATATTAGATGCTAAATTAACCGTAATCAATTAAAAGCGGATTGGTTAAGGAATTTGAGAATAGTTCTCATAGTGAAAAGCTATCTTATGTCCTTAATATCGCCTATCCTCGCAATGGTTGAGCACAATGCCTCTCGAGGAAGAGATTGCTACTTTTAGAAAGTGGCAAGATGATGCACGATTGGCTCGATGCATCATGCTCGCATCCATTAGTAACGAGCTTCAGCGTCAGCATGAAACTATGGATGCTCCTACTATATTCCAGCACATCAAGTAGTTGATGGTGAAGAAAGTTGGACTGATAAATATCAGATATCTAAGGAGCTCTTCCGATCTAGAATGACCAGATGGCACTATAAGATGCAGATAAAAAGTTCTTAACATAATCAATTTGATTGATCAATTAGGACAACAAGTTTTGTCATGGATGGATAGTTGAGCCAAGATTTAATCTTGCACTCACTCCCGGACTCCTTTCATAATTGTTGTGAATTTTTCATATAAACAAGCTAGATATTAGCCTCGCTGATTTGCTTAACATGTTGAAAAATGATGAGAGTCACTTTCCAACCAAGAAAGACCATGTCTGGTTGGTAGGGGCCAAAGGATCTTACAAAAGAAGAGCGATTCAAAGAAGGTAAATGTAAAGGCGTAAACAAAGGATAATAAGAACAAAAGCGATATGGATAGCAAAGGAGTTTGCTTCCACCGCAATAAGCTTTGGACATTTGGAAA
The DNA here is from genome assembly GCA_020205615.1 of Panax quinquefolius. NCBI lineage: Eukaryota > Viridiplantae > Streptophyta > Magnoliopsida > Apiales > Araliaceae > Panax > Panax quinquefolius. The sequence goes on along the minus strand of CM035166.1, from coordinate 64,957,475 downwards.
GAAAGCGCAAGAAGCATCTTTGCAGAGGCTAACCAAAGAAGCTTAGTGAAGTTTTGCCATAATCGCTTTTTGTTCATGATTGAAATAAATTTTCTTTAAGTCAAGGTTCTACTTGGGTATTGGATACCAACTTTGGTTATCATAAATATAGATTTATGAAAGGACCAAGTAGAAGTAGAAAGCTAAACAAATATAAGTAATCCTATGTATGGAAATGTAGCAAAGGTTGCCATATTAACCATAGAATCTTATAGTTTAGCAATGCCTACGAAGCAAATCTATTAAGTCAATAAGTTGTTATTGTATTCCAGTTCTTGTTAAAAATATTATTTCCATTTTATTGTTGGACAATGAAATCTTTGGTATTATAATTAAGAACAATTGTTGTTCTATTTATAATAATAATGTTTTGTATAGAACTGGAATATTACTTAATAGATTTAGTATACTTGACTTACATGAAAATAATTTTGCATATTGAAAAAATTAGTATAAGAAAAGGAGATGATCGTTCAAAGAGTTGAATGTGTGTATTTGTTGAAATACAAGTGTGAATTATTTGAAAGGTTCAAAGAATTCAGAAGTGAAACAAATTGGCAAAGTATTAAGAATTCTTTGATCGGATCAAGGAATAAATACTTGTGCAATAAGTTTCTAGATCATCTCAAATGGTTTTCTCATAATGGACACATCCGATCGACATAATAATTGATTGATGTATCCGAATGGAAAAATTCGTACCTTGTTAGACATAGTGCGGTCCATAATGATTTTACCGACATTCTAGTATCCTTCTAAGGTCATGTCCTATAAATGGCTGCATAACTACGAAAATGGTAACCTCAAAATCCGGCCCCAAGACTCCATAAAAGTTATGGACAGGGAGGATTCCTAATCTTAAGTATGTTAAGATAAAGGGTTGTCCAACTTATGTGAAAAGGTTTCAAAGGATAAGCTTGGGACAAAATTTGACAAATCTGATTTGTGGGACATCTAAAAAGTAAGTTTAGGGTATATGTTCTATAATCCTCGCTTAGTAAAAGGTGTTTATTGCGAAACACGCCTTCTAAGATAAATGTGTTTATCATTAAAGGGGCTAGTGGGAGGATAATAGATCTTGAAGAGTTCAAGAACCACAAAACACTATAAGTCAAATAAGAGGAACCTATAGATAGACCTATTGTACCATTGGCCAAGAATCGTAAATACGGAATAATCAACCAAGATACAGGAGGTATGGATTCATCATAGATGATGATGATGAGGTGCACGATCATAGAAGATGATGATCCGAGTTACATTCGATGAGGTAAGAGTTCTAGTGTGTACAAAAGGGTCGATTGGGAGGCGTCGTGAAATTTCTAGTATTATATGTTGATATACTACGGATAAGGAATGACATACCAATGCTACAATTAGTAAAGATAAAGTTGTCTAAACATTCCTCCATGAATGATTTGGAAGAGTATCTTAATTGGGGATATAAATCGATATAGATAGATTTAAGAGGATGCTCGACTTAACCCGAGAACGTGTATTCATTTGATGCTAAAGTCGTTTAGCATGGCAAACTCAAGAGATGTCTCATGTTGATGAGAGCTATGGAGTGTATCTCTTTATAGTCCCCACAGACTCTGAAAAGAGAGAGCGCATGAGTGACTATCATGTATGCAATGAAATATCCGAGACCGATGTTGATCGGTCATATTCGGAGAAGTTCAACGTGAGTCGGTGAAAACATCTTAAAGTGCTTAACCTAAGCACTAAGGATGTGATCATATTCATGGTGGGTCTAAATTAAAACTAGAGGGCTTAACAGGACTCAAGTTTTCGAGAGACAGACCAAGACGATGAGAAAAATCCACTTTAAGGTAAAGGCTACCTTGAGCAGTGGTGCGATGAATTGGAAAGGTTCCAAACAAAGAAAGAGTTCTTTGGTTTAGTGATAAAGACAAAGTATATAGCTATAAATGAAAGTCGCAAGTTGATTGTTTGGATTAAAAGTTCATTACGTAACTAGGAATAGTTCTAAATCTCATCTTGGATCTAAACATGTGTTGTGGCACTTTCATTTGATTATTAGAATCATTGAAATATGGGAAATCACTATAGAGATAGTGGACTCTCATGAACAACATTACATATCCATTAACTAAAGCTTATCCAATGGCCAGGATAATCGTCACTTAGAGAGAAGAAGAGTATAAGATACCGCTTATTGGCTTTAGTGCAAGTGGGAGATTGAAAGTAGTATGCACACAAGGCAATCATGTTTGATGATAAAGCATATACTTTGTAACAATCTTATTCATTTATTAATAAAAAGTATTAATTTATTAAAGGCTTTTAATTATCTACATGATGCTGTTTTATAATATGTGATAAACCCATAGTTTTAAGCAATGCTTTTAGAATAATGATGATGATCATTCTAATGAGATCTAAATTCTTAGAAAGCTTAAAACTAAAATAGTTCCCAATCATTGGATTACTAAATTGGGGATTAGTGAATCCGGATAGATTGGTACATACGCGTTGCTTGCTCATTGGATGAGGATGATTGATCTCATGATCATTTTTGTGGAGACACTAAAGCAAGTATGTAGGTGCTTATTAGAGAATAAGTTCCTTTGAACGTGGCTCGCTAAGGAATACCTAATGGAGTTTTATTTGCTGTCAATAGGAATTTCTGTAGTGATAGTAGTACAAGTAATCCTTGGACTTGAGATCATCATAGTATCTTGTGTATGATGAGTTATACTTTGACTTATTCCTTAAGACCCTTAGGGTATATCAAAGGGTATGCTTGGGTATAATAAGTTGTACATGGAGATAATGTATGATCAATAAAGAATCTACCACTTCTAATAAAAAAGAGAAATGTCCTATGTGATTCGATAAATGACAACCCAAAGAGTCCTTGGTTAAGCGAGAATGAAATTAGAAAGGAGTTTCTAATTTGCATTATTTGGAGTTGTGCATTTAAGGATCAAAATACATATAATTAAATAAAATAAGACTTGGCAAAGTAATTCCATGTCTTATATTTAATTGGGACATTGTATGGTGGAAGGATTGAATTGTACAGTAACTATTTACTCAAAGGTTCTTTAATGATTAATGTTGAAATCTATATTATCCGGAAAGTCGTTGATCGCTAGGGAGGCTTATCCTATTGTAGAATAAATATTATTTATTTAAATAAATTAATTGTTTAATTTATTTATTTAAATAAGATTAGAATTGTTCTAATTAATTTATTCACAACCAGGTTTAATATGGAGAACCTAAAGGGTCACACCATAAAAGGAAGAATAATTATTTAAGAAGTTAATGGCATAATCGTAATAATATGTTATGTATATTTAATTTAATCTATGGTGATAGAATAAATTAAATAGCTTAATATTTATTATTTAATATTTTAGAAATATTAAATATAAATTAATAAGAGGAGTCTTATTAATATTATTACAATTATTATTATTTTAATTTCTAAAAGAGTTTAGGAATTAATTTAATATAAATACTCTCATTTATTCCTAATTGGATTAGGAAGGAAAATTAGTTAAATGAGTTTAATTAATTATCCCTAATAAGATTAGGGAGCTTAATTAATTAAAAGAATTTAATTAATTAAATAAAACCCAATTTTCTTAATTGTTAAGATGGGTTGCCCACATCTATTAATAAGAGGAGTCTTATTATGGGTAGGGGGTTGTTGACTTTTTCAACATACGACATAATTCCAATTGTTGGGAGAGTACACCTTTTCTATAGAGATAGAAAAACTAGGGTTTAGCCAACCACCCCATCTTCTTGAATTTTCTTCTTCCTTGGTGGATCACCTCTAGAGGCCAAACATTTGGGTGGCTAACGTTGATCAAAGGAAGGAACCAAACCCGGTGGATTCAAGATTGACCGCGAAAGGATTTGGAGGCGAACTTGTACCTGAGGAAGCTCGATCTTCAAGGGTATGATTTATTCTTTATCTTTTCGTTTAATTAATAATTATGCATAAAGGGTGATCCGGGTTTATGGTTTGTAAATTTTAAACTCTGATTTTTACACGCTTCCGCACTTTTATGCAATTTGATTGCTTTCATTAATATTACAAACCCAACAATAATGTCCACTCGAACTTTCAAAAGTACAATCCAGGCATCCGTTTGAGGTATACAGGACCTATTTCGGACCGCCATTGTCGAGAGTTGTACGATGGCACGGGATTAGAGTTTGTACGGAGTAATTGAAGATGGGACGATGCCCTCCGGTCTTCAAGCTTCAACTTTCATCTGTTACCCCGCATAATAGTCACTCGGGATTGGTTAGTCTTGCGGGACATCGTTGCGTAGAGACGTGATGTGGCATAGTGTTGACGAGATGACGATGTTGCCCCTCCCCGGTGTTATCGGCGGATTGGGCTGATAAAGTAGACGTTGCTCAGACTTCGCTGAGATTGGGCTGTTGCAATTGTTGAAGGTCCTCATTGTCATCTTTGAGGTGTGCCTGTCTTCCTGATGTCATTGTCGGGTTGGTACAGTGTATCTCGCTGTGAGCGTCGAGATTGAAGCTGGTCGCATTTGAAACAAGAATTTCTGGAGTTATCGCCGAAACTGCATTCCTTGGGGTTATCACCAAGGTTGGTGGCTATTCCCAAGGTTGGGACTGAGATTGGATACCTCGTGATTATTTTTGAGATTAATCGGTCTTCTCTGGTGTGTGTTCTGGTATTGGATCTGCATGCCTCGGGGTTACATCCAAGGTTGGAATTGTTACTCCCAGAGTGTGATCTGGGGTTGATGCTGAACTTTCGGTAGTATCCGGTATGGATTTGGATTGTCTTTCAGGGTTCCCTCTTAAAAGATGAATCTATCCTCCTGCAATGTTAGTGACAGTAGTACAGAAAATTTTGAGTGTCTACAAGATAATATACAATAAATTATCATTAGTCTTCAACAGGGAAAAATCTGATAAAATATAGTAGATAACAAGTTTTAGATCAAAAACTGCAGCGGAAACAACAATCCATTAGAAGAGTCAAGTAGAGAAAGAATTCCATTATCTTCTAAGATTTAAAAGTCCATCATCAATATTTTATCCCTGTAACATCAATCAATATACATCTTGAATCAAATATTTATCTTTGCACTACAGGCCAAAGATATTCATTTGTATCACCAGTTGGTCATGTTCATCTCAACACCTGTTCATCTTTGCACTACGGGATAAAGATATTCATTAGGTAATCATTCATCTTTGCACTACATGCCAAAGATATTCAGTAATATCATCATTTAGCACTGAGGCTGATGAAAAATATCTTAAAGAAAACGAATCCAGTGAAACAAAAGGACAAATATTAGGGATTCGTATTACAGTTTATCCAAGTTCAATAATACTCCATAATAACCAATTATGAAGCAGAATTCAAAAATAAAGATCAAAACATGGATATAATCAAAGATAGTAACCATAATAGACATCTTGGACAAAAAGAAGAAATTTTATTTTTCGGTGAATAGTGTCGTATTCGTGAATAGTGTTGTATACATGAATAGTAACCTCGACACAAAAAGGTAGAAATTTCACAATAAAATCCATACCAATATTTTGGTATAATGATATTGAAAGAATAACATCATTTAGAAAGAAAATAGCATTCCTTACCTCAAAATTGTAACGCCTCGAGAAAATCGGATTTTTGAGAATTAAATTTTTATTTTTATTAAATGAATTTAATTAATTATTTATAGAGCAAGCTAATCGAACATCGTTCTCTGGCCTAGAAATGTCAGAACATTGTAGGATTTTGGCTACGTGGTAGAATTAAAGTGTTTGAATTTTCAAGACGAAAATAAATGCTTTCCGAGAAATTTTCTGAAAAACACTATTCACGCATTTCTGCTCGAGAATTATTTTTGAACTTCCGAGAAATACGTAACAATAGAATATTAATGTGAGATGGAATATCCAATAATATTTCAGTTATGGGAAATGTAATATTTCTCCTATGGACTTAAAACCTATCGTTTAAGGAAATGATTTACGAGAAGGAAATGTAATATGATTAATGAATTAAGCGATGATTGTACGTATAATACGTAGGTATTGTACGAGGTAGAGAATACGAGTATAATATGAGGTATTATACGAGTACGTATGAATGATGGTATATCGTATATGTTGAATAAATATACGAGGGGAATACGAGAATTATACGTATAATATATGTTATAAGGCTTTAAGCCAAAAGAAATGTATTAAATATTTAAGTTATGTAAGAAATTGTAAAGTCCAATAAGATATTGATAAGCCCAAGTGGTTGATTAATGAGAAGCCCAAAGTAACTTAATGCAAGCCCAAAGAATTGTTAATGCAAGCCCAAAGAATTGTTAATGCAAGCCCAAATGATTAAGCTAAGATTAATTAAGATAAGGCCCAAGGTAAATATCCAATGGGTTGGGGATGGTTTAAACCAATGGGGCCAACCCATGGATAATCCAAGGTGATGAACAAGTAAACTTAGAGGCTAAGTTAGTGTAGTGATCACACAAAGTGCTTATAAGTGATGACAAAGTAAACTTAAGGGCTAAGTGTTGTGGGGAGCAAGTAGACTTAATAATTAAGTAAGTGTGATGGCCAAGTATATGTGGTGAACAAGTAAATAATGTGGGGAGCAAGTTTAACTTAATGCCTAGGTAATGAATAGTAAGGAGGTGGATGGATTAAAGACTAAACTACCCTAACTTAGGATTTCCTGTAAATAGCAAGCTTTGTAATTCATTTGTGGGTTGTTATATTTTCATCCAACTTAAGGTTGAGAGCTTATTTGGTTGAGAGAATAAGCACTTATAAAGTTAGACTTTCTTTGTTAGTTTTTCCACCAATAACTTATAGTTTATTGGTTAAAGAGAATAAGTGAGAATAAGCTAGCAAGTTAACCTTTGAAGTTCAAGAATCAAGAAGGAGATTAAGGATTAAGCAAGATATCATCAAAGAGTAAGTGTTCTTGAACCATGTTTCTCTTTCTCTTCCATTGTTAGAGAAGGGGGTATTGGTAGAACAAGCATGCTAAGAAGAGGTTGGAATAATGAATCAAAGGGCTTAAGTCTTAATAAGCCGGATAAGTCATAAATAAGAAATTCTTTTGTAAATAAGTTATGAAATTATAATGGAAGTATAGAAACTTGTTATAACTTGTAACATGTTTACCTTAATAGAACTAGTTTAATAAGAAGATGTAAGAATAATGATTAAAGGACTTAACCTATGAATAAGTCATAAGAAATGAAATTAAGTATGTTATACTTTAATAAGTAGTTTATAAGTTTATGAGTTTTGAACTTATTAAGAACAAGTAATGACTTATCATGAATATAAGTTAACGAAGCATGTATGTCAAGATGATAATATAATGGATTGAATCCAAGTGAAATGGTTTAAAAATCTCAAGTAACGAAGTTTCGCCGGAATTCACACGATTAGACGACGATCGTCGAATTCGTGAAATTCTCGGAATGGAAGTCAAATTTTGATATTGAGCTTGGAAACATTGGTTTTCAATGGAGACAAGTCGTATTTGTCATTATAGATTTGCGGACTCAAAAATGACCGGATTCCGACTTAGGACGAAGAAACGAGCGTTGAACGTTCACGAATGTTTACCGTTTTCGTTAAAAATAGACTAATAGGTGAATTTTTAGCAAACGAAGTCGAATAGATAAAATTCTTGTATGAACACGTAGAGTATGTAATTTGTGAACCGTAGGCTTTTGAACGAGCCAATTTGGACTTATAACGAAGAAATTATGCGTCCGGGAATTTCACAAAATTTCAAAACTGAAATTGTTTTCTGGTGCACATAGTTGGCCAACGCAGGCCAACCCTAGAAGAAAAAATGACCAGCGTATGCATGAACAAAGAACGATGTAAAACACCTTGCAAGAGTTCACCACAAGTCACGACCAAGAATATACAGAGACTCGCTACATGCGCGTGCGCCGAGTCCTGTCTCCAAGCCCTAATAAAGACGCCATGCAATGATGGCACAACAAAGGATCACCCGGGGCCATAGCGGCTCAGTCTTAAAAGCTAGACTTACAAGAAGAAGATGAGGAAAAATTGTTTAGTAACGAACTAATAAACTTAATTAAACATTATCAAGTCATAATTGAACCCCAAGTATGATCACTTAGGGTTAAAAGAAAGTCAATTAAAGATGAACGCAAATGATATTCAATGTTAATACTTCACCAATGACGATCGAGTTTTGATTAATAACGTACGGACGTTAGTAAGCCGTGAGGATGGATAATTAACTCGAACCGAGTTGTATGAATGAAATAATTTCATTAAGTCATAGAAGAGAACGAAGTTGGTAAGAATGATGTAAAAGAATGACGGAAAGCCGGAACCCATAATAACAAATCTAATACGGGATTAGATTGAGAAGTAGGGTAAGATTCTTTAAGAACTATGTATGTTCATTCATGACCTAATGTGGTATGTTATGTGATTATGTATTGTAGAGATTGTAAAGACTTAAAGGAAATGTAATTATACTGTAGCAGACGCTGAAGGCAAGTTTTTCTTAAACGCTTGTCTAACCTTCATGTTAGCCAGGTTTTCAAATGAGTCAAGTTATGAGATGCATGTATGGTTTTAAAGAAAGTGTCGATGCCAGTTTTAGCTCGGCTAGACTAATCATAATAGATTGATTGAACTGTTTACAAGTCTTTCAACATAGAATTGCTAACGCTATCCTACGCCAATTAATTGGTACGGATTCAAGGTAAGCCTGAATATGTATAAACAAATGTATTTTCATCAAGTATTCGATGGGCACGTGAGGTTGCCACAACTTAAACGCATACACGTTTAATGGATGTAGTGATGATCAACATAGGTACTATAAAGCCGATCAACTAGATGTACTCGTAAGCTATACGCGCAGGACTTACGGACTTAGTGTCGGGTTGTCCTTTTCAAAGAAACTATAAGACGTTCACGTCTTGAACCATAATTGATGAATTGAGAATTATTATTATTGTAAAATGTTTTGAAGGAAAAAGGAAAGCTATTTTGAAGTATTGATAGTACTCCGTAACTATCATCCAGTTATTGAAGATATACGATTCCTATGTTTCTAGCATACGTTTAAAAATGAAATTATTGTACTTGCTGAGCGTGTTATGCTCACACTTGCTTGAACCATATGATTGCAGCTTAGACGATATGACCAAAGGATTCGACAAGGATAAAGTGAAGGCTAAAGCGAACTTGTAGCGTACCTATGTAATAGTTTAGGTTTGTAATGATAATATTTGATATTATGACAAGAACAAATGTAACGGTTATAAATAACGTGGGGAATAGTAGTATTGTTTTGGAATATATATAAGATAGATTCGTTCCTTTGAGGCTTTTTCAATTGAATGTTTATGTGAACTGTAGCACCGTGGAGCACCATCTGTCGGGTTGAAAGAAACCCGAATTTGGGGGCGTCACAGGTTGGTATCAAAGCATTAGGTTATAAAACTTAAGGGTGGAAGAACCTTAGGCTAATAACCTCGTTAAGGAAGAGAAGTTCAAAGGAAGAAAAAAACTTGAGCTTTACTTGAGTTGAATGAGTTAATAAGGTATTGATGAAACTCAATACCGAAAGATTTAAAAAATGGAAAGTAACCCTAAATAAATTAAATGTGATTTGTGCTTATACGATTCTGTGTTATGTACTAATCAATATATTTGTTATTGTAGGATGTCAATCGATAGCTTGATGTATAGAGATATACACGTGGTAAGCGAAGAGCTTGTGAACCAAGTAGTAGAGCTGTACCCATGCCAACAAGGAGGTACCAATAGTGATTCTAGAGGAGTCGGTGGCAGAGGAGTACTTTTCTGAGGAAGACTACTCCGAGGGAGAGATGGAAATATCGTCATACCTTCGTATGATGAATGATATGGAGGAAGAAAGAGAGGTAACATCGGTTACTACGGTGGTACCTACATTGGAGTCATCACCTCCAGATACAATGGAAGCATCAGATCTGGGCTTGACAAGAATGTGCAATCGAAAGTGCGATTGTGAAGAAACAGAATGAAGAGATTAGTGCTCTTTATGTAGCGAAGGAGTCTGCAGAAGCAGATTTTGAGTCAGAGAATGATGAGAAGGTGCTCATGATAAATAAGGCTAGGGATTTTAAGAAGGAGGCCGATGAGCTTCGTAGAGAACTGGGGGAGAAGGACCGGAAGATAGCATGGATGTCTTACATCCATTAGAGTGCACATAAGGATTTCAAGCTGAAGGTTGCTTGTTATTCCATGGAGTCAAGACAAACCCATCATATGATTAGTCGGGATACCATAGCAATGATTGCAAATGAGAAACACGAGGATGCTGTTATACATTATTAGAACGTTAGAGTTATAAATATGTGTGTAGTGATGTGAAGCCCTCTTTTGTATAAAAGGGTAGTCTTTTTGTAAATCCCAACTTTTGTAAAGTTCAATTGCGGGATAAAAATGTAATAGCTTTTGGCTATGGATGTAAATTGTAAATAGTTTCAAACTATGAAGAAGCATATGAATATAATGAAGTTTTCAAGGAAATGATTTGTTATGATGCGATTTGGTATTGGCGATTAATACCGAAGTAAGTATATAGATAATAATGAAATTTTATTTAATCTAAAAATGTCGCCAGGGAGAAGATAATGTAATAAGGAAGCGGAATCACATAATGATAATTAATGGGGTCAAAACAACCCTATGCAAGAGTTCATTAAGTTATTAACGGCTGCATTTACCCAAACCAGGGGTAGAGTACCCGCGAAAACCTAAGGTAGCTAGAACGATTACCTTTAAAGAGTTTAAAAGCATAGGTCCGTCAGAATTCAAAGGAACGACGGACCCAATCGAGGCCCATACCGGGGTAAAAGAAATAGAGAAGGCGTTTGTTATTACAAGCGTATGTGAGATGCAGAAGTTTTCTTTTGTGACTTACACGAGGAAGAGTGAAGCCAACTTTTGGAATAAGGATCACCAGGGTAGGGTTAGAACAGATGCAGTAATGTGGAAACAATTAAAGAAGGTTTTCTTTGAGAATTATTTCCTTACAAATATGTGAGGGAGGATAGAGATTGAATTCTTAGAACTTAAGAAAGGGGATATGATATTTCCCCAGTACGCGACCAAATTCAAATGAATTGGCAATGTTTGTTTCACGTCAAGTGGACAAGGAGGAGGTGAAGGCTCGTAGATTGGAGCAGAGCCTGAGACCCTAGCTCTATAGTGGGATTTTGGTGATCTAGAGTGTTTCCTATGGGTCCATTCTAGAGAAGGTGATTATAGCATAAGATGGTAGTGAATTGTAGACTCAATACCACAAAGAGGGAAAGAATAAGAGCAAGAGAGAGGGAGGAAACAAGGTAGAGAATGGTAGTGGCAGTATGCCAAAGAGACAGAAATTTTTAACTCCGGGAATACTAGAGTGGGACAAGGGGACCCTAAGCGTAAGATCGAAGAGTGTAAGACAGGTGGAAAGACTCATCTAGGAGTCTGTCTGGAAGGGATTATAAATACCTTTAAAACATTAAGGTAGAGAAGGATAAAATAACTTTCGTTAAATTATATTTGTGAAAATTATTTCATGGATAATTGAAGTAAGTAGGTATCAGTAGATAAGTACTGTTCATGTTGAGAGAATTTGAGGAAATTCTCGGTATGAATGGGTTGATTAACCATAGAGCTATAACAAATAGTTATAAGAAAAGTGTGAACCTTTAGTTTTCTCAAAAAAATCTAAGGTAGTAATTTACGGTAATAAAATACTGCGACATTATTATTGTCGAACCATGACACAAGTTAGGTTTGTGTTAAGGAAGAAGATGAGTTGATACGGTTGTATATCGACTATCGTAATAGGAGTAAGATAGCGGTTAAGGATAAATACCCATGGCCTAGGATCGATGATCTATTTGGTCAATTGAGAGGGGCAAAGAATTTTTTTTTAAAGATAGATGTATGTATGGGGTATAGTCAGTTGGAAGTAAGGAAGAAGGAGGAGGTACCTAAGATGACGTTCAGAATTCGTTATGGTTATGACAAGTTTCTGGTTATGTCATTTAGGTTGAATAATGTGCGGAAGTAGGTTTTTCCGTAAGGGGCGCCAATCAAGTCGCTGGCCAATTTGATAGATATTATTGTGAGGTGCTATGGTTGAAGGTACCATTGGCGTCACAGGATTATTGAAGACGGTTAAGTAAGACACTTGTATTATCTTTATCAGATGATACGGGAAATTTTGTAGTGTATCTCGATGTTCGCATAGATGACATGATTGCGTGCTCTTATAGCATGGCAATGTCATTGTGTATGCATCACGCCAGTTAGAGGATTATGAGGAGGTCTATCCTACTTAATCTATAATTGGCAGCAGTAGTTTTTGAATTAAAAATATGAAGATAATATTTATACGGGGAGAAGGGTGAGATATACACGGACTTTAAGAGTCTAAAATATATCTTCACACATGAAAAGTTGAATATGCAGTAGGGGGAGGACTATTATATCTTATATCATTCAAGGAAGGTATACGTAGAAACCGACGCGTTAAGTATGAAGGTTAAGGAAAAGTTATCGATGTTAGCAACTCAGAAGGAGTTAACAACGGAGATGGCAAGCATGGAGTTAGAAGTTAAATTACGGAATGAAGGGGTAGAATTGTTATTCAACATATAGACTCAATCCATGATAATGGAACAAAATGAAGAAGATGAGGCAGGATAAGTATAGTCTTATTTTGAGGGAGGAATTTGAGTTCCAAATAAGTTTAACGTTAACAGAAGAACTAATAAAAGGAAGATATCGTAATGTGTTATTAATTGTTTAACATCCAACTCAAATTGTTAACAGGAAGTGTTAAGTCATGTGTGAAAAGATAATACCTTCGATGAAGGTGAAATAGAAGAACCCCAATGTCGAAGAAGCATTGTGGGAACTCGAGATTAAAATCAAGGAAAATTATCCTCTGTGGTGGAGGTATTATTAGCGAGATTCTGGGGACAGAATCCTTATAAGGAGGGAAGAGTGTAAGCATACGAGAGAAAATGAATTTTGAGAATTAAATTTTTATTTTTATTAAATGAATTTAATTAATTATTTGTGGAGCAAGCTAATCGAACGTCGTTCTCTGGCCTAGAAATGTCAGAACATCGTAGGATTTTGGCTACATGGTAGAATTAAAGTGTTTGAATTTCCAAGACGAAAATAAAAGCTTTCCGAGAAATTTTCCAAAAAACACTATTCACACATTTCTACTCGGGAATTATTTTTGAACTTTCGAGAAATACGTAATGATAGAATATTGATGTGAGATGGAATATCCAATAATATTTCAGTTATGGGAAATGTAATATTTTGCCTGTGGACTTAAAACCTATCGTTTAAGGAAAATGATTTACGAGAAGGAAATGTAATGTGATTAATGAATTAAGCGATGATTGTATAATACGTAGGTATTGTACGAGGTAGAGAATACGAGTATAATACGAGGTATTATACAAGTATGTATGAATGATGGTATATCGTATATGTTGAATAAATATACGAGGGGAATACGAGAATTATACGTATAATATATGTTATAAGGCTTTAAGCCAAAAGAAATGTATTGAATATTTGAGTTATGTAAGAAATTGTAAAGTCCAATAAGATATTGATAAGCCCAAGTGGTTGATTAATGAGAAGCCCAAAGTAACTTAATGCAAGCCTAGAGAATTATTAATGCAAGCCTAAATGATTAAGCTAAGATTAATTAAGATAAGGCCCAAGGTAAATATCCAATGGGTTAGGGGATGGTTTAAACCAATGGGGCAACCCATGGATAATCCAAGGTGATGAACAAGTAAACTTAGAGGCTAAGTTAGTGTGGTGATCACACAAAGTGCTTATAAGTGATGACAAAGTAAACTTAAGTGCTTAGTGTTGTGGGGAACAAATTGACTTAATGATTAAGTAAGTGTGATGGCCAAGTATATGTGGTGAACAAGAAAATAATGTGGGGCGCAAGTTTACTTAATGCCTAGGTAATGAATAGTAAGGAGGTGGATGGATTAAAGACTAAACTACCCTAACTTAGGATTTTCTATAAATAGCAAGCTTTGTAATTCATTTGTGGGTTGTTATATTTTCATCCAACTTAAGGTTGAGAGCTTATTTGGTTGAGAGAATAAGCACTTATAAAGTTAGACTTTCTTTGTTAGTTTTTCCACCAATAACTTATAGTTTATTGGTTAGAGAGAATAAGTGAGAATAAGCTAGCAAGTTAACCTTTGAAGTTCAAGAATCAAGAAGGAGATTAAGGATTAAGCAAGATATCATCAAAGAGTAAGTGTTCTTGAACCATGTTTCTCTTTCTCTTCCATTGTTAGAGAAGTGGGTATTGGTAGAACAAGCATGATGAGAAGAGGTTGGAATAATGAATCAAAGGGCTTAAGTCTTAATAAGCTGGATAAGTCATAAATAAGAAATTCATTTGTAAATAAGTTATGAACTTATAATGGAAGTATAGAAACTTGTTATAACTTGTAACATGTTTACCTTAATAGAACTAGTATGATAAGAAGATGTAAGAATAATGATTAAATGACTTAACCTATGAATAAGTCATAAGCAATGAAATTAAGTATGTTATACTTTAATAAGTAGTTTATAAGTTTATGAGTTTTGAACTTATTAAGAACAAGTAATGACTTATCATGAATATAAGTTAACGAAGCATGTATGTCAAGATGATAGTATAATGGATTGAATCCAAGTGAAATGCTTTAAAAATCTCAAGTAACGAAGTTTCGCCAGAATTCACACGATTTGACGACGATCGTAGAATTCGTGAAATTCTTGGAATGGAATTTGAATTTTGATATTGATCTTGGGAACATTGGTTTTCAATAGAGAAAAGTCGTATTTGTCATTATAGATTTGCGGACTCAAAAATGGCCGAATTCTGACTTAGAACGAAGAAACGAGCGTTGAACGTTCACGAACGTTTACCGTTTTCGTTGAAAATAGACTAATAGGTGAATTTTTAGCAAACGAAGTCGAATAGATAAAATTCTTACATGAACACGTAGAGTACGTAATTTGTGAAGCGTAGGCTTTTGAATGAGCCAATTCGGACTTATAACGAAGAAATTATGCGTCCGGGAAGTTCACAAAATTTCAAAACTGAAATTGTTTTCTGGTGCACAGAGTTGGCGCCGAGGCGCCAACCCTAGGCAAAATGACCCGCGCCGCAACACGGAACAGTAAACGAGCACACTGCAAGAGTTTCGCCGCAGCACGACCTGTAACACAGAGACTCGCGACGCGGCGCCGAGTCCGATCTCCAAGCCCTAATGGGCGACGCCGCAACGCGGCACAACAAAGGATCACCGGCGCCGCAGCGCCAGTCTTAAAAGCTAGACAATAAAGAATGATTACAAGAAGAAGATGAAGGGAAATTGTTGAGTAACGAACTAATGAACTTAATTAAACATTATCAAGTCATAATTGAACCGCAAGTATGATCACTTATGGTTAAAAGAAAGTCAATTGAAGATGAACGCAAATGATATTCAATGTTAATACTTCACCAATGACGATCGAGTTTCGATTAATAACGTACGGACGTTAGTAAGCCGTGAGGATGGATAATTAACTCGAACCGAGTTGTATTAATTAAATAATTTCATTAAGTCATAGAAGAGAACGAAGTTGGTAAAAATGATGTAAGAGAATGACGGAAAGCCGGAACCCATAATAACAAATCTAATACGGGATTAGATTGAGAAGTAGGGTAAGATTCTTTAGGAACTATGTATGTTCATTCATGACCTAATGTGGTATGTTATGTGATTATGTATTGTAGAGATTGTAAAGACTCAAAGGAAACGTAATTATACTTTAGCAGACGCTGAAGGCATGTTTTTCTTAAACGCTTGTCTAACCTTCGTGTTAGCCAGGTTTTCAAATGATTCAAGTTATGAGATGCATGTATGGTTTTAAAGAAAGAGTCGATGCCAGTTTTAGCTCGGCTAGACTAATCATAATAGATTGATTGAACTGTTTACAAGTCTTTCAATATAGAATTGCTAATGCTATCATACGCCAATTAATTGGTACGGATTCAAGGTAAACCTGAATATGTATAAACAAATGTATTTTCATCGAGTATTCGATGGGCACGTGAGGTTGCTTGTAACATAAACGCATACACGTTTAATGGATGTAGTGTTGATCAACATAGGGTACTATAGTTGATCACCTAGATGTACTCGTAAGTTAAGCTATCTTGGGACTTACGGACTTAGTGTCGGGTTGTCCTTTTCAAAGAAACTATAAGACGTTCACGTCTTGAACCATAATTGATGAATTGAGGAATATTATTATTGTAAAATGTTTTGAAGGAAAAAGGAAAGCTATTTTGAAGTATTGATAGTACTCCGTAACTATCATCCATTTATTGAAGATATACGATTCCTATGTTTTAAGCATGCGTTTAAAAATGAAATTGTTGTACTTGCTGAGCGTGTTATGCTCACACTTGCTTGAACCATATGATTACAGCTTAGACGATATGACCAAAGGATTCGACAAGGATAAAGTGAAGGCTAAAGCGAACTTGTAGCGTACCTATGTAATAGTTTAGGTTTGTAATGATAATATTTGATATTATGACAAGAACAAATGTAACGGTTATAAAGAACCTTGGGAATGGTAGTATTGTTTTGGAATATATATAAGACAGATTCGTTCCTTTGAGGCTTTTTCAATTGAATGTTTATGTGAACTGTAGCACCGTGGAGCACCATCTGTCGGGTTGAAAGAAACCCGGATTTGGGGGCATCACAAAAATAACAGTACTTCTGATCAGAATATCAGATGTAAAGCTGATGGAAACTTGCACTGAATAGCAACGGTCAAAGTATCTAAATACTCACAAAAATATGCTCGACAATATAGAGAAAGAAAACTTATTTCTGGTGTGATTTTCAATTCTAACCTAAGCGTCTATTTATAGGAAAATGCTAGAACGCCATAGGAGACTAAAACAATAAAATAATATTATTTATATACTTTTTTCTACGCATGCAATATCAGAACATCTAGCATGCCATTCTTGAAAAATCCCAGTAGCCCAAATGTTAAAACAAAAGTGGGTCCCACCCATAATTTAATAAAAATTATTTTATTTTCTGAAACTTCAGTAATTCATAGAAAATAGCCCGTTTATCAGAAAAATATGAATTTTATGTCCATTCCACACGAAATCAAATTCTCTACAACTTTGTAGCTTAGAGTTTTTCCAAATGCCAAAAAGAAAATATCCGAAATCCACAAACGGATGATTTTTAATACCTCCATTTAGACAAAATACTGATAAAATATCTCAGCATTAATTCCTTCATTTATAACCACATAAATATATCCATCATTTATAACCGCTTAAAATAAATATTTTCTTATCATATAAATCAATAATTAATTATTCACAAATAATATTACAGAATCGCAATAATGACAACCAGGTCGTTCTCAGGAAGGAAGGGGCTTTCCGATAAGGATTTCTCCTTATTAGCGCCCAATTAGGTGACCAAACCCCTTTCCTAGACAGAACTTCCTTAGACATTGCCAATAATGCTATCTAACAATATTATTCAAATAATATGAATTATTGATCTGATAATGGAGATACAATGAAATGACAATTATTGAAATAACAATAATATAAAATATCAACGCAGGAATTATTGAATCAATAAAATAAAATATTGAACAGTAATTACTGTAACAATTATTTAGTAGTTGCTTCTTACGTAAGAATCAATAATTCAAAATCATGCAAACCCAGGTATGTGCTACTCTGCAGAACCACGCCAGACACGTATTTTAACCAAAAGGTATTCCAACAGTGTTAATGGTAATCGTTACGTCGTTATTTATAAAAACTCAAACTTGTCATTTTCTTCATCCGACCATTATCCGTTATGGGGCCCACAAATGGTTGCACCATCGTACGGATATTCCCAAAAAAAAAGAATATTCCAAGACCAAACGAATATTCCCCGACAACAATGATTATTTTATAACCACTTGCTTATTTTGCAAATTTTGCACATTTCACCCATAACCAGAGCATTATATCAAATTAATTCCTTATTATTTCAAAATAATAAATAGAGGAAATTCGATTTTATTTATAATAAGTTGGGGTCTTATAATTTTTGTAATTTTTAGTATTTATTTTCTATTTTTAATCATTTTTCAGAAATTCAGAAAATAAAAATAATAGAAACTGTCGCTATAGGCTATAGCAACACATTTTTGTCGTGATAGGTGTTCTTGAGGCTCAAGAACACTGACAGTCAGTGTTCATGGTGCCTACTTTGAGCGTCTGTAACTTCCTGGTCAGATTGTTTTTGGGCAGGGTCTTGTAATGGTCTTGTAGTAGGGTTGTAACACTACACAATACAACAACTAACATGGTCATAAAGCAACATAGATGCAAGATCTTGCCTGGAAAAGTCACTGTCAGAGCTTCTAGGTTTTCTAGAAACCTAGACAGCTTCATGGGTCCATTTTGTGGCTTACATTGCTATAGGTTCTGGTTACGCATAATGTGTTATAATGGTTTAGGGTTGTAGTCCACATGTCAAGGTACAATTATCAATCATCTGGTCAATCTAACTACATCAAAATCATCAGATATGGTTCAGTCAAACATTGTCAGGAATGGTGTTCTTAAGTTTTCTGGGTTTTCAAGAAAACTGCCATCGTGTTTGAGTAAGTAGTTTGACCTTACATAACTTTCATTCTGTTGGTTATCTAGGTGATATAAAAGCATGAATATGTATTATACATATAATACTATAATCTAAATACATCAACACAAATAAAACAGCAAACATATGCAAGATCTGGAACCACAAACTTCTTGTCAGAAGCTGAAATCCAAATTCTGGGTTACCCAGAATTTGAAAGTCAATGCCGAGTAGGCTACTTTGACCATCCATTATTTACAATCTATTGATTATTTGAGTGATTTAAAGGCATGGATCTGGGGTATAACTAACAAGCTACAAACTAGATACAACAACATCAATAAAATAATTGACACCTGACAGATATGAGACTTGGAAAGTGTTGTCAGACACTGTTCTTGAATTTCTGGGCTGCCCAGAAACTCTTGGTCATGCTCGATCAACTGAGTTTGACCATGAATAACTTTTGTTCTGGACATGATCTAAGCCTGATTTCCAGGCCAGATCAAAGTCCATATAGCATACTACAATTTCAAAACATCCAACACACAAAATCATTAATATGATCAGATTTACAGGGTCTAACATTTGGTTGTCAGACTCATTTTAAAATTTTTCTAGATTTTCTAAATCTTCAAATTCGAGCCTCTAGATGTTATGGATCTAACATCTAGCAACCCATATCATCTATATACACTATATATAACAAATAACAACAGATCCATGGTCAGAATTTCTAGGGTTAGTTTATACCTTGATGATCAATCTCTGATTCTCGCTTCTAATGTTTGTTATATGTATTAGTGGGGCTGTTCTTGGGGACTGATATGCTAAGAAATTTCATAGGTTTAGAGCTGAAAGATATGAGTTGAGTGTTTGTGCAAAAATTAGCTAACAAATGATATTTTCTCTCTCTCCAATCTATAAATACTACATGTATGCAATGAACTTGGCTGAGCTAGAGCTGATTGCTGGCATTTTAAGTCACATGGGGTTGTTGGGTTTGGTCACCAACTTCACCTAATGTCAAAACCTACTTGCTAATTTCAATTATGCACAAAAGGGTAAAATGGTCAATTAGCTTAGAATTTTAATGGCAATCTTGTAATCCTTGCAAACCCTTAGGGTTTGACCCTTAGATTTTAACCCTTAGGGTTTAACCCTAAGGTTTAACAGAAAATAAATTTATAGGTTTTCATTTAGGGTTTAATAAAAAAATACAAATAAAATTAGTTTCTAAAAATAGAAAATTAGGATTTGTTAGTTAGATTAGGTTTCTAATTACATGAAACCTGATAATTAGGTTTAAGTTTCACAAATTAAAAATAAGATCACCAATTTAGTAATTTAGGGCTCCAATTTGATAATTTGGGTTACTAGTTTAAATAATAGGGTTTTTAGAAATTAATATTTTTA
Source organism: Panax quinquefolius (assembly GCA_020205615.1). Lineage (NCBI taxonomy): Eukaryota > Viridiplantae > Streptophyta > Magnoliopsida > Apiales > Araliaceae > Panax > Panax quinquefolius. Next base: position 64,937,253 of record CM035166.1, on the reverse strand, counting down.
AATATTAATTAGGGTTTACCTAAACAATATAAAATTCTATAATACTAACCTTAATCGTAATAACACCATTACAAAACATTCTCGAACTCATAATTGAGTTTCAAATTAGGGTTTCCATTTGGCAATTCACTATTTATTATTTAAGGTTTCTAATTTCAGAAATTAGGGTTTTAATTTGGAAAATAGGTTTTAAATCATTAACTAGGGTTTTCCATAATTTGCATTAAGTTCCACAATACATATCATATACAACATAACACGATGGCTTAACAGATTTTAAAGTTTTAATTGACTTACGAACTAAGGATTATAAAAATATTGCTAGGGTTTTCTTGATTTGCTAATTAATTAGGATTTCCAACTATTAATTAGGGTTTACCTAATTAATCAAAACATTATATAATATACAACATAAATCATATATCACAGTTATATAACAGTCTTGAATTTCCCCTTTAAATTTCAAAAGAGGGTTAAACAAATTAATGTTAGAGTTTGGTCATAATACATTAAAACTGTTCCACACTTTAACATTACACATATACAGTACACATCTATAACACTGACAAATAATAATATAATATTATTATTCTCATTCCTTGATAAAAATCCAAAATTAGGGTTTGGATTCCATATCTAATTTTCTTACATATACATACCATTATTAATTAAATTAAATAATTAGCTTAATTAATTTCGGAATAAATTCATATAATAAAATAGTTATTATAATAATTCTACAATCATATCATATATTATTTAAATAATATATAATCATATTTTCATGGAAAATAAAATAATTAAAACATTTTTACTACTGAAACTAATTATTATAAGAATATAATTTATAATGAGCAATAATTAAAAAAATTATTTGTAATTATTCTTGTAATAAATAAATTTTATATTTATCACATAAATGCATACACATTATCTATACATATTCTCACCTTTTAAATAAATAAATAAAAAATTTATACACAAAATTTCTAATTTAATTATATAGAAAATATTGAGTTATTACAATAATAACTGAGTGAATAGTACCCAGTGAATAGTAACTTTGGGAATAGTAAGCCTGTGAATAGTACTCCAGCATGAAACAGTTAAAACTTATCAAGAATGCTCAGAATAATATTTTCATGAAAAGATACTGGATGAAGCGTAAATATCAAGAATATTCTACAAATTTCATGGAGTATAAAATTCGAAATCTGAAACTAATTAATATTACATACATACTACAGAGTATAGAAGAAAATATTATTTTATACGAACACTGGACAAAAATAATATCCCTTACGAATACGAAAGAAATAATACCCCTTACCTTAGTAGGAAATTGGCTATTGAAATAGTGTAGTAACAGAATACTCTTCTTCTTTCTCTCTGATTCTCTCTCTATAGAATTCCCTTGTGAGTCGTAGTGAATTGGTGATAATGAAAGAAGAATTAAGCTTCTATTTATAGAAGATTTCTAGCTTAGCCCTTGAAATGTGAAAAAGCAAGTGGCTTGACGACTGGTGATGTGAAAAGAAAAGTGGTTTGACGCTTGTAGTGTAAAACAACAAGTGGTTTGATGCCTGTAATGTGAAACAATAAGTGGTTCGACGCCTGTAATGTGAAACAACAATTTGTTCGACGCCTGTAATGTGAAATGACAATTGGTTCGACGCCTGTAATGTGAAACGAGAATTGGTTCGACGCCTATAATGTGAAACTCTAATTGGTTCGACGCCTGTAATATGAACGGCAAGTGGTTTGACGTCTGGTAAATGCAATTATGAGGAAAGTGACTCTTAGATGAGGACATATGGGCCCCCATAAAATAAACCAAACTAACCACAGACGTCTCATAATAGACTTCTTATTTATAACAAGGATTGAATAAATATTACCACAAATCATTTTATCTTCAATCAAGACCTATTTAATCTTTCAACAATTATTCATCATTAATATTATAACTCACAATATTTAACAACCAGATCATTCCCAAGAAATAGGGGGCTTTCCGATAAGGATTTCTCCCTATCATGCGCAATTAAATTAGGTGACCAAACCTCTCCTCGATGAACTTTCTAGACATCGTCAATATTGCAAATAATAATATGAATAACTTTTTCGTCTCAATTATTGATTTAATAATATATAATATTATGCAGATGATACTATGATAATAATTGAATCAATAATATGAGATACTATGCAGCAATTACTGTAGCAATAATTGAGTATAACTGAGTGGCTTCTTACGTAAGCATCAATAATTAATATCGTGTGCTACTATGCAACCACGCGTATTACAGTACTTTTACCACCGGGTATTTCAACAGTTAACGGTAAAACTTTCGCCGTTATTTTTATAAAAAGATATTATTGTCGTTTTCTAACTCCGATAATAATTCTGTTGTGCGGTCCACAAATGATTGTGCCATCATACGAATATTCTCCGATAAAAAGAATATTCCTCGACCAAATGAATATTTTATAACAACTTGCTTACTTTGCAAAATCTATAAATATTACCCACAACTATAACATTATATCGAATCCACACCCTAATATTCAAAATGATATTTAGAGAAAAATAATCTTTATTTATGAAAGTTGGGGTCTTACAACCTCCCCTTCTTATGAAATTTCGTCCTCGAAATTAGGGTACATACCTGGTATGTCGAAGAGGTGAGGATACTTTGACTTCATTTCAGATTCTAATTCCCAGGTCATTTCCTCAACATCGTGGTTTCTCCATAAAACTTTGACTTGAGGTGTAACCTTGGAGCGTAGAATATGTTCCTTCTTATCCAAGATTTTAATAGGTACCTCTTTGTACGTTAAATCTTCCGCTATCTCATCTGGTTTTAACTCAATAATGTGGTTCGGGTCTTCCACATATTTACGTAACATGGATATGTGAAAAACGTTATGAACACGAGACATACTTGGCGGTAAGGCGAGTCTATAAGCCACAGTTCCTACTCGATCAAGGATTTCAAATGGGCCAATGAATCGAAGATTGAGCTTTCCTCTCTTTCCAAATCTTGTAACTCCTTTCCATGGAGCAACACGTAACAACACATGTTCTCCAACATTGAATTCTACATCCTTTCGATGAAAATCAACATAACTCTTTTGTCGATCTTGTGAGGTCTTTATACGTTGCCAGATTATTTAAATATTTTCCTTATTCATACGTACCAATTCCGGTCCCAACAACGTTGCTTCACCCACCTCATCCCATCATACAGGAGAACGACACTTTCTTCAATACAAGGCCTTGAACGGAGCCATGCCGATACTTGCTTGATAACTGTTGTTGTAGGAAAACTCCACCAATGGTAAGAACTTGTCCCAACTTTCCTTGAAGTCAAGGAAACAGAGTCTTAATAGATCTTCAAGAGTTTGAATAGTCCTCTTTGACTGCCCGTTCATTTGAGGATGATAAGCCAAACTAAATCGTAAATCTGTGCCCATAGCTTTTTGCAAACTAACCCAAAATCTTGAAGTGAATCTTGGGTCTCAATAAGAAACTATGGATACTGGCATACCATGCAATCTTACAATCTCGTTTATGTAAATACGAGCAAGACGTTCAAGTGTATAAGTTTCTCGTATAGGTAAGAAATGAGCCGACTTGGTCAATCTATCAACAATGACCCAAATCGCATCTATGCCTTGAGAAACCTTGGGAAGATCGGTAACGAAATCCATGGTAATGTGCTCCCACTTCCATTCTGGAATTTCAAGTGGTTGCAATGGACCTTTTGGTTCTTGATGCTCCGCCTTGACTCGTTGACAAGTTAGACACCTTGAGATAAACTTCGCGATCTCTCTCTTCATATTACTCCACCAAAATGTATGTCGAAGATCATGATACATTTTGGTACTCCCAAGATGGATTGCAAACGGTGTGTTGTGCGCCTCCATCATGATTTTATACTTCAAGTCAGAATCGTTATGAACACAAAGTCTGGAGTTGACTCGAAGTATTCCTTCTTCATCGATTCGTGCTTCTGGGATAGCACCTTCTTACACTTTCTTTCTCATACGCATCAACTCTAGGTCTATAGCTTGAGCAGCTTTAACTTTATCGATAAAAGTCGGTTCAACTCGTATGTTAGCCATCATCACGTGGGTCCCTGGAGTCTTTAACTCTATCTACATCCTTTGCAAGTCATATAAAATGGGCCTTTGCGTTGACAATATCGCACTCATACCCGCATATGATCTTCTACTCAATGCGTCAGCTACAACGTTCGCTTTACCAGGATGGTATTAAATGGTATGATCATAATCATTCAACAGTTCAAGCCAACATCGTTGCCTTATGTTGAGTTCCTTTTGGGTGAAGAAATATTTGAGTCTTTTATGATCCGTAAAGATCTCCACTTTCTCCCCATACAAGTAATGCCTCCAAATTTTAAGTACGAAGACAACAGCTGCCAACTCTAGATCATGAGTAGGATAATTCCTCTCATATTCTTTGAGTTTCCGAGAGGCATAGGCTATGACTTTCCCATGTTGCATGAGAACACATCCTAACCCTTTACCCGAAGCATCACTGAAGATGACATATCCCTCCGTACCAGATGGTATTGTCAGAACATGTGCTTAAATGAGTCTTCTCTTGAGTTCTTGAAAAATCTTCTCACATTCCTTGCTCCAACCGAATTTTGTATCTTTTCGAGTCAGCTGAGTTAATGGAGTAGCGATTCGAGAAGATCCTTCCACGAATCTCCGATAATAACCAGCTAAACCGAGAAAGCTACATACTTCGGTCACTGACTTAGGTTGCTCCCAGCTTTGAATTTCTTCAATCTTTGCCGGATCAAAAAATATTCCATGATTTGATATCACATGCCCAAAGAATGCTACTTCCTCAAGCCAGAACTCGCATTTTTTCAACTTGGCATAAATTTTGTTTTCACAAAGCTTTTGGAGTATTAGCCTCAAGTGTTGCTCATAATCCTCACAAATTTTGGAGTATATGAGGATGTCATCAATAAAGACGACCACAAAGTGATCCAAATATTCCTTGAATACTCGGTTCATCATATCCATGAAGGCAGCATGAGCATTAGTCAATCCAAAAGACATAACTAGGAATTCTTAATGCCCGTACCGAGTTCTGAAAGTCGTCTTTACAATTTCATCGGTTCTCATCTTTAACTGATGATATCCGGAATGAAGATCGATCTTTGAAAAGAATTTAGCACCTTGCAACTGGTCAAACAGGTCATCAACGCGAGGCAACGGGTATCTATTTTTGACAGTGACATAGTTCAACTCTCGATAATCAATACAAAGTTGCATACTCCCATCTTTCTTTTTCACGAATAGAACAGGAGCACCCCAAGGAGACGTACTAGGATGAATGAAACCGATGTCTAACAACTCCTACAGTTGGGTCTTTAACTCCTGAAGTTCAATAGGAGCCATTCGATATGGGGCGTTGGAAATGGGTTTTGTACCGGGTTCAAGGTCGATAAAAAATTCAATTTCACGCTTTGGGGGTAGGCCAGGAAGTTTTTCAGGGAATACGTCAAGAAATTTATTAACAACAGAAATATCATTCAAATTTGACGTATTTTTGTTTAAATCTGTGACTTGAGCTAAGAAAGCTTGACATCCATTTTTTAATAAACGAATAACTGTATGGCTTGAGATGACAGTGATTGATTTTAATAGTTTGGTTGCTTAAATTCGCATAATAGGTTGGTTAGGAATATGAAAGCTAACAACCTTAAAAAAACAATCAATTTTTTGCATGATGAGTAGTTAACCAATCAATCCCTAAAATCACGTCAAATGCAAGTATTTTCAATGAAATAAGATCGACAGGTAATGTGAGGGTACCGATTTGAACCAAACAAGACTTATAAACAGTGGATGTAATGAAGGTTTTTCCCAACGGAGTTTCCACAGATATGTCAAAGTCTAATTTCTCTGGAGTCAAATTTAAACGTTGAGCGCAAGTAGGAGAAATAAAAGAATGGGTAGAACCGGTATCAAAAAAGGTATAGACTTTGCTAGAGTTTATGATAAGCTTACCCGTGATGACCTCGTTCGGGTTCCTTGCTTTATGGGAGGTCACAACAAATGCTCTCCCTTGAACTACTGGTTTTGACTTTTATGGGATGACCTTTGGTGCCTCCATCCCAGCTAGACTTGCCTTCCCTGAATGAAAAAATCGAGCTAGGTGACCTTCTCTTCCACAATTGTTACACGTTTTGGACAGCTGCGCACAGTTTGGACTAATATGTCCCTCCCCTCCGCATTTGAAGCATATGATAGGTGGTCGTTCTCCTTCCTTAACAACGGGTGTTGATGCTGACATCTTTCCATCATTGTTGAATCTCCTCTTCCTGAAATATCCATTCTTATTGTCTTGGCCATGATTACCACCAATGTGGTTACCATTTCTGGCATGTTGATTCCCTCCACGTTTGTTGTCACCGCTTCGATGACTGCTGTAACTGGTATTATCATTTTGACGGCTGCTTTCTCTTGGTTGGGTTGACTCGTTATCCACTCCAATAACTGAGCCCTATTTACAACATCTTAATACAAACACAGTTTATGAGAAATTAGATATTGACGTATCTCGTGTTTCAAACCTCTTAGAAACATCCGCGTCATTCTCTCCTCATTATCAACCAAGGTGAGACGTAAACCGGGACAACTCGGCAAACTTAGCTTCGTACTACGACACGGTCATATTGTTCTGTTTCAACTTGATGAACTCTACCTCTTTCATGTGACAAATACTTTCGGGAAAGTACTTGTCGTTGAATAGTTCTTGGAACTTCTCCCAAGACATCTTCATTGCGGCAGGTTGAGTACGTTTTACCGATTCCCACCAGTAATCTGCTTCTCCTCGCAACATAAAGATGGCAAAGGGAACCTTTTGCTCCTCGGAGCATCCCAAGACATCAAATATCTTGGTGATCTGCTTTATCCACATTTTCGCCTTAAGTGGTTTTCGCTCTCCAATAAACTCTGGTGGTCCGAGCTCCTTGAACTGTTTAGCGGTGACCGTCCTTGAGTTTCTAGTGTTTCAACCTACATTTTGGACAGGAGCCGCTCTCGCTCTGTTGTTGCATGAATTGCATAAAGCCTCTGAACATTCCATCGTTCATCATTTGATCGTTGTTGTTTACTTGAGGATTATTGTCTTCTTGTTGAACATTATCCTGTTTATTGATCTATGGTGACTTAACGGTCTCCTATGCTCCATTCCTATTCTCAATATTCTCGGATGTCATTTTCAAATACTGCCACAAAACAAGGGTTAATTGACCTGCAACATATTATCCCTATACTCTGACCGGCCAATTAAATACCAATTAAACTTAGGTAGGTCATACTAGCGAAGGAATTCCCCGTCTCTCCCCTCCTAGTTCTTGTCTCACATCTCAGCCAGGGATCATATCCCTAAGCTTTGATACCAACTGTGACGCCCCCAAAATAGGTATACATCACCCATCTTGAGTCGCCAAATACATGGTACAAAATTTAAATACAAACTTCATTGATACAATACGACAAAACGTAGTTGAGAGTTTCAACACGAAAAATGTCTCGTAGAGAGTATACAAACTCAAATAAAGTCCTCAATACATTTATTATCACACTATTTCATAGAATAGTGAGGACAACTAATGCTATCATCTGGACTGTCACTCCGTTCCCTGACTAGTCCCGGCTACATTCTCAATTCCTGAATAGAACAATGAAAGCAAAAGGGTGAGCTCAACTATCCCAGTAAGAAATATTATGACTAAGATAATGTAGAATAATTTATCGTTAGCCTTCAACAGTGTTAAACTGATAAAATATAGCAAACATCAAGTTTAACTGCAGCGGAACAAGCAATCCATTAGAAGAGTCATGTAGAGCATAAAATCTACTATCTTCTATGATTTAAAAAGGTTTTTCATCACTTTTATCGCTGAGACTCAACTTAATAAATAATCCACATCATCGAATCACCCCTGCACTACGGCCAAGGATATTCGTGTATTCATCAATGGTCATGACCATGCCAACAACTGTCCATCAATGCACTACGGGTGAATGAGGACTTTTACCACATCAGTTGTAACATTAGGGTCATGATTATACCAAATAATCCCTGGTCATAATCATACCAAGTCCATCTATGCACTACAGGCCACAGATGACTTTCAACATATTATAAACAAGAGGATGATGACAATGATATAAGAATTCAATAAAACAAGTTCAAGGATAAATTTTTAAAGATTTATAATTTAATTTATCTAGAAATCAATAACGTCCAAATTGCCAACATGATACTGCTTTGTGGAGTAAAATTCAAGAATAATATTGTATCAAAAATGATTTGGCTCGAAAAGTAATCAATTTTTGTCATGAATAGTACCCCGGGTGAATAGTAACCGAGTGAATAGTACCCAATGAATAGTAACTTCGGGAATAGTAACCCGACATGAAAAAGTTAAAACTTATCAAGAATGCTCAAAATAATATTTCAATGAAAAGATACTAGATGTAGCGCAAATATCAAGGATATTCTACTAATTTATGGAGTGTAGAATTTGAAATCTGAAACGAAATAATATTACTTACATACTAAAGAGTATAGAAGAAAATATTTTTTAATACGAATACTGAACAAAAATAATATCCCTTTGGAATACGAAAGAAATAATACCCCTTACCTTAGTAGGAAATTGGCTACTAAAATAGTGTAGTAACAAAATACTCTTCTTCTTTCTCTCTAATTCTCTCTCTATAGAATTCTCTTGTGAGTCTTAGTAAATTGGTGATAATGAAAGAAGAATTAAGCTTCTATTTATAGAAGATTTCTAGCTTAGCCCTTGAAATGTGAAAAAACAAGTGGCTTGACAATTGGTGATGTGAAAAGAAAAGTGGTTTGACGCATGTAGTGTGAAACAACAAGTGGTTTGACGCCTGTAATGTGAAACAACAAGTGGTTCGACGCCTGTAATGTGAAACGACAATTGGTTCGACGCCTGTAATGTGAAACGACAATTGGTTCAACGCCTGTAATATGAAACGACAATTGGTTTGATGCTTGTAATGTGAAATGACAATTGGTTCGACGCTTGTAATATGAACGACAAGTGGTTTGACGTCTGGTAAAGGAAATTACTATTGACGAAAGTGACTCTTAGATGATGACATATGGGTCCCCATAAAATAAACCAAACTTACCAAAGACGTCTCATTACAGACTTCTTATTTATAACAAGGATTGAATAAATATTACCACAAATCATTTTATCTTCAATCAACACATATTTAATCTTTTAACAATTATTCATCATTAATATTATAACTCACAATATTTAACAACCAGATCATTCCCAGGAAATATGGGGCTTTCTGATAAGGATTTCTCCCTATTGGCGCGCAATTAGGTGACCAAACCTCTCCTCTCGACAGAACTTTCTAGACATCGTTAATATTACAAATAATAATATGAATAACTTTTTTGTCTCAATTATTGATTTAATAATATAAAATATTATGCGGATGATCTTCGTGATAATAATTGAATCAAGAATATGAGATCTTATCGCAATTAATTATCAGAAAGCAATAATTGAGTATAACCGAGTGGCTTCTTTACGTAAGCATCAATAATAAATATTGTGGTGCTACTACGCAACCACGCCAGACATTCTTGTTTTTTACCACCGGGTATTTCTGTGACACCCCCAAATCTGGGTACTTCAATTACATGGGATTTGGTGTTCACTGTACAAATATCATCTATCCATCTACCCATAATAAATGCAAGCCATGCAATAGATAGAATAAAAATCTTCCCCTTAAGGGTTACAACATCTGAATAATAATAATACAATCCCAAGTTAAACTAACCTTAAACATCTGTGCGGAATCATAAATAAATAAGTCTTAAAGAACATCATTAACTCAAGTCTTAAACATAAATACATCATCTAATAAAATAACAAGTCTTCATCACTTGTTAACTTTGCCCTTGCCTTTACTAGTGGAAGGTTCATCAGTTCTTTCATTCTTATCTGCAATGTTATTATTAAGCAAGAGTGAGCAGTATTGCCCACAAGTATAATAATGAAATAACAGTATAATAACATTCGAATAAATCAAAGACATCTGAATAAAAGCTCAACTTTTGAATCAAGAATGAATAGCAAGAATCAAAAGAATTCTGAGGGTCATAAGACCTTGAACTATGTCCTAGGTTATCATGGGTTATACTTGAAACCTTTAACAATCATAAGACTATGGACCTTTACTACTGCACTTAGGGGGATCAGCCCTTAGTACCATCTCGCGTGCCTAATATCTTAACGCTTAACGATAAGTAAATCCCTTTGCGGGGTTGTTCATCTCGGTTTGACATTCGAGTCCGCACTCAAAGGAAGTTTGGTTTGGATAATTCAATAAGGGTTCAAATTTAGAACGTTCATCAACTAAGGACTAGTTGAATCAATAAAGTTCACTAGTCTAATAAGGTTCAACAATAATGATATTCGATTTGAATAATAATCTCAAGAAGTATACAAAAGAACAATTATTGTATAACTGAATCATGCTTTGAAAAGATAATAAATCTTTAATATAACAATTGAACTTGAATAATAGTAACGATAATTTACTCGAGGTAACTAATAACTTGAACAATAATATGACAAGTAGGGTTAGGAAACTTTTGCGTATGTGAAAGCTAAACGATTATTACTTCGTTCACCACAAATCCTACACACATACCATATTTATTCATAACATTCATTAGTTACATTTTCACTTAATTATTTAATATAAACTCCACTTTATTTAACAAATCATTACCTTTCTAATTTAATTACTTAATTAAATTAAAATATTTTCATTCTATTACTATTATTACACGCTTGAATAAATTATTTCATAATAATTTCCATCGAATATTTATTTTATTCCATAAATATCTCAATTAAAATATTTACTTTATTTTATAAATATTTTAATAATAATTTTCATCGAATATTTATTTTATTCCATAAATATCTCAATTAAAATATTTAATTTATTTTATAAATATTTTAATAATAATTTTCATCGAATATTTATTTTATTCCATAATATCTCAATTAAAATATTTAATTTATTTTATAAATATTTTAATAATAATTTTCATCGAATATTTATTTTATTCCATAAATATCTCAATAAAAATATTTAATTTATTTTATAAATATTTTAATAATAATTTTCATAAAATATTTATTTTATTTTATTTATTTTTATTTTATTTATTTATTTTTTCACGTAGGTGGTGGTAATTTAGTTTAGTAGCGCATGGCAGCGAAGGGTTACCTATGCTCATTTTCTGTGATTCTGGATTCATGAACATAACAAGGCCAAATTAGGCAAAAATCAATCATGGTAAAATTATACATGAATATGGCCATAACTTTCAATTAGTTATTTTTACACGAATTTAGACTTACCCAATCATCGTAATACATATATAATCATTACTTAACCCATCTAGCATGATTTTTAACAAGTTACAACACATAATTTGCAAAATCAACACATTTACTTCTACTGTTCTTGATGTTCTTGAAGGTTTTGAACATAAAACATAATTTCAACACTACGGATTCGTTATAACACCGAATCCGTTCAATTAAAGTTTGGTCTCTTCATATTAACATGCATAATAATATAAAGGTGTAAATTTTACAAAAACATTTATGTTTGACATACTAAATCACGTATAAGGGCCATATGGCCAAAACCCAAACTCTGTAAATTTTTGAAATATCAAGTCATCATATTATGAAACTTATGATATGGAATCATGCAATATATATATAAAACATGCTATTATGACATAAAATCACGTGTATAACACATAGTCAATACACTTTCCAACCACAGAGAATTTTACAGAAATTGGAGAGCCATATTTTATAACATTAAGTGACGTATAAAAGAATTGGGTTAAAGGGATTACCCAAGCATAGAATTAAAAGAAGATGAATTCCTTCTTAGATGACTCTCACAATCCTCTAAAAAAAACTCTGAATTCTCAACTCTTTCTCTGTATCTCTCTCTATTATATTTTCTAGACTTAGGCAATTAATGAAGAAGAATAAAGAGAAGACGTATAATAATTAAGCCAACTGACGCGTATAATGGTCAGTTACTCCAATAGTGGGTAACTGCTTCTAACTCCCCATAGTGCCTTGTTTGGCTAGCAAGAATAGATTTTAAAACCATTTAATTTAATAAAGCTTTATCATATAGTTTAATTAATGTCACATTCCTTCATAAAATAAATCAATATTTTATTTTCTTTAAATAAAATATAATAAATTCTCATAAATTCACATAGTCACATAATTAAATTTCTCATTAATAAATAATATCAAATTATTAACTCTCTAATTAATAGTTAAATTAATTAAAATAACATCATGCTTAATTAAATATTTCATTTAATTCAATAAGCTCACATAATTACATATTTGAATAATAATTATTCTCTACATTAATTTAATAAATGTAACACATATAATTAAATTAATCTACCACAATTGCATCAATTAATTATTTAATCTAATAATTTAAATCATCGAAAATATTTATTTACTTCATTAAATATTAAAATTAAATTACAAAAATCTCGTTTGTCACATCTTCCCCTCACCCCCTTAAAAGGATTCTGTCCCCAGAATCACGACTCAATAAATTCGACCCGTTACATTCTCCCCCCCCCCCCCCTTACAAAGATTATGTCCCCAGAATCGCTTACACATAATTAAGTAAATAAATGAGGGTATATCTTCATCATATTCTCTTCGAGTTCTCACGTAGCTTCGTCAGCATTGTGGTTCCTCCAAATTACCTTAACAGAAGGTATAACTCTATTTTTGAGAACTTGTTCTTTTCGGTCGACAATTTGGACAGGAATTTCTTCGTAAGGTAAGTCTTTCTCAAAATGCAAGGGTTCGTATTCAATTACATGCTTGTAATCGGCTTTGTATGGTCGTAATACAGAAACATGGAAGGCGTTGTGGACATTCTCGAGTCTTTGGAGGTAAGGCTACCTCATACGCAACTTCTCCGATTCTTCTCAGTACTTCAAATGGTCCAATGAATCTTGGGCTCAATTTCCCTTTCTTTCTGAACCTGATCTTTCCCTTCCAGGGAGAGACCTTCAAGAAAATGTAACTACCTTATTCAAACTCGATAATCTTACGATGTGGGTCAGCATATTTCTTCTGTCGATCTTGAGCCGCTACCAGTCGTGCTCGGATCACTTTGACTATTCTAACATCTCTTTGTACTCAATTCGGCCCTAGCAATTGTCTCTCACCAACTTCATCCCAAAGAAAGCGGAGTTACGGACTTTTGTAGTATATAACGCTTCGTAGTAGGCGGCATACCAATACTAGCGTGGTAACTTGTTGTTGTAGTAGAACTCTACTAACGGTAGGTGATCATCCCAATTTCCTTTAAAATCCATCACACAGGCTGTTAGCATATCTTCTAATGTTTGAATCGTTCTCTCACTCTACCCGTCTGTTTGAGGGTGGTAAGTTGTACTCATTCGCAATTGCGTACCCATGCATTCCTGTAGAAGTTTCCAGAAGTTCGATATAACACGCGGATCTCTATCAGAAACAATTGACACCGGCACTCCATGTCTCGAAACGATTTCTTTTACGTATAACCTTGCCAACTGATCTAAGTTGAATCTGATTTTGATCCGAAGGAAGTGTGCAGATTTCGTCAGTCGGTCAACGATAACCCATACTGCGTCGTAGCCTTTCTGAGTGGTCGGAAGGCCAACCACGAAGTCCATTGTAATATGTTACCATTTCTATTTTGGGATCTCTAATGGTTGTAGCAATCCACTCGGTCTCTGATGTTCCTTTTTCACTTTCTTACAGGTCAGACACTTGGCAACACATTCTGCAACATTATGTTTCAAATTCGGCCACCAAAAATGTTGTCTAAGATCTTGGTACATCTTGGTACTACCAGGGTGAATCGAATATCGTGAACTATGAGCCTCGCTCAAAATATCTTCCTTAATCTCTTGTACTGGTGATACCCAAATTCTACTCTCAAATCTCAGTATTCCTTCCTTATCCATCTTAAATCTCGATTCAGTTCCTTCAGATATCTTCTTTGTCACCTTTTTACATTCATCATCCTGAAGTTGAGCCTCTTTAACTTTATCTAGTAGAGTTGTACCAGATTGCATCTGAAATATCTTCTCATCGATCTCCATAGGATACTTCACTTCCAACTCCAGTTTCTCCATTTCTGCAATTAACTCCTCCTGAGCAGTCAACATCGTCAATTTCTCCCGACCATTTCTACTTAAGGCGTCGGCAACCACATTTGTTTTATCCGGATGGTATAAAATCTCACAGTCATAATTCTTAATTAATTATAACCATCTTCTTTGACGCATATTTAAGTCCTTCTGTGTGAAAATATATTTCAGACTCTTATGGTCCGTATATATTTCACACTTCTCCCCGTAGAGATAATGCCTCCAAATTTTTAAAGCAAAAACAACTGCAGTAAACTCTAAGTCATGGGTCGGATATCCCTTCTCGTAATCCGTCAATTGTCGTGATGCATACGCAATGACTTTGCCATTTTGCATCAGCACACAGCCAAGTCCTTTATGTGATGCATCACTATAAACAACAAAATTTCCTGTATCATCCGGAAGAGATAACACAGGGGCCGTACTCAACCTCTTCTTCAATTCTTGAAAACTTTACTCACACTTATCCGTCCAAACAAATTTCACAGCTTTTCGAGTTAAATTCGTTAACGGAGTTGCGATCTTGGAAAAGTCTTGTATGAACCTTCTATAATATCCTGCCAATCCAAGAAAACTTCGTACTTCCGACGGCGTCCTCGGCTGATCCCAGTTAATCACGGCTTCGACTTTGGATGGATCTACCAAAATTCCATTTTTTTCGATCACGTGCCCAAGAAATTACACTCGTTCAATCCAAAATTCGCATTTAGAAAACTTAGCATACAACTTTTCCCTTCTAAATACTTCCAATGTTAATCTCAAATGCTCTTCGTGTTCTTCTTTGGTTTTCGAATAGACCAAAATGCCATCTATAAATACCACTGCGAACTTGTCCAAAAATGGCTTGAACACACCATTCATTAGTCCTATAAATGCTGCAGGAGCATTCGTAAGACCAAAAGACATTACTAAAAATTCATAGTGGCCATATCGCGTTCTGAACGCTGTCTTTGGTACATCCTCTGGCCTCACCTTCAGTTGATGATAACCGCTTCTCATTTCTATCTTGGAAAAGTTTCTTGCTCCTTTCAATTGATTAAACAAGTCATCGATCCTCGGTAATGGATATCTGTTCTTAATCGTGACCTTATTTAGTTATCTGTAGTCAATGCAGAGCCGCATCGATCCGTCCTTCTTTTTCACGAATAACACCGGCGCTCCCCACGGCGATACGCTCGGTTGAATGTACTTCTTGTCCAACAATTCTTGTAGTTGTACCATTAATTCCTTCATCTCTACTGGTGCCATTCGGTATGGTGCCTTTGATATTGGAGCAGTTCCTGGCGCCAAATCGATCACGAAATCTACCTCTCTATATGGTGGAAGTCCTGGCAAATCGTCTGGAAATACGTCGACGAAGTCCCTCACAATCGATATTTCTTCTACCTTCGGATTCTCTTTTCGACTGTCGACTATGTAAGCTAAGTATCCTACACAGCCTTGTTATAAGACCCCAACTTTTTGAATAAAGATTAAATTTTCTCGAAATATATTTTTGAATATTATGGTGTGGATTTGATATAATGGTATAGTTGTGGGTAATATTTACAAATTTTGCAAAGTACGCAAGTTGTTATATAATATTCGATTGGTCGAGGAATATTCGTTTTAACAGGGAATATTCATACAACGGCACAATCATTGGTGAACCCCCACAACGGAATTATTGTCGGATTGAGAAAACGACAAAAATACTTTATGAAAATAACGGCGGAAGTTTTACCGTTAACTGTTGAAACACCCGGTGTTAAAAGTACTGATGTCTGGCGTGGTTGCATAGTAGCACACGATATTGATTATTGATGCTTACATGAGAAGTCACTCAGTTATACTCAATTATTGCTATAGTAATTGCTGCATCATATCTATCATATTATTAATTCAATTATTGTCACATTGTCATCTGCATAAAATGTTTTTTATTAAATCAATACTTGAGACGACAAAGTTATTCATATTATAAATAATAATATTTACAATGTCTAGAAGTTCTGTCAAGGAGATGTTTGGTCACCTAATTGCGCGCCAATAGGGAGAAATCCTTATTGGAAAGCCCCCTCTTTCCTAGGAACGACCTGATTGATAAATATTGTGAGTTATAATATTAATGATGAATGTTGTTCGGAGTTGAATTTGGAGACGCGGACGTGATATTTGAGTCCGGAACGACGAAATTAGTAAAAATAGTCTATAAACACAAAATTTTCTGGGATTCACTATTTGGTCAAAAAGTCAGCAGTTGACTTTTTTGGGAAAAGTCAAACTTCAAAATTTCAAATTTTATATTTTTGATAAAAAATAGTTTCATTATGTTTGAATTGTTTGTGTTAGTGAAAATCGACATTTATTCCGATGATAATTGATGTCTAGGGGTTATATTGGTAAATCGGGTAATTTATCGGATAAATGAGCAATTAATTGCTACTAATTCACATGCTTATATAACTATTTGTTCGCATATGTGTACTATTGAATCACATTATTTACTATTAGGGGAGTTGGTGCAAGATTGATAATACTTGCATGACTAAGTTAAAAATAGAGGTATAGATGGAGGTACTATACTGAAATTCATTTTTTTCACATGATTATACTATTGATTCACATTATTTACTATTAGGGGAGTTGGTGTAAGATTGATAATACATGCAGGACTAAATTAAAAATGAAAGAAAAGTTGGAGGTATTGTACTGTAATTTTCGAGCCCCAAAACTTGCAATTATGGAAACTATATTTTCCTATAAATAGAAGCTCATACTTCCTTCATTTCTCACCAATTCACAAAAGCTTTAGAGCGATTATTATAGAGAGAAATTATAGAGAGAAAGAAGAAGAGAAATCTGCTACCTCACTATTTCAGTATCCAGTTTTTTTTCCAAGGTAGGGAGTATTATTTCTTTCTTATCTATGAAGAGAACTTCTGTTATTCCATCCTTTATTATTCTATTGGAATAACTTTGTATAATGCAGCTACCCTATACTTGGTGAAATTCTTACATTGTTCCATTCTTTATCATTCATTGGAACATCCTATTCATGCGTTCTACGTCGGACTGGTTCCGCTTTCTTTATTATTCTGTTGTAATATCACATGCATGCGTTTTACTGTGGGACCGATTCCATCTTTATTATTACATTGGAATATCACGCCTATCGTTCTACGCAGGACGATTCTGTCTTTATTATTCATTTGAATATCGTATGCATGCGCTTTTTCTGTTGGACTGATTCCGTCTTTATTATTCATTTGGAATATCTTGTCGATGTGTTTTCTGTGGGACTGATTCCGTTATTTATTATTCTGTTGGAATAACCTGCCTATGCGGTCTATCGCATGCTTGGTGATTTCTTTTGTTATTCCATTCCTTATTATACTTAGTTGGTTAAAGTTTTGACTTCTATACTCCATGAAATTAGTGGAATATCCTTGATATTTGCGCTTCATCCAAAGATCTTTTCATGGAAATATTCTTACGAGCATTCTTGAATTTTACTCTACAAAGCAAAGATCATGTTGACAATTTGGGACGTTATTAGTTCACGGATAAAAAATTCTTGAACTTGTTTTATTGAATTCTTATATCATTGTCATCATCCTCATGTTTATATTTTGTTGAAAGTCATCTGTGGCCTATAGTGCATAGATGGACGTGGTATGATTATGATCAGGGATTATTCGGTGTAATCATGACCGTAATGTTACAAATGACGTGGTAAAAGTCCTCATTGGCCCGTAGTGCATTGATGGACAGTTGTTGGCATGATCATGACCATTATTGAATACACAAATATTCTTGGCACGTAGTGCATGGATAATTGTTGTCGTGATACTAAAGAATATCCTTGGTCATAATGCAGGGGTGATTCGATGATGTGGATTATTTATTAAGCTGAGTCCCAGCGATAAAAGTGATGAAAAAACCTTCTAAATCATAAAAGATAGTAGATTTTATTCTCTACTTGACTCTTTTAATGGATTGCTTGTTCCGCTGCAGTTAAACTTGATGGTTGTTATATTGTATCAGTTTAACACTGTTGAAGGCTAACGATAATATATTCTGCATTATCTTAGTCATAATATTTCCTACTGGGCTAGTTGAGCTCACCCTTTTACTTTTATTGTTCTCTTCAGGAAATGAGAACGTAGCGAGGGGACTAGTCGGGAAGCAGGCGACGGACTAGATGATAGCATTAGTAGTCCTCACTATTCTGTGAAATAGTGTACTAATAATTGTAATAAGGACTCCTTTTGAGTTTGTATAATCTCTAGTAGACAATATTTGTATTCAAACTCACAGTTTATGTTTTGTCGTATTGTACACGACAGTTGTATTATTAAGTTGTATTTGAATTTATGTACCATGTAAGTGGCGACCCAAGATGGGTGACGTATACCTAATTTTGGGGGCGTCACACTTGTCTTAATAACTTCCTGGCCTGCATCATCGTCAGACAAGTCGCTTATCTAGGCGACTTGCTACCATAAAATACAACCTTTGACGGAGTCATAAGGTTAATACGCTTCTTTGGCAATCAATTACAGCCCCGTAATTGAATAACCAATCAATTCCCAAAATAACGTCAAATTCCCCAAGTCAAATAAGGATAAGATCTACGTTCATGATATTACCCTTAATATCCACTCTACAATTCTTATGTACGTACATAACAGGGATTATTTCTCTATTCGCAATTTCTATGTTCATGGGGTAATCCAATTCATCCTTAGGCAATTCTAAATTCTTGGCAAAGTCATCGGATATAAAGAAACAAGTAGCACCCGAATCAAATAAAACATAAGCATTAATTTTATTTATCGGAATGATACCTGACACCACATCACGGGATTGAACTGCATCTTGCACCATCATGTTGAAAGTCCGGGTGGTCGGTCGGTTTGTTGCAGTTGGTCCGGTGATGGTTAAGGCATTTCCACTGTTGTTTCCCTGGTTTCCTCCTAATCCTAACCCTCCCGATCCCTTCTTGGGACAGTCTTTTGCCAGATGGTCCTTTGAACCACAAGTGAAATAAGCACCCTTCTTTGGGTTTGGACAGTTTGGTGCTATGTGGCCTTCCTGACCACAATTGTAGCACACTCTTTTTCCTTTCATACAAACTCCCAGATGGGCTTTCCCGTAGGTCGGGCATGCTTCGATTCTTTTTTTCTGACTACCTTGCAGATTCCCCGATGATGAGCTGTCATTCCACCTTTTCTTCTGATTAAAATTACCACCTCCTGTGCCACTTCCACTAGTATTATTATTTCCTTCACCTTCACTCTTCTTCTTCTTCTTCTTCTGATCTTGATTGTATTTGGTCATCGCATCGCTTCCACCTTCAGCGAGGATGGCCTTTTCCAATACTCCGGCAAATGTGTTTATCTGAAACATTGATACTTTGTTGTACACCCAAGGTTTTAGTCCTTGCTCAAACCGTCTCGCCTTCCTCTCATCCATGTGAACTTGATACGGGGCGTACCTCGCTAACTCGTTGAATTTTGCCGCATAATCAGGTACGCTCATATTTCCCTGCTTCAATTCCAGAAATTGAACCTCCATCTAGTTCTGCGAGCTAGTTGGGAAGTACATCTCAAAAAACATTTCTTTAAATCTCTCCCAAGTAATTACAACTTCACCTCCTCGCACTTTGTTTGCTTGCCACCAATAGCTAGCCTCAGACTTCAGCATAAACGTTGCAAAAGCGGTCTTCTGGTCTTCTCTAACCCTAGCAATGTCGAAAACCTTCTCAATCTCCATAACCCACGTTTGAGCCTCGATTGGTTTCATGGAACCTTTGAACTCTGGCGGTCCCACCGCCTTAAAATCTTTAAACGTAGTGTTTGGTGGAGCTTGAGGTTCATTGTTCATTCCTCCAGCTATCAAATTAACCAACTGCTAAACAGGATTAGCATTGACATTATTGTTATTTGTTGACTCTTCCTGAGTTGGTTGACGTGGTTGTCTTCTTATAGGCAGCATATTTCTGTTAAGAATAATATATGCTTATTAAATCTCTATTAAATTCTCTAAATAGTTAAGACTTAACTCAACAATTTAATATAATCAGTTAACACATCATCTCAAATAACTTAATATATTTAATTCAAACTAAAAGTTTTACATCAAACGATAGCATATCTGCTATTTACATCCACCATCTTGAGATAAAGAATCTACAGGATTTAAATATTAAAATATTCCTTCGATCATAAACACATCAGAATTTATATATAAAAACTAATTAAGTCTTTCACATAATTAAACAAATTCTATTACTGTCTGTCAAGGTGCTAAATAGCCTTGCTACGCTCCTCATCCATTCGTCCTGCGATCCAGCATGTACGATGGAAGTCCTTCAAATCGGATGGGGTACCTCAAAACTCGATCTTGGGCCTCATCCATTGCATGATTAAGTGTAGAGTATGTCTCTCCAAGCTTCGCCTTCTTTGCACGACCGTCTTCTTCCGCAAGATCAGTAAGACGTGACTCTCTTACCCAGCCCTCCTCTGCTATGGCAAGCCTCTCTGAACTCTCTTTTAGATCCTTCTTCAACTTTTATATCTCTGCAGTCTTATCTTCGGTTTGACCCTTCTCATGGACCAAATCCCATTCTACATTTCTCAGTTGTGAGTGAAGAGTCAAAATCTCCCTCTCCTTCTCCTCTAGAGTAATATGCTGAATAACCGCTCGCTCAATCAAATCATGGACCTCGTCTCGTAACTCTACGTTATGGTCGTATAACGTGTCATACATCTCAGCATCAATGGAGTGCTGTGGAAACTACTCTTCTTCCTCTTCCTCGTCAAACTTCTCCTCAGGATCCTCCTTAGGATTAGTCTCAGGTTCATGCTCCTGACCAACAACGGTGATCAATGGAGATGACTCCCTCTGAACTAACTGTTCCCTAACGACATGTATGTCTCGGGGCTCCTCTTCTATAGGTACTATGGTTACTCGGGGTTCCTCCTCCCCTGCTCGATTAGTTCCTCCAACGTCAAACATCCTGACAACAAAAATTTGAGTTTTAGTTACTAAGTCATACTAGTGAGCACATAATTTTAACACATAAGCACATAAAGTCTTTTATTATCTTCAATGAATTACAAAAATTCATTTCCTAGAACTCGATAAGAGTTTTCCATCACTATGTTCTTTCTATAAGGCTATTACCTAAGGTTGTTCCCCCCACCTAAGGTTCATAACCTACATCTTTGATACCAACTTGTGACACGCCCAAATCCGGGTACTTCAATTACACGGGATTTGGTGTTCACTGTACAAATATCATCTATCTATCTACCCATAATAAATGCAAGCCATGCAATAGATAGAATAAAAATCTTCCCCTTAAGGGTTACAGCATCTGAATAATAATAATACAATCCCAGGTTAAACTAACCTTAAACATCTATGCGGAATCATAAACAAATAAGTCTTAAACAACATCATTAACTCAAGTCTTAAACATAAATACATCATCTAATAAAATAACAAGTCTTCATCACTTGTTAACTTTGCCCTTGCCTTTACTAGTGGAAGGTTCATCAATTCTTTCGTTCTTCCTTGCAATGTTATTATTAGCAAGAGTGAGCGAGATTGCCCACAAGTATAATAATGAAATAACAGTATAATAACATGCGAATAAATCAAAGACATCTGAATAAAAGCTCAACTTTTTAATCAAGAATGAATAGCAAGAATCAAAAGAATTCTGAGGGTCATAAGACCTTGAACTATGTCCTAGGTTATCAAGGGTTATACTTGAAACCTTTAATGACTCATAAGACTATGGACCTTTCTACTCGCATTTAGGAGGATCACCCCTTAGTACACCATTAATCGTGCACAATATCTTAACACTAACGCGATAAGTAAATCCCTTTGCGGGGTTGTTCATGTCGGGTTTGACATTCGAGTCCGCACCAAAGGAAATTTGGTTTGGATAATTCAATAAGGGTTCTGAAATTTAGAACGTTCATCAACTAAGGACTAATTGAATCAATAAAGTTCACTAGTCTAATAAGGTTCAACAATAATGATATTCGATTTGAATAATAATCTCAAGAAGTATACAATAGAACAATTATTGTATAACTGAATCATGCTTTGAAAAGATAATAAATCTATAATATAACAATTGAACTTGAATAATAGTAACAATAATTTACTCGAGGTAACTAATAACTTAAACAATAATGACAAGTAGGGTTAGGAAACTTGCCTCGTGCGTAGGCTAAACGATTACTACTTCCGTTCACCACAAATCCTACACACATACCATATTTATTCACGACATTCATTAGTTACATTTTCACTTAATTATTTAATATAAACTCCACTTTATTTAACAAATCATTACCCTTCTAATTTAATTACTTAATTAAATTAGAATATTTTCATTCTCTTACTATTATTACACTCGAATAAATTATTTCATAATAATTTCCATCGAATATTTATTTTATTCCATAAATATCTCAATTAAAATATTTACTTTATTTTATAAATATTTTAATAATAATTTTCATCGAATATTTATTTTATTCCATAAATATCTCAATTAAAATATTTAATTTATTTTATAAATATTTTAATAATAATTTTCATCGAATATTTATTTTATTCCATAATATCTCAATTAAAATATTTAATTTATTTTATAAATATTTTAATAATAATTTTCATCGAATATTTATTTTATTCCATAAATATCTCAATAAAAATATTTAATTTATTTTATAAATATTTTAATAATAATTTTCATAAAATATTTATTTTATTTATTATTATTTTTATTTTATTTATTTATTTTTTATCACGTAGGAAGTGGTAATTAGTTTTTAAACGCCATTGTAGAAGCAGGTTACCTATGCTCATTTTTTGATTAGTGATTGCTATTCATGAACATAACAAAAGCCAAATTAGGCCAAAAATCAATCACGTGTAAAATTATACATGAATATGGCCATAACTTTCAATTAGTTATTTTTACACGAATTTAGACTTACCCAATCATTGTAATACATATATAATCATTACTTAACCCATCTAGCATGATTTTTAACAAGTTACAACACATAATTTGCAAAATCAACACATTTACTTCAAATGTTCTTGATGTTCTTGAAGGTTTTGAATATAAAACATAATTTCAACACTACAGATTCGTTATAACACCGAATCCGTTCAATTAAAGTTTGGTCTCCTCATATTAACATGCATAATAATATAAAGGTGTAAATTTTACGAAAACATTTATGTTTGACATACTAAATCACGTATAAGGGCCATATGGCCAAAACCCAAACTCTGTAAATTTTTGAAATAGCAAGTCATCATATTACAAAACTTATGATATGGAATCATGAAATATATATATATATAAAACATGCTATTATGACATAAAATCACGTGTATAACACATAGTCAATACACTTTCCAACCACAGAGAATTTTATAGAAATTGGAGAGCCATATTTTATAACATTAAGTGACGTAGAAAAGAATTGGGTTAAAGGAATTACCCAAGCGTAGAATTAAAAGAAGATGAATTCCTTCTCAGATGACTCTCATAATCCTCTAAAAAAAACTCTGAATTCTCAACTCTTTCTCTGTATCTCTCTCTGTTATGTTTTCTAGACTTATGGAATTAGTGAAGAAGAATAAAGAGAAGATGTATAATAATTAAGCCAACTGACGCGTATAATGGTCAGTTACTCCAATAGTGGGTAACTGCTTCTAACTCCCCATAATGCCTTGTTTGGTTAGCAAGAATAGATTTTAAAACCATTTAATTTAATAAAGCTTTATCATATAGTTTAAATAATGTCAAACTCCTTCATAAAATAAATCAATATTTTATGTACTTTAAATAAAATATAATAAATTCTCATAAATTCACATAGTCTCATAATTAAATTTCTCATTAATAAATAATGTCAAATTATTAACTCTCTAATTAATAATTAAATTAATTAAAATTACATCATGCTTAATTAAATATTTCATTTAATTAAATAAGCTCACATAATTACATATTTGAATAATAATTATTCTCTACATTAATTTAATAAATGTAACACATATAATTAAATTAATCTACCACAATTGCATCAATTAATTATTTAATCTAATAATTTAAATCATCGAAAATATTTATTTACTTCAATAAATATTAAAATTAAATTACAAAAATCTCGTTCGTCACAATTTCAAGAGTTAACGGTAAAACTTTCGTAGCGTTATTTTTATAAAAAGATATTTTTCATTTTCTAACTCCAAATAATAATTACATTGTGGGGTCCACCAATGATTGTGCCATCGTATGAATATTCTCCGACAAAAAGAATATTTCCCGACCAAATGAATATTTTATAACAACTTTCTTACTTTGCAAAATCTATAAATATTACCCACAACTATAACATTATATCAAATCAATATCATAATATTCAAAATGATATTTAGAGAAAAATAATCTTTATTTATGAAAGTTGGGGTCTTACGCTATTGGCATCAACCTGATAGAAAGCTCGGACGGTGGTGACAATCCCAGCGTAACGGCAGGAAGAATCCAATGATGACAACCAAGGCAAGCTATCATCAGGTTAAAAATCAATAATCCCCAATGAGTCACTCGTAAAAAGAGAGGAACATCTTCGGTGGATATAAAGTCAGAAAGCACATCTAAAGATAAAAAACGTTGGTGACAGCCTCAACATCAATATTCAATGGTCTAAGCCATAGGAAAATCTCTACAACAGGGATTTTGAAAACATTTTTATAACTTGTCGTCGAATCAATCTCAATAGCACTGATGGACATTTCAAGCCATTGGCGACAACCCTAGCGTAGCATCGGAAAAGATCTGGTGATGAAAGCTTTGTAAATTACCATTTGAGTATACATCAAGGAAGTTCAGGGGAGACCATCATTGACAACTCCATCCCCAAAAAAAATGGCTGGGGCAGTCATGTCGTTGGAAATAACTCCAATAAAAAACATTCAGCATCTATAACATAATATCATGTTGCATTGCATGGCACCATTTAATCTTATCATATTTCAAGTGTCTAGTAATCTTTATCCTGTTCATTCCATTAGATTGCATAAACATGATAAAGAGGGGCATCTGTAGACAATGGAAATTTTGCGCTCCTATTACTAACCATGCAGGAGGGCAGAATAGTCTTTTGTCTTCCGGAGATAACCCTGGAAGTCAAGATCAAGTCAAACCCTTGAGACAAACCCAGGAGATCAAATCCAGCCCCAATGACAATCCCGAGAGATCAAGTCAAACCCCAAAGACAGCCCCGAGAGATCAACTCAAGCCCCGTTGACAACCCCAGGAGATAAAGTCAAACCCTTGACATAACCCCAGAAAATCCATTCAAACCCCGGGGACAACCCCGGGAGATCAAAATCAAACCCTGGTGACAACCCCGGGAGATCAAGTCAACCCCCGGTGACAACCCCGGGAGATCAAATCCAACCTCGGAGACAACCTCGGGAGATCAAGTAAAAACCCAGAGATAGCCCCAAGAGATCAAACTAACCTCTAAGACAACCCTGAGGACTGTCAAAAGTCAACAACAGTCCAATCTCGGAGACAACCTTGAGAAAAGACGGTTATAATTGCATCAAGCCCAGAACCAACCCCGGAGGGGAAAATAGTAATTTTTCCAACTCAACATCAATTCAGCCCAAATCACTGTAAAAGAAGTCATATAGAACCATAACATCAATCCCGAGTGAAAACAACATAAGACAGCTTAACGAATGGATTGTGAAGACTTCAAGATCTGGTTATGGACACATCTTCCTTATTTAGAAATTTTCAAATCCCATGTCATTGTATAGCTCTCTTCAAGGGCTTTCTGGAAGGTATAGCACGGCTCAATCAAATTCCCGAATTGAAAGTTATGAAGGTTTGAGCGTTGTATCTGAGTGCGCGTACTTCGAGATAATAGGACCCACGGGGCCTGAGCCCACCCAGACAGTAATAGGTAGACCCGCAGCTACTTTGGTCTATAAATAGACCCCCCCCATCAGCCATAAAAAAGAAGAAGAAAGGGAGAAAAAGAGAGAAAACCCTGTCTATTTCAGCTATTAACTCCTCCTATAGTGTTTCAAACTTCAATATTCTTATTTCTAAACACTTTTGTGTGTGTGTGTATATATATATATATATATATATATATATATATTGTAAGGTTTGTAATATTCAAGAACGCAATCAAATTGCAAAAATAAGCGGAAACGTGTAAAAATCAGAGTTTAAAATTTTACAAACCATATACCCGGATCACCCTTTATGCAAAATTATTAATTAAACGAAAAGATAACGAATAAGAATCATACCCTTGAAGATCGAGCTTCCTCGGTACAAGTTCACCTCCAATCCTTTTCGTTCAACTTGAATCCACCGGGTTTGGTTCCTTCTTTTGATCAACATTAGCCACCCAAATATTTGGCCTCTAGAGGTGATCCACCAAGGTAGAAGAATTTTCAAGAAGAAGGGGTATTGGCTCAAACCCTAGTTTTCTATCTCTATAGAAAAGAACGTACTCTCCAACAATTGGAATAACGTATGTTGTAAAGTCAACAACTCCCAACACCCATAATAAGACTCCTCTTATTTATAGATGTGGGCCACCCACCTTAACAATTAAGGAATTGGGTTTTATTTAATTAATTAAATTCTTTTAATTAATTAAGCTCCTAATCTTATTAGGGATAATTAATTAAACTCCTTTAACTAATTTTTCCTCCTAATCCTATTAGGAATAAATGAGAGTACTTATATTAAATTAATTCCTAAACTCTTTTAGAAATTAAAATAATAATAATTGTAATAATATTAATAAGACTCCTCTTATTAATTTATATTTAATATTTCTAAAATATTAAATAATAAATATTAAGCTATTTAATTTATTCTATCACCATAGATTAAATTAAATATACTTAACATATTATTACGATTATGCCATTAACTTCTTAAATAATTATTCTTCCTTTTATGGTGTGACCTTTTAGGTTCTCCATATTAAACCCGTTATTGTGAATAAATCAATTAAAACAATTCTAATCTTATTTAAATAAATAAATTAAACAATTAATTTATTTAAATAAATAATATTTATTCTACAATAGGATAAGCCTCCCTAGCGATCAACGACTTTCCGGATAATATAGATTTCAACATTAATCATAAAAGAACCTTTGAGTAAATAGTTAAAGACAATTCAATCCTTCCACCATACAATGTCCCAATTAAATATAAGACATGGAATTTTCGGCCAAGTCTTATTTTATTTAATTATATGTATTTCGACTCTTAAATGCACAACACTAAATAATGCAAATTAGAAACTCCTTTCTAATTTCATTCGCGCCGCCAAGGACTATTGGGTTGTTATTTATCGAATCACATAGGACATTTCTCTTCTTTTAATAAGTGGTAGATTCTTTATTGATCATACATTATCTCCATGTACAACTTATTATACCCAAGAATACCCTTTGATATACCCTAAGGGTCTTAAGGAATAAGTCAAAGTATAACTCATCATACACAAGATACTATGATGATCTCAAGTCCAAGGATCACTTAGACTACTATCACTACTGTGAATTCCCTCGACAAAGTAGTAAAACTCCATTAGGTATTCCTTAGCGAGCCACGTTCAGTGAACTTATTCTCTAATAAGCACCTATATACTTGCTTTAGTGTCTCCACACAAATGATCATGAGATTAATCATCCTCATCCAATGACCAAGAAACGTATGTACCAATCTATCCAGATTCGCTAATCCCCAATTTAGTAATCCAATGATTGGGAACTATTTTAGTTTTTAGCTTTCTAAGAATTTAGATCTCATTAGAATGATCATCATCATTATTCTAAAAGCATTGCTTAAAACTATGGGTTAATCACATATTATAAAACAGCATCATGTAGATAATTAAAAGCCTTTAATAAATTAATACTTTTTATTAATAAATGAATAAGATTGTTACAAAGTATATGCTTTATCATCAAACATGATTGGCTTGTGTGCATACTACTTTCAATCTCCCACTTGCACTAAAGCCAATCGCCATTGTATCTTATACTCTTCTTCTCTAAGTGACGATTATCTCCTTTGTTGGATAAGCTTTAGTTAATGGATATGTAATGTTGTTCATGAGAGTCCAGTATCTTTATAGTGATTTCCCATCTTTCAATGATTCTAATAATCAAATGAAAGTGCCACAACACATGTTTAGATCCAAGATGAGACTTAGGAACTATTCCTAGTTCTATAATGAACTTTTAATCCAAACAATCAACTTGCAGCTTCATTTATAGCTATATACTATGTCTTTATCACTAAACCAGCTACTCTTTGCTGTTTGGAACCTTTTAATTCACTGCACCACTGTTCAAGGTAACCCTTTACCTTAAAGTTGATTTTTCTGTCGTCTTGTGTGCATTCGAAAAACTTAAGTCATTAAGCCCTCTAGTTTTAATTAAGACCCACCATGAATATGATCACATCCTTAGTGCCAGTTAAGCACTTTAAGATGTTTTTCACTGATTCATAGTGAACTTCTCCATAATATGACTGATCAACATTAGGTCTCATACATTTCATTACATACATGATTGTCACTCATGCAACCTCTCTTTTCAGGAGTCTGTGGGGACTATTAAGAGAGATACACTCCATAGCTCATCGACATGAGACATCTCTTGGAGTTTGCCATGCTAAACAACTTTAGCATCAAATGAATATATGTTCCTTGGGTTAAGTCGAGCATCCTCTTGTATCTATCTATATAGATTTTATCCCCAATTAAGATACTCTTCCCAAACCATTCATGGAGGAATGTTTAGACAATTTTATCTTTACTGATTGTAGCATTAGTATGTCATTCCTTATCCGTAGTATATCAACATATAATATTAGGAATGTCACGGCGCTCCCACTGTCCCTTTTGTACACACTAGAACCCTTACCTCATCGTATGTAACTGGATCATCATCTTCTATGATGTGTACCTCATCATCATCATCTATGATGAATCCATACCTCCTAGGTATCTTCAGATTATTCATTTACGATTCGGGTTGTGGTACAATAGGTCTATCTATAGGTTCTTCTTATTTGACTTATAGTGTTTTGTGGTTCTTGAACTCTTCAAGATCTATTATCCTCCCACTAGCCCCTTCAATGATAAACACCTTTATCTTAGAAAGCGATGTGGTGTTTCATAATAAACACCTTTTGCTATGTAGGATTATAGAACATATGCCCTAAACTTACTTTAGGATGTCCCACAAATCTGTACATGTCAAATTTTGTCCCAAGCTTATCCTTTGAAACCTTTTCACATAAGTTGGACAACCTCTTATCTTAACATACTTAAGATTAGGAATCCTCCCTGTCCATAACTTTTATAGAGTCTTGGGGCCGGATTTTGAGGTTACCTTTTCGTTGATATGCGTACCATTTCTAGGACATGATCCTAGAAGGATCTTTGGAATGTCGGTAAAATCATTATGGACCGTACCATGTCCAACAAGGTATGATTTTTCCTTTCAGATACATCAATCAATTATTGCGTATCAGGAGGCGTCCATTATGTGAAAACCATTTGAGATGATCCAGAAACTTATTGCACAAGTATTTATTCCTTGATCTAATCAAAGAATCCTGATACTTTGCCAATTTGTTTCACTTTTGAATTCTTTGAACCTTTCAAATAATTCACACTTGTATTTCAGCAAATACACACATTCAACTCTTTGAATGATCGTCTCCTTTTCTTATACTAGTTTGTTCAATTTTCAAAACATATTTTTCACGTAAGTCAAGTATACAAAATTTATTAAGTAATATTCCAGTTCTATACAAAACATTATTATTATAAATAGAACAACAATTGTTCTTAATTATAATACCAAAGATTTCATTGTCCAACAATAAAATGGAAATAATTTTTTTTTAACAAGAACTGGAATACAATAACAACTTATTGTCTTAATAGATTTGCCCGTAGGCATTGCTAAACTATAAGTTTCTATGGCTAATATGGCAACCTTTGTTACATTTCCCGCACATAGGATTACTTATATTTGTTTAGCTTTCTACTTCTGCTTGGTCCCTTCATAAATCTATATTTATGATAACCAAAGTCGGTATCCAATACCCAAGTAGAACCTTGACTTAAAGAAAAATTTATTTCAATCATGAACAAAAACTGTATTTATAACCGAAACTTCACTAAGCTTCTTTGGTTAGCCTCTGCAAGACGCTTCTCGCAGTTTCTTTCCAGTGTCCAGGCTTATTGCAGTGGAATCAAGCTCCTTTGCTATCCGTATCAGTTTTGTACTTATTATCCTTTGTTTATGTCTTTCTATTTACCTTCTTTGAATCGTTCTTCTTTTCAGAAGATCCTTTGGCCCCTACCAGTAAAACTTGATCTTTCTTGGTTGGAAAGTGACTTTCAACATTTTTCAATATGTTAAGCAAATCAGTAAAGCTGATATCTAGCTTGTTCATATGAAAAATTCACAACAATTGTGAAAGGAGTCCGGGAGTGAGTGCAAGATCAAATCTTGGCTCAACTCTCCATCCATGACAAAACTCGTTGTCCTAATTGATCAATCAAATTGATAATGTTAAAGACTTTTGTCTATACTGTAGTGTCATTAGTCATTCTAGATCGGAAGAGCTCCTTAGATATCTGATATCAATTAGTCCTACTTTCCTCACCATCAACTACTTGATGTGCAGGAATATAGTAGGAGCATCCATAGTTTCATCTCGATCATTTGAAGCTCGTTACTCATGGATGTGAGAATGATGTATTGAGCCAACTGTGCATCATCTTGCCACTTTCTAAAAGTAGCAATCTCTTCCTCAGAGGCATTGTCTGCAACCATTGCAGGGATAGGCGTATTAAGGACATAAGATAGCTTTTCAAACTATGAGAACTATTCTCAAATTCCTTAACCAATCCGTTTAATTG
This sequence comes from Panax quinquefolius, assembly GCA_020205615.1. Lineage (NCBI taxonomy): Eukaryota > Viridiplantae > Streptophyta > Magnoliopsida > Apiales > Araliaceae > Panax > Panax quinquefolius. The sequence goes on along the minus strand of CM035166.1, from coordinate 64,905,894 downwards.
ATGCACGGTTAATTTAGCATCTAATATGCTTCACGTTGATAGTAATTTTAGACATTGTAAAATTCTTTAAATGAATTTGTAATTAACAACATTTTAACATACATTCTTTTATTAATTACCAAAATAATTTAGGTCTTATTTTAAATTGGTATCTCCCACTATTTTCTTCAAACTATATTACCTCACTTATATAGTTAAGCAAAATCTAATTAAAGATTTGCTAGTGAGAATAAGGATCCCATTTCAAATGTATATAGCCTTGTGGTGACACAACAAACTATATATAAATAAATAGGTAGACAACTTTTGTCAATTACATCAACTATGCAACTCCTTTTCTTTTGCCTCTTAGATTATTTTGATCAAGTGGTGGCACATCCGAATCAAAATTATCCAAGTTAAGTCCAACCTAGCACTCCATATATTCAAAAAGAAAAATATCATCCTTGTGGTGACACAACAAAACAATATTGTTCAATTTTCTTTATAAGCATCAAATGTGATAAATTAACATCTTAAATACTTAATACTTGCCTTGTGGTGACACAACAAACTCATATTAAATATTTAATACTCTATTAATTTTATCATGCTAGAAAGGCGACGTTCGATATTCCAAATATCTTTGAACGCTTAGGACTTAATATAAAAATTGAGGGGTTTGTTATTAATTTGTCTCATCTTGTTTTTTAGCAGCATTTATATATATATATAAAATACGCTATCATATTAATTAACATGCGAAGCATGTTTGCGTAATATATATATATATAGTATAAGCATGCACATATAGAATACTATATTCTACTTTCGGATTGATTATGGACTTTTATTCTAGTTTGGTTCACTAGAGCCACCAAGTGAACCAAAAGTCAAAAACCCTAGGGGTGCAAGAATTAATATTTAAATATAACTATTACATTTAAACCGGGCTCCATTACTAACTGGTCTTCAAGCGCCTCCTTGCTCCTTGATCTCCAATTCTTCAAAATTAATTCTAACTATTCCTATTACAAAACTATTTAAAATAAATAGAAACTTTGATCGTGAGTCGAGGGAAGTACATAGGAGGAGATAGAATTTACATTAAGAAAAATAGAGAAGACGAGGCATGCAGACCCCATTTAATAAAACCCATACATTCATGCATCCAACTAAAATAAAATCCAATCACATTGGTCAATAGTCCATAATCAATCCCATTTATTATCATACACATCATCATATGCATCAATAAATAATATTCATCTTATGAATAATAAACATTTAATATATATATTGATATCATTTAATGGGCAAATTTAGTTAGTATAAAATCTAATTTGAATCAAAATAAACTCCTTTATTTTAATCCAAATTTAAATCAAAATAAAACTATTTTATTTTAATTTATCTAATTTTGAATAAAATAAACTATTTTATTTTAATCAAAATCTTTAATCAAAATAAACTCCTTTATTTTAATTAATTATGGAATCCAATTCCATGTAAAAAAAAAATTATTAAAGGAAACATTTAATTCTTTTTTCCTATTCACAAATAAACTCCTTTATTTTGAATAATATGAAATCTTATTTCATATTTAAATAAACTCCTTTATTTAAGGAAACATGGATTCTCTTTCCTATTCACAAATAAACTCTTTTATTTTGAATATTATGAAATCTAATTTCATATCTAAATAAACTCCTTTACTTAAGGAAAGATTGATTCTTTTTCCTATTCACAAATAAACTCCTTTATTTTGAATAATATGAAATCTAATTTCATATCTAAATAAACTCCTTTATTTAAAGAAAAATAGAATCCAATTTCAACTCCAATTAGTTAGCATGGAATCCAATTTCAACTCTAATTAGTTAGCATGAAATTTAATTTTAAAATTAAAATAAACCTTTTATTTTAATATTAAAATAAACTTTTTTATTTTAAAATTAAAATAAATTTTATTTTAATTATAAAATTATTAAGAATAATATATATATATATATATATATATATATATTAACCGTATATATTTATATCATATATCAAATATATATAATATATACAAATTTTGAATCATGCTGTTAACGTCCTTGATTTCCGTGTTGCTCATTCCAAATCAGCAAATCCTATAACTTTTTATGGCAATAATAATCATATCTATATATATAGTATAAAAGATTCCTTGCAAGATACAAAATAAAGTGCAGTACTGCATTGCCAATTTGTTTGATGCGAGTATTATTGAAGTATGAGTCACCGAGTTGGGTTCAATTCCACTTGGAAAGATAAAAAAAAATAAAAAATTGCAGCCGTGTAGCAGCAAAAAAAAAATCGCGATTTTTAAAAAAAAATCCATAACGTTTTTTTTTAAAATTAAATTTTATACAACAAAATTATGCCCAATTAAATTGTTCTAAACCCATATCAATATACATATCAAATTAAAACAATTAATAATTCGCATAAAGGTTTGGCTCTGATGCCACTGTTAGGTTTGTAATATTCATGAACGCAATCAAATTGCAAAAATAAGTTTTAAAGCGATGTAAAAATCAGAGTTTAAAATTTTACAAACCATATACCCGGATCACCCTTTATGTAAAATTATTAATTAAACGAAAAAGATAACGAATAAGAATCATACCCTTGAAGATCGAGCTTCCTCAGGTACAAGTTCACCTCCAATCCTTTTCGCGTTCAACTTGAATCCACCGGGTTTGGTTCCTTCTTTTGATCAACATTAGCCACCCAAATATTTGGCCTCTAGAGGTGATCCACCAAGGTAGAAGAATTTTCAAGAAGAAGGGGTATTGGCTCAAACCCTAGTTTTCTATCTCTATAGAAAAGAACGTACTCTCCAACAATTGGAATAACGTATGTTGTAAAAGTCAACAACTCCCAACACCCATAATAAGACTCCTCTTATTTATAGATGTGGGCCACCCACCTTAACAATTAAGGAATTGGGTTTTATTTAATTAATTAAATTCTTTTAATTAATTAAGCTCCCTAATCTTATTAGGGATAATTAATTAAACTCCTTTAACTAATTTTCCCTCCTAATCCTATTAGGAATAAATGAGAGTACTTATATTAAATTAATTCCTAAACTCTTTTAGAAATTAAAATAATAATAATTGTAATAATATTAATAAGACTCCTCTTATTAATTTATATTTAATATTTCTAAAATATTAAATAATAAATATTAAGCTATTTAATTTATTCTATCACCATAGATTAAATTAAATATACTTAACATATTATTACGATTATGCCATTAACTTCTTAAATAATTATTCTTCCTTTTATGGTGTGACCCTTTAGGTTCTCCATATTAAACCTAGGTTGTGAACAAATCAATTAGAACAATTCTAATCTTATTTAAATAAATAAATTAAACAATTAATTTATTTAAATAAATAATATTTATTCTACAATAGGGATAAGCATCCCTAGCGATCAACGACTTTCCAGATAATATAGATTTCAACATTAATCATAAAAGAACCTTTGAGTAAATAGTTACCGTACAATTTAATCCTTCCACCATACAATGTCCCAATTAAATATAAGACATGGAATTTCTGTCAAGTCTTATCTTATTTAATTATATGTATTTCGACTCTTAAATGCACAACACCAAATAATGCAAATTAGAAACTCCTTTCTAATTTCATTCTGCCTTGGCCAAGGACTACTGGGTTGTTATTTATCGAATCACATAGGACATTTCTCTTCTTTTAATAGAAGTGATAGATTCTTTATTGATCATACATTATCTCCATGTACAACTTATTATACCCAAGAATACCCTTTGATATACCCTAAGGGTCTTAAGGAATAAGTCAAAGTATAACTCATCATACACAAGATACTATGATGATCTCAAGTCCAAGGATCACTAGACTACTATCACTACAGAATTCCTATTGACAAAGTGAGTAAAACTCCATTAGGTATTCCTTTAGCGAGCCACGCTCAAATGAACTTATTCTCTAATAAGCACCTATATACTTGCTTTAGTGTCTCCACACAAATGATCATGAGATTAATCATCCTCATCCAATGAGCAAGAAACGTATGTACCAATCTATCCGGATTCACTAATCCCCAATTTAGTAATCCAATGATTGGGAAATATTTTAGTTTTTAGCTTTCTAAGAATTTAGATCTCATTAGAATGATCATCATCATTATTCTAAAAGCATTGCTTAAAACTATGGGTTAATCACATATTATAAAACAGCATCATGTAGATAATTAAAAGCCTTTAATAAATTAATACTTTTTATTAATAAATGAATAAGATTGTTACAAAGTATATGCTTTATCATCAAACATGATTGGCTTGTGTGCATACTACTTTCAATCTCCCACTTGCACTAAAGCCAATCGCCATTGTATCTTATACTCTTCTTCTCTAAGTGACGATTATCCTGTTTGTTGGATAAGCTTTAGTTAATGGATATGTAATGTTGTTCATGAGAGTCCAAAGATCTTTATAGTGATTTCCCATCTTTCAATGATTCTAATAATCAAATGAAAGTGCCACAACACATGTTTAGATCCAAGATGAGACTTAGGAACTATTCCTAGTTCTATAATGAACTTTTAATCCAAACAATCAACTTGCAGCTTCATTTATAGCTATATACTTTGTCTTTATCACTAAACCACTACTCTTTTGTTGTTTGGAACCTTTTAATTCATCGCACCACTCGCTCAAGGTAACCCTTTACCTTAAAGTTGATTTTACGTCGTCTTGGTGCATTCGAAAAACTTAAGTCTGTTAAGCCCTCTAGTTTTAATTAAGACCCACCATGAATATGATCACATCCTTAGTGCCAGTTAAGCACTTTAAGATGTTTTTCACTGATTCATAGTGAACTTCTCCATAATATGACTGATCAACATCAGGTCTCATAAATTTCATTACATACATGATTGTCACTCATGCGACCTCTCTTTTCAGGAGTCTGTGGGGACTATTAAGAGAGATACACTCCATAGCTCATCGACATGAGACATCTCTTGGAGTTTGCCATGCTAAACAACTTTAGCATCAAATGAATATATGTTCCTTGGGTTAAGTTGAGCATCCTCTTGTATCTATCTATATAGATTTTATCCCCAATTAAGATACTCTTCCCAAACCATTCATGGAGGAATGTTTAGACAATTTTATCTTTACTAATTGTAGCATTAGTATGTCATTCCTTATCCGTAGTATATCAACATATAATATTAGGAATGTCACATGGCGCTCCCCATCGTCCCTTTTTACACACTAGAACCCTTACCTCATCAGATGTAATCGGATCATCATCTTCTATGATGTGTACCTCATCATCATCATCTATGATGAATCCATACCTCCTAGGTATCTTTGGTACTATTCGCATTTACGATTCGGTTGTGGTACAATAGGTCTATCTATAGGTTCCTCTTATTTGACTACTAGGTTGTCATTTATCGAATCACATAGGACATTTCTCTTCTTTTATTAGAAGTGGTAGATTCTTTATTGATCATATATTATCTCCATGTACAACTTGTTATACCCAAGCATACCCTTTGATATACCCTAAGGGTCTTAAGGAATAAGTCAAAGTATAACTCATCATACACAAGATACTATGATGATCTCAAGTCCAAGGATCAACAGACTTACTATCACTACAGAATTCCTATTGATGCACAAGTAAAACTCCATTAGGTATTCCTTTAGCGAGCCAACGTTCAAATTGAACTTATTCTCTAATAAGCACCTACATACTTGCTTTAGTGTCTCCACACAAATGATCATGAGATCAATCATCCTCATACAATGAGCAAGCAACGTATGTACCAATCTATCCGGATTCACTAATCCCCAATTTAGTAATCCAATGATTGGGAACTATTTTAGTTTTAAGCTTTCTAAGAATTTAGATCTCATTAGAATGATCATCATCATTATTCTAAAAGCATTGCTTAAAACTATGGTTTTATCACATATTATAAAAACAAAGATCATGTAGATAATTAAAAGCCTTTAATAAATTAGTACTTTTTATTAATAAATGAATAAGATTGTTACAAAGTATATGCTTTATCATCAAACATGATTGGCTTGTGTGCATATTACTTTCATATATATATATATATATATATATATATATATATATATTTATCAAATTTTAACCGATGTAAACTGAGTTTTCAAGCTCCAAAAGCAGTCTGAAGCCTTCTTTGCAGCACACTATAAGATTTTGTAACATTTAAAGCTTCCTCTTATATATATATATATATATATATATATATATATATATATATATATATATATATATATAGGGTTAAAAAAGCCCCTGATGTTTACCCCGATGTCCCACTTACACTCTAAACTAATTTGTTTTTCCAAAAGTACCGTTAACGTTATATTTTGTGGGTCGCCCGTGCCCCTGCCATTAACAAAAGACAAACGGGGTTAAAATATTTAAATTACTAAAATCATAATACTAAATAATATTTTTAAAATTCAAAACTGGAGTATTATGATTATTTTGTTAATTTTTTATTACTTTTTAAAATCATATCAATTTGAAAATATTATGATGTAATTTGAATTTTTGAATACATTTTTAAAAATATTATTACATCATCAAATTATAACATATCTTTGTTATGTATAAATTATTACATCATCAAATTTTATATAGTTTAAAAATATTATTCAAGTATTATGATTTTAGTAATTTAAAATTTTTATATCAATTAGTATTTAGCATTATGATATTAGTATTTTAATGATGTAATTTGAATTTTTGTTTTTTTGATTAATTAACAAAACAATTTGAATTTTAGTATTTTTTAATTTGATTTTTTAGTATTTTAGTATTTTTTTTAATTAGTATTTGATGTAAATATGTTATGTTTTGAATTTTAGTATTTTGATTAAATGATGTAAATATGCTATACAACTTATTTTATTTAATTAGTTATTTTGATTAGTCAACAAAATAATTTGAATTTTATTATTTTGATTAGAGTAAAATACAGTGACACCCCCTCTAGATAATCATAATAACACTCACCTCCCCTCTAGTTTTTTAAATAACATTTAGTACCCCTGCAAGTTTTTAGGGTTGACTAACTAGATAAAGTTACATATTTATCCTTGTATTTTATCAAATTTTAATTACTGAATAATATATATATATATATATATATATATATATATGTGTGTGTGTGTGTGTGTGTGTGTGTGTGTGTGTGTGTGTGTGTGTTTAATTATTCTTTTTTAATACAATGCATTTTTATTATAGTTTTATTTGTAATTAAAACTATCTCATTTAAATTGTTGGTAACTTATAAAAAACTAATTTAGTTTAATTAACACATATTTTTGGATAAGTGATACAACTATTAAAAAATTGAATTAAATTACTAATAATTAAAGAGTGATTGAGTATCTTGATAGTTTAGTTTTTGGTGCGTAACAAAAAAAAAATATTATTTGAATTTTAGTTTCATATTATAATTTTGATATGTTAAATTTTATTGAGTATATATAAAAATTGGGATGTTTATGATTTTGATTATATTTTTAGTATATAGTTGGACGTTATTTTAATGCAATGTTAAATAAAAAATATAATTATATTTATTACTACCTCTATCTTGTAAAAAAATTTTTTTAATATATATATATATATATTTTTTTAGTAACAACATTTGTCATTTTTACGGTAAATAATTATTTTTAAGTGTGACTTATGTTTAGTTTAATATATGAGAAAAATAATTAATATAATTTTTAATACTTTTTTTATATGAGTAATAAGATTCGTTTAAATTTTAATAATAAGTTTATTTTACGTAAATTTTAATATTTGGAAAAAAATTATTATTTTATTAGTTAAGTTGTAATTTTTATGGGTATTAACATTATACTTTTTAATTACAAAAAAATATATTTGAATATATATCACGTAAATTTTAATATTTGAGAAATTTAATTAGTAAAAATTGTGTTACTTTATTTTCCGATAAAATGAATATTTATTATTTTTTGACTTTTATGTTATTTATTGCACAATTTCATAATTTAATTAATTAGATCAAGTAAAGTAAAAATTATGATATACAAATTTATATTTAGTGGAGAAATTAAAAATTATAACTTGAAGGGTGTATTAGACATTATATTAAAAATATTTTTAATTATTAGTTGGTCAATTACACTAAGGGTAGTGAATGTTACATATTGTAAACTAGAGGGGTACTGACTGTTACTTGAAAAATTAGAAGGGTGGTGAGTGTTATTATAATTATCTACAGGGGGTGTCAGTGTATTTTACTCTTTTGATTAAATGATGTAAATATGTTATGCTTTTTTTATTTTGAATTTTAGTATTTTTTTTGTTTTGATTAAATGATATATATTATTTTATTTTGAATATATTTTATATTTAAGCATATCACGCCATCACATTTTAACCCCGTTTATCTTACATTAATATAGAGAACACAGGCGACCTAAAAAATATAACGTTAAGGGTACTTTTGAAGAAAAAAAATAGTTTAGGGTGCAAGTGGGACATCGGGGTAAATATCATGGGCTTTTTTGACCCTTTGCCCTATATATATATATTTATATATATATATTAACTGTTTAATGTGTGTAAATATCATTTTTAACTTTTCATTCAATGTAAATCCATAATATTTAAATTTGTGGACTAGATTTATCTAAATCTAGCCATATCTAACTTTTGACCGGTTTAAAAGTTGTAAAATTGGAACCGTTGAGCTAGAATGGCTAAGATTTATTTAATCTAGTTTTCTTTATAGTTTTGTAAATATTAAGCAACCACGTGACCCTAGATCTGTATCTAGAGGGAACGGGAAGTTTGTCTACACGTAGGCAGTGATTTAACTGATGAATCCTTTGTTTTGTGTTGCTTAGATTAAATATCTCTTTTATTTCAGTATTCTTGTTATGCAGGCTATTCATATGATATTATGTGAGCCTAGGAGCCACGGGATCTAAGATCCAGCTGACGGATCTAGATCTGGTTCCCATGATGGACCCTTTTCAGTTGTATAGTTAGCTTGCAAATCATATGGGTGGTGCTCGGACATCCTTCGATGGTTGTCATGCCCATAAGGAGCCCGACAGTTATATGTATATTATTTTGTCAAAGATGATTCGCATCTCGAGAATAAAATCAAAATAAGCCGAATACAGAATAAAATAGAAGTATCAAATGCCTCGATTACTATGTGAGCATAAGGGTTTTAAACATATTTTCAAAATATCATTTCTATATATTTTGATTAAAATTGGATTTTTATACAAATCAAACCCTTTGTATATAGGTGCAAACGAGGCATAACACTACTTCCAAATAAAGCACTTAGGCACAATTTACTACACACACATGCTTCAAATAAATAGGGAATTGAAATGACGTGGTAACCGTGTTTTCACGGAAGTCGAGAGGTGCTTAACACCTTCCCCCCCCCCCCCCCCCGCTTAATAAAGCCCCCGAACTTTATGAAATTCGATTTCCAAGGCCTGTTAAACAAAGTCCAATAATTGGACCTTTTGCAAACCTTTTCAAATTCAGCTGAGTTGATACAACCATTTCACTATTACCAACTGGCGACTCTGAATTTTCAAATCATCGACATTTTTTGTCAAACTCTTTACAAACTCGCACTTTCAATTAAAATTCAACACATAGAAAACATAAAAGGGTAAGAAACACTAAAAGGGGAATTCCAAAAAAAATGGAAAATTTTCCCGACGTTGACAGGTATGATTTAATCTTTACGGTTAACTTATACTCTTGAGGTATTTTGTGACGCCCCCAAAATAGGTATACATCACCCATTCTGAGTCGCCAAATACATGGTACATAAACAAATACAACCTCAGTAATACAAATGTCATGCAAAACACGACAACACATATACTGTGAGTTTGAATACAAATAATGTCTAATAGACAGTATACAAACTCAAAAGGAGTCCTCATTACAATTATTGATACACTATTTTACAAAATAGTGAGGACTACTAAAAAAACTATCCTGAACCATCACTCCATACCCCGGTTAGTTCCTGCTATGTTCTCACCTCCTGAGAAGAAAAATGGAACAAAAAGGAAAAGGGTGAGCTCAACTAGCCCAGTAAAGAATATTATGACTAAGATAATATACAACAAATTATCATTAGTCTTCAACAGGAAAAATCTGATAAAATATAGTAGACAACAAGTTTTAGATCAATAACTGCAGCAGAAACAACAATCCATTAGAAGAGTCAAGTAGAGAAAGAATTCTACTATCTTCCAAGATTTTAAAGTCCATCATCAATATTTTATCCATGTAACATAAATCAATATACATCTTGAATCAAATATTCATCTTTGCACTACAGGCCAAAGATATTCATTTGGATCACCAGTTGGTCATGTTCATATCAACACCTGTCCATCTTTGCACTACGGGCCAAAGATATTCATTAGGTAATCATTCATCTTTACACAAATATGCCAAAGATATTAAGTTATATCATCATTTAGGACTGAGGATGATGAAAAATATCTTAAAGAAAACGAATCCAGTGAAACAAAAGGACAAATATTAGGGATTCGTATTACAGTTTATCCAAATTCAGTAATACTCCATAATAACCAATTGTGAAGCAGAATTCAAAAAATAAAGATCAAAACATGGATACAATCAAAGATAGTAACCATAATAGACATCTTGGACAAAAAGAAGAAATTTTATTTGTCGGTGAATAGTGTCGTATACGTGAATAGTGTCGTATATATGAATAGTAACCCCGACACAAAAAGGTAGAAATTCCACAATAAAATCCATACCAATATTTCGGTATAATGATATTGAAAGAATAACATCATTTAGAAAGAAAATAACATCCCTTACCTCAAAATAACGGTACTTCTGATCGGAATATCGGATATAAAGCCGAAGGAAGCTTGTACCGAACAACAACTCTCAAAGTATCTAAATATTCACAAAAATACGCTCGACAATATAGAGAGAAAGAAAACTTGTTTCTAGTGTGATTTTCAATTCTAACCTAAGCGTCTATTTATAGGAAAATGCTAGAACGCCATAGGTGACTAAAATAATAATATAATATTATATTTATACTTTTCTTCGACGAATGCAATATCAGACCATCTAGCATGACATTCTTGAAAAATCCCAGCAGCCCACATGTTAAAACAAAAGTGGGTCCCACCCATAATTTAATAAAAAATATTTTATTTTCTAGAACTTTAGTAATGCATAGAAAATAGCCCGTTTATCAGAAAAATACGAATTTTATGTCCATTCCACACGAAATCAAATTCTCTACAACCTTGTAGCTTTGAGTTTTTCCAAATTCCAAACATGAAAATATCCAAAATCCACAAACTGATGATTTTTAATATCTCTATTCCGATAAAATAATGATAAAACACCTCAGCATTAATTCCTTCATTTATAACCACATAAAATAAATATTTCCTTATCATATAAATTAATAATTAATTATTCAAAAATAATATTACAGAATCGCAATTATGACAACCAGGTCGTTCCCAAGAAAGAGGGGGCTTTCCAATAAGAATTTCTCCTTATTGGCGCGCAATTAGGTGACCAAACCCCTTTCCTAGACAGAACTTCCTTAGGCATTGCCAATAATGCTATCTAACAATATTATTCAAATAATATGAATTATTGATATGCTAATGGAGATACAGTGAAATGACAATTATTGAAACAACAATAATATAAAATATAAACGTAGCAATTATTGAATCAATAAAATAAAATATTGAACAGTAATTACTGTAACAATTATTGAGTAGTGCCTTCTTACGTAAGAATCAATAATTTAAAATACTGTGCAAAACCGTGTGCATCTTTGTGCAACCACGCCAGACATCGTATTTTAACCACCGGGTATTCCAACAGTGTTAACGGTAACAATTACGCCGTTATTTATAAAAACTCAAACTTGTCATTTTCTTTATCCGACTGTTATCCGTTATGGGGCCCACAAATGGCTGCACCGTCGTACGAATATTCTCGACAAAAAGAATATTTCACGACCAAACGAATATTCCCCGACAACAATGATTATTTTATAACCACTTGCTTATTTTGCAAAATTTGAACATTTCACCCATAACTAGAGCATTATATCAAATTAATTCCTTATTATTTCAAAATAATAAATAGTGGAAATTTGATTTTATTTATAATAATTTTGGGTCTTACAACCTCTCCTCCTTATGAAATTTTATCCTCGAAATTGACGTACGTACCTGGTGTTTCGAAAAGGTGAGGATACCTCGTTTTCATTTCTGATTCCAACTCTCAGGTCATTTCTTCAATAGCATGGTTTCTCCACAAAACCTTAACTTGTGGTATAACCTTCGGGCGTAGGGTGTGCTCTTTCCTATCCAAGATCTTAACAGGTACCTCCTCGTACGTTAAATTTTAGGCTATCTCGTCTAGTTCTAACTAAATAATGTGGTTCAGGTCTTTCACATATTTATGAAGCATAGATATGTGAAAAACATTATGAACATGAGACATGCTTGGAGGTAATGCGAGTCTATAGGCCACATTTCCTATTCGGTCAAGAATCTCAAATAGGTCAACAAATCTTGGATTGAGCATTCCTCTCTTCCCAAATCTTGTAACTCCCTTCCATGGTGCAACACGTAACAATACATGATCCCCAATATTAAATTCCACATCTTTCCGATGAAGATCTGCATAACTCTTTTGTCGATCATGTGCCGTTTGTATACGTTGTCGAATCGTTTGGATCTTCTCTGTAGTCATTCGTACCAACTCTGGTCCCAACAATGTTGCTTCACCCACCTCGTCCTAGCACACTGGAGAACAACATTTTCTTCCATATAATGCTTCAAATGGAGCCACACCTATACTTGCCTGATAACTATTATTGTAGGAGAATTCCACCAATGGTAGGTACTTATCCCAACTCCCTTTGAAGTCTAGGACACAGAGTCTTAATAGATCTTCAAGAGTTTGAATAGTCCTCTTTAATTGTCCGTCCGTTTGAGGATGGTATGCCGAACTGAATCATAAATTCGTGCCCATAGCTTTCTGCAAGCTAACCCAAGATCGTGAAGTGAATCTTGGGTCACGATCCTAAACTATGGATACTGGCATGCTATGAAACCTCAAAATCTCATTTACGTACATACTAGCAAGACGTTCAAGGGAATAAGTCTCACGTATAGGCAAGAAATGGGCAGACTTGGTTAATCTATCAACAATGACCCAAATCGCATCTATGCCTTGAGAAACCTTGGAAAGACCCATAATGAAATCCATAGTAATGTGTTCCCACTTCCATTTTTGAATCTCAAGCGATTGCAATGGACCCTTTGGAATTTGATGCTTCGCCTTTACACGTTGACAAGTTAAACACCTCGAGATAAACTCCGCGATCTCTCTCTTCATATTGCTCCACCAAAATATATGTCGAAGATCATGATATATTTTGGTACTCTCAGGATGGACTGGAAACGGTGTGTTGTGTGCCTCCATCATGATTCTATGCTTTAAGTCAGAATCATTAGGAACGCAAATTCTGGAGTTGACTCGAAGTATTCCTTCTTCATCGATTCTTGCTTCTGGAATAGCACATTCTTGCACTTTCTTCTTCATACCCATCAGCTCCATGTTTGTAGCTTGAGCAGCTTTAACTTTATCGATTAAAGTCGGTTCTTCTCGTATGTTTGATATCATCTCGTGGATACTTGGAGCCTTTACCTCTATCTCCATCCTTTGCGAGTCATACAAAATGGACTTTTGTGTTAACAACATTGCACTCGTACCCGCATATGATCTTCTACTTAATGCATCAGCTACCACGTTTACTTTTCCAGGATGATATTGGATGGTATGATCATAATCTTTCAATAGCTCGAGCCAACGTCGTTGCCGCATGTTGAGTTCTTTTTGGGTGAAGAAATATTTGAGGCTTTTATAATCTGTATAGATCTCCACTTTCTCCCCATACAAGTAGTGTCTCCAGATCTTTAATGCGAAAACGAGTGCTGTCAACTCCAAATCATGAGTAGGATAATTCTTCTCATATTCTTTGAGTTTTCGCGAGTCATAGGCTATAACTTTCCCATGTTGCATGAGAACACATCCTAACCCTTTGCTTGAAGCATCGCTGTAGATAACAAATCCATCTAAACCAAATGGTATTGTTAGAATAGGAGCCAAAATTAGTCTCCTCTTGAGTTCTTGAAAACTCTTCTCACAACCCTCGCTCCAACTGAATTTTGTATCTTTACGAGTCAGCTGAGTTAACGGAGTAGCAATTTGAGAAAATCCTTTCACGAATCTCCGATAATAACCAGCTAAACCTAGAAAGCTACATACTTCGGTCACCGACTTCGATTTCTCCCAACTTTGTATGGCTTCAATCTTTTCCGGGTCGACAGATACTCCATGTTTTGACACCACTAGCCCAAGGAATACTACTTCCTCAAGCCTGAACTCACATTTCTTCAGCTTGGCATATAGCTTGTTATCGCGAAGCCTTTGCAATACCAACTTCAAATGGTGCTCATGATCTTCACGATTTTTGGAATATATGAGGATGTCATCAATAAAGACAACAACGAATTGATCCAAATATTCTTTGAATACTCGGTTCATCATATCCATGAAAGCAGCAGGAGCATTGCTTAATCCAAAAGACATGACTAAGAATTCATAATGCCCGTCTGAAGTTCTCGAAGGCGGTCTTTGGAATATCCTCGATTTTAACCTTCAAATTGATGATATCCGTAAGCGAAGATCGATTTTTGAAAAGAATTGTGCTCCTTGCAATTGGTCAAACAGGTCATCAATACGAGGTAGCGGATACCTATTCTTGATAGTGATATGGTTTAATTCCCGGTAGTTGATACAAAGTCGCATACTCCCGTCTTTCTTCTTTACGAATAAAACAGGAGTACCCCAAGGAGATGTACTAGGACAAATGAAACCGATGTCCAACAACTCCTGTAGTTGGACCTTTAACTCCTGAAGTTCAATAGGAGCCATTCGATATTTGAAATGGGCTTTGTACCAGGTTCAAGATCAATAAAGAATTCAACTTCACGTTCTGGGGGTAGACCGGGAAGTTCTTCAGGAAATACGTCAGGAAAGTCACTAACAACAGGAATATTATTCAAAGCTGACGTGTCTTTATTCAAATCCATAACATGGGCTAAGAAAGCTTGACATCCGTTTTTAAATAAACGAATAGCTTTATGACTTGATATGACAGTGATTAATTTTAATGGTTTAGTTGCTTAAATTCGCACAACAGGTTGATTAGGAATATGAAAACTAACAACCTTACGAAAATAATCAATTTTGGCATGATGAGTAGTTAACCAATCAATCCCTAAAATCACATCAAAAGCAAGTATCTTTAAAGAGATAAGGTCAACGGGTAATGTGATGGTGCCAACTTGGATCAAACAAGATTTATAAACAGTGGATGTGATGAAAGTTTCTCCTAACGGAGTTTCCACAGATAGGTCAAAGTCTAATTTCTCCAGAGTCAAGTTCTGGGGGTAGACCGGGAAGTTCTTTAGGAAATACGTCAGGAAATTAACTAACAACAGAAATATTATTCAAATCTGACGTGTTTTTGTTCAAGTCCGTAACATGGGCTACGAAAACTTGACATCTGTTTTTCAATAAACGCATAGCTTTATGGCTTGATATGACAGTGATTGACTTTAATGGTTTGGTTGTTTGAATTCGCATAATAGGTTGGTTAGGAATATAAAAACTAACAACCTTACAAAAATAATCAATTTTAGCATGATGTGTGATTAACCAATCAATTCCTAAAATCACATCAAATGCAAGAATTTTCAACGAAATAAGATCGGCAGGTAATGTGATGGTACCAACTTGAATCAATCAAGATTTATAAACAGTAGATGTAATGAAAGTTTCTCCTAACAGAGCCTCAATAGATAAGTCAAGGTCTAATTTCTCCGGGGTCAAGTTTAAACGTTGAGCACAAGTAGGAGAGATAAACGAATGGGTAGAACCGGTATCTAATAAGGTATAAACTTCGCAAGAGTTTATGATTAGCTTACTCGTGATCACCTCGTTTGGGTTCCTCGCATTTTTGGCAGTCACGATAAACGCCGTTCCAGGAACCACCGATTTTGCCTTGTCTGGGATAACCTTTGGAGTCACCATCCCTGTTGAACTTGGTTTCGCAACTAGACAATCTCTAGCTATATGACCTTCCTTTCCAAAGTTATAACACACCTTGGATTGTTGTGGGCAGTTTGGACTGATGTGTCCCTCTTTCTCGCATTTGTAACAAACGACCGGTGCTCGTTCTCCTCCCCTAGAAATAGTTGATGTTTGTGATGACGTCTTCACGTTATCATTGTTGTACCTTCTCTTCTTAAAATCTCCTCCCGAATCGTTCTTTCTACTATCACGGCTACGATTACCACCAGAGTGGTTACCGCTTTTGTCCAAATGTTTTCCTCCCTGCTGGTTTTTATTGCTCGACGATCGCCGCCACCCCATTTATGACCTCGTTATGGTCCCTTGGTTGAACATACTCATTATCTCGCTCTAATATTTGAGCCCTGTTTACAACATCTGAATATAAAGAAAATTTATGAGAGATAAGATATTATTGAATCTCGGGTTTTAGACCTCTCAGAAACATCCTCGGCATTCGTTCCTCATTCTTGACCAAATGAGGTGCAAACTTGGATAACTCTGCAAACGTCTCCTCGTACTGGGACACCATCATGTTATTTTGTTCCAGTCTGATAAACTCCACCTCCTTCATATGATAAATACTTTTAGGAAAGTACTTGTCATTAAATAGTTTTGAAACGTTTCCCAAGACATGATGAGTGCGGCAGGCTGGGTACGTTTCACAGATTACCACCAGTAATCTGCCTCACCGCGGAACATAAAGGTGGCGAATGGAACTTTCTGTTCCTCCATGCATCCCAAGACATCTAATATCTTGGTAATTTGTTTGACCCACGTTTCCGCCTTGATCGGATCCGGCTTTCCCATAAAATTCGTGGTCCTAACTCCTTGAATCGCTTGGCGGTGATGATGTCAGATATTGCTATCATTTCCACCCATATTTTGTGCACGAGTCTCCCTCGTCTGGTTTTTCATGAACTGCAAAAAGATTCTAAACATCCCATCATTCATCATTTTTTCGGTAGTATTGTTTACAGGAGGAATATTGTCTTCCTGTTGCACATTCTCCTGGGTGGTGATTAAAGATGTCTCCACGGTCTCATTCACTCCATTATTAACGTTCTCAGCTGTCATTCTTAAATACTGCCATAAAACAAGGGTTAATTATCATGTCATATAATATCCCTATACTCTGGTCGACCAAATAAATACCAAATAAACTTAGTCAGGTCATACTAGCGAAAGAATTCCCTGTCTCTCCCCTTCTAGTTCTTGTCTCACATCTCAGCCAGGGATCATATCCCTAAGCTTTGATACCAACTGTGACGCCCCCAAAATAGGTATACATCACCCATTATGAGTGGCCAAATACATGGTACATAAACAAATACAACCTCAGTAATACAATTATCGTGCAAAATACGACAACACATATACTGTGAGTTTGAATACAAATATTGTCTAATAGACAGTATACAAACTCAAAAGGAGTACTCATTACAATTACTTATACACTATTTTACAAAATAGTGAGGACTACTAAAACAACTATCCTATTGATTTATGTCACACTCCATGTTTTGATGATGACCTTATTATTCCTCTAATCATGTTATATTACATTTCAGGGAAGGATATGAAATTTCAGAAACATCAAGAAGGAAATTACAAAGCAAAGACATCCTTGAAGAAAGAAAAGCAAAATTGAGTCCTAGGAATATATGTAAGATCTTAGCATCAATTACTTTCCAAAATAAGGCTCTAGGACATGTGCATTGCATATATATACTCGTATTCATAATTGTTATCACATGGTGATTAACTAGCTCATAATATGCATGGCCAATATTGCTCAACATAAGTGAAGGAATCAAATCATGTACGGTAGAGCAAAAAGATTGATTGAATAAATTACCATAAGTCATGTATCAATCTAAGTTCACGGTTAATATGGGATAGCAGGAGACATGCACCATTATATTGTCCCACGATTCAAGGAATCTAATTGGGTGACTCCACCGGCCCAATATATGGTAAGATATATAGACACCGACCAGCAGATAATTTATGGTAAGCACAAAACATGGCATAGATCATGCATCATAAATTAAGTTTCGTGAATCAAGGTCATTAAATCTGAGCAATCTATTAAAGCAACTAGCTAATCTCATGCGTAATATAAGAGCTAAGATCAAGGAACATTTTAGAGTAATTAAGGAAGTCTGCTCCGTGATAATAATTAATTATAACCGGTAATTGCCAAAAAGAAAGCTGCTATATGACAAGATGGCCACTAAATGAGGAAATCATAAAAGATATAGACGAAACGTACTTGGCTATCTATTAAGCAAGATTCCCTCAGTCATCACATTATACGCCTATATTGTACACTCATTCATGACATATTTATATATATATAGGATATCTTGATCTTTGGCACGGTATCCGGATGTCAGACTATGAATTACGTAACTTGTGTATCCTGTCTCTAATGTTCATATCTCACATAGATAACAAACAATGGTAATACATTGGAAAAGCCTATAAATGGACTGATCTCGTGAACGAGAATGACACGAAAAACAAATACAGTATCTTCAAAGCATACAAACTGCAAAATTGTTTTTCTCATTGATCGATATTGATTGCATTAAGAAAAGAGCTTCAGTTAAGAAGATTGCATAGAACATACTCTGGTAATATTCTTCTTACACATTATTTCATACTAGAGCCTTAAGTTGGTAAGTGATATATTGCTTGATCATTAGACCTCTAGTGTGTATTTAAATTTTCCTTATCTAAATCTATATTGTATTGGGTAATCTTGTTTGGGTTGATAATTTATTACAGTCAAGTTTGAGGAAAGCATAGGTGCTTAAGAGTGCATAGGTGCACAAGGAAAAAGGTGTTCAAATTGCTAGAACTTGTATTGTAATTGGAAGAATTTAATAAATGTGAGTCTCCAATACTAGTTTGTATTGGACGTGGATTAGGCTACTATTCTAGAGGGTAGTAGTTGAACCACGTAAAAATTCTGGTGTTTATGTGATTACATTTTGTGTTTTATCTATCCAGCAGCCTGAATTCCATATCCACGTATATCAGTAAATTGGTTGACTCAAACTTAGATAATATCTTGTTTTTATACGTGAGAGTTATAATCCAGCTTGCCGCATTAAATATCCAAAGGAATTTATATAAGTAACAAAAGTTGGACATAGTTTGTGCCTACACTTATTCAACCCCCCTTCTAAGTGTACTTCTTTAAATTTCATTTGGTATCAGAGCTTGGCTCTACTTATCTTGGTCTTAAAGGTGACTTGTAGGGAAAGACTCTGAAATGACATAACTTGGAAATGCTCAACACGAAGGTCAATCAACAAATCAACAACCACTACTCTTTGGAACAGATAACTATAATTTCTGGAAATTTCGGATGAGGATATATCTTAAGCGAGACCCATGGGAATGGCGGGTGGTAGAAAATGGACCAGTAATCCCAAGGAGAGATGATGGCACTCCAAAAACTCTACTCGAGATGGACTCAACCGAAACATACATGATTTTATACGATTCAAAAGCAATGAACACTCTTCTCAGTGGCATGGTGCAATCTGAAATGGATAAAGTTTCTTCATGCAACACATCAAAAGAGATATGGGATACCCTAGTGGTAAGTCACGAAGGAACTTCCAAAGTGCGAGAAGTTAAGCTAAGTATGCTCATGCATGACTACGAAATGTTCAAACTGGAAAGAGATGAAACAATCAAAATGGCTCAAGCACGATTCTTGGTACTTATAAATTCTTTAAAGTTGCTCGACAAGACAATTCCACAAAGTGAAATCAACCGTAAGTTACTTCGGGCTATGCCCAAAAGGTTTGCATCTAAAATTACTACTCTTCATGATTCAGTTAATATCTCCTCTATGGATACATTAACTCTATTTGGTGAACTAGAAGAATATGAACATCAATTAAAAAAATATGATGACGAGGAAGAAATTCCTCGAAAGAAAGTGCTAGCTCTAAATGCAGGAATTGAAGAAGAACTTGAAAACAACTTGGATGATGAAATAGCCATGATCTCAAGAAGACTCAAGGGACTACTTCGGAGAAAAAATAAAAGAAGAAATACATTCAATTCAAACCAGTTCAAAGCTAAACAAACTAAAGAAACGTGTTTTGAATGTGGATGACCAGGCCACTTCAAGAAGGACTGCTTCCAACATAAAAACAAAGGGAAGCAAGGCAATAAAGACTTCAAAAAGAATAAAGCCTTCATAACATGGAGTGACAACGAAGAATCTGATGTGGAGAAAAATGCAAATGATGAACTGGCTCAAATATGCTTCATGGGACTTGAAGGTGAATCTAGCGAGGTATCTTTTTCTGATATTAGTATTTTGAAACAAGAAAATGAAAAAACTAAAAGAGAAAAATATGTACTTAAAAGATCTAGTAAACACACTAATGAGAAAAGTTGAGTCACAAATAGATGAAAAGAAGGAGTTAGAAAGAGTAACACATACAAATGAAGAAAAGGTATTAGCTGCGAAAAATGATTACTTAGAAAATTACAATAAAATACTTTTCAACAAAGTAAAACAGTTAAATAATGAAGTTGAAAAATTAACAAATGACATAAAAATTAGAGATGTATGCATTAATGCTTTTAGTGATGAGTCTAGTAATAAAACACCCCCAACTAATGAACTTCAAAAGGAAATAGAATCTCTAAAATTGTCTCTAGCTAAATTTGTTCATGGCGAAGAAAATTTAAATGTCATGTTAGGGAAATAAAGACTAAGTTATGATAAACAAGGAATTGGATATAATCCAGTACATAGAAAGGAAGTTGAAATGATTAAATCTAAATCATCATTCAAATTAAATTACTGTACACCTTTCATTTCTTGTAAAAATTGTAGCACTAAAGGTCATCTAGAGATAAATTGTTCAAAGAAGAAAAATCACTATCAAAGTAAAACAATGTGGATAAAGAAAAGGCATTTGATTTCAACTAACACAAATGGACCCAAAAAGATATGGGTACCAAAAAGATAAATTGCATTTTTTCTAAACACGTATGCTTCAAGGAAAAAGTGTCAACTCAAAAGTGGATCCTTGACAGTGGATGTTCACGCCAGATGACACGTGACAAATCTAAATTCGTGGAACTAAATAGCAAATAGAAACATGGAACTGTCACCTTCGGTGATAACCGGTCATGTGAAATAATTGGGAAAGGTAAAATCGGTAATGGTAAGGTTAATATTGATAATGTTCATCTTGTTAACGGTCTAGAATTCAATCTTATTAGTGTTAGTCAATTAATGGATAATGGACATCAAGTAAACTTTAAAAATGATAAATGTACAATTTCACATGGTACTAATAATGCTACTTTAGTTGCCCAAAGAGAAGGAAATATATATACTCTTGATTTTGAGCAACAGGAGAAAGAATTATGCCTTGCAACTATTCAAGATGAAGCAAATCTATGGCATCGAAGGATGGGACATGTTCATATGGACCTAATCAAAAAGTTGTCATCAAAGAATCTGGTGAGAGGATTACCTAGAATTAACTTCGAGAAGAAAGGTATATGTGAGCCTTGTCAACTTGGAAAACAAGTAAGAACATCATTCACAGACAAGAACATGGTATCAACTTCTTCTCCTTTACAATTACTTCATCTCGATTTATTTGGACCTGAAAGGCATGCTAGTTTAAATGATAAATTTTACGCATTTGTGATAGTCGATGATTTTTCTAGATATACATGGGTACTATTTCTTAGAACAAAAGATGAGGCATTTAAAGAATTTGAAAAACTGGTTAGAAATTTGGAAACAAAATATAGTCTTAATCTGATAAAAATCAGAAGTGATCATGGCACTGAATTTCAAAAAGATTTTATTATATTTTGCAATCAAAAAGGAATTACTCATGAATTCTCAGCACCTAGAACCCCTCAACAAAATGGAGTGGTAGAAAGGAAAAATCGTACATTACAAGAAACAGCTAGAACTCTAATTCACGAAAGTAAACTTCCAAAGAAATTTTGGGCTGAAGCTGTAAACACATTATGTTATGTACTAAATAGAGTGTTAATCCGCCCAATTATTTTGAAAACACCATATGAATTATTAAATAATCGACTTCCTAATATAAGCTATTTCAAAGTATTTGGATCTAAATGTTTTATTCTTGACACTAGTGGGAACTTGGGTAAGTTTGATGCTAAGATCATATGAGGGAATCTTCATTGGCTACGCAAAAAATAGTAGAGCATATCGCATTCATAATGTGCAAAAGATGTGTATCGAAGAATCTATACATATCAAATTTAATGAATTTAACCATGATATTCCAAGAGAAAGAGAAGAAGATACAGGAAATTTAGAAACAACTGCAAATCCAGCATACCACATAAAGCAAAATAGTAAGACTATGGAACCGATCCAGCAAGCTGGATTAGAAGAACAGCAAGATCAAGACTCTATCCAGCAAGCTTTATACAAAAATCAGGAACATATCCAGCAAGCTAAAATGAACGATCCACAAGACAACAATTCAGAAACTACTGACGAAGTGATCCATGATATTCAACTTCCAAAATCAGCAAGATATATCAAAAATCACCCTCCTAATAACATCATTGGAAACATAAATGATGGAGTTACTACAAGAAGAAAAGCACAGAACATGTGTGCTTTCTCAGCATTCCTATCCCAGATTGAACCAAAGAACGCCAAAGAAGCCATACTTGATGAAAATTGGCTACTAGCAATGTAAGAAGAGCTACAACAATTTGAAAGATGTCAAGTGTGGGAATCGATGCCTCCTCTGAAAGATGTATCCATTATTAGAACTAAATGGGTATTCAAAAACAAACTTGACGAGTTGGGAACAATTACCAGAAATAAAGCCAGATTAGTAGCTCAAGGGTACAATTAGCAAGAAGGAATAGACTATGAAGAAACATTTGCCCCGGTAGCTCGTTTAGAATTCATTCGAATATTATTGGCATTTATGTGCTTCAAAAAATTCAAACTACATCAAATGGACGTCAAAAGCGCCTTCCTCAACGGTTACATAAATGAAGAAGTATACGTAAAATAGCCTCCTGGATTCGAGCATGACAAATTACCACATTACGTATACAAACTAACGAAGGCACTATATAGGCTTAAACAAGCTCCAAGAGCTTGGTATGAGAGATTAAGTAAGTACCTCCTATCAAATGGCTTCATAAGAGGTAAAATCGACTCTTTACTATTTATTAAACACCAAAATAAAGATATCATTATTGTACAAATATATATAGACGATATAATATTTGGTGCTACTAATAATTTTCTTTGTGAGTGGTTCTCCAAATGCATGCACAAGGAGTTTGACATGAGTTTAATGGAAGAACTAAATTACTTTCTGGGCCTTCAAATCAAACAAAATCAGGAAGGAATCTTTATTTATCAAACCAAGTATACAAAAGAACTTCTCAAGAGATTTGGGTTTGACAACGCAAATTCAAAGACCACACCAATGTGTACATCTATAAAACTCACAGCAGATGACAAAGGTATGGATGTAGATGTAACTAAATATAGAGGTATGATCAGATCATTACTTTATCTAACTGCGTCTAGACCTGATATTATGTACAGTGTTTGTATATGTGCTCGTTTTCAATCCAACCCCAAAGAATCCCACTTACAAGCTATTAAATGAATATTTAAATATTTGAGTGGTACTACAAATTTAGGATTATTTTACCCAACATGTGACAATTTTTATATAATGGGTTACTCAAATGCTGACTATGCAGGCTGTCAAATAGATAGAAAAAGCACAAGTGGCGTGTGTACATTTTTGGGACAAAGTCTTGTCTCCTGGCATAGTAAGAAGCAAACTTCAGTTGCCCTATCTACCACCGAGGGTGAATATTTAGTAGCAGGAAGTTGCTGCTCTAAAATCTTGTGGATGCGTCATACTTTGTGTGATTTTGATATTATATATGAAAATGTGCCTATATACTACGATAATACTAGCACGATTAACATCTCAAAAAATCCAGTTTTACACTCTCACACAAAACACATAGAAGTTCGACATCACTTTCTTAGAGACAATATATCCAAAGGACTAATTACATTAATTTTTATTCCCACTGAGCACCAATTAGCAGATATATTTACAAAACCTCTAGGGCAAGAATGCTTCTTCACTCTAAGAAGAGAACTCGGGATGAGACTGATATAGATCTGGTCTGCATGCTTTTAGGAATTTAGACAGACACGGCATATTTAGTTGCCATAATTATATTTGCTCAGATTGTCCTTCCCGAACATGGCTTCACAACTTCCCATATCTCGATAACGTATTCCCAAAATAAATATGGAGGCTACTTTACTCTTTTGCTCCATCTCTGCACCTCTCAATCGTCTCAACCTTACTCTGCCAAAATGAGAACCAGGCGTGCAAGACAACTCCGTGATGAATCCGAGGACAAGGTCTCACCCCCTTCTCCACCCTCTCACCCTCCTACCAACCGAAAACTGAAACAAAAATTATATTCTATTACAATCATCTCCAGTGAATCCTCCCCCGCCGAATCTGAAGCAAGCTTACCTTCTCTTCCACCGATTGGGACTTCGACTGGAACTAAACCGCGAAAGATCAAAGACTCCTCACCTGGCTCACCTCCAATAACGGTAATTCCTCTCTCTATTTCTTTGCATAATATCCCTGACGATTTCTTTAGGGGTCACAACTTCGAACTTCACTTTAAGTCATCTATATGTCACAAAACCTTTGTTTATGAAAAATCAATTGACATGTTTTACTTCCAGAACTCGCCTCTTCAAAACCTCCTTGAGTCATGTGGTTTTGCATCCCTAAGTGCACCTACCTCTGTGGCGTATCCAAAATTGATTCAACAATTTTATACGAATCTCAAAAATAATGGGGACTGTTTTACTTCTTTTTTTAAAGGCAAATCTCTGTTTTTCACTGCTCTAGATCTAGGAAGCATTCTGTCTATGCCATACACAAGAGACTGCCCCTTTACACTTAAGGGACCAGTTTATACCCCTTTATCTCCTATTGTCCAGCTTTGCACTGTCATGGATGACCCAACCATCTCCACGATCACCCTTCCTAAAACCACCGAAGTATCTCTTATTGCAATAGTTCTTCACAAACTGCTAAGGTACAACCTTCTTCCTCGTCTCGGCGGTGGAGCTGACTTCACTTACCAAGATTTGGTTTTGGTAGCCCTGATAATAACAGGCAAACCATTCAACTTTTCCCTCATGATACTCAAACACATGGTGAACTGTATCAAACATTCCAAAAAGTGCTTTCCTTACAGCTGCTTCCTCACAAAATTATTTACTCACTTTCAAATTCTACTCGATAATGAGGCTTCCATCCAAATAACTGATTCAATCGACTCTAACTATCTTAAGGGTGCTCACATCACCCTTCTAAAAATTAAGTTCATACGAGTTGTACCAGAAATTCCCTCTGTTACAAATCTCATACCTCCTACTTCACTACCTTCCTCCCCTGAGATTCTCAATCTTGTTCATACCATCGCGAACAATCAAGCAACCATCACTGCTGATGTTAAAGACATCCAACTTCGTCTTTCTATGCTTGAAAAAGGCAAACTCCCTATTCGCCACAATGATCTTCATTCTGTTTTTCGCAATATGGAAGATGAGTTCATACCTCCAAGCCGGATTTGAGTTGCACACTTGAGCTATGGTAGAAGCCCTGCAAAGGAAGATGAACCGCAATGCCTTTCAATTGAGCATTGAACTCAAATTCATCAGCAATCAGATTGGGACTCGTGGACGCTTTACCGAGCGCCGTATGAATGACTTCAGTGCCGAACTGCAAGTAGACCAAGTTCAATCTCGCATACCTGAATAGCCACAGTGTAATTGGATGGCAGAATATCAAGGCAACTTTCTGGACTTGCCTTTACCCCCTCCTACCTTCATTGCTCTTCCTCCCAGATTCGCCAACACCATGTCCCTAGAGGAGATTGAACACCGCAGACTTCACCGGCCATACTTCACCGCGAAGCCAACCACGTTTATATTGATGCGGATGATGCCTAGTCACCTTATCCCTTTTGGCCTTCTGGTCACCTCTTTTTGATGGATGCCACAGGGGGAGAAGAATTATGCCTGTTTGATGTTTGCTTTCAAGACAATCATTACAAATTTCTCTTTTCATGCATGATGACTTCTGGTTTAAAAACTATGGTTTAAATGTTTTTTTTGGATGATAGTTTAAAAAGTTTATACCTTTGTTTAACATGTTGTGGACTAACCAGAAAATGCAGGGTTAACAGTCAGTTGTCAACTCTAAACAATGTATAGATATGTATGAACTGAGGGGGAGCTATAATTCTCTTGAAATGCATGGTTTTAGGGGGAGCCATAATTATTTTTTTGTCATCATCAAAAAGGGGGAGAATGTTGATTTATGTCACACTCCATGTTTTGATGATGACCTTATTATTCCTCTAATCATGCTATATTACATTTTAGCGAAAGATATGAAATTTCAGAAATATCAAGGAGGAAATTACAAAGCCAAGACATCCTTGAAGAAAGAAAAGAAAAATTGAGTCCTAGGAATATATGTAAGATCTTAGCATCAATTACTTTCCAAAATAAGGCTCTAGGACATGTGCATTGCATATATATACTCGTATTCATAATTGTTATCACATGGTAATTAACTAGCTCATAATATGCATGGCCAATATTGCTCAACATAAGTGAAGGAATCAAATCGTGTATGGTAGAGCCAAAAGATTGATTGAATAAATTACCATAAGTCATGTATCAATCTAAGTTCACGGTTAATATGGGATAGCAGGAGACATGCACCATTATATTGTCCCACGATTCAAGGAATCTAATTGGGTGACTCCACCGGTCCAATATATGGTAAGATATATGGACACCGACCAGTAGATAGTTTATGGTAAGCACAAAATATGGCATAGATCATGCATCATAAATTATGTTTTGTGAATCAAGGTCATTAAATCTGAGTAATCTTTTAAGGCAACTAGCTAATCTAATGCGTAATATAAGAGCTAAGATCAAGGAACATTCTACAGTAAATAAGGAAGTTTGCTCCGTGATGATAATTAATTATAATCGATAATTGCCAAAAAGAAAGCTGCCATATGACAAGATGGCCACTAAATGAGAAAATCATAAAAGATATAGACGAAACAAGTTGGACTATCTATTAAGCAAGATTCCCTCAGTCATCACATTATACGCCTAAATTGTACACTCATTCATGACATATATATATATATATATATATAGGATATCTTGATCTTGGCACGGTATCCGGATGTCAGACTATGAATTACGTAACTTGTGTATTCTATCTCTAACGTTCATATCTCACATAGATAACAAGCAAAGATAATACATTGGAAAGCCTATAAATGGACTGATCTCATGAACGAGAATGACACGAAAAACAAATACAGTATCTTCAAAGCAAACAAACTGCAAAATTATTTTTCTCATTGATCGATATTGATTGCATTAAGAAAAGCGCTTCAGTTAAGAAGATTGCATAGAACATACTCTAGTAATATTCTTCTTACACATCATTTCATACTAGAGCCTTAAGTTGGTAAGTGATATATTGCTCGATCATTAGACCTCTAGTGTGTATTTTAATTTTCCTTATCTAAATCTATATTGTATTGGGTAATTATGTTTGGGTTGATAATTTATTACAGTCAAGTTGAGGAAAGCATAGGTTCTTAAGAGTGCATAGGTGCACAAGGAACAAAGGTGTTCAAATTGCTAGAACTTGTATTGTAATTGGAAGAATTTAATAAAAGTGAGTCTCCAATACTAGTTTGTATTGGACGAGGATTAGGCTACTATTCTAGAGAATAGTAGTTGAACCACGTAAAAATTTTGGTGTTTATGTGATTACATTTTGTGTTTTATCTATCCAGCAGGCTGAATTCCATATCCACGTATATCAGTAAATTGGTTGACTCAAACTTAGATAATATCTTGTTTTTATACGTGAGAGTTATAATCCAGCTTACCGCATTAAATATCCAAAGGAATTTTTATAAGTAACAAAAGTTGGACATAGTTTGTGCCTACAATTATTCAACCCCCCTTCTAAGTGTACTTCTTTAAATTTCATTTCTTGAACCATCAATCCATACCCCGACTAGTTCTAGCTATGTTCTCACCTCCTCAGAAGAAAAATGGAACAAAAAGGAAAAGGGTTAGCTCAACTAGCCCAGTAAAGAATATTATGACAAAGATAATACACAACAAATTATCATTAGTTTTCAACAGGAAAAAATCTGATAAAATATAGTAGACAACAAGTTTTAGATCAACAACTGCAGCAGAAACAACAATCCATTAGAAGAGTCAAGTAGAGAAATAATTCTACTATCTTATAAGATTTAAAAGTCCATCATCAATATTTTATCCATGTAACATAAATCAATATACATCTTGAATCAAATATTCATCTTTACACTACAGGCCAAAGATATTCATTTGTATCACCAGTTGGTCATGTTCATCTCAACACCTGTTCATCTTTGCACTACGGGCCAAAGATGTTCATTAGGTAATCATTCATCTTTGCACAATATGCCAAAGATATTAAGTTATATCATCATTTAGGACTAAGGATGATGAAAAAAATATCTTAAAGAAAACGAATCCAGTGAAACAAAAGGACAAATATTAGGGATTCGTATTACAGTTTATCCAAGTTCAATAATACTCCATAATAACCAATTGTGAAGCAGAATTCAAAAAATAAAGATCAAAACATGGATACAATCAAAGATATTAACCATAATAGACATCTTGGACAAAAAGAAGAAATTTCATTTTTCGATGAAAAGTGTCGTATTCGTGAATAGTGTCGTATATGTGAATAGTAACCTCGACACAAAAAGGTAGAAATTCCACAATAAAATCCACACCAATATTTCGGTATAATGATATTGAAAGAATAACATCATTTAGAAAGAAAATAACATCCCTTACCTCAAAATAACGGTACTTCTGATCAGAATATCGAATATAAAGACGAAGGAAGCTTGTACCGAACAACAACTCTCAAAATGTACAGTTTCAAAATTCGTTATTTTTTATTTAAGGCTGGCTTCCATTTAAATTAAATTGTTATGTTCTTTTATTTCAAAATTCGGATCAAGTATTTATTTTCGAACTGTGAATGAGATTATATGATTTTGAACTGTGAAAAAGTAGCGTTTATATTATCGATAATATTGAAAAAAGTTTTTGAAATCCTCAGTCTGACTATGTATAGAACCTGTTATTGATTATGTTTAGTTCCGGAGATAATATAGGACCTACTAAGGCGCATACCTTTTAGATGCCCTTCGGGGAGCGTGCATTTTTATAAATACCTTAGTAGGGTGTGTATCATAACGTTATCGAACTTTTGGGTTGTGTTACAGGGCTATTGTAACCTTAGTCGCTAAGGCTGTGGATTAAAAGAGATATGATATACATTGAAATCATTTTTGAATTGTTTTAGTTTTAAAAGCTTTTGTATTATTGTTATTGAACAAAAAAGTTATTTCAAAAAAATATTTTGGAAATTGTACTTTATTCGGCTAGAGAGAGAGGATTGTTACTTGCTGGGCTTCATCGCTCACCCCCTTACAGATTTTTATAGGTCCCATCGTTGAAAGCTGAGCCTTTATTTGATACGCTTGGAATAGCTAGAGTTTAGTTTTAGATTTTTTTCTTTTGTTGTTGGATTTTGATAAAACTCTTAGTTTCGAGGAGCTGCATCTCCATTATTTGAATGTGGTATTTTATTAGTATTTCATTTGGATTGATTTAAAATATATTTATTGTTGGATTTTAAGTTGAGATTATTGTTAAGTTATTTTCTTTGGGCTGCGCGTTATTGATATTGTTGCCTTGCGGGCCTATGGGCTTGCGGCGTGTAGCACTTTAGGCCTATATCGGGTTTGGGGTGTTACAGAGGTGGTATCAGAGCAGTGGCCCCTCATAGTGTGTTGGGTTAGGAAACTCACACATTCTCTGGGGAGTGATTTTGGGATTTAATAGTGGGTTGTGAATATACTAGACTTAAGAAATAGAGTGTGATAGATTTTAGGTTTGAATATCTTGTAAAAATTGGGTGATGGACTAGGTAGATTATATGAAGACTTCGACTTTTAGAGCATTATTTATATATGAATCTAGTGTTAGAGCTTGTTTGAAATTAACCTTAAGAATCATCAATTTGGAGGACCAAATTTTTTTAAGGTGGGTAGAATGTAATACCCGGTTAAAAAAAAGAAAAAGATAAAAGATAAAAGATAATAAAATAATATAATTAGATAATAGAAGTGTAACTAATAATTATTTATACATATCTAAAACCTATAAGGATAAGAAAAGGCATTTAAGTTTAACAAATTCTTAATTTTAAAAAGGACTCTTTTACCTAGTAACCTATTTTGCAAAGGAATTACATATATTTAAACAACTAGAGAGAGAGAGAAGAATGTAAAAACTATTTGGCTTGGAGTACTGCAGAA
The DNA here is from genome assembly GCA_020205615.1 of Panax quinquefolius. Classification (NCBI taxonomy): domain Eukaryota; kingdom Viridiplantae; phylum Streptophyta; class Magnoliopsida; order Apiales; family Araliaceae; genus Panax; species Panax quinquefolius. The sequence goes on along the minus strand of CM035166.1, from coordinate 64,875,025 downwards.
CAGAGAAGAAAAGAAGAAAACTCAAAGAATTAGTTCACTTTTAATTTCGTGTTTCGCAATATCAGGTAAGTGGTTTTCTGAACTATTTAGTGTTTTTAAGATTATCGTTACTTTTAAGTATGTCTTATTAATTATTCGGATGCCTAAATGTACAGTTTCAAAATTCGTTATTTTTTATTTAAGGCTGGCTTCCATTTAAATTAAATTGTTATGTTCTTTTATTTAAAAATTCGGATCAAGTATTTATTTTCGAACTGTGAATGAGATTATATGATTTTGAACTGTGAAAAAGTATCATTTATATTATCGATAATATTGAAAAAAGTTTTTGAAATCCTCAGTCTGACTATGTATAGAACCCGTTATTGATTACGTTTAGTTCCAGAGCTAATATAGTACCTACTAAGGCGCACACCTTTTAGATGCCCTTCGAGGAGCGTGCATTTTTATAGATACCTTAGTAGGGTGCGTATCATAATGTTATCGAACTTTTGGGCCATGTTACAAGGCTATTGTAACCTTAGTCGCTAAGGCTGTGGATTAACAGAGATATGATATACATTGAAATCATTTTTGAATTGTTTTAGTTTTGAAAGCTTTTGTACTATTGTTATTGAACAAAAAGTTATTTCGAAAAAATATTTTGCAAATTGTACTTGATTCAGCTAGATAGAGAGGATTGCTACTTGTTGGGATTCATCGCTCACCCCCTTACAGATTTTTACAGGTCCCATCGTTGAAAGCTGAGCCTTTATTTGATACGCTTGGAATAGCTGGAGTTTAGTTTTAGATGTTTTTCTTTTGTTGTTGGATTTTAATAAAACTCTTAGTTTCGAGGAGCTGCGTCTCCATTATTTGAATGTGGTATTTATTAGTATTTCATTTGGATTGATTTAAAATATATTTATTGTTTGATTTTAAGTTGAGATTATTGTTAAGTTGTTTTGTTTGGGCTACGCGTTATTGATATTGTTGCCTTGCGGGCCTATGGGCTTGCGGCGTGTAGCACTTTGGGCCTATATCGGGTTCGGGGTGTTACATATTTGCTTATAATATAAATCAATAATTAATTATTCACAAATAATATTACAGAATCGCAATTATGACAACCAGGTAGTTCCCAGGAAAGAGGGGGCTTTTCGATAAGGATTTCTCCTTATTAGCGTTGATTAGGTGACCAAACCCTTTCTTAGCATGTACTTTCTTAGACATTGCCAATAATGCTATCTAACAATATTATTCAAATAATATGAATTATTGATCTGATAATGGAGATACAGTGAAATGGTAATTATTGAAACAATAATAATATAAAATATCAACGCACCAATTATTGAATCAATAAAATAAAATATTGAACAGTAATTACTGTAACAATTATTGAGTAGTGCCTTCTTACGTAAGAATAAATAATTTAAAATATTGTGCAAAACCGTTTGCTACTGTGCAACCACGCGTATGACTGTATTTTAACCACTGGATATTCCAACAGTGTTAACGGTAACCATCACGCCGTTATTTATAAAAACTCAAACTTGTCATTTTCTTCATCCTACCGTTATCTGTTATGGGACCCACAAATAGATGCGCCGTTGTACGAATATTCTCGACAAAAAGAATATTTCACGACCAAACAAATATTCCCCGACAACAATGATTATTTTATAACCACTTGCTTATTTTGCAAAATTTGCACATTTCACCCATAACTAGAGCATTATATCAAATTAATTCCTTATTATTTCAAAATAATAATAGAGAAAATTCGATTTTATTTATAATAAGTTGGGGTCTTACATATTTAATTAATAAATTAATTGATAATTCCTCTAGTAGTTCTTGATCCATTTGTGATCACTCAGCATGAAATCTGGGAATATCTCACATTATTGAATATTATTACAACATTTTTAATTCTTCATAATCAAATTGATATTATAACGATCCAAAAATTTTATATATAATTTAAAATATTTATTGAATTATATAAATATTTTAGTTGATGTGTTTAGTGTTAAATAAATATTTAATTAAATAATTTATTTATTTGTTAAATAAATAATTCATGAGTTGTTGAGAATTAACTTGATTAAGTGTAATATATTAATTAAGTTGATATTTGGTAAGTTTGTGGTTTGGAATTTTAATTTAATGAGTTAATTAAATTAATGAGTGTTAATTAATTATTATGTTACATAGGGGTTGTGACGCCCCCAAAATAGGTCCAATCCACCCAACCTATTCTGAGTCGTCAAATACATGATACAGAAACAACTACAACTTTATTATTACAATTGTCGTGCAAAATATGACAACACATAAACTGTGAGTTTAAATACAAATATTGTCTTCTAGACAATATCCACACTCAAATAAGTCCTCTTTACAATTATTGATACAATATTTTACAAAATAGTGAGGACTACTAAAACAACAGTCTTGAACCATTACTCTACACCCCGACTAGTTCCCGCTATATTCTCGTCTCCTGAGAAAAAAATGGAATAAAAAGGAAAATGGTGAGCTCAACTAGCCCAGTAAAGAATATTATGACTAAGATAATGTACAACAAATTATCCTTAGTCTTCAACAGGGAAAAATCTGATAGAATACAATAGACAACAAGTTTTAGATCAACAACTGCAGCAGAAACAACAATTCATTAGAAGAGTTAAGTAGAGAATGAAATCTACTATCATCTATGAATTTAAAAGGACATCATCGATATTTTATCCCTGTAACATCAATTAATGTACATCATCAATCAAATAGTCATCTTTTCACTACAAGCCAAAGATATTAATCAGTCGGTCATGTTCATCTCAACACCTGTTCATCTTTGCACTACGGGCCAAAGATATTCATCAAGAAATCATTCATCTTTGCACTACAGGCCAAAGATATTCAGTAATATCATTATTTAGGACTGAGGATGATGAAAAATATATTTTAAAGAAAATGTATCCAGTGAGACAAAAGAATAAATAGTAAGGATTCGTACTTCGGTTTATCCATGTTCAAAAATACTCCATAATAAACTATTGTGGAGCAGAATTCAAAAATGAAGATCAAAACATAGATCCAATCAAAGATAGAAACCATAACAGACAATCTTGAACACATAAAAGAAAATTTAATTTTTCTGTGAATAGTGTCGTATTTGTGAATAGTGTCGTATACGTGAATAGTAATTCCGACACTAAAAGGTGGAAATTCCATAAGAAAAATCATCATGCTTCGTGAATAGTACTCGTGAATAGTAACTCATGAATAGTAACTCGTGAATAGTAACCCCGACATGAAAAGATAAGAATTTCACAAAAAAAATCTTACCAATATTCCGGTATAATGATATTGAAAGAAATAATATCATCTATAAAAAAAAAAAAATTAACATCCCTTACCTCAAAAAGACAGTACTTCTGACTGGAATACTGGATATAGTGCTGAAGGAACTTGCACCGTATAACAACACTCAAAATATCTAAATACTCACAAAAATACGCTCGATAATATAGAGAGAGAAAATTTCAGTTTCTGGTGTGATTTTCAATTATAACCTAAGCACCCTATTTATAGGAAAATGCTTATAACACCAAAGCAGAAAATTTAATAAAATATTAATATATTATAAAAAATTTCACGCCCACCTCTTGACATCTGAAATCAGCATGTTTACAACACTTGTGGGGCCCACCAAAACAATACAAACGTTTTTCTTAAAAAAATTAATTAAAACTTCAAAAATCAATTATTCTGGGACTTCAATAATTCATAATAAATAGTCATTTTATCAGAAAAATTCGCATCTTATGTCCTTCTATAGGAAATTCAATTCTCTACAACTTTGTAATTTTTTCCAAATTCCAAATAGAAATTGACCGAAATCCACATACGGATGATTTTACAGGCTATAATCAAATTTCAGTAAAAAATGGGGTCCATCAACACACAAAACATCTGTTAAACATTTTTTTGTAACAAAAATACTCTTCCTCCTCATTTATTCATATATCACACATTCATTGTAAAATACCACCATTATTATATTATTATAACATAATAATATATTTAAATGAATTATTTTATCAGAAAAGATAAAATATCAATTTTCAACAATTGTTACTTTTCTAAAAATTCCTCAACTTATATCCACATAAATAAATATTTTCCTTATCATATAAATAAATAATTAATTATTCACAAATAATATTACAAAATCACAATAACGACAACCAGGCCGTTCCCAGGAAAGAGGGGGCTTTTCGATAAGGATTTCTCCTTACTGGCGCACAATTATGTGACCAAACCTCTCCTTAGACATAACTTTCTAGACATTGCCAATAATGCTATCTAATAATATTATTCAAATAATATGAATTATTGATTTGATAATGGAAAATAATGTGTAGTGATAGTTATTGAAACAACAATAATATAAAATATTAACGTAGCAATTATTGAATCAATAAAATAAAATATTGAACAGTAATTACGGTAACGATTATTAAGTAGTGCCTTCTTATGTAAGAATCAATAATTGGTGCAATACCGTGTGCTACTGTGCAACACCGTGTATTATTGTGCTTGAACCACCGGGTATTCCAACAGTGTTAACGGTAACAACTACGCCGTTATTTATAAAAACTTATACTTGTCGTTTTCTTCATCCAATAGCTTTCCGTTATGGGGCCCACAAAAATGGCCACATACGAATATTCCCTACGGAAGAATATTTCACCGACCAAAACTAATATTCCCCAACAACAATGAGTATTTTATAACCACTTGCTTATTTAAAATATTTACATATATCACCCTTAACTTTAACCTTTTATCAATTTAACCATTTACTGAATAGTAATTATAAGAAAAATTGAATACTTTTATTTCATAAAATTTGGGGTCTTACAAGGGTAATATTCTTAGTTAATTTAATATTAAGTTAGAGATTCTAATTCAATTTAATAATTAAATTAGAGATGTATTAATTTATTAAATAAAATTATAATTTGTAAGGAAATTATAATTTTATAGCAATTGGATTATGTGGCATTTTTAATTTGATTTTACCAAACAAGGCTTAAGGTTTTTTTTTTAAAATCCTTATTTTAATTCAGTTTTGCCAAACAAGCCTTAGTGGCTTTTGAATTTAAAAAAAACATAACTGATAAATTATTAAGTGAGGGATATTAAGTTGTCAGTTTTTTTTTACGTATTATATTATCAGTTTATATAACATATATCAGTTACGTATTATGACGCCCCCAAAATTAGGTATACATCACCCATCTTGAGTCGCCAGATACATGGTACAGAATTCAAATACAACTTAATAATACAACTATCGTGTACAATACGACAAAACATAAACTGTGAGTTTGAATACAAATATTGTCTACTAGAGATTATACAAACTCAAAAGGAGTCCTCATTACAATTATTATGACACTATTTCACAAAATAGTGAGAACTACTAATGCACCATCTAGGACCATCACTCCGTTCCCCGACTCGTCCCAGCTATATTCTCATTTCCTGAAGAGAACAGTGAAAGAAAGGGTGAGCTCAACTAGCCCAAAGAAGAAATATTATGACTAAGATAATGCGAATAAATTATCATTAGCCTTAAGCAGTGTTAAAGCGCTACAATATAACAAACATCAAGTTTAAGCTGCATGACAGTAATAAGCAATCCATTAAAAGAGTCAAGTAGAGAATAAAATATACTATCTTTTATGATTTAAAAAGGTTTTCATCACTTTTTTCATCGGGACTCGGCTTAATAAATAATCCACATCATCGAATCACCCTACACTTTTCTGACCAAGGATATTCTTTAGTATCACGACCACAGTTATCCATGCACTATGGGCCAATAATATTTGTGTATTCATTAATGGTCATGATCATGCCAATAACTGTCCATCAATTCATTACGGGCCAATGAGGACTTTTTCCACATCATTTGTAACATTACGGTCATGATTACACCGAATAATCCCTGGTCATAATCATACCAAGTCCATCTATGCACTATAGGCCACAAATGACTTTCAACAAAATACAAACATGAAGATGATGACAATGATATAAGAATTCAATAAAACAAGTTCAAAAATTAATTTATCCAGAAAGCAATAACGTCCAAATTGTCAACATGATACTTCTTTGTAGAGTAAAATTCAAGAATGCTCAGAAGAATATTTCCATGAAAAGATACTAGATGAAGCATAAATATCAATGATATTCCACTAATTTCATGGAGTATAGAAGTCAAAACTTTAACCAACTGAGTATAATAAGGAATGGAATAACAAAAGAAATCACCAGGCATGCGATAGACCGCACATGCAGGTTATTCTAACAGAATAATAATTAACGGAACCGGTCCCGTAAAATGCATGCATGGATATTCCAACAAAATAATAAAAGGCGGAATCAGTCCCACAGTAAAACGCGACAAAGCGAGGATATTCTAAATGTAATAATAAAGATGAAATCGGTTCACGTAACGCGCATGTGACGAGGATATTCAACAGTAATAATAAAGAATGGAATAATGTAAGAATTTCACCAAGTATAGGGTAGCCCGCGTATACAGGTTATTCCAACCGAATAATAAATAATGGAATAACAGAAGTTCTCTTCATGAATACAAAAGAAATAATACCCCTTACGAGTACAATAAATAATATCCCCTTCCATAAAAGAAGAGTATTCTAAATGGTAGGGCAAGGATATTCTTGAAGAAAACTTGCACTACGCTCAAAGCTTTTTAAAACTCTAAAGAAATACGCTCAAGATTATAGAAGAAGAATTCTCTGAATTTCTGGTGTGTTTTCAATTATAACTAAGCATCCTATTTATAGGAGAATGGAAGGGGTACTGTTTGAAATTCTCACGGGCGCACAGTTGTTTTTTAAAAAATTTTACAGACGTCTTGCACAAGGTCACGGATGAAACTAAATTCCATGTAAAACAAAAACTAAATGTAAGACCCCGAAATTTTTTTAAATAAAAAGGAATTTCCTTTATTTATTATTTTGAAATAGTAAGGGTTGATTTGATTAATGTGGATAGTTAAGGGTTAAATACGCAAATATTTCAAAATAAGCAAGTGGTTATAAAATATTCATTTTGTCGGGAATATTCGTTTGGTCGTGGAATATTAAATGCTTTGTTTGGGAATATTAAATGCGATAGTAGTGACCATATGTGTGGGCCCCATAACGGAAAGAGATTGGATGAGGAAAACGACAAATATAAGTTGTTATTACCGAATTAAGATCATTGGAATACCCGGTGGTTAAAATACTGATGTCTGGCGTGGTTAGCGATAGCTTTGCGGTATTTACACAGATTGTTGAATTATTGATCCTTACGTAAGAAGGCACTACTCAATAATTGTTACGATTAATTCTTCAAATTATTTTATTTTATTGATTCAATAATTCTTTGCGTTGGTATTTTATATTATTACTATTTCAATAATTGTCATCGCACAGTATTTCTCATTATCGGATCAATAATTCATATTATTTGAATAATATTATTAGATAACATTATTGGCAATGTCTAGAAAGTTACATCTAAGGAGAGGTTTGATCACCTAATTGCGGCGCCCGAAGAAGGAGAGATCCTTATTGGAAAGCCCCCCTCTTTCTCGGAGCAAAACTGGTTTCATCATAAATGTGATTACGTAATATTATTTGTGAATAATTAATTATTGATTCATATGATAAGGAAATATTTATTTTATATGAATATAAATGATGGATTTATTTATGTGGTTATTAATGAAGGAATTAATCTTTGAGATGTTTTATTTGTATTTTGCCGGATTGGAGGTATTAAAAGATCAAATCGATGTTATTACTGACTTTATTGTGTGAGTTATAATATTTAATCCGACCGTTGGATCGTTGTAATTTTTGGATATGTTATACATATATAAGTTGAGTATATGTCCACAAATTTTGAACCGTTAAAATGAACGAATGATTTGTTATGAATTTTAAGAGGTGTTTGATTAGGAAAGTAGGGTTATAATTGATTTTGGTGGAAAATTCTAGAATTGAGTGGGCCCCACTTGTGGTTGGTGAAAAAATGTGCTGAATTTTATTTCAAATGTGGTGGGTGGCAATAGTAGCAAGGTAAAGCCATCGTAATGCAGTCAAGTCTGCTTCGGTGGGCTAACATTTTCCTATAAATAGAGGACTAAGTTAGAATTGAAAATCACACGTAAACATAAGCTTTCTCTTCTCTCTCTATATTATTGAGCGTATTTTGTGAGTATTTAGATACTTTGAGAGTTGCTGTTCAGTACAAGTTTCATCCAGCATCACTTCTGACCTTTCATTCCGAAGTACTGATTCTTTGAGGTAAGGAATGTTATTTCTTCTTAAATGATATTATTTCTTCAATATCATTATGCTGAAATATTGATTAGAACTTTTTATCAAATTTGGAACTTTTTCATGTCGGGGTTACTATTCATGAGTTACTATTCACGAGTTACTATTCATAAGTTACTATTCACGAGTTACTATTCACGAGTACTATTCATGAAGCGTGAAGATGTTTTTTGTGGAATTTCTATCTTTTGGTGTCGGAGTTACTATTCACGATATCGACCTTTATTCACGATATCTGACTATTCACGAATCGACACTATTCATAGAAAAATGAAAATTTTTCTTTTAGTCTAAAATATCTATTCGGATGCTAGCTTTGATTGTATCCATGTTTTGATCATTCTTGAATTTTACACCACTATGATTATTTTTGAGGTATTTTGGACGTGGATAAAACCAAGTACGAATCCTTAATCCTTGTCATTTTGTTTCTTTGGATTCGTTTCTTTAAAATATTTTTCATCATCCTCGGTCTTAAATGATGATATTATTGAATATCTTTATTCTGAGTGCAAAAGATGAATGATTTGAAGAATATCTTTGGCACAGTAGTGCAAAGATGAGCAGTGTTTAAATGAACACGACCGATGATGAGTATCTTTGGCCTTTAGTGCAAAGATGAGCAGTGTTGAGATGAACATGACCGATCGATGAATATCTTTGGCTCTGTAGTGCAAAGATGAATATTTGATTTGAGATGAATATTGATTGATGTTACGAGGATAAAATATTGATGATGGATATTAAATTCATAGATTATAGTAGATTTCATTCTCTACGTAACTCTTCTATGAATTATTATTTCCCATCGCGAATATTGATCGAAACTTGTTGTCTATTGTATTCTATCGATTTTCCCTGTTGAAGACTAACGATAATTTGTTCTATATTATCTTAGTCATAACATTCTTTACTGGCTAGTTGAGCTCACCCTTTTCCTTTTGTTCCATTCTTCTCGGGGAGGCGAGAATGTAGCGAGTACTAGTCGGGTATGGAATGAAGGTTCTAGAGAGAGTTGTTTAGTAGTCCTCACCATTTTGTAAAATAATGTATCAATAATTATGATGGGGATTTATTTGCGTGTGGATATTGTCTAGAAGACAATATTATATTTAAACTCATTATATATATTGTCGTATTTCACACGACATTTGTATTATTGAAGTTGTAGTTTGCTTCTTGTACCATGTATTTGGTGACTCAGAATGGGTGTTGTGTATACCTATTTTGGGGGCGTCACGGTTGGTATCGAGCTTAGGATATGATCTCTGGCGGATATCGGGGAATAGAACTAGGAGGGGAGAGCGAGTAAATCCTTCGCTAGTGTGTCCTACCTAAGCTTATTTTGTTAGTTGGTTCGGTATATAGGGATATTATGTGATATATTGATTTCCTTAATTAACCCTTATTTTATGCGAGTGATTTGAGAATGTCGATTGAGAATATTAACAGTGGAGTAAATGAGACCGTGGAGATGCATGTACTCACCAACGAGGAGAACGTGCAACAGGCTGGCAATGTTCCTCCTGTGAACAACACCATCGAAAGAGATGATGAACGAGGGATGTTTAGAAGATTTTGCGATTCATGCAAAAATCGACGAGGGAGACTTCGTGTTCAAAATCTGAGGAGGAAATGATAGCAATTCACGGGTTGTCACACCAAGCGATTCAAAGAGTTGGGACCACGAATTTAAGGGAAAGCGGATCCGATCACGGCGGAAACATGGGTAAAGCAAATTACCAAGATATTCGATGTCTTGGGATGCACGGAGAAACGAAGGTTCCATTCGCTACTTTTTATGTTCCGTGGCGAGGCGAGACTCATTGGTGGGAGTCGTGAAGCGTACTCCATCCAAATCCGCACTCAAAGCATGTCTTGGGAGACGTTTGAGAACTATTTAATGACAAATACTTTCACGAAAGTGTTCGTCATATGAAGGAAGTGGAGTTTATTAGATTGGAGCGAGAATAACATGGCGGTGTCCCAAAGACGAGGCGAAGTTCGCGGAGTTATCGTGTTTGCACCTCATTTGGTGGAGAATGAGGAACGATGACGCGGATGTTTCGAGAGGTTTGAAACCCGACATACGTCAAAGATCTCATTTCTCATAAATTTTGTCTCTATTCGAGATGTTGTCAGCGGGGCTCGGTTGTTAGAGCGAGATAACGAAGTACGGTAATCGAGGGACCACAACCAGGATCGTACTAGAGATAGCAGTCAACAGGATAATGATAACCAGCGGAGAAAGAAACAGACGGACAAAAATGGTTATCACTCTGGTGGTAATCGTGGTCATGAAAACAGAAGAAGCGCGAAGTCGAGGAGAGATTTAAAAGAGGAGATTTAATAACGACTATGTGAAGGCGAGCAGTCTTGCAGAAAGAATCGGTTCTAAGGGAGGAGAACGACCACCGGTCATATGTTATAAATGCGGGAAGAGGGACATATATCGGTCCAAACCGTCCTACAACAGTTTAAGGTATGCTATAATTGTGGAAAAGAAGGACATATCGCTCGAGATCAGTTATGCGATATCGAAACCCGACCCAATGAATGGTGACTCAAAAGGATGTCGTAAAAAGTCAAAGTCAAGCGGTTCACGGAAGAGCGTTTGTCGTGGCCTGGGTCAAAATGCGAGGAACCCGAACGAAGTTAGCACGCAGGTTAGTTAATTATAAATTCTTGCAAGAAGTTTATACCTTACTAGAATCTGGGGTTCTACCCATTCTTTTATCTCTCTTGTTTTGCATACAACATTTGAACTTGACTACGGAGAAATTAAACTTTGACCTATCTGTGGAGACTCCATTAGAGAAAATTTCATTACATCCGTTATTTAAAAAATCTTGCTTGATTCAAGTTGGCACTATCACATTACCTGTTAACCTTATTTCTATAGAGATATTTGCTTTTGATGTGATTTTAAGGTTAACTACTCATCATGCCAAATTGATTGCTTTTGTAAGGTTGTTAGTTTTCATATTCCTAAGCAACCTGTTATTCAAATTCAAGCAATCAAACCATTGTAATCAAACATTTTCATATCAAGCCATGAAGTCATTCGTTTATTATGGATGTCAAGTTTTCTTAGTCCATGTTATGGATTTGAATAAAGACACGTTAGATTTGAATAATATTTTTGTTGTTATTGATTTTTCCTGACGTATTTTTCGAAGAATTTCTTGGCTTACTCCCAAAGCTTCGATATTAAATTTTTGTATCGACTTTGAACCCGAAGACAAAACTCATTTCTAAAATCTCATATCGAATGGCTCTATTGAACTTGAGGAGTTAAAAATTCAACTATAGAATTTGGTACCGAGCCTTTATCTTGTGACTTCCTTTGTGGAATTCACCTAAGCGAGACTCTCTACGTAGGGGACGTCATATTCGATGCGATAGTAAATCGATAGGTGTCATTGTGACGTGCTTTATCCAAGATTGGGATATGAGTCACGGTTGAGAGCAACCTAAGTCGAGAATCGAAATACGTAGCTTTCAGGCTTAGTTGGTTATTATCGGAGATTCGTTGAAGGATATTCTTGAATCGCTATTCCATTATCGCAGCTGACTCGTAGAGATACAAAATTCGAATGGAGCAAGGAATGTGGGAAGAGCTTTGAAGAACTCAAGAGGAGACTCATTTCAGCACATGTTCTGACCATGCCATCCTGGAAAAGCGAACGTGGTAGCTGACGTGTTGAGTAGAAGATCGTATACAAGTACGAGTACGATATTGTCAAAGACTAATTTCATATAATTTACAAATAATAGAGATGGAGATGAAAACTCTAGGTACCCACGTGATGATATACGAGTATAATCGACTTTAATCGATAAAGTTAAAGTCGCTCAAGCCAGCCCCGGGCGGAAATGATGCGTATGAAGAAGAAAGTACAAGAAGGAGCTATTCCTAAGCGAGAATTGATGAAAAGGAATACTTGAGTCCACTCTAGACTTTGTGTTCCTAACGACTCGATTTGAAGTACAAGATTATGATGGAGGCACACAATACACCATTTGCAATCCATCACGAAAGTACTAAAATGTATCGTGATCTTGACATACATTTTGGTGGAACAATATGAAGAGAGAGATTGCAAAGTTTATCTCGATGTGTTTAACTTGCCAGCGTGTAAAGGCGGAGCATCTAGTACCTAAGGGTCCATTGCAACCACTTGAGATTAGGGAATGGAAGTGGAACACATTACCATGGATTTCGTTCTGGGTCTTCCTACGGTTTCTCAAGGCATCAATGCTATTTGGGTCATTGTTGATAGATTAATCAAATCGCTCATTTCTTGCCGACACGGAGACTTATTCCCTTGAACGTCTTGCTAGTATATGCGTAAATGAGATTGTGAGGTTGCATGGCATGTACTGTATCCATAGTTTTGGATCGTGACCCAAGATTCACTTCAAGATTTTGGGTTAGCTTGCAAAAAGCTATGGGCGCAGATTTGCGATTTAGTTTAAGATACCATCCCCAAGCGGACGGACAATCAGAGAGGACTATTCAAACTCTTGAAGATATATTAAGACTACTGTGTCCTAGACTTCAAAGGTAGTTGGGATAAGTATTTACCATTGGTGGAATTCTCCTACAACAACAAAGCTTATCGTGCAAGTATAGGTGTGGCTCCATTCGAAGCATTATATGGACGAAAATGTCGTTCTCAATATGTTGGGATGAGGTGGGTGAAGCAACATTGTTGGGACCGAGTTAAAACGTATGACTACCCGAAAAGATCCAAATGATTCGACAACGTATACAAGCGGCATAAGATCGACAAAAGAGTTATGCGGATCTTCATCGAAAGGACGTGGAATTTAGTGTAGGGGATCATGTATATCATGAGTTGCTCCATGGAAGGGAGTTACAAGATTTGGGAAGAGAGGAAAGCTCAATCCACGATTTATTGGTCCATTTCAAATTCTTAACCGAGTAGGAAATGTAGCCTATAGACTTGCGTTACCTCCAAGTATGTCTCGTGTTCATAATGTGTTTCATATCGTACTTCAGTAAATATGTGAAAGACCCGAACCACGTTATAGAGTTAGAACCGGACGAGATAGCCGAAGACTTAACGTATGAGGAGGTACCTGTCAAGATTTTGGATAGGAAGGAGCATGTCCTACGCGCAAAGGTCATACCACAAGTTAAAGTTTTATGGAGGAATCATGCTATAGAGGAAATGACCTGGGAATTGGAAACGGAAATGAAAGCGAGGTATCCTCACCATTTCAAACACCAGATGCGTGACGCCAATTTCGAGGACGAAATTTCATAAGGAGGGAGGTTGTAAGACCCTCAAATTTTTTTAAATAAAAGGAATTTCCTTTATTTATTATTTTGAAATAGTAAGGGTTGATTTGATTAATGTGGATAGTTAAGGGTTAAATACGTAAATATTTCAAAATAAGCAAGTGGTTATAAAATATTCATTTTGTCGGGGAATATTCGTTTGGTCGTGGAATATTAAATGATCTTTGTTGGGAATATTAAATACGAATGCGGCGGTAGCCGTACCATGTGTGGGCCCCATAACTAAAAGCGATTGGATGAGGAAAACGACAAATATAAGTTGTTGTTACCGTTAAGACTGTTGGAATACCAGGTGGTTAAAATACAGTAATACGCGTGGTTGCACAGTATTGTTGAATTATTGATCCTTACGTAAGAAGGCACTACTCAATAATTGTTACAAGAATAATCTTATTCGATATTTTATTTTATTGATTCAATAATTGCTGCGTTGGTATTTTATATTATTGTTGTTTCAATAATTGTCACCGCATAATATTTCTCATTATCGGATCAATAATTCATATTATTTGAATAATATTATTAGATAACATTATTGGTAATGTCTAGAAAGTTTCATCTAAGGAGAGGTTTGGTCACCTAATTGCGGCGCCAAGAAGGAGAGATCCTTATTGGAAAGCCCCTCTTTCTGGGAGCAACTGGTTGTCATAAATGTGATTACGTAATATTATTTGTGAATAATTAATTATTGATTCATATGATAAGGAAATATTTATTTTATATGAATATAAATGATGGATTTATTTATGTGGTTATTAATGAAGGAATTAATCTTTGAGATGTTTTATTTGTATTTTGTCGGATTGGAGGTATTAAAAGATCAAATCGATGTTATTACTGACTTTATTGTGTGAGTTATAATATTTAATCCGATAGTTGGATCGTTGTAATTTTTGGATATGTTATACATATATAAGTTGAGTATATGTCCACAAATTTTGAACCGTTTAAAATGAACGAATGATTTGTTATGAATTTTAAGAGGTGTTTGATCTTGAAAGTAGGGTTATAATTGATTTTGGTGGAAAATTCTAGAATTGAGTGGGCCCCACTTGTGGTTGGTGAAAAAATGTGCTGAATTTTATTTCAAATGTGGTGGGTGGCAATAGTAGCGTGTAAAGCCATCAAGTAGCAGTCAAGTCCGCCTTGGTAGGCTAACATTTTCCTATAAATAGAGGACTAAGTTAGAATTGAAAATTACACCGAAACATAAGCTTTCTCTCTTTTCTCTCTATATTATTGAGCGTATTTTGTGAGTATTTAGATACTTTGAGAGTTCTTTTGTCAAGATAAGTTTCATTCAAAGATCACTTCCCGACCTTTCATTAGAAATCTTCGATTCTTTGAGGTAAGGAATGTTATTTCTTCTTAAATGATATTATTTCTTCAATATCATTATCTTTGAAATATTGATTAGAACTTTTATCAAATTTGGAACTTTTTCATGTCGGGGTTACTATTCATGAGTTACTATTCACGAGTTACTATTCATGAGTTACTATTCATGAGTTACTTATTCACGAAAGTACTATTCATGAAGCGTGAAGATGTTTTTTGTGGAATTTCTATCTTTTGGTGTCTGAGTTACTATTCACGATATCAAGACTTTATTCACGATATATGCAGCACTATTCACGAATATCTAAGACTATTCACTTAAAAATGAAAATTTTTCTTTTAAATCTAAAATATCTATTCGGATACTAGCTTTGATTGTATCCATGTTTTGATCATTCTTGAATTTTACACCACTATGATTATTTTTGAGGTATTTTGGACGTGGATAAAACCAAGTACGAATCCTTAATCCTTGTCATTTTGTTTCATTGGATTCGTTTTTTTAAAAATATTTTCATCATCCTCGGTCTTAAATGATGATATTATTGAATATCTTTGGCCGTAGTGCAAAAGATGAATGATTTGAAGAATATCTTTGGCCTCTGTAGTGCAAAGATGAGCAGTGTTTAAATGAACATGACCGATCGATGAGTATCTTTGGCCTTTAGTGAAAAGATGAAGCAGTGTTGAGATGAACATGACCGATCGATGAATATCTTTGGCACCGTAGTGCAAAGATGAATATTTGATTTGAGATGAATATTGATTGATGTTACAGGGATAAAAAAATTGATGATGGATGGTTAAATTCATAGATTATAGTAGATTTCATTCTCTACGTAACTCTTCTATGAATTATTATTTCGCTGCGAATATTGATCTGAAACTTGTTGTCTATTGTATTCTATCAGATTTTTCCCTGTTGAAGACTAACGATAATTTGTTCTATATTATCTTAGTCATAACATTCTTCCGGGCTAGTTGAGCTCACCCTTTTCCTTTTGTTCCATTCTTTCTCGGGGAGGCGAGAATGTAGCGAGTACTAGTCGGGGTATGGAATGAAGGTTCTAGAGAGAGTTGTTTAGTAGTCCTCACCATTTTTGTAAAATAATGTATCAATAATTATGATGGGGATTTATTTGCGTGTGGATATTGTCTAGAAGACAATATTATATTTAAACTCACAGTATATATTGTCGTATTTCACACGACATTTGTATTATTGAAGTTGTAGTTTGCTTCTTGTACCATATATTTGGCGACTCAGAATGGGTGTTGTGTATACCTATTTTGGGGGCGTCACACTAAATATAATATATATATATATATATATGATTTATACATCCACGCGAATCTCTTTTTTTTCTCCACCCCCACCTTGAAATGCTTTTCAAACATGCAATAAATTATGTATATAATACATATATGTTTAATCCTTTCATTACCTGCAACAAAACAATTCGTGACCACCCCATTATTCCACCAACATACCTGCCCCACTAGACAAATATTACAACTTATATACATATATAACAACATTTATCATCATTATTATAATTCATAATATTTAACAACCAGATCGTTCCCAGGAAAGAGGGGGCTTACCAATAAGGATTTCTCCCTATTGGCACGCAATTAGGTGACCAAACCTCTCCTTGACAGAACTTCTAGACATTGTCAATATTGCAAATAATAATATGAATAACTTTGTCGTTTCAATTATTGATTTAATTATATATAAAATATTGACAATAATTGAATCAAATAACTTGAGATATTATGCAACAATTACTGTAGCAATACTTGAATAAAACTGAGTGACTTCTCACGTAAGCATCAATAATAAATATCGTGTGCTACTGTGCAACTACGCGTATTACTGTACTTTTTACACTGGGTGTTTCTACATTTAACCGTAAAACTTCCACCGTTATTTTCATAAAGTATTTTTGTCATTTTCTCAATTCGACAATAATATCGTTGTGGGGTCCACCAATGATTGTGCCGTTGTACGAATATTCCCTTTTAAAATGAATATTCCCCGACCAATCGAATATTATATAACAACTTGCGTACTTTGCAAAATTTATAAATATTACCCACAACTATAACATTATATCAAATTTACTCCATAATATTCAAAAATGATATTTATAGAAAATTCATCTTTATTTATAAAAGTTCGGGTCTTACAACCTCCCCTTCTTATGAAATTTCGCCCTCAAAAATTAGGGTACGTACCTGGTATGTCGAAGAGGTGAGGATACCTTGACTGCATTTTATATTCTAACTCCCAGGTCATTTCCTCAACATTGTGGTTTCTCCACAAAACTTTAACTTGAGGTATAACCTTGGAGCGTAGAATATGTTCCTTCTTATCTAAGATTTGAACAGGAACCTCTTCATACGTTAAATCTTTCGATATTTCATCCGGTTCTAACTCAATAATGTGGTTCGGGTCTTCCACATATTTACGTAACATGGATATGTGAAAAATGTTATGAACACGAGACATACTTGGCGGTAAAGCGAGTCTATAGGCCACTGTTCCTACTCGATCGAGGATTAAAAATGGGCCAATGAATCGAGGATTGAGCTTTACTCTCTTTCCAAATCTCGTAACTCCTTTCCATGGAGCAACATGTAACAACACATGATCTCCAATATTGAATTCCACGTCCTTTCGATGAAGATTAGCATAACTCTTTTGTCGATCTTGTGAGATTTTTATACGTTATCGGATCGTTTGAATCTTTTTCGTAGTCATACGTACCAACTTCGGTCCCAACAACGGTCCTTCACCCACCTCATCCCAGCATACTGGAGAATGACACTTTCTTCCATACAACGCCTCAAATGGAGCCATGCCAATACTTGCTTGATAACTGTTATTATAGGAAAACTCCACCAATGGTAAGAACTTATCCCAGCTTCCCTTGAAGTCAAGGACACAGAGTCTTAATAAATCTTCAAGAGTTTGAATAGTCCTCTCCGATCGCCTTAAATTCGAGGATGATATGCCGAGCTAAATCGTAAATCTGTGCCCATAGCTTTCTGCAAACTAACCCAAAATCGTGAAGTGATTCTTGGGTCTCGATCAGAAACTATGGATACTAGCATACCATGCAGTCTTACAATCTCGTTTATGTACATACGAGCAAGACGTTCAAGTGTATAAGTTTCTCGTATCGGTAAGAAATGAGCAGACTTGGTCAATCTATCAACAATGACCCAAATCACATCTATGCCTTGAGAAACCTTATGAAGATCGATAACGAAATCCATGGTAATGTGCTCCCACTTCCATTCTGGAATTTCAAGTGATTGCAATGGACCTTTTGGTACTTGATGCTTCACCTTGACTCGTTGACACGTTAAACACCTCGAGATAAGACAGCGCTATCTATCTCTTCAAATTGCCCCACCAAAATGTATGTCGAAGATCATGATACATTTTGGTACTCCCAGGATGGATTGCAAACGGTGTGTTGTGCGCCTCCATTATGATTTTATACTTTAACTCAAGATCGTTAGGAACACAAATTCTGGAATTGACTCAAAGTATTCCTTCTTCATCGATTCTTGTTTCCGGCATAACACCTTCTTGTATTTTCTTCCTCATACGCATCAGCTCCAGGTCTGTGGCTTGAGTAGCTTTAACTTTATCGATTAAATTCGGTTCTACTTGTATATTCGCCATCATCACGTGGGTCCTTGGAGTCTTTATCACTATCTCCATCCTTTGCAAGTCATACAAAATGGGTCTTTACATTGACAATATTGCACTCGTACCTGCATATGATCTTCTACTAATTGCGTCAGCTAGCACGTTCGCTTTTCCAAGATGGTATTGGATGGTATGATCATAATCTTTCAATAGTTCAAGCCAACGTCGTTGTCGCATGTTGAGTTCCTTTTGAGTGAAGAAATATTTGAGGCTTTTATGATCCGTAAAGATCTCCACTTTCTCCCCATACAAGTAATGCCTCCCAATTTTAAGTGCGAAGACAACAACTGCTAACTCTAGATCATGAGTAGGATAATTCCTCTCATATTCTTTGAGTTGTCTTGAGGCATAGGCTATGACTTTCCCATGTTGCATGAGAACACATCCTAACCCTTTGCCCGAAGCATCGCTGTAGATGACAAATCCCTCCGAGCCAGATGGTATTATCAGAACAGGTGCTGAAATGAGTCTCCTCTTGAGTTCTTGGAAACATTTCTCACATTCTTCGCTCCAACCGAACTTTGTATCTTTCCAAGTTAGCTGAGTTAATAGAGTAGCGATTCAAGAAAATCCTTCCACGAATCTCCGATAATAACCAGCTAAACCGAGAAAGCTACGTACTTCAGTCACTGATTTAGGTTGCTCCCAGCTTTGAATTTCTTCAATTTTTGCCGGGTCAACAGATATTCCATGACTTGATACTATGTGCCCAAGGAATGCTACTTCCTCAAGCCAGAACTCGCATTTCTTCAACTTGGCATAAAGCTTGTATTCACAAAGCTTTTGGAGTATCAACCTCAAGTGTTGCTCATGATCTTCACTGCTTTTGGAATAAATAAGGATGTCATCAATAAAGACGACCACAAAGTGATCCAAATATTCCTTGAATACTCCGTTCATCATATCCACGAAGGAAGCAGGAGCATTAGTCATTCCAAAAGACATGACTAGGAATTCATAATGCCCGTACCGAGTTCTAAAAGCCGTCTTTGGAATGTCATCGATTCTAATCTTCAATTGGTGATATTCGGAACGAAGATCAATCTTTGAAAAGAATTTGGCGCCTTGCAACTGGTCAAATAGGTCATCAATACGTGGCAATGGGTACCTATTTTTGATGGTGACATGATTCAACTCCCGATAATTAATACAAAATCGCATACTCCCATCTATCTTCTTCACGAATAGAATAGGAGCACCCCAAGGAGAAGTACTAGGACGAATGAAACCAGAAGTCTAACAATTCTCGTGGTTGGGTCTTTAACTCACGAAGTTCAATAGAGCCATTCGATATGGGGCTTTGGAAATGGGTTTTCTCTAGGGTTCAAGGTCGATACAAAATTCAATTTCAAGCTCGGGGTAGTAGGGGAAGTTCTTCAGGGAATACGTCAGGAAATTTATTAACAATAGAAATATCATTCAAAACTGACGTATTTTTGTTTAGATCTGTGATGTGGGCTAAGAAAGCTTGACATCCGTTTTTCAATAAATGAATAGTTTTATGGCTTGAGATGACCGTGATTGATTTTAATGGTTTGGTCGCTTGAATTCGCATAATAGGTTGATTAGGAATATGAAAGCTAACAACCTTACGAAAATAATCAATTTTAGCATGATGAGTAGTTAACCAATCAATCCCTAGAATCACATCAAATGCAAGTATTTTAAATGAAATAAGATCAATAGGTAATGTGAGGGTACCGATTTGAACCAAGCAAGACTTATAAACAGTGGATGTAATGAAGGTTTCTCCCAACGGAGTTTCAACAGATAAGTGAAAGTCTAATTTCTCCGGAGTTAAATTTAATCGTTGAGCGCAAGTAGGAGAAATAAAAGAATGGGTAGAACGGGTATCAAATAAGGTATAGACTTTGCTAGAGTTTATGATAAGCTTACCAGTGATAACCTCGTTCAGGTTCCTTGCTTTCTAGGAGGTCACAACAAATGCTCTCCCTTGCACCACCGACTTTGACTTTTCTAGGACGGCCTTTGGTGCCTCCATCCTAGCTGAACTTGTCTTCGGTGAACGACAAAATCGGGCAAGGTGACCTTCTCTTCCACAATTATAACACGCTTTGGATGGCATCGCGTAGTTTGGACTGATATGTCCCTCCCCTCTGTATTTGAAGCATATGATAGGTGGTCGTTCTCCTTCCTCAACCACGGTTGCTGGTGCTGACATCTTTCCATCATTGTTGAATCTACTTTTCTTGAAATGTCCATTTTTACTGTCTTGGCCATGATTACCACTGAAGTGGTTACCATTTCTGGCATGTTGATTCCATCCACGTTTGTTGTCACCACTTCGATAACTGATACCACAGGTATTTTCATGCTGCCGGCTACTTTCTCTTGGTTGTGTTGACTCGTTACCGCGCTCCAATAACTGAGCCCTATTTACAACATCTGAGTACAAACACAGTTTATGAGAAATAAGATATTGATGTATCTCCGGTTTCAAAACTCTTTAAAACATTCGCGTCATTTGCTCCTCATTATCAACCAAATGGGATGCAAATCGGGATAACTCCGCAAATTTAGCCTCGTATTGTGACATGGTCATATTATTTTGTTCCAACTTGATAAACTCCACTTCTTTCATGTGACGAATACTTTCGGGAAAGTACTTATCATGGAATAGTTCTTGGAACTTCTCCCAAGACATCTTGAGTGCGTCAGGCTGGGTACGTTTTACAGATTCCCACCAGTAATCTGCCTCTTCACGTAACATGAAGGTGGTGAATGGAACCTTTTGCTTCTCGGAGCATCCTAAGACATCAAATATCTTCATGATCTGCTTTATCCATGCTTCCGCCTTAAGTGGTTTTGGCTCTCCAATAAACTCCAGTGGTCCCAGCTCCTTGAACTGTTTAGCGGTGACCGTCTGAGAGTTTCCAGTGTTTCCACCTACATTTTGGACAGGAGCCACTCTCGCCTGATGTTTCATGAATTTTATAAAGTCTCTGAACATTCCATCGTTCATCATATTGTAAGTGTTGTTGTTTGCCTGAGGAATGTCGCCTTCCTGATGCACATTATCCTGTTTATTGATCTATGGAGACTCAACGGTCTCCTGTGCTCCATTGCTATTCTCAATATTCTCGGATGTCATTTTTAGATACTGCCACAAAACAAAGATTAATTAACATATAAAATATTATCCCTATACTTTGACCGACCAATTAAATACCAAATAATCTTAGGTAGGTCATACTAGCGAAGGAAATCCCCGTCTCTCCTCTCCTAGTTCTAGTCTCACATCTTAGCCAGGGATCATATCCCTAAGCTTTGATACCAACTGTGACGCCCCCAAAATTAGGTATACATCACCCATCTTGAGTCGCCAGATATATGGTAGAGAATTCAAATACAACTTAATAATACAACTGTCGTGTACAATACGACAAAACATAAACTGTGAGTTTGAATATAAATATTGTCTACTAGAGAGTATACAAACTCAAAAGGAGTCCTCATTACAGTTATTATCACACTATTTCACAGAATAGTGAGGACTACTAATGCACCATCTAGGACCATCACTCCGTTCCCCGACTCGTCCCAGCTATATTCTCATTTCCTGAAGAGAACAATGAAAGAAAGGGTGAGCTCAACTAGCCCAGTAAGAAATATTACGACTAAGATAATGCAGAATAAATTATCATTAGCCTTAAATAGTGTTAAACTGATACAATACAACAAACATCAAGTTTAACTGCAGCGTAACAAGAAATCCATTAAAAGAGTCATGTAGAGAATAAAATCAACTATCTTTTATGATTTAAAAGGTTTTTCATCACTTTTATCGTTGGGACTCAGCTTAATAAATAATCCAAATCATCGAATCACCTATGCACTATGGCCAAGGATATTCTTTAGTATCACGACCACAATTATCCATGCACTATGGGCCAAGAATATTTGTGTATTCATTAATGGTCATGATCATGCCAACAACTGTCCATCAATGCATTACGGGTCAATGAGGACTTTTTCCACATCATTTGTAACATTACGGTCATGATTACACCGAATAATCCCTGGTCATAATCATACCAAGTCCATCTATGCACTATAGGCCATAGATGACTTTCAACAAAATACAAACATGAGGATGATGACAATGATATAAGAATTCAATAAAACAAGTTCAAAAATTAATTTATCCAGGAAGCAATAACGTCCAAATTGTCAACATGATACTGCTTTGTAGAGTAAAATTCAAGAATGCTCAGAAGAATATTTCCATGAAAAGATACTGGATGAAGCGCAAATATCAAGGATATTCCACTAATTTCATGGAGTATAGGAGTCAAAACTATAACCAACTGAGTATAATAAGGAATAGAGTAACATAAGAAATCATCAGGCATGCGATAGACCACACAGGCAAGTTATTCCAACAGAATAATAATTAACGGAACCAGGTCCGGCGTAAAACGCAAAGACAGGATATTCCAACAGAATAATGAAGACTTAATCAGGTTCGGTGTAAAACACACAGACAGGATATTCCAACAGAATAATAAAGACGGAATCAGTAGGTGTAAAACGCATGCATGACGAGGATATTCCAACGAGTAATAATAAAGCGGAATCAGTGCGGCGAAAACGCATGCATGTGACAGGATATTCTAACAAAATAATAAAGAATGGAATAACAGAAGAATTTCACTAAGTATAGGGTAGCCCGCGTATACAGGTTATTCCAACCGAATAATAAATAATGGAATAACAGAAGTTCTCTTCATGAATACAAAAGAAATAATACCCCTTACGAGTACAATAAATAATATGCCCTACCGTAAAAGAAGAGTATTCCGACTAGTAGGGCGAGGATATTCTTGAAGAAAACTTGCACTAGGCTCAAAGCTTTTTAAATCTCTAAAGAAATACGCTCAAGATTATAGAAGAAGAATTCTCTGAATTTCTGGCGTGTTTTCAATTCTAACTAAGCATCCTATTTATAAGAGAATGGAAGGGGTATTGTTTGAAATTCTCACGGACACACAGTTTTTTTAAAAAAAAAATTACAGACGTCTTGCATAAGGTCACGGATGAAACTAAATTCCATGTAAAACAAAAACTAAATATAATATATATATATATGATTTATACATCCACGTGAATCTTTTTTTTTCTCCACCCCCACCTTGAAATGCTTTTCAAACGTGTAATAAATTATATATATAATACATATATGTTTAATCCTTTCATTACCTGCAACAAAACAATCCGTGACCACCCCATTATTCCACCAACATACCTGCCCCACTTGACAAATATTACAACTTATATACATATATAACAACATTTATCATCATTATTATAATTCATAATATTTAACAACCAGGTCGTTCCCAAGAAAGAGGGGGCTTTCCAATAAGGATTTGTCCCTATTGGCGCGCAATTAGGTGACCAAACCTCTCCTTGACAAAACTTCTAGACATTGTAAATATTGCAAATAATAATATGAATAACTTTGTCGTTTCAATTATTGATTTAATAATATATAAAATATTGACAATAATTGAATCAAATAACGTGAGATATTATGCAGCAATTACTGTAGCAATAATTGAACAAAACTGATTGACTTCTGACGTAAGCATCAATAATAAATAATGTGTTCTACTGTGCAACTACGCGTATTACTGTACTTTTGACACCGGGTGTTTCTACAGTTAACGGTAAAACTTCCGCCGTTATTTTTATAAAGTATTTTTGTCGTTTTCTTAATCCGTTAATAAATCCGTTGTGGGGTCCACCAATGATTGTGCCGTTGTACAAATATTCCCTGTTAAAACGAATATTCCCTGACCAATCCAATATTATATAACAACTTGCGTACTTTGCAAAATTTATAAATATTATCCACAACTATAACATAATATCAAATTTACTCCATAATATTCAAAAATGATATTTATAGAAAATTCATCTTTATTTATAAAAGTTGGGGTCTTACACGTATAGTATAGAGAGGGAAGAAGAAAACAGAGAAGAGAAAAAAGAAAAACACAGAGAAAACTTGAGAGAAAGTGAGGAGTTTTAGAAATTGGAAAGGAATTAGAGAACTAGAGAAGGAAGAAGAGGATTAAAAAAGCCATTCTTATCTTCTAACAAAGTCCAAACTAGAATCAAAGGTATAAATTCTTAGTTTTTTTTCTTTCATATTCTTGAGTTTTCATTCTCTGTAATTGGTTTTATGGATGATTGTTGAATATATGGTGTTGTATATGTTTATAACATGTTTTATATGACTTGTATGTAATTTAGAATAATCAAATCCATGAAATCATTTTTTACAAAAGGATTTTAGTTTTGTTATTAAATGTACAAAAAGGCTAATTTTAGAACCAAAATTAAGGTCCAATTCATGTTATAATTTGTAAATTGATTTTAAATTGTGTTAATATGTTAAATGACGAAGAGAATTCAATTCGTATGGTTTAATTTGGTTAAGAAACGAAGATTTGGTGATTGATTACGCTAAATGTGTTGGAAATGAAGAAAACAGTAAAAACATGATTTTATCCTCTAAATTTGGTTGTTTCGGTTGTTTGTAATGTTAGATTCATGTTATGCATGCCGGATGATATTATTATTAATTTTTCAGTTTATGTAAGTGTTAAATTTTTGCTTAGTTGGAGAAAATTGAGATGTTGGGTTGAACTATGAAGTAGGGAATCAGTCTGCAAGTTTTTGTTTGTGTATCAAAGATGTACCTACCTGTATCAAAGGTAGAAATGGAGCAATTGCCTTTGTTGAGTTTTTCGAGGATTGAGCACCGGTAGCAATTGCGTTGAGTGCCAAGGCTGGGGAATCATGATTGTGCCCTCCGTAGCGTAAACAATTTGTTTTCTTTATGTTTCAGTCCATGATGTGTTGGTTTAACCTAGTCTAATGTTCTTGATAACGTGTTAAATCTTTAATAACGTTTTATAACAGATCGTAAGCTTATGTATGATGATTTCAAATTGCAAATATTAATAAGTTGTGAAAAACTTTAACTTGCTATTTGTTTAAGCCTTGAGATATGGTTTAAGAATTATGTTGGTATGTTAGATTTATGATTTTAGATTGGTAATGTAATTTTAATTTAAAAGTCAGAACTTTAATTATGTTAACAAGTTGTATTTAAATGAGAATTAAACCTATAGGGTTAATGTTGGTGTAACTAATCGGTGTTGCGATACTAATGATATATGTAGGGTTTTTAATGAATGTGTGTTATAGTTGTATAGCTTACGCACGAGACAAGTTCCTAAACCTTACTTCTTTATGTTAAACAAGTTCTTTATCCCTATCATGTTTATTATTATGCAAGTTTCTGAATCCTACTCTTATGTTGAGCAAGTTCTCTAACCCTAAACTTTCTTTAAGCACGTTTCTTACGCTACCTTGTTTATAATTCAGCAAGTTTGCCATCCTTACTTATTCAAGCTATTTAACTTTAATGGTTTATGAGAAAGGTTTTTAGCTTTTATATCTCAATATTTGAAACTTGAGCTATTCTAGTCTTTGACTTTAAATGAGTCTTTCTAATTCTTTTGGAAGAATTACCTTGACGTACGTTGTTATTCAATCATGGGCTTTTATTATTTAAACCTTGATTATAAATTATTGTTCGAACCTATATTGTTATCGAATTGTTAAATAATTAGCGATCCTTTGTTGATTCAACTAATCCTTACTTGATGAACGTGTTGAACTCTAAATTACCCTTGAAGCTAATCCAAACCAAGCTTACTTTGGTGCGGACTCGTAAGTTAAAGTTGAGATGAACAACCCTATTTTAGGGGATTATTTACGCGAAAGCGTTAAGATGTTTGTACACAATACATTGTACGAAAGGTTAATCCCTCTAAGTACGAGAAGGAAGGACCATATAGTCTAATGACTGCTAAAGGTTGAAGTAGAAATACATACAACTTGGGACATAGTTCATGGTCTTGTGACCCTCAGATGAATTCTAACTTCAGCTTTTGTTTATCAAGAGAATGTTATTCAATTCAATTAAGTTTATTCATTGCCAGTTATCATGTCCTTTCAAGTAACCATTTATTTTGCTCACTCTTGCATATATATAACCATTGCATCTAAAGTTGATAAGTTTGATGAACCAACCACCAGTAAAGGAAAAGGTAAGATGAACAAATGTTGAAGACTTGTTAATTTGCTATGATTTATGTATTCAGACTTAATTTTAATTATGTAATGTAATCAATTTTTTCGCGTTTGATGATTTTATTAAGGTTAGACAACCTGGGATTTATTTGATTAAGTTATGTAACCCTTTAATGTGAAGGTTTATTGCTTAAGTTTTATTTAACTTGGGTAATTAGAAACGAATGTTTGGAAAATGAACACCAAATCCTATGGGAATGAAATACTCGAATTTGGTGGTGTCACAGATATTGTTGAATCCTTGAAAGAATTTAATATCTTTCATTTTTGATATGTTATCAGCATGGAATACAAGAAAATTCTTGATATTGAAAATGATTTATTATTCAGCTACCTCGAACTCTTTTGAATATTGTTGACATTCTAGAAAGTTTGACTCTTCTATATCTTTTATTGAACGCTTTAACTTGCAGAGAAAACTAGTTGTTCACCCTTGCTTAAAACAAAATATTTCAGCTAAAATCGAGGTAGCCAAAAGTTCCAAGAAGAGCAAAGGAAAAGAGAAGGCGACCGAGTAGGGTCTTTGAAGTATTGTTTAATTATGTTATCTTATGTAATTAATTATGTAAACCTTCTGTATATCTAAGGGTATGTATTTAAATTAATGTTGGATAAACCTGGGATAATGTTATGTTTATATTATGAAATGGTATGAATGATGTAATTCATAATGAATGGGTAGTTAGATATGATGTGTATGTTGTACCGTGAGATAATGTTATGTTGTGCTTGATTATTAATCTAAAAGAGAGTAGGAGAATCAGAATCATATCTTTGAAGATTCGAGCATCCTCAGGTATAATTTCAACTCCTAGTCCTTCGTGCTTTCCTTGAATACATGGGGTTAATTCCTTCCTTATATTAACGTTAGCCACCCAAGCGTTCGACCTCTAGAGGTGATCCACCAAGGAAGAACAAAAATTCAAGAAGAAGGATATTTGGCTAAACCCTAGTTTTTCCTATCTCAAATAGAAAAGGTGTACTCTCCCAACTCTTGGAAAAATCACGTTGCTTGTGTCTACCTCTCCATAAAAAGACCTTCTTATTTATAGATGTAAGGAACCCTCCTAAACCATTTAGAATAGGGTTTTGATTTAATTAATTAAACTTCTTTAATTAATTAGGCTTCCTAATCTTATTAGGAATAATTAATTAATTTTTTTTAATTAATTACCCTCCTAATTATATTAGAAATATGTGAGAGTACTTACATTAATTAATTCCCAAACCCCTTAAGGAATTAACTTAATAATAATAGTAATAATAATAATAAGACTCCTCTTATTAATTTATATTTAATATTTCCAAAATATTAAATAATAAATATAAAGTTATTTAATTTATTCTATCATAATAGATTAAATTAAATACACTTAACTTATTGTTACGATTATGTCATTTACTTCTTAAATAAATATTCTTCCTTTTATGGTGTGACCCTTTAGGTTCTCCATATTAAACCGATTATGAATAAATTAATTAGAACAATTCTAGTTTTATTTAAATAAATAAATTAAACTATTAATTTATTTAAATAAATAACATTTATTCTACAATAAGGATAAGCCTCCTTAGCGATCAACGACTTTCTAGATAATATAGATTTCAACATTAATCATAAAAGAACCTTTGAGTAAATAGTTACCGCATAATTCAATTATTCCACCATACAATGTCTTAATGAAATATAAGACATGGTCATGGAAACTCCTTTGTAATTTCATTCCACCTTGGTCAAGGATTCATGGGTTGTCATTTATCGAATCACGTAGGACATATCTCTTCTTTTACTAGAAGTGGTAAATTTTAATTGATCATTCATTATATGTAACATCCCCAAATCTGGGTACTTTTTAACTCAGATCTGGTACGTTATGATACATAATTTCTATAATTATTGCGGAAGATATAGACATAAATTATTTATACAATAAACTTTTGCAACATAATCCCCAAGGTCTACAACCTTAACTTAATACATACCTTCAATAACTTAAAAGGTTTACAATGTCATTTGCATTAGATAACTTAATAGTTCTAAATGCATAATAATCTAAACTTGGAATTCACATTTACCACTGTTGTTCTTCGAGTCTTCGTTTTTAATCTGAAATTTGTTATCATGATATAGCAAGGATGAGCAACTATATTGTCCAGCAAGTTTAAGTACAATGAAGATATATCATGATTGAAAAGGAATAAGCTTTCAAGTTTTCAACAATGTAATATAATTGAGAAAGAACATGAATCAAAACTTCAATAAATGAAAAACTGAATACTTATTTTGAGTGGTCAACAATGACCATGAACAAATTTAACTGAACCTTATGGTAATGAAGGTGATCAGCCTCTCATACCTGATGAACATATGCAACATGCACTAAGTGCGATTCAATAATCAAAGATGTGGAATAATTGTCAATAATTAATCCACTAGCATGCTTGAAACATAATAACTCGAGTTTGAGTTAGGAGACTTGCCATAATGCGAATATTCAATAATAATATTAGATGTGGAATAATCAACAACGATTATCCACTAACATGCTTGAAGAATAATAACTCGAGTTTGAGTTAGGAAACTTGCCTTGTCTGTAGTCTACTAATATGAAAATAAATATATCTGATTAGCAGTCTATCTACCTTCCTTCGAATGACCTATAATTGACCTCTCGATTAACAAATCATATACTTATTCATAATATCATCATTCTATATTAGATTGCCTAATATTTAGTCACACGGTTAAATATTAGCTATTACATTAATTTCTTAGTAACATTATTATCTCTTGATAATATTACTAATACGTAAACGTTATCTTACTTCATCCTTTAATAATATTTTACTTACTCCTTAGTATTATTAATCAACTAATAATACTTTATTCACTTACTAATATTATTACCCTCTTAATAATATTTTATTCATTTACTAATATTATTAACCTTTTAATTTTATTCATGTATTAGTATTTTATTCATTTACTAATGTTATTATATTTTAATAACATTTTATTTAATTATATTTTAATCATCTAATATTATTAATCCATTAATAATATTTTATTTTAATCTAATATTATTAGTCATCTAATAATATCTTAAATTAAATTTTAATCTCAATATTTTTATTTATTTAAAAATAATATGATTCTAACTTTATTAATATCATCATAACATTTTAATAATTTATTAGGCTAATAAACAATTTATTTTAATTGTTTACCATTTATGAAACCACTTATTTAATACCCATAAAAGGGTCATAATATAGCCATTCTCATCAATAATTACCAAAATACCTCTCCATAGTCAGAATATACAATATTAGGTTTATCCAAGCATTAAAATCACATTTTCCTTATTTATGACATCATTTAACTATTTATATCCTTTTATTCATAACTTCATCATTTTTAGGAAAAATACCAAACGGATTCCAAAAATTCTTCTTTTCTGGATTTGGACAGTATATGACCCAACAATAATCCCCAAAATTTTTTGGAATTTTAGAAAGTGATTTACTATTTTTAAAGTACTTAAAACACTCGAATCTTGCTTCATTTGTCATAAATCGAGTTTTGCTCAGAAAATTCTGAAACTTTCAGGATATACACTCATAACATATATGAACATACTGCAAAATTTTCGGATGTTTCCAGTGTATACACTGTGAGAAATCCATGTGTTAATATTTAGGAGTCCTTTACAAAAAAGCCATTACGCACAACCTACACATCAAAACGTGCTCGTTCTTTTTCCTACACGTAGATAACCTCTTAAGGTACCTCTGTGATGTTTGCCAAATTTTTAAAAGACTTGAAACTGTCCGAAACAGCCTTAATAAAAATAGGGACAATAGCTTTTTTTCTAGGGTTTAAAGCTTTAATTCTCTATAAGGACTGTTTTGAGGAAAACAGCTCACATGGCTTCAATACTTGCTAGATTTGTGTTCTACCACCTGGGTTTACCTAGATAACTCATTTATCTAGCACCCCCCCCCCCCCCTCGACGGATCACAAATCCAAGTTGTAAAACTTGAGTTACACAAGATTTAGTGGAAGAAAAATAAGGGTTTCACCCCTTGGAGAACATATGCTCATTTCCTTCCTCTAAATCTATATTCTAATACACAAGATACTTAGTCCTAGAATGAGACATGTAGAAATAGTGTAATTTGAGTATTAGACCATAACCCCCATATATTTTGAGGTAAAAACCAAAAAAACCTCACCTAGTTTTCTTTGCTATCCTTCTTGTTCTTCCAAAGTAGGTTATGAATTTAGGATGCATGAAAAATATACTCCTCCTCCTCTCAAGAATCTGAATCTCTCTCTCTCTCTCTTTTTCTCTCTTTGTGTTCTTGCTAGTGAGAGAAAATAAAAGAAGAAGAATAATAATAGTGGTGAATGAAGATGTAGTGAAGATGGATATATATGTTGGTGAATTGGAGTGGAATGCTAATATTCTGCATGTTTCTTTTGCCCCTTGGACAAAAGGGTTAGCCTTATCCCTTCCTAATCATGTTGAATCACGCCATTAAGGTTGCTAATTAGGCTTTCCACCAATGGGAGCATGACACACTTGTCCTTGTGTGTAAGACTTCTACTTATGGAACTTGATTAGCTTAATATTCTTGCCTTAAAAAGGCTAATGTGGCCAGCTATATATATGTCCACTAATTCCTTCATTTAGCTTTAATTTTAATGCATAAATTAGATAATTCAGAGGTCTAAAATACCCTTAATCAAGTGGGCTAAGTTTGGGATTGCATTTTATTTCTTTTGGGCTTCTCCTTTAATTGTTTTGGGCCATGTAATAAACGTAGTCTAACAATTTTAATATATGTTACCCTAATTGTTTATTTAGGATTTTCATTCCCAATCTTATGAAATTTAATTACTTACATGTAACGTTAACTCATAACCTAATTAGGTTTGCTTTAATTTGATTTAAAATTATTAATAACTTGAAATAGACAAAATCAATCTATTAGGTTAGTATAACTTTTAAATACTAACATTTCCTCAATACCATAACCTTTAGGTTATTTAATTACCTGACCTAATATATAATTAGGTTATGTGATTTTCCTTTGATATATATAAAACATAACATAACATACTTAAATTACATATTTATTTTATAATGGTAAAATAAATATGCTATACATAATTTTTTTATGCAAATACAATTATTCACATACCCAAGATATTATATTATAATATCCTTAGCTCATTAACATAAATTGAATTAAGAATTTATTTACTTCCTTAAGATATTACGATAAATATAATATCTTTTCTTTATTAAACTAATTTTATATAATAATTTATTCTAGTATTCTTGGGTAAGGTATATATAAATATTATACGCTTAATCCGCTATTTTTGCTTCATCACGCAAATTGTTCCCAACAATTTTATTTTCCCCCACTTAATAAATACATAATATATATTCATTCACTCCCAATTACCAAGTTACACCAAACCTACACACATCACATATATAAAATAATTAATAATTTTATTTTCTCACATTATAAACTATTTATATCAATTTATGTACATATACCATATATAATTTAATATATTTACCATATTACGTAAACATACATATTCTTCATAAATCATAAAATAATTTATATACTCATATATTAAACTAGACATTTAATTTAACGTCTAGTAACCCTCTTAATCTGATTTGCTACATCCAATAAGTCTTTTTAATATGGCTTATCATATATATTATTCGACTTGCCACATTTTTATTTCTTTTTTTTATATAAGATTTCTAACGCTTGACTACTACCAACTTCTTATGATGAAGCTTTTTATTTATTCTTGTATGATTAATTTAAATAATCAATCTTCTTATTTAGCTAAATCATATGTAACACATCTCCAAGTATATATGTATCTATACATATACACATTTAATTTAATCTAATAATATCTCTTCATTTGAAATTTATTTCTTTAAATAAATTTTTCACATACAAAAATCTCTTTCTAGGTTTTGAATTTTCTTAACCCTTATCTTCTCAATTCTTTTTCAAATAGTAAACCATATAGATTCTTCTTAAAAAAATTAAATTATTCCTCTAGTTTCACTCTAGGTTTTAAACTTTAACCTTTAACTTAATCATTCAAGATTCTCTAAATTATTGGGTTGTCACATTCACCCCTTCTTCTAAGAATTTCGTCCCAGAAATTACTGTCTACTAATCTTTGTTTCTTCTATTAATCAAAAATAGGTTTTCAATTTTTCCTTTACATTTTTCTCGTCTGAGAAATTCTCTTCTATCATCTCATTCAACCATTGCTACCCTTTTTAAGAAGTTCAAAACTTTTCATATTATGCTAAGGGGTCATATAGACCATGCACCCTCAGGTTTAACGGTATTCACCGTAACCAATTCTATAAACATGTTGTACTAGGTGATCAGCCTAGTACAGATACATGTACGTTAGGTGATCAGCCTATCGTACCCTACGTCGTGCACAACGTATCAATCTTATCTAGCGACTATTGCGCTACTAGATTGGATTATTTTATCTAATCGGGGTTGTTCACCTCAGACTTAGCATAAGATTCCGTACCAAAACAATTTGGTTCGGGATAAATTCTCAAAGAAATACTTGAATTTTTATAAACATTTGCCTAGCTGAATCAAATATCTTAGACGCATATCAATAATTCGAATATCAATCGAAACATTTGTTTAGCCACTTTAATTGGCATTGACTTTTCTTTAACTAGTTTAAAATTCTAAAAATCATTTTATGACATCATGATACCGCATTGTATTTACAGTCTGTTTGAGGATTCGGACATCTGGTGATTTTATCATACTACATCATACCATAATGGGCTGACGATCCTTAGATCACATCCAACACTAGGTAATACAGCATTGATGACTCCATCATTTTTTCATCTCTGCACCAGGTTCCATAATGCATTAATGATATATAAAATACATTTTGATATTTCAAATCATTTTTGTCTAGGCGAAGCAATTAGCATAGACTCTTCTTTAAAAGATTCAAAACCATTGAAAATTAGTTTTAATGTTATCATGTCGTAACAGATAATGAGATGTTAGTGGCTCACAGTCTACATACACACCTTTGTCACCCTATGTTACTGATAACAAAATTCATTTTTTAAGGCACCATAGTGCGAATTTACCTTGATGTAAAAAATTTCAAAGTCTAGCATAGCTAGAAGATTTGAAATACCTATTGTCGACGTCGGGATTTTTAGATGTCCCTTTCCGTTACTTGTTCTTTGGTGTTCTCATTTTAGGTGAGATTTGTTTGAAAAAACATGTGAAAAAGGTCCGACATGTATAATGTCGACGATGGACTGTTAAGAGTTGCCAGTTGGTTTTTTAAATGGGTGTACCAACACAACCGAGAAAAGATTTGCACATTGACCCAATGATGTGACACTACTAAACGGGTAAGTGAAACCGAGATTCGTTAGGGTCCGGGGACTTGGTTATGCGGAGGGAAGGTGTTAGGCACCCCCCGACATCCATGTTACCACGGTGACCGCCTCTTTTCAAGAAACTATTATCTGAATGTGTGTGTGTGTGGGTCAATGTCTTGTTATTTGGAAGTAGTCGAGGCCTCGTTCGCACCTATATACTGTGGTTTGAATTTATGTAAAATATACGGTTTTTAGCAAGATATGGCGTTGATGTTTTATAAAAGAGGTTTTTAAACCACGATGCTCAATAGTAATTGAGACCTTTTGATACTTCCATTTTATTAAGTATCCGACTTGATTGATTTTATTTTTAGATATCTGAAGCATCTATAAGAAAATAATGTACAAAAATAATGCCGACTTCATCGTGGGTATGAAAACCATCTTAGGAAATTCAGACACCGCAGAATAATTTACAAGCTGCTTAAAGCTGAAAATGTCCATCACGGGAACCGAATCTAGATCCAATAGGCTGAATCTGTGATCACATGATTCCTAAAGCATACATGATCGTAATTTGTATGAAAGCAGTAAGCAGGTATATATATAAAAGTTGTAAATATATATATATATATACAAACATGATCACCAACCACGAAGCACCTCCATGGGGGATAAGAAATGTAAATAAAGCTATAAAAGCTATTAACCACCACGGAGGAAACTCTAGGTGGGACAAAATATAAATAAAGCTGTAAAGACGGTCAACTGCCACGGAGGAAACTCCAGGCGGGACAAAACGTAAAGAAAGCTGTAAAAGAAATCAACCACCACAGAGGAAACTCCGTGTGGGACGATATATATATATATATATATATATATATATATATATATATATATATATATATATATATATGTAAAATAAGCGCATCGAGATGTAAAATCAAGCTCATCGTAATATATATATATATATATATATATATATATATATATATATATATATATATATATATATATATATATATATAAATAGTAAACTTAGGATGTAAAATCTGTGCTCATCGTAATGCGAGTTCGACAATAGTTCATATATATATATATATATATATATATATATATATATATATATATATATATATATATGGTAAATGTAAATGCTCCAAACCGAAGTTCAGGATCATCGAACAAAGTTCGACTACGATCAGATATATATATAAAAATATATATATATATTAAAGCAAGTAAGCGTGCGGGCATCAAGTTCAGGCTCAATCGAGGCATAACTCGATAATGTTAGTCCATATATATATATATATATATATATATATATATATATATATATATATAACTAAAATAAACCACGGATCGAAGTCCGGGCAAACGCACGCAACACGACTCTCAACGTGAAGAAGGGTGTGTGCAAAGATGAAGAGAAAGGCTTTAAAGTGTGTAAGAAGGCTTACAGTGGGCTGCCAAAGAAGACTTCTATATCTTTAAAGTGAGTAAACACTGGCTTTTATAGGTACAAAATTAGCTATATATGAGCTCACATGTGTTTAAAATGAGAAAGCACTCAGTTTGGGGTGAGTACAGAGCAAATTGGGCAGGGATTCCTCGCCGTTTTTCTCTTTCAAAATGGCCACCCCAAGCCCTCTATTTATAGAGGGTGGAGCCGCAAGTGTACCAGAGGCTACCCAGGTTGCCCGGAGTTTTTCGGGTCAGGTCATCTCGTAGTACGTGCACTCGAGCACTATAATGTCCGCTTGAACTTTCAGAAGTGCAATTCGGGCATCCGATTGAGGTATACAGGACCTTTTTCGGACCTCCATTGTCGAGAGTTATAAAATGGCATGGGATTAGAGTTTGTACGAAGTCATTGAAGATGGGACGATGCCCTCCGGTCCTCAAGCTTCAAATTCTATCCGTTACCCTGTACAATTGTCACTCGGGATTGGTTCTCGTAGATTCTTGTGAGACATCGTTGAGTAGAGATGTGTGTATGAAATGTTTGAGACGACGTGACGTGGCATCACATTGGCGAGATGACGATGTTGCCCCTCACCGGTGTTATCACCGGTTTGGGTGATCAGCGTGAGCGTTGCTCGGGGCTTCACGAGATTGGTCTCACGTAATGATTTGAAGGTCCTTAGTTTCATCTCAGAGGTGTGCCTGTCCTCCCGGTGATATTTCTGGGTTGGTACTGAGTATCTCGTTGTGAGCGCCGAGATTGAAGCTAGTTGTATTTAAA
Organism: Panax quinquefolius; assembly: GCA_020205615.1. NCBI lineage: Eukaryota > Viridiplantae > Streptophyta > Magnoliopsida > Apiales > Araliaceae > Panax > Panax quinquefolius. The sequence continues at coordinate 64,838,337 of CM035166.1, read as the reverse complement.
ACAAGCATTTCTGGGGTTATCACCGAAACTTCATTCCTTGGGGTGATCACCAAGGTTGGTGGCTATTCCCATGGTTGGGACTGAGACTGGATACCTCGGGGTTATCTCCGAGATTAAGCGGTCTTCTCCGGTGTGTGTTTTGGTATTGAATTTGCACGTCTCGGGGCTATCTCCGAGGTTGGAATTGTTACTCCCATTGTGTGTTCCGGGGTTGATTCTAAACTTCTGGTAGTATCCGGAATGGATATGAACTGTCTTCCAGGGTTCCCTCTTGAAAGACGAATCTGTTCTCCTGCAATGTTAGTGACAGGTGTACAGAAAATTTTGAGTATCTACAGATGCCCCTCTTTATCATACTCATGCAATGCAATGCATGGGTGGGATAAAGAATCCTAGACACTTGAAATGCAACAAGACAAGCATGATACTATATGTAGCAACATGATGCAAATGTATGATGCATGTGTATGGGGTTGTAGCCCAACATGTTGGGGATGATTGTTGGCTCCCTGTTGCTTCAATTGGGGATTGACAATGATGATCAGATTTGATATGCAATCCAAATCTGTTAGGATGTTGATGTTGGGGTTATCACCAAATTCCTGGGTCCTTGGTAATGACTTGATCCTGAAGATGTACCTCTTATGTGTAAGAGATATATGGGGATAAAGCTTGGTCTGTTTGAGGATGTGTATAACATATTCCATCATTGATCCTCCTTGATGACATTGACCTCTCCTGGTTGGTATCGCCAGGACATGTCAAGATACATTGGATTCTTCGCCAACAAACAAATCTTTGTCGAGGATCGTGACCTTCGTTGGCGTGTACTTCAACCGGCATGTGAATCTACTAATTTGAAAACCACATGGGATATCTTTGTCAAGGTTGCTTGACCTTCGCTGACGTGTGAATCAACGGTTGATACTCTGTGGGTAGATTGTCAAGGTTGCTTATAACAATCCAGATTTTTAATTAAATATTTAAATATTTATTGAATAATATAAATATTTAATGGATGTGTTTATCGTTGAATAAGTATTTGTTTAATTGATTTGATGTGATTTGATTATTTATTTGTTTAATAAATAATTAATCAGTTAAGGAAAGTAATTATTTTGAAATAGTAATCTAATTTAATTTATTAATTAAGTTAGAGAGTTTATAATGATTAAATAAATTATTATATTATACAATGAATTGTTATTAGAATTAATAAATTAAGTATGAAAACTTAATTAAATGAAAGTGTGACAAATAACTATATTATAGTGGTTATCAAAATAAATTAAAGTAGTTTTAATTTATTTTGCCAAACAAGGCTTAAATATATTAAGTCTTTAATTTTAAAGCGTTTTTCCAAACAAAGCCCTATGGTTTTGGATTTTTAAATTTGATTTATTAGTAATATAAATTAAATTAAATAATATATAAATAATATATAATAATTATGGTAACCGCTGAATTAATAAGGCCATTAGTAGTGTCGGTATTAAACATTTGAATAAGACGTGCGTTTGGGTTACTTTTAGTTTACGTATAATGCATTTGGCTTAAGCCTAAGAAGAAAAATAGAAGTTTTCTGAGAAGGAGAATTACAGAGGGTTTGAGAGAGAAGTGTTAGAGAAAATTGAGAGAAAGGGTTCTGTAATTCCAAAATGTTTCTTAGTGATTAGCAAGTAATTTCAAAGAAACAAAAGGTATGTTTTTTAATCTTAACAAATATCTTTTATAGTATAATTCCTTAGTCCCTGTGTCGGACATTTTTGGCGTCCTGTAGTAAAATGGCCATAACTTTCTCATACGAACTCTGATTGAGTTGATTCAAGATTATTTAGAACGAGAAAGAATAGACCTACAACTTTCATGCTTTAAGTTATTTAATTTGAGGTCTGTAACAGTAGTCAAAATGGTCATCTTTAGGACTGTTGTGTTTTTGGGGGCATTCAGAGGGCGTCGGGCATGCACATATGCATGTGTAGTGCTCTTGACCATAAAAGATGATGTCCTAAGTTATAAAACATGAATTCTAGTAAATATAATGATGCTTAAAATTAATAAATGATGTATTAGATAAGTTATTGAAGCATAGTAAGCATACACAAGAGAGGCAAATCGGGCGTGTGACTAATGAACGTCGAAATGCCATGCCAAGTGTTAATGAACTTAAAAAGTGTTTCAATTCACTTGAAATGAATATTATAGGATATGAAATGGGTTTAAAGTAAAACCAATAAGTAGTCCTAGCAATACTTAAGCACTTGAATGAACTTCAAATATGAAATACAGTGAGATATAAGTCGAAAAGTTAACACAATCTAATGAGACATTGTGTATTAATTAATAGGAAAGATTATAAGATGTGGAGTAGAATTTACATTACAATTACTATTTGTTGTTATGTGACTAATATTTGATGTGTATGGTTATATAATTGTGTAGGGCACGTGAAGTGCAGATAACTGTAAGCTGTTAAACTATTATTGCTAAACAACGATCAAGGCAAGTCTTTCGGTTCCTATTTTCTACGTGGACTTGATGAACTGTTTTAAATTGCAAGATATGTTATGCATGTTGAAATCATGAAATGTTAAAGTCAATATATGACTACATTGTTTTGGCTAAGTAAAGATGGTTGAGTAAGGAACTCAATCTTTATATTTGCTATGTGAATTAAAAGCATGTATGCCATGTTACTTTAATGAGATGTATATCGAGCATGTTATTATGTGCAATGTGATGCATGAAACCTGTTAGACTTTGTTGGGCTGTCGAGCTCACTCTTGCAAATAACCACTTTTGCAGGTCAAGATTTTAAGGTAAAGATATGTGCTAAGTGAGTTATAGAGATTTATATTCACGAAGATTACTTATGTTTTATAAGAAATGTATTTCATATTTTGAACGTAACATGTTGTTGAATTGTAAGTTGAGCTATCCAATGTATATGGATATTTAGTTATGATGTAAGACTTTGTATAGTCATTTTGTTGTAACGATTCATGATATAAGATTGAATCAAAGAGATGTAATGTAAAGGTTGCGATTCAGGGCAAGAAAGAAGGAAATGTATAAAAGTTTTAAATATTCCACAATTTTATTAAGTTTAACATCGAATAATGATGTAAAGATAGATTAAAGTTGTATTGGTAACAATCGAGAAGGAGAATATTATTGTATGAATTTTGGGGTCGTTACAATTTGGTATCAAAGCCGTATGTTATAAACCTTTGGTAGGAGTACCGTAGGCTATAACCTTAGAGAAGAGAGGTGAAGATAATGAAAGAATCAGCTCAAATAGAGTTTGAATTATAAGAAGTAATTTAAGAAATTTATAAAGAAGAGATTTAAAACATGCGAAAGAGGATTCAAAGAAGAATCTCGCAGAGTTATAAGGAATATGAATGCGGGGTTACCCAACTCCAATAATAAGGATGTAAGGTGATAATGAATAGACAATGTCTATAAAAAGAGTATGATAAAGAAGTTAAGAATAGAGAGTTATATCTAAGTATGGTGCAATTGTACTCTTTAGTAGTTGATGTATGGTATCTGGGCTAAACGATTCCTTCATAGAGCGGAGGTATATATGAACTAGTAACTCGGAACCTAGTTTGTTGGTTGTTTGTGGGAAACCACTCAGCGTACCATATTGAAACTGTTAGAGACTCGATGTGTACCAAGTGTAGAAATGGATACGTATGATGAAAGTGTAGAACTCGAATGAAATTTTGAGCGATGTAACTGAAGTTAGAAATTCTTAAAGGAAGAATTTTTTTTTTTAAACAAGAAGATTCAAAGAAGAATCTAAGAGATATAAAGATAAAAAATAGGAGTTTCCTAACTCCAAAAGCCAAGATAACGAATAATGTCGTAAATGATGAAAAAGGAAAAGAAAGAGGATCGTAAAACAAAACGATCACGAGTTAACAAAAGAATTTTAAGGGAGATGATTATAGAATATGATCACGACGTGATCTATTTAAGTTATAAAAGGAAGATGGTTTATAATGTTTGAATGATTATAGCTTGATGCTATGAAGATAATGTACTATGATAGTATGAGATAAACTCATGAGGAGTTATACATAATGTGATATGAGGAATTCGTATCGAGCAATGAGCAAGTTAAGAGCAAGATAGAGTTAGATGGGATTTCAATTGAGAACTCATGTGATAGCTGAGTTGTACAAACCTTTGTATGGGCGAGGGTTTTGTGCTTTTCTCGCTTTTACATTGATAATCATTGGAATGTTTTTGTCGCGTTATTTGCTATATATACCTGTTGAGAAGGTGATTCTTTTCTCATGTGTATAATGAGATAGGTAGAGTATAGTTAGAGAATATTATAAGGTTAAGTGCGAGTTCTTAAAACTCATACTTATGGTAGGTTCGTGACTCATAATTATATGGTATGTTTTGAACCCCTCAAATGAATGGACTCCTATAATTACGACTAGGATAAGTTCTTAAACTCATATGATTGTGGCAAGTTCACGAACTCATAACGTGTGGTAAGTTTGACGAACTGGGTATAGATAAGTGTGAATGGAGTATTGAGAATGATAGGAATAGATAGACCTATTAAGCAATGGATCATTATAGAAAGTGGAGTTGATGGTGGAAGCATAGGAATTCTAAATCTACTAGCTATGCTAGACTTTCGAAATTTATTGACTTCGTGCTGATGTTTACACTTTTATTTTCTTGAAAAACATTGGATCAAATGGTGGAACCAATGAGTTTTAACAACAATACTGTTATTCATATGTCTATGCTAATTGCTTCGGCTAGACAAAAATGATTTGCAATATATAAAAATTTATTGCATATCATTAATGCATCATGTAACCTGGTGTAAAGATGATAAAAACGATGGAGTCATCAATGCAGTATTACCTAGTGTTGGATGTGATCTAAGGATCGTCAGCCCACTATGGTATAATGTAGTATGATAAAATCACCAAATGACGGAATCCTTAACGGACTGTAAATATAGTGCGGTATCATGACGTCATAAAAAGATTTTTGAGATTTCTTTAAGATATAAGAATGTATATATATATATATGTATATTTCGATTGATGTCCGGATTGTTGTAGAAGTCTATGCTATTTGATTCAGCTAGACGAATATTGAAAGATGTTCATGAAATGCATGCGTTTCTTGAGAAGTTATGACAAACCAAATTGTTTTGGTGCGGATTTAGATGTTGAAAAGCTGAGATGAACAACCCTTTTATAGTGGATTACGCGGAGGCGTTGAGATGTTTATGCACAATACATTTTACGAAGGGCTGATCACCCTAAGTACGAGGAGTCCCTATAGTCTTATGACTGTTAAAGTTTAAGTTGAAAGATTACTTATAACTATGGACATACGCAAAGCGTTTAAATGTTTGTTCACAATACATCGTACGAAGGGCTTAACACCCAAAGTACGGGGGTCCTTATAGTCTTATGACTATTAAAGTTGAAGTTGAAAGATTACTTACAACTGTGGGCATAGTTCGTGGTCTTATGACCCTCACTATGATTTGGAATCTTTTAAATTCCTGTTATTCATATCGTTTCCCGATTATTGAGCAACTATGGAAGATTCTTGATATTCTAAAAGGTGAATATGGTAAGGATGATATCCCTTAGAAAGAAGTGAGTCGTAGAATGCGACACTGAATGATGAATATGTTGAATAAGTGACAAAAGAGATTTTGAATTGAGAAGGATATGAGTTATCAAAGAATAATGTAAAACATTTAATAGAAAAGTTAATAATTGTAGAAAGATCTTTGTGGAAAGAAGTGGTTATAAAACCCAAGGAATGAATATAGTAGTGATGTAAAAAAATCTATTTTGTTAGATTGAATGAATAAAAATTTCAAGGACGAAATTCTTAGAAGAAAGAGTGAATGTAATATCCCGAGTGTTGATGATAACGATCCTTAGAAAAGGAAATGAATGGGTTAAAAGATGTATAATACTCAGAATATAATTGAGTTCAACTGAAAGTTATGAAATGAAACCTAAAATTTGTTAAAGTAATGAATGTAGTAGGAAATATAAAATCTATATTTAGATAAAATGATGAAAGATTACTCTAAGTTATTTGTTTAGTTTTGTCTTGATTCGGGGATGTAATCTTTGTAAAAAGGGAAGATTGTAACGAATGAGTGGTTTGAGTTGTGATTCTGAGGACAGAATCATTGTAAGGAGGGAATGATATAACAATCTAGATTTTTAATTAAATATTTAAATATTTATTGAATTATATAAATATTTAATGGATGTGTTTATCGTTGAATAAGTATTTGTTTAATTTCTGTCTTCGATTCTGGGGACAGAATCTTTGTAAGTAGGGAAGATTGTAACGAATGAGTGGTTTGAGTTGTGATTCTGAGGACAGAATCATTGTAAAGAGGGAATGATATAACAATCTAGATTTTTAATTAAATATTTATTGAATTATATAAATATTTAATAGATGTGTTTATCGTTGAATAAGTATTTGTTTAATTGATTTGATGTGATTTGATTATTTATTTGCTTAATAAATAATTAATCAGTTAAGGAAAGTAATTATTTTGAAATAGTAATCTAATTTAATTTATTAATTAAGTTAGAGAGTTTATAATGATTAAATAAATTATTATATTATGCAAATGAATTGTTATTAGAATTAATAAATTAAGTATGAAAATTTAATTAAATGAAAGTGTGACAAATAACTATATTATAGTGGTTATTAAAATAAATTAAAGTAGTTTTAATTTATTTTGCCAAACAAGGCTTAAATATATTAAGTCTTTAATTTTAAAGCGTTTTGCCAATCAAAGCCCTATGGTTTTGGATTTTTAAATTTGATTTATTAGTAATATAAATAAAATAAAATAAAATATAAATAATATATAATAATTATGGTAACCGTTGAATTAATAAGGCCATTAGTAGTGTCAGTTTTAAACATTTGAATAAGACGTGCGTTTGGGTTAGTTTTATTTTACGTATAATGCATTTGGCTTAAGCCTAAGAAGAAAAATAGAAGTTTTCTGAGAAGGAGAATTACAGAGGGTTTGAGAGAGAAGTATTAGAGAAAATTGAGAGAAAGGGTTTTGTAATTCCAAACGTTTCTTAGTGATTAGCAAGTAATTTCAAAGCAACAAAAGGTATGTTTTATAATCTTAACATATATCTTTTATAGTATAATTCCTTAGTCTCTGTGTTCTTGAAATTCACTCACTAGGGTATAATATGTTTACAAAAATTTTCTGTAATCCATATGTTTTACTAATTGATGATGAAACCATATGTTTTGATAATAACTAGCATATATATAGGATTGGAGTTTACAAATACGTTCAAAGAGAAACGAAATTGGTTTTACAGTGGACATATGAGGATGAACATGAACATATTTTGGAGTATAACAAAATTAGTATGTGATTGTATGCTAATTGTGAAATTGAAGCTTATGTATGGTAATTGGGTATGAATTTTAGAGAATCGTACATTAAAGTAATCAAGTTTGGGTTATTATTGATATTACAGTGTTAAACAACGTTAACAATGGAGTTTTTCTTGAAACAGTGTTTTCAAAGAATTAAGTTTTCTATAGTAGTTGTTTAATTGTTATATGGATGATTGTTAATGTTTATGTGTAGTTTACGATGAAGTTATGCATGTTAATTAGTGTTAGAAATTAAGTTATAGACAAAAATTTAGTTGTTCTGTTCTTCGTGGCTGGGTTTCGCAAGTTTGGTACCGCAAAAATGGAGCCCGTCGAAATTGCGCGCCTAACGCTTGAAGTTCGCGCCAAGACTTGAAATTCACGCCCAAGAGCCAATCTCGTGCAGCGGCGCCACTGGTTAGCCTAGTTCTCGCGCCGCGGCGCGGGGGCATAAGTCTAAGTCAGACAGTTTTGGCCTCCTGTAGTAAAATGGCCATAACGTTTTCATACGAACTTCGATTGAGTTGATTCAAGATGATCCGGAACGAGAACGAATAGAACTACAACTTTCATGCTTTAAGGTTTTTAAGTTGAGGTCTGTAACAATAGCCAAAATGGTCATCGTTAGGACTGTTGTGTTTTTGGGGGCAATTGGAGGGCGTCGGGCATGCACATATGCATGTGTAGTGCTCCTGACCATAAAAGATGATGTCCTAAGTTATGAAACATGAATGTTAGTAAATATAATGATGCTTAATATTAATAAATGATGTATTAGATAAGTTATTGAAGCATAGTAAGCATACACAAGAGAGGCAAATCGGGCGTGTGACGAATGAACGTCGAAACGCCATGCCAAGTGTTAATGAACTTAAAAAGTGTTTCAATTCAATTGAAATGAATATTATAGGATATGAAATGGGTTTAACATAAAACCAATAAGTAGTCCTAGGAATACTTAAGCACTTGAATGAACTTCGAATATGAAATACAGTGAGATATAAGTCGAAAAGTTAACACAATCTAATGAGACATTGTGTACTAATTAATAGGAAAGATTATGAGATGTGGACTAGAATTTACATTAAAATTACTATTTGTTGTTGTGACTAATAGTTGATGTGTATGGTTATATAATTGTGTAGGGCACGTGAAGTGCAGATAACTGTAAGCTGTTAAACTGTTATTGCTAAACAACGATCAAGGCAAGTCTTTCGGTTCCTATTTTCTACGTGGACTTGATGAAATGGTTTAAATTGCATGATATTTTATGCATGTTGAAATCATGAAATGTTAAAGTCAATATATGAATACATTGTTTTGGCTAAGTAAAGATGGTTGAGTAAGGAACTCAATCTTTATATTTGCTATGTGAATTAAAAGCATGTATGTCATGTTACTTTAATAAGATGTATATCGAGCATGTTATTATGTGCTATGTGATGCATGAAAACTGTTAGACTTTGTTGGGCTGTCGAGCTCACTCTTGCAAATAACCACTTTTGCAGGTCAAGATTTTAAGGTAAAGATATGTGCTAAGTGAGTTATAGAGATCTATATTCACGAAGATTACTTATGTTTTATGAGAAATGTATTTCATATTTTGAACGTAACATGTTGTTGAATTATAAGTTGAGCTATCCAATGTATATGGATATTTAGTTATGGTGTAAGACTTTGTATAATCATTTTGTTGTAACGATTCATGATATAAGATTAAATCAATGAGATGTAATGTAAAGGTTGCGATTCAGGGCAAGAAAGAAGGAAATGTATAATAGTTTTAAATATTCCGCAATTTTATTAAGTTTAACATCGAATAATGATGTAAAGATAGATTAAAGTTGTATTGGTAACGATCAAGAAGGAGAATATTATTGTATGAATTTTGGGGTCGTTACATTGCATGACCTTCGCTGACGTGTGAATCAATAGAATATTGCGTTGTGACTCCCGCAAGGGATCCGTTGGGAAATATAAGTAATCGAGCATGAAATCCTCGAATAGCTCTTGAGCTTCGATAGGTTTAATCACCATAGGCTGAGATATCATCAAGGCTGCTTGACCTTCATTGATATGTGTGTCAATGGCTGAATGTACATTTTAATCCCCTGTCGGGGCTTCACGTTATAACCCCCGTCGCGGATCTACGTTGTAACCCCCGTCGGGGATCTATGTTGTAACACTCATCGGGGATCTACGTTGTAACCCCCATCAGGGATCTACGTTGTAACTCCCGTCGGGGATCTACATTGTAACCCTCGTCAGGGTTCTATGTGATTTCCACCAAGAGAGTTCCTCTCTTTACAGATGGAGGTTGGGAGCTCTATTTAGGAGAGCATGCTATTAGGAGCACCACAGGGAAGATTCGAATGCCGATCTTGCCTTTTGCCAGGCGTCATTGGCCTATATTGTAGTCACTTGTCACTGATATCCCATTGTTAGGGTTTGACGAGTTTACATTATCAGAGGGTCCTTGTACTCAGGAGGCGTTCCAGCGCTGGTGGTTCCCTCGTACCATTGGAGCCTAGTCCCACGCCACTCAGTTCATGGGGGATATGGTTCCAAAATCTGTGATGATGATGGATTGGAAAGCCTGTGTCCGAGATCCGACTCATATGACACAGATTGATAGTTTGACCTGGCAGTTGGACGAGGCACATATATTCATCCGGCATTTGGGCAGAGATCTGGCAGAGGCAGCTTCGTTTGATCCTTCCAGCTCAGGCGCTGACCCCTTAGATGACCCATTCAGTTTTGCCGGCGCAGATCCTCCTCTATATAGGCCTGATATCCCTGTTGATAGAGATCCAGTGACTCAGGAGGAGTTACATCATAACAGGATTGATGTTGTACATATCGACACCATTGTCTTCTTCTGATGTGTATTCTCCTTATATCTTTTGATAGGCCTCTGTTAGTAGTAGGGCGTCTTGCCCCATTTCCCTGTATTTGTAGCTGTATAGAGATGATGTATTAGATGTTGATATACTTAGGAATGTATGCACAGTCTTTTCATTCCCTATATCATATTGCCATCTATTATCTGCTATGCATGTATCATGTTATGCATATGTATGTATAACCAGAGATATTCAAAGATTGACCTGGATGGTCTTATGCGCATACGGCCCGCATGATGTCTTCTTCGACCATTAGCCATATTGATCATATATACCCCACCATCATTGGTGGCATCGGGTATGCGATCGTGGTATGATAACATGTCACCATCAGACAGGATGACCGTAGATCATTTATTGCAGCATAGCATGACCCTGTTGATGTTTCAGGTGCCCACATGATTTGTGGATGGCATATTATAGCACTGGGTATCGGATAGGCAGGTTTTTCGATTTGGGACCCATGAGTTGACTCCTACTCTGGAGGAGTATGCACGATTGACGATGCTGCCGCTGGACAAACCTTGCGTGCATATGGCCTTGGGGGACATGAGTCAATGGTTCATGACACTCACTGGATTGTGGCGCAGAGTGGTGCAGGATGAGCTAACATCTGGCCACGTGATATCCCAACATTTTCTGTATGACAGATTTGGCTCTGAGGATAGTTATTCACGACATTCCGGGGATTTCAACGCATCGGAGGATCATTGGCGTCTAGCCAGAGTTGATGTACTACTGTTATGCGTACTGTCGTATGTCTATATGCCACGCTACATGGATGAGATAGACATTGGTGTCATCATGGCGGTGAGAGCTCTCAAGGAGGGTCATACCATTATACTGATGATCATAGCAGAGACCCTGTGGTCAGCCAACTACTGCTGAACTTATCCGACAGGAGTGTTCATGGGCAGCTCGGTCATGCTATATGTGTGGTTTATGTCCCACTTGAGACCAATTGGCACTCTTAGATGTCATGGGTACTGGTTCACCCATGATATAGCCATGTCATACTCTTTTCAGCCATCGGAGTGTATATATGTTATGTCTTGGTCAACATTTTTTGCGAATATCAGAGATCCATTTGTCATATTGCCGTGTTTGGGGCTCAGCTCACCATACAGCTTTATTACTCATGCTCCGGGCATGGACTACCTCCCTCTGGCTGGTTTGAGGGGCGTGACTACTTATCATTCGCTGGCCGTGATGTCGCAGTTTGACCAGTTTCAGGATCTTCATCCTTACGAGGGGGCGATGCGTCAGCGTTCATCTTCTCGCTATCTTTCAGCAGAGGACCGATCCCGCGTGTATGCATGTTGGGATTAGAGTGAGATAGCTAATTTTTCTGTCAGTCATCTAGGCTATTCTGTAGAGTATTCCGCATGGATGGAGACAGAGATTTTATCGACTGCGGTAGTAGCCACAGTACCGGATAGTGAGTTAGATGATGTAGAGCCTATGGAGAATATTGATTCCTACATCGAGGAGGGGTTAGGTGCTGGATTGCCAACATCTCTTTTAGATTCTCCCAAAGACAAGATCTTGTTGTGATTCAAAGATCAAAGACTGATACTTTGAGCAGAGTCTTCATCTGATGACCTTTGAGAGAGACCAGGCTCAATCTTTGATGTTAACTGCCCTTGATGGGAGAAACGCAGCTCTGTTAGAGAGAAACGAGGCATTAGTTCGTAGAGATATCGCTGTTGTTGAGCAAGATGAGGCCAGATCAGCCAGAGATGCAGTGATAGTTGAGCAGGATAGTGTCATATCTGCCTGAGATGTAGCCGTTATAGATAGTACTGTATTGAGGTCCCTTACCACTGGCATGATCGCAAAGATGAGCGCTTACATTGATAAGCATATGGTCACAATGCAGATGGCTGCAGATTTGTTAGGTCGTGTGGATATTCTCGTACAGGAGACCACAGCTTCGCCTCCATCTTCTGAGAGGGATGCCATGTTGGGCTTGTTAGCTCGCATATACCCTGACTTGTAGATGAGCTTGTATTTTCCTGCACAGATTAGCTTAGCCATTTTGTCATGTACAGTTTACAATGTATATATCAAACAACATTATATATATGACAGGCAAATATATTTTTGATCACTTCCCTTTTAGATATGCTCTGCTACTTGCTTGATATTTTGCCTACTACTTCAGGGCTTGCGATCATGATGTATTCTAAATTCCTCCTGGGTGGATGGACATTGAGTTGTCTCTGGATAGTTCAGAATGGATCATCGATCTGTATGTATCCTTACCATCTTTGGTGTCTTGGGACTAGTTTCTGTATGGAAATGTAGAGAGGAGTGTGGCTTTCTTCTTTGAGATTGACCGCACCATAGATGGTCACCACTACTTCTATTTAGGAGAAGCCTAGTTAATTCCATCTCTTATGGATTGGTGCATGACTTAGATGGTGAATCTTCTATTTGGGAGGGTAGTAATTCCATCCCTTTGTTGCGAAGTCGATGAAATGTAGTGGATTGATGTTTGATCGCTTCAATCAAGGGTTATTTGGGAGGAGTTGAGGTAATTCCATCCCTTTACTCTATTGAATAGGAGAAGTCGATGAAAAGGTAGTGGATTGTTTTTATTTTTTGATGTTGTTTTATGTTTTATTGCGATCAGACCATGTAACATGGGTTTGAAAAGTATGTTTTCTCAAGGCGAGATAAAAAGCGTGAAAGCTCGCGAGGAGAAAGTTTAATCCTAAGAAGAGGTTGTATGAGAAGTTTGATCCCATGTATGGGTAGCCAAAAGAATAGTAGTGGGATGACCGTTGATTTGAATGGTCCAACTTTGGTTTGAAAAGTATGTTTCCTTGAAAGCTGGAAGAGTTTGTAAAGGGTTAAAGAATAGGAATATTTGTTGATTCGATGGTCCAACACGGGATGTTTGCTTGATAGCGTCGATAAATTCACGTCGTCTGAATTGATGAGTTGTGGGAATTCATTGCCGTCCATTTCTTGCAATCTGAGAGCGCCTCCAGTCAATATTTCCTTGACAACAAATGGGCCTTCCCAGTTAGGAGCGATTTTTCCCTTAGATTGATCTTGGTTGTCAAAGATCTTATTCAAAACCAAGTCATGTTGTTTAAACTGCCGTAGCCAGACTTTTTTGTTGTAGGATCTGGCGATCCTTTGCTGATACAACTGACCATGGAAGATAGCCGCGGTTCGCCTTTTGTCTATTAGAGACATTGGTGATACCTGTCTTGTACCCTTTGTTCTTTATCCAGCTGAGCGTCTATCAACACTTTGAGGGATTCCATTTTTACTTCTATGGGTAGCACTACTTCCATCCTATAGGTTAATGCGTATGGGGTTACCCCAGTAGAAGTGCGCATTGAGGTTCTATAGGCTAACAGAGTAAGAGGCAATAGGTCAGGCCAATCTTTGTGGTTGGCGGACATCTTTTGCATAATCTTCTTGATATTTTTGTTAGCCGCTTCAACAGCACCATTCATCTTCGGATGATAGATGACAAAGTTAAGATGTTTGATATGGAATTTACTGCATAATTCCTCTATCATTTTTTTGTTGAGGTTCTTAGCATTGTCTGACACAATCACCTCTGGTTGTCCATATCGACAAATGACATTGTTTCTGATGAAAGAAATGATGACTTCTTTAGTAACCTTGGGGAAGGAGGCTGCTTCTACCCACTTGGTGAAATAGTCGATCATGGTGAAGATAAATCGATGTCCATTACTGGCTTTAGGCTCAATGGGCCCGATAACGTCCATTCCCCACATTGAGAAGGGCCAAGGTGAACTCATGTTGTGGAGTTCCCTTGGAGGGGCGTGTATTGCATTCCCATTAATCTGGCACTGATAGCATCTTCTAACATGGTCATTGCAATCAGCTTTGAGAGATAGCCAATAATGACCTATCCTGAGGACTTTTTTGACAAGGAGGGGGCCACTCATGTGGGGGCCACGGACTCCACCATGGATTTCATCCATAAGCCTTTGGGCTTGATCTTTGTCTAAATATCTGAGGAGACCTAGTCCTGCATCTCTTTTGTAGAGCGCATCTCCACTCAGGTAGAATTTTATAGCAATTCGATGGATCCGCCTTTTCTCAGTTGGGCTCGCCTCAGCGGGTGTAGATCCATCTCGTAGATATTCCTTGATACGTTGATACCAAGGATGTTGGATGGGAGGTAGCTCACCCGATACTTCTCCAACGTAGTTCCCATAGGTTGTGGCCTTGTACAAGGAAATTGTGACGCTTGGCAAGTGTTCCTTGTCTGATATGCGAATCAAAGATGCCAAAGTTGCTAACGCGTCTGCAAAGTAGTTCCTATTATGAGGAATGTGTAGAAAGGAGATTTCTTCGAACTCCAAAACCATCTGTAAAACTTGCCGATGGTAGGGCAGTAAATGTAGTTCCTTGGTTTGATAGATTCCAGTGGATTGTCTGATTACCAACTCTAAATCTCCAAAGATAATCAACTGCTTGATGCCCATTGAATGGGAAGGTTTTAGCCCCATGAGACCACCTTCATACTCAACTGTGTTGTTGGTGCTGACAAACTGTAATTTGACGGCGATGGGAAACTGTTCCCCGGTATCAGATACTAGAACTGCTCCAGCTCCAGAACCTTCCAGATTAACAGCTCCATCAAAATACATTGTCCATGATTGGCGCGTATCTTATTGATGGTGTTACTGAACTGTTATTACTCCTTCATCGGGGAAATATGTTTCCAAGGGTTTAAAATCCCCTTAAGGCACGATGGCTAGTTGATCCACAATTCCTTGACCTTTGATGGACTTTTGAGTCACATATACGATGTCAAATTATTGTAGGATCAACTGCCATCTGGACAGCCGATAATTTAACATGGGTTTATTGAACACGTATTTGAGAGGATCCACGCGGGATATGAGATGGGTTGTGTGACCATGGAGATAATAATGTAACCTCAAGGAAACCCATGTTAAAGCATAATAAGTCTTCTCAATCAGAGTGTACTTGTTTATGGATAGGTACATGAATAGGGGAACATCATCCCTGGGTGGTACCAACACGGGAGCTTTGACTAGCTATTTTTTGATTGTGAGGAAGGCATTTTGACACTCATCATTCCATTTCATGGAGGAGTTCTTCCTTAATAGCTTGAAGATTGGCTCACAGGTTGCTGTGAGTTGAGAGATAAACCGTCTAATGAAGTCGATTCTGAAAGTAGTATGCACACAAGCCAATCATGTTTGATGATAAAGCATATACTTTGTAACAATCTTATTCATTTATTAATAAAAAGTATTAATTTATTAAAGGCTTTTAATTATCTACATGATGCTGTTTTATAATATGTGATAAACCCATAGTTTTAAGCAATGCTTTTAGAATAATGATGATGATCATTCTAATGAGATCTAAATTCTTAGAAAGCTTAAAACTAAAATAGTTCCCAATCGTTGGATTACTAAATTGGGGATTAGTGAATCCGGAAAAGATTGGTACATACGTTGCTTGCTCATTGGATGAGGATGATTGATCTCATGATCATTTGTGTGGAGACACTAAAGCAAGTATGTAGGTGCTTATTAGAGACTAAGTTCACTGAACGTAGCTCGCTAAGGAATACCTAATAGAGTTTTATTTGCCTGTCAATAGGAATTCCTGTAGTGATAGTAGTACAAGTGATCCTTGGACTTGAGATCATCATAGTATCTTGTGTATGATGAGTTATACTTTGACTTATTCCTTAAGACCCTTAGGGTATATCAAAGGGTATGCTTGGGTATAATAAGTTGTACATGGAGATAATGTATGATCAATAATGAATCTACCACTTCTAATAAAAGAAGAGAAATGTCTTATGTGATTCGATAAATGACAACCTAGTAGTCCTTGGCCAAGGCAGAATGAAATTAGAAAGGAGTTTCTAATTTGCATTATTTGGTGTTGTGCATTTAAGAGTCTAAATACATATAATTAAATAAAATAAGACTTGACAGAAATTCCATGTCTTATATTTAATTGGGACATTGTATGGTGGAAGGATTGAATTGTACGCTAACTATTTACTCAAAGGTTCTTTTATGATTAATGTTGAAATCTATATTATCTGGAAAGTCGTTGATCGCTAGGGAGGCTTATCCCTATTGTAGAATAAATATTATTTATTTAAATAAATTAATTGTTTAATTTATTTATTTAAATAAGATTAGAATTGTTCTAATTGATTTATTCACAACCGGTTTAATATGGAGAACCTTAAGGGTCACACCATAAAAGGAAGAATAATTATTTAAGAAGTTAATGGCATAATCGTAATAATATGTTAAGTATATTTAATTTAATCTATGGTGATAGAATAAATTAAATAACTTAATATTATTATTTAATATTTTAGAAATATTAAATATAAATTAATAAGAGGAGTCTTATTAATATTATTACAATTATTATTATTTTAATTTCTAAAAGAGTTTAGGAATTAATTTAATATAAGTACTCTCATTTATTCCTAATTGGATTAGGAAGGAAAATTAGTTAAAGGAGTTTAATTAATTATCCCTAATAAGATTAGGGAGCTTAATTAATTAAAAGAATTTTTTTTAATTAAATAAAACCCAATTCCTTAATTGTTAAGGTGGGTTGCCCACATCTATTAATAAGAGGAGTCTTATTATGGGTGGGGGTTGTTGACTTTTTCAACATACGACATAATTCCAATTTGTTGGAGAGTACTCTTTTCTATAGAGATAGAAAACTAGGGTTTGAGCCAAATACACCATCTTCTTGAATTCTTTATTTTTCCTTGGTGGATCACCTCTAGAGGCCAAACATATGGGTGGCTAACGTTGATCAAAGGAAGGAACAAAACCCCGGTGGATTCAAGTTGAACGCGAAAGGATTTGGAGGTGAACTTGTACCTGAGGAAGCTCGATCTTCAAGGGTATGATTTTATTCTTTATCTTTTCGTTTAATTAATAATTATGCATAAAGGGTGATCCGGGTATATGGTTTGTAAATTTTTTTAAACTCTGATTTTTACACGCTTCTGCATTATTTTGCAATTTGATTGCGTTCATGAATATTACAAACCTAACAGATTCTTCCCAAAAATCCTTGTATTTCCTTTTTTGTCTGATGAATAGGCATTTCTGTGATGGCCTGGATTTTGGCAGGATCCAACTTAATCCCCTTGTGGCTGACTAGAAATCCTAGCAACTTGCCTGATTTAACGCCAAAGGCGTACTTGGCTGGATTCAACTTCAAGTTGTACTTACGTAACCTATTGAACAACTTTCTGAGATGGTCTAGATGGTCATCCTCATTCCGGGACTTGACAATGATGTCATCCACATAGATCTCAATCTCTTTGTGCATTAAGTCATGGAAAAGAGCCATCATAGCTCGCTGATAGGTGGCTCCGGCATTGATGAGGCCGAATGACAACCGTCTATAGCTAAAGGTTCCCCAAAGCGTGATGAAAGCAGTTTTCTCACGATCTTCCTCAACAGCCATGATCTGATGATACCCCGCAAAGCAATCAGTAAAGGAGTACATGTTGTATTGAGTAGTATTGTCAATGAGAATGTGGATTAATAGCACGGGAAAGCTATCTTTTAAGCAAGCTTTGTTCAAATCCTGGTAATCCACGCAAACTCGCACCTTTCCTCCGGGTTTAGGCACGGGAACAATGTTGGATATCCACTCAGGATATGTGGACATCATGATGATGCCAGCTTGAAATTGTTTCACAATTTCTTTTTTCACCTTTAAACTCCACTCCGGTTTCAATTGCCTGAGCTTTTGCTTGACTTGCTTAAATCCCTCTTTAATGGGAAGGCGATGAAGGACGATGTCAGTGGACAAACCCACCATGTCTTCATGAGACCATGCAAACACATCCTGGAATTGGGTTAACAGTGTAACCATGTCATTCCTTTAGTTTGGGGTAAGGTCTGAACAAATCTGGATTAACTTAGGGCTTTCTAAGGTTTTGAGATTGAAAGAAATGGTTTGGTCAAGATTGGGTTTAGGTTTGTCTTTGACCTATTCTTTAATTTCTGGAGGCACCTCAATGTCATCCTGTATTTCCATCAAGGCTGAATTCATCTCTACATCAAAGGTATAATCTTTGTGGAGAAGAGGCTTTATGACGTAAATCACAGCACATCTAAATTTGAGTCTTTGAAACAAAATATGCTTTCACTTAGTATATATGAAATGTTTTGATCATACATAGTGTTAGCATATACTGACAAAATAAACTGCTAATACTGTACAGAAAAGGAAGAAGTTATTATATCTACAGGGCAGAAAGAGTTTCTGTCCAATTTACCCTTGACGACCTATGCAAGGAGTGTTGTTCCAATTGGCAAGGGCAAAGTTCGGGTGGACTGCAGTGATGGAGGGATTGTCATCATCCTCCCTGTCCCGAATGTTGGCCATTACATCTGGGTAATCATCATCTGGGGTGTATTTGTTGGTATGTTCATCATGAACGATAATGCGTATGCCTGACATCATTCTGATGACATCTTGTTTGATTCTCCGTTCCTTCTCTTCCACTGCGGGACTTGGAACAAAGACTTCTTTCTCCTTAACCGGCATTGGCTTGAGAAATAACATAGCCTTTACACTGGCTAGCACCTTTACAGGAGGTTGTGTGGACTCAGAGTTTGAAGGCGAATATAAACGCTGCGTACTTGAAGCTGGAGGAATCTGCTGATACTTATGAGGATTCCTATGACCATAACTGGCAGAATAGCCTAGCCCAGCTATTCTAGTTTACTTGGTTAATTGAATTGGGTACTTGATACCCTGTCGATCTTTACCCAGCCCTTGTTCCGACTTATGACCCAATGTCATCATTTCTAGAGTAGCCGACATTACCTCGGTAGAAATCTTGTTCTTGGGAAATGGCGTTCCAACAACATGGTATTGGGTATTGCTTACTTCCAAGGTATAAAAACTGACTGGTTCAACATCTGTATTGGCATTGATGAATGGCATGTCCCCATGTTGAGGACACTCTGGTTCAGCGTTGACCGTGACTAGGCTATTGTTGATAATGTATTTCAATTATTGATGAAGGGTGGAGGGGACTGCCCCAGCCATATGGATCCATGGTCGTCCCAAGAGCAGATTGTATCTCGAATCTATCTTGAGCATATGGAAAGATACGCAGAATGTGTGGGGACCAATTCTGATTGGTAGTTCAATTACTCCGACCGAATTCTGGCGAGCTCCGTCAAAAGCTTTGATGATAGTATGGTTACTCCGGAGTCGGTTGAGATTGATATTCATCTTCACCAAGGTAGCATATGGACATATATTTAAAGATGAACCTCCATCTATCAATGCTCCAGCTAGCATGTATCCGGAGGACAAAATTGCAATGTGCAACGGCTTGCAATGACCGGTCCCCTCGGGCGGTATGTCATCATCAGTGAAGGATATCACATTGTTGTTGAAAATGTGATCAACCAGATGTTGATATTTTTCCGTATCAACTGATGTAGGTAGATAGGCTTTTTCTAAAACCTTTAACAAGATCGTCAGACGATCCTCAAAAGTTAGGACCAAGTCCAAAATTGATATTTGTTGTGGAGCTTCTTTTAAGCTTAAAATAACCTTGGCTTCGTTATGACCCATAATGCGGAGGAATTTTTCAATCTTCTCCATAGGTATTTTCTCCTTTGATTTGATGGTAGGCTTTATCACCTGTTGGGGAAGATACAGTGGATTTTCCTTGATTAATCAGATAGCGATTTGTATGTGAGGTGGATCCTTCACCTTCTCCATAATTCCACGGAACTTTGCGCAAGCAAACAATTGGATATTGTGCTCTGCACGGTAAGTTGATTGGCTCGGGGGTGGCCACTTTCAAAGGATTGTTGTTTCCCTTGAGTTGAATTGTTGGCATTGTGAGTGATTTGTTTTCCCCATCAGTTTCAGTGGATATCACTGCTACCACACTCTTCCACTTAGTAGGACCTGTATTCTCACTTGCACGTAACACAGTATCATCGTCCGCTAGGTGTAGGACACGACTGTCAATTAGATTTTGGATGAGGTGGCGGAGTGCCCAGTATTCTTCTGTGCTGTGACCGCGAGAATGGGAGTGATATTGACATACTCCATCAGAGTTCTATCGTCCTAAACGGGGGTTGATTGGAGGTAGGAGGGAACTGATCCTTCCTTCATTGATTAACATATGAAGGATTTCCTCCATAGGTTGGCCTAAATAGGTGAATTCCCTTTTGTTGGCAAAATCCCGACGGGCTTTGGCATTTGCTCTCTTTGTCACTTTGTCTTCCAGCATTTTATTTTCTAAAAGTGATGAGAGAATATTCATGACAAGAGGTAGGAGATTGGCATGCTCCTAGCTGATTAATTGACGCTTCACTTGATGCTGATAAGTCACCAATTCTGCCAATTGTTCAATTTGCTTACATAGAGCTTTCATCTTTCGTTCCATTATGAACTAAAACTTGGCATAATCCCACTTGTCATCACCGTCTTTGAAGGTCTGGGAGGATTCATAGTTGAAATTGGAATTCTGTCCATTGCTCCAATTGATCATGTTGACCTCTTATTCTTTGTGTTGAGGAAGAGGGTTGTCTTGAACGTGAGGCTGATCTAGTTTGGTGACCACAATCTCACCGTTTTCTATCAGGTCTTGGATCTTGTGTTTCAAGGACCAACAATCCTGAGTATCATGTCCAGGTGCCCCGGCATGATAATCACATTTCCGAGCAACATTGAAACCTCGTCCATTAGGGCTGGCTGGTGGAAGAAGATGCGTAATTTTCTTCTGTCTTGTCAGAAGAGTGAGAATGTTCTTGAGGGTGTCCCCTAAGGGTGCGAACACTCGAGGGCGTTTGACTTCTCCACCTTTTGGTATTGGAGGGTTCGAAGACTGTGCTTGAAAGGGAGTGTAGTTTCTCCTTTGAATAGGCATAATTTGATTGGCTTTTTGACCCTGTAGTATCAGGGAAACGTCTTCCTCTTTCTTTTTATGGACCCTTCGGGGGTTGTTTCCATAATTTTCGGATTGGATGTGATCAACAACAGCTTTGAGTGCAGCTAGGTCTTGAATTTTCCCGGACTTCAATCCCATCTCAGCCATCTCCCCATGTTTTGACCATTTCAGAAAATTGTTTGCCGATACCGGCTAAAACTCTATCATAGAAAGGAGCTTCTTGTATGTCTATAAAAGTCATGACCATCTCTGATTCTATCATGGAAGGACTAACTTGGTCAGCCAGGCGTCTCCACCTTTGAGCATACTCTCTAAAAGACTCGTTAGACTATTTCTTGATCTTGGTAATTTGATACCGATCAGAGCCATTTAAGATTAAAAGCTGTATTGAGTGAGGAAAGCGTGTGCTAGCTCTTCCCAGCTATGGATCTTTGAGTTTCCTAATCTTGTGTACCATGAACGGGCTTCTCCAGTTAGACTCTTTTGGAATAGTTTCATCCTGAGCTTTTCGTCCTCTGCATAAGATCCAAGTTCTCCAATAAACACCTTTAAATGTGTGTAACGATCTCCTAACCCGTTATATTTTTCAAAGTCAGGAGTTTTAAACTTTTCTGGATAATGAACACCAAGGAAAATGTAAAGATCAACATATGAAACACTCCCGTGTGATCCAATTCCTTTGATAACACGAACGGTCTCTTCCATTTGGAGGACTTTCTTTTTGATGTCACCAGTTTCTGGATCTTCAGTGGGATGGGCAGCATCATGAGTTTTGTTGGTCATATCCAACTGCAGTTCAGGTATTGTAATGACCTAGTTTTCCCCTTGTATGGAGGATTCAGCATTGACGGGTATTTTTGAACCCTGATTAGACTGGTGTACTTCTTTGAGTAGAACAACCAAATCTATAATTTGTTTGCTTAATCCATCAAATTCTTTGCGAGAAACTGGATTAAGGTCAGTCTGGTTAGATGACGACATAATTGACTGTAGGCCTGTAACCTTTTTGGATTTTGACCGGGTAGTAGGTCCAATTGGTTCCCTGCAAATGACTTGCATAGTTTAGTCTTTAGGGAATGTATATAATAACATGATATGTGATGTGTCCATCTTAGGAATTTTATCCTGCAAAACGGATGTCAACTGTTTATAGCATGTTAATTAAAATATGTATGTGTACACATTTCTTCATATTTGTCATTACATGGAGATATATATGGAATGTAATTACAAGTAATTGTGTTTACAAGTAATTGAAATTAGAAAGCATGAAGAGACTTTCCTCCGTTTTGGGTATATCAGAGGTTGACCTATCTTAGGTTAATCTCGCGGCTTTTTGGCATGAAGGTTCCCAAATCATCGCAATTTACTCAACGGGAAATTAATCCGGTCTTTCAACTGGAGCGAATTTGGGTGGTGCCTTTCCTGAGCCTCGGGGAATTAGTCTTCCCATGAGTCCAGTAATCAAACACCGATGGGATAGCCTCCTGGTGGAAGGACCACACAACATACATTCATATACATCGCATCTCACCATATAAAAATGATGACATGTGCGAAGCACTAATATCACAAGCAGATATGGTGTGAAGCACTAAGTGCAATAAGGAAATGCATTCGTACACATTCATCATAAATGTAAATGCAACATCCACACACAAGCAGATAATAGTTTTGATAAGATTGTAATAGCGGCTTAAGTCCTCTTACTGGAGTCCCCAGCGGAGTCGCCACCTGTCGACGTCAGAATTTTTAGATGTCCCTTTTCGTTACTAGTTCTTTGGTGGTCTCATTTTAGGTGAGATTTGTTTGAAAAAATAAGTGAAAAAGGTCTGACATGTACAATGTCGACGATGGACTGTTAAGAGTCGCCAGTTGGTTTTTTAAATGGTTGTACCAACACAACCGAGAAAAGGTTTGCACATTGACCCAGTGATGTGACACTGCTAAACGGGTCGGTGAAACCGAGATTCGTTAGGGTCCGAGGACTTGGTTATGCGGAGGGAAGGTG
Organism: Panax quinquefolius; assembly: GCA_020205615.1. Classification (NCBI taxonomy): domain Eukaryota; kingdom Viridiplantae; phylum Streptophyta; class Magnoliopsida; order Apiales; family Araliaceae; genus Panax; species Panax quinquefolius. Next base: position 64,815,023 of record CM035166.1, on the reverse strand, counting down.
TTAGGCACCCCCCAACATCCGTGTTACCACGGTGACCGCCTCTTTTCAAGAAACTATTATCTGAATGTGTGTGTGTGTGGGTCAATGTGCTATTATTTAAAAGTAGTGCGAGGCGTCATTCGCACCTATATACACAGGGTTTGAATTTATGTAAAAATTTAGTTTTTAGCAAGATATGGCAGTGATTGAGACCTTTTGATACTTCCATTTTATTAAGTATCCGGCTTGATTGATTTTATTTTTGATATGCGAAGCATCTATAAGAATATAATGTACAAAAATAATGCAGACTTCCTCGTGGGTATGAAAACCATCTGAGGAAATTCAGACACCGCAGAATAATTTACAAGCTGCTTAAAGCTGAAAATGTCCATCACGGGAACCGAATCTAGATCCAATAGGCTGAATTTGTGATCACATGATTCCTAGGAGCACATGATACTACAATTTGTATGAAAGCAGTAAGCAGGTATATATATAAAAGCTGTAAATATATATATACAGACATGATCACCAACCACGAAGCACCTCCACGGGGGATAAAAAATGTAAATAAAGTTGTAAAAGTTATCAACCACCACGGAGGAAACTCCAGGTGGGACAAAATATAAATAAAGTTGTAAAGACGGTCAACCGCCACAGAGGAAACTCCAGGCGGGACAAAACATAAAGAAAGCTGTAAAAGAAATCAACCACCACGGAGGAAACTCCAGGTGGGATGAATATATATATATATATATATATATAAGCAATAAATGCATTGGATGTAAAATCCAGGCTCATCGAACAGAGTTCGACAACAGTTCATATATATATATATATATATATATATATATATATATATATAAAGCAAATACGCATCGGATGTAAAATCCGGGCTCATCGAAGCAGAGTTCGACAATGATTCATATATATAAGTATATATATATATAAAAGCGGTAGAACGCCTCGCATCAAGTTCTAGGCTCATTGAACAAAGTTCAACACACATTATATATATATATATATATATATATATATATATATATATATATATATTAAAGCAAGTACACACGCACTGCATCAAGTCTCAGGCTCAATCGAGGCATAACTAGATAATGTTAGTCCATATATATATATATATATATACATATATATATACAAACTGAAATAAAACCACGGACCGAAGTCCAGGCAAACGCACGCAACACGACTCTCAACGTGAAGAAGGGTGTGTGCAAAGATGAAGAGAAGGGCTTTAAAGTGTGTGAGAAGGCTTATAGTGGGCTGCCAAAGAAGACTTCTATATCTTTAAAGTGGGTAAACACTGGCTTTTGTAGGTACAAAAGTAGCTATATATGAGCCCACAGGTGTTTAAAATGAGAAAACACTCAGTATGGGGTGAGTACAGAGCAAATTGGGCAGAGCTTCCTCGCCGTTTTTCTCTTTCAAAATGGCCACCCCAATCCCTCTATTTATAGAGGGTGGAGCCGCAGGTATACCCGCAGCTGAGCCACAGGTGTACCAGAGGCTACCCGGGTTGCCCCGGGTTTTTTTGGTCTGGTCGTCTCATAGTACGTGCACTCGGGCATTATAATGTCTGCTCGAACTTTCAGAAGTGCAATCCGGGCATCCGATTGAGGTATACAAGACCTTTTTCGGACCGCCGTTGTCGAGAGTTATACAATGGCATGGGATTAGAGTTTGTACGAAGTCATTGAAGATGGGACGATGCTCTCTGGTCTTCAAGCTTCAAATTCTATCCGTTACCCTGCACAATAGACACTTGGGATTGGTTCTCCTTGATTCTTGTGAGACATCGTTGTGTAGAGATGTGTGTATGAAATGTTTGAGACGACGTTACGTGGCATCTCGTTGGCAAGATGACGATGTTGCCCCTCACCGGTGTTATCGTCGGTTTGGGCTGATAAAGAAGACGTTGCTCAGGGCTTTGCTGAGATCAGACTGCTGTAATTGTTGAAGGTCCTCAGTGTCATCTCTGAGGTGTGTCTGTCCTCCCTGTGTTATTTCTGGGTTGGTACTGAGTATCTCATTGTGAGCGCCGAGATTGAAGCTGGTTGCATTTAAAATAAGCATTTACGGGGTTATTACCAAAACTGCATTCCTTGGGGTGATCACCAAGGTTGGTGGTTATTCTCATGATTGGGACTGAGACTGGATACCTCGGGGTTATCTCAAAGATTAATCGGTCTTCTTCGGTGTGTGTTTCGGTATTGGATCTGCACGTCTCGAGGCTATCTCCGAGGTTGGAATTGTTACTCCCAGTGTGTGTTCGGGGTTGATGCTAAACTTCCGGTAGTATCAGGAATGGATATGAACTGTCTTCCAGGGTTCACTCTTGAAAGACGAATCTATTCTCCTACAATGTTAGTGACAGGTGTACAGAAAATTTCGAGTGTCTACACCTATGCTTCCACCATCCTCTTCACTTTCTATAATGATCCAGTGCTTATTAATTCTATCTATTCCTATCATTCTCAATTCTCCATTCATAACTTTTCTATACCCAAGTTCATCAAACTTACCACACTTTGGAAGTTCAGGAACTTGCCACAATAATATGACTTTAAGAACTTATCCTAGTCAGACCATAGGCGTCCATTCGCTGAGGGATTCAAAAACATACCATACGATTATGAGTCACAAACTTACCATAAGTATGAGTTTTAAGAACTCGCACCTAACCTTATATTCTCTACCTAATCGTTACACACATTAGAAAAGAATTACCTTCTCAACATGTATACAGTAAATAACGAGACACAAATATTTCAATGATTATCAGTGTAAGAAACTAAGTAGTTATTATACCAAGTACAATTCCCCGCCCATACAAAGAATCATACAGCTTAGCTGCTGACTTGAGTCCTCAATTTAAATCCCACATGATCCTAACTTTCTCTTTTCTTAATACGAATTTTCTTTAATCTGTATCTTAACATTTACGACTCTTACCTGAGTTTACATCGTACCATTTCATAGTACATTCTCTTTATAGCATCACGCTATATCATTCCAATCACTTAACATATCATATGTTATTTAACAATTTAATCTGATCACGTCGTGATCTTATTTTGCAATCATTTCTCCTTATACTTACGATCGTTTTATTCTACGATCTTCTTATTCTTCTATTTAATCATATTATATTATAATTTTATTTACACTTTTCATCTTTATTACTGAAGTCAGGTAGCTCCAAATTCTTATCTTTTTATCTCTTCAAGATTCTTTTTTGAATCTTATTTATCATTTTCTTTACTTTAATGATGAATTTCCTAAATTCATCTCTTATCACTTAAACTCAATCTGAGTTTATTCCCTATCATCGTCTCCGCGGTTATAGCCTAAGGTACTCCTACCTAAGGTTTATAACCTATGGCTTTGATACCAACTGTAACATCCCCAAATCTGGGTGCTTTTTACCTCAGATCTAGTATGTTATGATACATCATTTCTATAACTATTGTGAAAGATATAAACATAAATTGTTTATACAATAAACTTTTGCAACATAATCCCCAAGGTCTACAACCTTAACTTAATACATACTTTCAATAACTAAAAAGGTTTACAATGTCATTTGCATTAGATAACTTAATAGTTCTAAATGCATAATAATCTAAACTTGGAATTCGCCTTTACCACTGTCGTTCTTCAAGCCTTCATTTTTAATCTGAAATTTGTTATCATGATATAGCAAGGATGAGCAACTATTTTGCCCAGCAAGTTTAAGTACAATGAAGATATATCATGATTGAAAAGGAATAAGCTTTCAAGTTTTCAACAATGTAATATAATTGAGAAAAAACATGAATCAAAACTTTAATAACTAAAAAACTGAATACTTATGTTGAGTGGTCAACAATGACCATAAAAAATTTAACTTAACCTTATGGTAATGAAGGTGATCAGTCATTCATACCTGATGAACATATGCAACATGTACTAAGTGCGATTCAATAATCAAAGATGTGGAATAATTGTCAATAATTAATCCAGTAGCATGCTTGAAACATAATAACTCAATTTTGAGTTAGGAGACTTGCCATAATGCGAATATTCAATAATAATATTAGATGTGGAATAATTAACAACGATTATCCACTAACATGCTTGAAAAATAATAACTCGAGTTTGAGTTAGGAAACTTGCCTTGTCTGTAGTCTACTGCTATGAAATAAATATATTCGGTTAGCAGTCTATCTACCTTCCTTCGAATGACCTATAATTGACCTCTCGGTTAGCAAATCATATACTTATTCATAATATCATCATTCTATATTAGATTGCCTAATATTTAGTCACACGGTTAAATATTAGTTATTACATTAATTCCTTAATAACATTATTATCTCTTGATAATATTACTATTATGTAAACATTATCTTCATTCATCCTTTAATAATATTTTACTTACTCCTTAGTATTATTAATCAACTAATAATACTTTATTCACTTACTAATATTATTACCCTCTTAATAACATTTTATTCATTTACTAATATTATTAACCTTTTAATTTTATTCATGTATTTACTAATATTATTTAATTATATTTTAATCATCTAATAATACTTTAATATAATATTATTAATCCTTTAATAATATTTTATTTTAATCTAATATTATTAGTCATCTAAAAATATCTTAAATTAAATTTTAATCTAAATATTTTTATTTATTTAAAAATAATATCGATTCTAACTTTATTAATATCATCATAACATTTTAATAATTTATTAGGCCAATAAATAATTTATTTTAATTGTTTACCATTTATTAAACCACTTATTTAATACCCATAAAAGGGTCATAAATAGCAATTCTCATCAATAATTACCAAAATACCTCTCCATAGTCAGAATATACAATATTGGGTGTATCCAAGCATTAAAATCACATTTTCCTTATTTATGACATAATTTAACTATTTATTTCCTTTTATTCATAACTTCATCATTTTTAGGAAAAATACCAAACTGATTCCAAAAAAATTTATTTTCTAGATTTGGACAGTATATGACCCAACAATGATCCCTAAAATTTTCTGGAATTTTAGAAAGTGATTTACTATTTTTAAAGTACTTAAAACACTCGAATCTTGCTTCATTTGTCATAAATCGAGTTTTGCTCATATAATTCTAAAACTTTCAGGATATACTCTCATAACATATATGAATATACTGTAAAATTTTTGAATGTTTTCAGTGTATACACTGTGAGAAATCCGGGTGTTAATATTTAGAAGTCCTTTACAGAAAAAGCCATTACGCACAACCTACACATTGAAACGTGTCCGTTCTTTTTCCTACACATAGATAACCTCTTAAGGTACCTCTGTGATATTTTCCAGATTTTTAAAAGACTTGAAACTGTTTGAAACAGCCTTAAGAAAAATGGGGACAATAGTTTTTTTTTAGGGTTTAAAGCTTTAATTCTCTATGTGGACTGTTTTGGGGAAAATAGCCCCCATGATTTCAATACTTGCTAGATTTGTGTTCTACCACTTGGGTTTACTAGATAACTCATGTATATAGCCCCTTCTTGACGGATCACAAATCCAAGTTGTAAAACTTGAGTTATACAAGATTTAGTGGTAGAAAAACAAGGGTTTCACCCCTTGGAGAACATATGCTCATTTCCTTCATCTAAATCTATATTCTAATATACAAGTTACTTAGTCCTACACATGAGACATTTAGAGCTAGGGTAATTTGAGTATTAGACCATAACCCCCATATATTTTGAGGTAAAAACCAAAATAGAAGAAGAATAAGAAAAAGAATGGAAGAGAACCTCACCTAGTTTTCTTTGCTATCCTTCTTGTTCTTCCAAAGTAGGTTATGAATTTAGGATGCATGAACAACATACTCCTCCTCCTCTCAAGAATCCGAATCTCTCTCTGTCTTTTTCTCTCTTTGTGTTCTTGCTAGTGAGAGAAAATAGAAGAAGAAGAAGAAGAAGAAGAATGGTGGTGAATGAAGATGTAATGATGATGGAGATATATGTTGGTGAATTGGAGTGGAATGCTACTATCCTACATGTTTCTTTTGCCCCTTGGACAAAAGGGTTATCCTTTTCCCTTCCTGATCATGCCTAGTCATGCCATTAAGGTTGCTAATTAGACTTTCCACCAATGGGAGCATGACACACTTGTCCTTGTGTGTAAGACTTCTACTTATGGAACTTGATTAGCTTAATATTCTTGCCTTAAAAAGGCTAATGTGGCCAGCTATATATATGCCCAATAATTCATTCATTTAGCTTTTATTTTAATGAGTAAATTAGATAATTCAAAGGTCTAAAATACCCTTAATCAAGTGGGCTAAGTTTGGGCTTGCATTTTATTTCTTTTGGGCTTCTCCTTTAATTGTTTTAGGCCATGTAATAAACGCAGTCTAGCAATTTTAATATATGTTACCCTAATTGTTTATTTAGGATTTTCATTCCCAATCTTATGAAATTTAATTACTTACATGTAACTTTAACTCATAACCTAATTAGGTTTGCTTTAATTTGATTTAAAATTATTAATCACTTGAAATAGACAAAATTAATCTATTAGGTTAGTATAACTTTTAAATACTAACATTTTCTCAATACCATAACCTTTAGGTTATTTAATTACCTTACCTAATATATAATTAGGTTATGTGATTTTCCTTTGACATATATAAAACATAACATAACATACTTAAATTACATATTTATTTTATAATGGTAAAATAAATATGTTACATATAATATTTTTATGCAAATACAATTATTTACATACCCAAGATATTATAATATAATATCCATAGCTCATTAACATAAATTCAATTAAAAATTTATTTACTTCCTTAAGATATTACGATAAATATAATATATTTTCTTTATTAAACTAATTTTATATAAGAATTTATTCTAGTATTCTTGGGTAAGGTATATATAAATATTATATGCTTAACCCGCTTATTTTTGCTTCATCACGCAAATTGTTCCCAATAATTTTATTTTCCCCCACTTAATAAATACATAATATATATTCCTTCACTCCCAATTACCAGTTACACCAAACCTACACACATCACATATATAAAATAATTAATAATTTTATTTTCTCTCATTATAAACTGTTTATATCAATTTATGTACATATACCATATATAATTTAATATATTTACCATATTACGTAAACATACATATTCTTCATAAATCATAAAATGATTTATATACTCATATTAAACTAGACATTTAATTTAACGTCTAGTAACCCTCTTAATACAGTTTGCTACATTCAATAAGTCTTTTTCATATGGCTTATCATATATATTATTCTGACTTGTCACGTTCTTATTTCTTTTTTTTTATATAAGATTTCTAACGTTTGACTACTACCAGCTTCTTATGATGAAGCTTTTCATTTATTCTTGTATGATTAATTTAAATAATCAATCTTCTTGTTTAGCTAAATCATATGTAGCACATCTCCAAGTATATACGTATCTATATATACACACATTTAATTTAATCTAATAATATCTCTTCATTTGAAATTTATTTCTTTAAATAAAATTTTCAAATACAAAAATCTCTTTCTAGGTTTTGAATTTTCATAACCCTTATCTTCTCAATTCCTTTTTAAATTGTAAACCATATAGATTCTTCTTTAAAAAAAATTTAAATTATTCCTCTATTTTCACTCTATATTTTAAACTTTAACCTTTAACTTAATCATTCAAGAATCTCTAAATTTTCGGGTTGCCAAATTATCTCCATATATAACTTATTACACGCAATCATACCCTTTGATATACCCTAAGGGTCTTAAGGAACATGTCAAAGTATAACTTATTATACACAAGATACTATGATGATCTCAAGTCTATGGATCACTTGTACTTCTATCACTTCAAAAATTCCTATTGACACGTAAGTAAAACTCCATTAGGTATTATTCATTATCGAGCCACGTTCAGTGAAATTATTCTCCAATAAGCACCTACATTGTAAGACCCCAACTTTTATGAATAATGTTTAATTTTCTCGAAATATCTTTTAGAATAATAAGGTGTGAATTTGTTATAATGTTATAGTTGTGGGTAATATTTATAAATTTTTAAAGTAAACAAGTTGTCATAAAATATTCAATTGGTCGGGGAACATTCGTTTTATCAAGGAATATTCGTACGACACCACAATCATTGGTGAACCCCACAACGGAATTACTGTCGGAGTTAGAAAACGACAGAAATAACTTTTTATAAAAATAATGGCAAAAATTTTACCGGTAACTGTTGAAATACTCGGTGATAAAAGTACAGTAATACGGGTGGTTGCATAGTAGCACACAATATTGTACAATATCTTTGATTCTTGATGCTTACGTGAGAATTCACTCAGTTTTATTCAATTAATGCCACAGTAATTGCTGCATAGTATCTCACGTTATTGATTCAATTATTGTCGCAATACTTTATATTATTAAATCAATAATTGAGACGACAAAGTTATTCATATTATTATTTTCATTATTGACGATGTCCAGAAAGTTTTGTTGAGGAAAGGGGTTTGGTCATTTAATTGTGAGCCAATAAGGAGAAATCCGTATCGGATAGCCCCCTCTTTCCTAGGAATGATATGGTTGTTAATATTGCGAGTTATAATATTAATGATGAATAAATGTTATTAAAAATGTGTTTTGTGAAGCCAAGTGAATTGAAATAAATAGAGAGGATTTTTATGAAGTGTTTGTTATAAATTTGGCTTATTATATGGACTCCCACCTACCCATTTTTCAAAATCATTGGTAAAAAGTTTATATATATGTCAGTATATGTATATATATATAAGTATATATATATATATATATATATATATATATATATATATGTGTGTGTGTGTGTGTGTTTGTGCGTGTGTGGGGTGTGTGTGTGTGTATATATATATATATATATATCACAACACTTATACACATTCACGGACTCAAACACACTCACATGGTTACACCCATGATATATGAGTCCGTGAGTGTGTATGAGAGTGTATATATATATATATATATATATATATATATATATATATATATATATATATTATAAGTTTTGTTTTTATATAAAATAGAATATATTATATTTTATTTGCATTGTATTGCATAGTGTTGTATAGTATTGCATAGTGTATGCATAGTGCAGTATAGTAAAATCAAAAAATTTCACATGAATTCGCCGTCTGAGCCCGTGAATCCTTTTCATGTGCAGTCCGTGATTTTCAAAATTCAAACAGTATCCTTCCATTCTCATATAAATAGGATGCTTAGTTTAGAATTGAAAATCACACCAGAATTAGAGAATTCTTCTTCTATAATATTGAGCGTGTTTCTTTAGAGTTTAAGGAAGCTTTGAGTGTAGAAAATAGTGCAAATTTTCTTCAAGAATATCCCCGCCCTACCAGTTAGAAATACTCTCCTTTTATGGTAAGGGGTATTATTTATTTCATATTCGTTTACGATATTATTTTTCGTATTCATAAGAAATTTTATTTTCGTTCAATATTCGTAAGGAATATTATTTTCATTCAATATTCGTAAGGAATATTATCTTCATTCAATATTCGTAAGGATTATTATTTTCAGTCAACAGTTATAAGAGATATTATTTTTGTTCAATATTCGTAAGAAATAATATTTTCTTCCATAATCTGTAGTATGTAAGTAATATTATTTCGTTTCAGATTCCGAATTAGACACTCATTTTGTTAAGTATTGCTTCATACTCTTTGAAATTAGTAGAATATCCTTGAAATTTGTGCTTCATCTAGTATCATTTCACAAGGATATTTTTTTGAACATTCTTATTAAAGTTTAATCTTTTCGTGCTATAGTACTATTCATAGGGTACTATTCACGAAGTACTATTCATGGGGTACTATTCACTCGGGTCCTATTCACCCGGAGTACTATTCATGATAAATATTGATTTCTTTTCTGTTCAAGTTATTTTTGATACAATATTAATCTTAAATTTTACTCCACAAAGCAATATCATGTTGATAATTTGGACATTATTGAATTCTAGATAAATTGAATTATAAATCTTTAAAATTTATCCTTGCTATCATTTAATTGAATTCTGATATCATTGTCATCATCCTCATGCTTATATTTATCCTTGCTATCATTTAACTTGACCCTTCTAATGGATTTCTTGTTCCGATGCAGTTAGATTTGTTGTCTATTGTATTCTATCAGTTTTACACTGTTGAAGGCTAACGATAATTTATTCTACATTATCTTAGTCATAATATTATTTATTGGGCTAGTTGAGCTCACCATTTGCTTTCATTGTTCTCTTCAGGAAATGAGAACATAGCCGGGACTAGTCGGGGAATGGAGTGACGGTCCGAGATGGTGGATGTAGTAGTCCTCACTATTTTATAAAATAGTGTGATAATAATTGTAATGAGGACTCCATTTGAGTTTTGATATTGTCTACGAGACAATATTCGTGTTAAAACTCCCATCTATGTTTTGTCGTATTTTACATGACAGTTGTATAATTAAGTTTGTATTTAGATTTTTTACCATGTATTTAGTGACTCAGAATGGGTTATGTACACCTATTTTGGGGGCGTCACATACATACATGCTTTAGTGTCTCCGTACAAATGATCATAAGATCAATAATTCTCATCCAATGAGTAAGCAACGTATGTACCAATCTATCTGGATTCACTAATTCCCTTTTTTAGTAATCCATCGATTGGGAACATTTTGGCTTTTAAGCTATCTAAGAATTTAGATCTCATTAGCATGATCTCATCATGATTCTAAAAGCATAGCTTAAAACTATGGGTTTATCACATATTATTAAAACAACACCACGTAGATAATTAAATGTGTTAAGAATAAGCATGTGAATGATATTCCAATTTATATAAGATTTGATTATGTTCTTAATGAATGAATAAGCAAATATGTCTGCATTGAAATAAGTTGTAAAGTCCTTGAAATAGACAACAGGAATATATGTACAAAGGACTTAGACTGAAATGATCAATTATGTTTGGTTGATTCAACATGAACAAAATAGCTTGTGTAAAGTCCTTAAAAAGAATATGATGTACAAGGACCAAATATTGAAAGATCAAGTTTGTTAGGTTGATCTTATATGATGTAATAGATAGGCCTGCTTGATCATCGAGTACTACACAAGCCTTAGAAGACTGCCAGGAGAAATAAAGAACTCGGAGACTATTAAGGCAAAATCGTAATCCGTCGATCCAGTCGAGGGATCGTAGAAGCCAAGGCAGAATCGTAGAGTATCGAGAAAGTGGATATAGATCGTAGTCTGCCTTGGAGGGCCTCACTCAAGATCATAGAGTTGATCTAAGCATCTACCAGGATAAGTCAAGAATCGTAGATCACAAGTGAAGTCGTAGAGTCTATCGATCATATCAGAGGCAGAAATCGTAGTCGAGATAGATCAGACAAGAACAACAAGTGTTAAGGAAAAAATCGTAGTCTGATGTATAATCTACACTTGGAGTCGTAGTATCTGCAGAACCAAAGCTAGATCGTAGTCTGAAGAACAAAGCCTATCAGTGCTCACAACGCCAAGGAAGAATCGTAGTGACAACACGATTCTCAACATATGAGCACTCCCAAAGCATCCAAAGATTGAAGCCTTTGGACAGAACTATAGAGATGAAATCTACCCGAAGGAAGCCAGAGAGCAGTCACCTAATTGTTAGCAAGTAAACAGAAGATCAAAGCATAAATTTAATCAGCATCATGATTAAGTAATGAAGCCATTTAAGGGTAGTCTTCCACAAGCAATAGTAAGAAGACTTCAGATGATGTGAATGACTAAAGAAAGTCAGCAATGCAGTAACTGTCAAGATAAACAAGAGATAACTATCTTAGGTATAACTATGATCGTAGTGTTTGCCAGGTTAGAAGCAGAAACTGATGGGGTCTATAACAGAGACACTGGTTAACCTATACAGAATAGATATAAAAGATTAAACATAGGTCAGACCATTGATGATATGTGAACGGGAGATCACAAGGAGAAAGAGACTGAGCATGACAAACCTGATAAGTCTTAAAGTTAAGGAGGGCCAGAGTAATCAGACAAGTTGTCAGTACCCAATGTAAGTCAAGGAAAGCAGAAGTGATGAAGCACTACACGAGTGGAGTAAGAGAGGTTCTACATTGCAAATCCAAAGAACACTCTCAGAATCGTATTGTTGTCTCAATCAGTCAACGAGCAATATTCAACAGACTAACTACGATCAAGTTTAAGGTTATCTGAATCAGAATCGTAGAGTTCAGCCATCTGAGTATTGAAGCCTTGGCAACGTCTCAATGCAAAGACTGACATTCAAACATTGGATATTGAAAGCATCGATGCAGAAGGACAACTCTTGATGTTCTGATCGAAGAATCAGAAAGAAGAAATAAAGGTGACTACCTGCCTAACACACTAAAGTGACATTTCTGATGGGGTAGGTGAAATAGTAGACTGTAGTGTCAGAAAAGTGAAAAGGAGATTGTCATGTCACATTTGCAGTCTGCACCAAATAACTCGAGATCTGCGAATCAATTCAAATAACTCCCAACGTCTATAATCCAATGGGAAGCTTATGAAAGGTTATTTAACAGCAAAAGCTCAAGAGGAGAAGTAGTTGGTAAAAGTAAGGTTGTTAACTCTACGAGTTCTACAGAGCTAAATAGAAAATGTCTCAGTGGTAGTGAGACTACGAAAATAAAAGTGAAGCAAGTTAAGAGAAGAGCTTTAATAAAAAAAGGCTTCACTCCACAACAATGAGAATACCATTAAGAATGGCAGCCAAGCTGAGAGTCGAGAAGGCCAAGTTAATGGCATTCAAGAGATTGCAAATTTAAAAAAAAAGATTCAAAGAGCCAGTCTATTAATCACCACGAACCACCAAGAGCTAAAGAAGAACAGATATATAACCAAATCTGTACACAAGGGAACCAAGGTTTAGAGGATTCTAAGTGCCAGACGAAGCCTACCAAAGATGCAAAGACTTAGCAAACCTCATGTGGTGGAGAAGTGCAAGCTGAGATCAGAAAAGGACCAACCATAAGCTCAGCCGCACCAACGAAAAAGTGACAAACTGCTAAGTACTCAAAGAAATCGAACTTCATGAACAACTTAGTAGTATGTATAATGGTGATCCAGTCTCGATACAAGAACCAAATAGGATCACAATAAGCTGCCAAGAATCAAGGTTAAGTAAGCTTAAAGTCATCTTGGCAGCTCAGCACCAACAAACAACAACAAACAAGAAGCCAGGGCCAGAAGGGTCCTTGTCCAAGGGACTAAACTGAGTTCCAAGGCTGCAGGCCTTGAAGAGTTCTTAGTGAACTAGAGTTCCAAGTCTGCTGGACTTGAAGAGTTCTTAGTGAACTAAAGTTCCAAGGCTGCTGGCCTTGAAGGAATCTTAGTGATTCAGTGATGTAAAGACTTCCTTAGTGGAATCCTTGCTCGTTGAAGCAGAAGAGTGGATTAGGAGCTTGAGTCTCTGAACCACTTAAAATCCCTTATATCTTTTACATTCTTTCATTTACATTATAACTGTTATAACTGCTTTAATTGTTATCAACATGATAACTACTTAAAACTAAACTAACTCTAGACAAATGGTCAACATAACATCTATGAAGGGGAACCTTAACTTATTTGGATGTGTTTAAAATAATTCCTAAGTTTGTCATCTGCTATTTACTCAGCAATGCAAACTAAAATGGAAAAGATTTTTGAAATTAAAACAGATTTATTTAGCCCCCCCCCCCCCCTTCCCCCACCCTTCTGGATCTATTGTGTGCCCTCTGGGATCTAACAATTGGTATCAAAGCAGGTTCTAATATTACATTCTAAAATCTAACACTTTAAGTTCGAGGCACAAACCATGGTCTAAACTTAGTTTAGTAGTAAGCTATTTTCTTATTGATGAGCTTACACATTGGAAATTATTTATATAGGTAAATGTGAACATTCACCTGAAGCTGCTCAGATAGGTCGTTGTTTCAAAGTAATGTAGCAACAAGACCAATCCATGTCTAAAGAAAATCAGAAGTCTACAAACTAGTGATGGAAAGTCAAGAAAGGCATCAAAATCAAAGAGTATATCATCCACTGTTCTAAAAGATGAAAGGCCTGGAAAACATAACATCTATGAAGGGGAACCTTAACTTATTCTTATGTTTTTAAAATAATTCCTAAGTTTATCATCTGTTATTTACTCAGCAATGCAAACTAAAATGGAAAAGATTTTTGAAATTAAAAATGATCTATTCACCCCCCCCCCCTCTTTTAGATCTATTATGTGCCCTCTGGGATCTAGCAAAATGTCTTTAGTAAATAAATAATTTTATTAATCAATGATTAAGATTGTTTACAAAATATATACTTTATCATCATACATTATTGGCTTGTAAGCATACTACTTTCAATCTCCCACTTGAACTAAAGCCAATCGTCATGGTATCTCATACCCATCTTCTCTGAGTGACGATCAAACTGTTGTTGTGTTAACATTTTAGTAAATGGATCTGCAATGTTATCTTGAGAGTCCACATGCTCTAGGGTGACATCTCCTCTTTCAATGATTTCTCTAATTAAATGAAACTACTGCAACACGTGTTTGGATTTCTAATAAGCCCTGGGTTCCTTAGTATGCGCAACAGCTCTGTGTTGTCACAATATAAAGGTATTGCTCCTCTAATGCTAGGAACCACGCCAAGTTTGGTCATGAATTTCTTCATCCAAACAGCCTTCTGTGATGCATCACTTGCAGCTATGTACTCTGCCTCTATCAATTAATCAGCAATTGTTTGTTGTTTAAAAATTTTCTGACTCACTGTGCCACCGTTCAAGATAAACACATACTCAGAAATGGATTTACTGTTATCTTGGTCCGTTTAAAAGCTAGAGTCAATATAGCCCTCTAGTTTCAATTCAGACCCACCGTAGATAAGAAATATATGCTTAGTTCTTCTTAAGTACTTTAGGATATTTTTCACTACCTTCTAGTTCTCTTCTCTAGGATTCGACTGATATCTGCTTGTTACACTAAATGCATGAGCGACATCAAGTCTAGTACATATCACACGGTACATGGTAGATCCTATTGTTGAAGCATAAGGAATCTTACTCATACGGTTTCTCTCTTCTAGTGTCTTTGGGACCTATTTTTTGGAGAGATGTGTTCCATGGTTCATCGGCATGAGACCTCTTTTGGAATCTTCCATGCTAAACTTCTTTAGCATCGAGTCAATGTATGTTCCTTGGGACAAGCCAATCATCCTTTTAGATCTGTCTCTTTAGATCTTTATCCCCAAAATATAAGATGCTTCTCCCAAGTCCTTCATGGAGAACTATTTATATAACCAGATTTTAATCGATTGTAGCATAGGAATATCATTCCCTATTAGTAATATAACATCAATATATAATACAAGGAATGAAACAACGCTCCCACTAACCTTCTTGTACACACATGGTTTGTCCTCATTTGTGATAAAATTAAACTCTTTGATTGTCTCATCAAAACGGATGTTCCACCTACGAGAAGTTTGCTTCAACCCATAAATGGATCGTTTTAGCTTACAAACTTGATTTGTTCCAACCGTTGAGACAAATCCCTTTAGATGTGTCATATACACATCCTCCTCGAGTTTCCCAATGAGGAAGGCCACTTTCACGTCCATCTGACAAATTTCGTAGTCGTGGTAAGCTGTAATTGCAAGCAAAATTTGAATGGACTTTAGCATTGCTACTACTGAGAAGGTGTCATCATTGTCAATACCTTGTCTTTTATTGAAACCTTTTGCAACCAGTCTGGCCTTATAGGTCTCTTCCTTGCAGTCCACTTCAGTTTTTCTTTTAAAGACCTATTTTCACCCAATAGGCTTAATTCCCTCAAGAAATTAAACCAAAGTCCATATTTGATTTTCATACATGGACTCCATCTCGAATTTCATGGCTTCTAGCCATTTCTCTAAGTCTTTACTACTCATTGCTTGTTCGTAATTTAATGGATCATCATCATTCATGATGCGTACCTCATCGTCATCCTCTGTGACAAATCTATACCTATCAACTATCTTCGGTACTCTTCCAAATTTATGAATAGGGTGTTGTACATTAGGTTCTTCTACTTGGTCAGGTACCTGACTTTGATCCGTAGTATTTTGGGGTTTTTAAACTTCTTCAAGATATATCTTACTCTCACTGACCCCTTCAAGGATAAACTCCTTTTCCAAGAAGGCAGCATATTTCGCAACAAACACCTTTTGATCATTAGGGTGATAGAAATAATACCCTGATGTTTCTTTAGGATATCCAACAAATCTACATTTTTTGGATCTAGTCTGTAGCTTGTCATTTCAAAAAAATATATATAAGCTGGACAACCCCAAGTATTAACATGCTTAAGATTTAGTTTCCTCCATATCCATATCTCATATAGAGTCTTTGGAATGGATTTGGTAGGTGCCTTATTAAGTAGGCATGCAACCGATTATAGGGCATAGTCCCAGAAGGAAACTAGAAGATCGGTAAAACTCATCATGAATCAAACTATGTCCAATAATGTTAGATTTCTCCTTTCAGATAAACCATTAAAATGTGGTGTTCCTGGTGGAGTCCATTGTGAGATTATACCATTTTCTTTGAGATAATTGAAAAATTCACCGCTTAAGTATTTACCTCCTCGATCAAAGCAAAGAATCTTAACACTCTTGCAAGTTTACTTCTCTACTTCACTTCTGAACTCTTTGAACCTTTCAAATGATTTAAATTTGTATTCATTAAATACACATATCTGTATCTTGAGTGATCATAAGTGAAAGTAATAAAATAAGAATACCATCCTCGTACAGTCATTGTCATAGGTCCACATACATCTGTGTGAACTAACGCTAATAACCCTGTAACTCTTTCTCATTTTCCACTAAAAAGAGATTTAGTCATCTTACCCATGAGACAAGATTCACAAGTTGGATATGATTCATAATCAGATTGCTCTAAGACACTATCTTTATGCAACTTGGATAATCTTGTTTCAGTAATATGACCGAGTCTACAGTGCCACATGAAGGTATATTTAACATCATCTCGTTTCCTTTTCTTAGTTTGTTCAATTTGAAATATATTTTCATCCAAGTCAAGTATGTAAAGTACATTCAGCAATTATCCAACACCATATAAAACATTTTTATTATAAATGGAACAACTATTGTTCTTTATTATAATATTAAATCCATCCATATCCAATACTGAAATAGAAATAATGTTTCTAATGATTGTTATAAAAAAATAACAATTATTTAAACTAATGGTCTTGCCAGTAGGCAATGCTAAAAAATAAGTCCCTACAGCTAATGCAGTAACCTTTGCTCAATTTCCCACTCAGAAGATAACTTCATCCTTGTTCACCTTTCTACTTCTGACTATTCCCTGCATAATATTACATATATGAGAACCAAAGTCGATATCCAATACCCAAGTAGAATTTTTATTTACATAAATATTAATTTCAATCATAAACAAACCTTGATTAGGATTCGAAGCTTCTCCAAGCTTCTTCTGCTTTTGTTCCGTAAGAAACTCCTTACAGTTACTCTTCTAGTGACCAGGCTTATTGCAATGGAAGCAGATTCCTTTGCTAGTTGAATCAGGTTTATTTTTTTTTCCTTCATTTTTGCCTTACCCTTAGCCTTCTTGGATTTCTTCTTTTTAGAAGATACCTTGGGCATCTTCCATTTCTTGGAAGAATCATCCACCATTAAGACCTTGTCCTTCTTGGATGGGAAGTGACCTTCAACAAATTTCAACATGTTAAGTAATTCAGGCAAGCTGACATCCAACTTATTAATGTGAAAATTCACAACAAATTGTGAGAAGGTGTTAGGGAGTGACTGCAAGACTAAATCTTGCTTCAACTCCCCATCCATGACGAACCCAAGCTGTCCTAGACGTTCAATCAGATTGATCATTTATAGGACTTGAGTCTCAACAGAAGTGCCCTCGGTCATCCGAGATCAGAAGAGCCCCTTAGATATCTCATATCTTTCAGTCCTACTTTGCTCACCATACAACTCTTGGAGGTGTAGCAATATAGTAGGAGCATCCATAGTTTCATGCCGACGTTGAAGCTCATTACTGTGACGAACGAGATTTTTGTAATTTAATTCTTAATATTTATTGAAGTAAATAAATATTTTCGATGATTTAATTATTAGATTAAATAATTAATTGATGCAATTGTGGTAGATTAATTTAATTATATGTGTTACATTTATTAAATTAATGTGGAGAAATTGATTATTCTATGTATGTAATTATGTGAGCTTATGGTATTAAAAGAAATATTTAATAAAGCCTCTTGGTACTTTAATTAATTTAATTATTAATTAAAGAGTTAATAATTTGACATTATTTATTAATGAGAAATTTAATTATGTTACTAAGTGAATTTATGAGAAATTATTATATTTTATTTAAATTAAATAAAATAAAATATTTGATTTATTGTATAAGGGTGTAGCATGATTTAAAACTATAGTATAAAAGATTAATTAAAATAATTAGAAGAATTATTCATGTTGCTAGCCAACAAAGCCTTGAAGGGAGTTATATCAGTTAACCCATGATGGGTAACTGACCTCCACTCACGTACGCATCCTTCTTTATTATTCAGTCTTATTGAGAAGACGTATTATTTTATGAGTTAACATAGAGAGAAGTCAGAGAGAATTTCAGTGAAATAGAGAGAAGCAGTGTGAATTATTGTGGTATTTTAGAAGTACGTGAAAGTCAGAGAAATTGTTTTAAGGGTAATCTTCTCCTCCCCAAAGTTTCAATTTACGTTGTTAAGTTTTCATGAAAATGGCTTCCAAAACTTCTGTAAAGTCTCTGTAAATTGGAAGGAGTATGGATTATGTACATATATGTGTTAAGATGTTGTTTTAATGTGTTTCTCTATTGTATATGATTCCATATCATAAGTTTCATAATACTATGACTTGTTATTTCAAAATTTCTGAGTCGTTATATGGCCATATGGCCCTTATCATAACTTTAATGTGTCAAACATAAATGATTTAAGTAAAATTTACACTCGTATATATTATTATGCATCTTAATCTGAAGAGACCAAACTTTAAATGAGCGGATTCGGTGTTATACTTGAATCCAAGTAATATTAATTTTCATGATTTATGTTCAAAAACCTTCAAGAACATCAAGAACAGTAAAATTTACATATTTTAATTCTGTAATTATGTGCTTTAATGGATTAAAATCATTCTATAGATGTTAAGTAATGTTTATATACGAATTCTAACATGTGGGTATGATTAAATTCGTGTAGTAATAATTTTATTGGAGTTCCTTGGCCATGTTCTACAATTTTTTATGAATTGCAGGCTGAAAGCGAAGTCTCGTGCATGGCCAACTCGAGCCTTGTGACTGCATGCAGTGCGGCTAAAGACCGAAGCCATGAGAGCCACCAGGCCATGCAAATATGAAGGCTTAATACAAAGGTGGTCTTGCATGCCACTCTCTGCAAAATGTCCAGAAATGAATTATTTTTAATGTTCAAGTCTAACAATGTGATAGCAACTTAAATTAAAGAACATAGAGATATATTAGAAGTATAATGAGATATTAAAATAGATACTTAACATGTAAATAACATAATTACATGCGGATTGAATTATTTAATACATAATTATCTATTGTTCATAAATTGTAAAGTATGAGACAATGAGTGTAGTAATTTGATTAAATGTGGTCATTATCAAAGTTAGACAAAGAGAATGAACTTGTGATGACTAGTATGTTATAATTGACTGGTATTATGAATATAAATGATATGTAGGGTTTAAATCAAAGAACGAGTTTAATTAAAGTGTAATCTACGCACAAGGCAAGTTTCCTACCCCTACTTGTTATCATTGTTCAAGTTTATTATTTACCATGAGTAAATTCTCATTACTATTATTCAAGTTTGAATTGTTCTATTAAAGATTGATTATCCTTTCAAAGTATGAATTTGTTATACAATATTTGTTCTATTGTATACTTCTTGAGATTATTATTCAATTTGAATATCATTATTGTTGAACCTTGTTAGACTAGTGAACCTTATTGATTCGACTAGTCCATAGTTGATGAACGTTCTAAATTTCAGAACCCTTATTGAATTATCCAAACCAAACTTCCTTTGGTGCGGACTCGAATGTCAAACTGAGATGAACAACCCTACAAAGGGATTAACTTATGCATTAGCGTTAAGATATTGTGCACAGTATGGTACTAAGGGCTGATGCCCCTATGTATGAGTAGAAAGGTCCATAGTCTTATGATTGTTAAAGGTTTCAAGTATAACCCTTGATAACCTAGGACATAGTTCAAGGTCTTATGACCCTCAGAAATCTTTTGATTCTTGTTATTCATTCTTGATTCAAAAGTTGAGCTTTTATTTCAGAAGTCTTTGATTCACTCGCATGTTATTATACATTATTATGTCATTATTTTACTTGTGGGCAATAGTGCTCACTCTTGCTTAATAATAACATTGCAGTTAAGAACGAAAGAACCGACGAGCCTTCTACTAGTAAAGGCAAGGGCAAGGTTAACAAATGTTGAAGACTTGTATTTATGAGATGTTGAATTTATATGTTAAGACTTCATGTTGTTAAGACTTATTAATTGTTTATGTTTCCACATAGATGTTTAAGGTTAGTTTAATCTGGGATTGTATTTATTATTTGGATGTTGTATCCCCATAAGGGGAGGATTTTTATTTCTATCTATTGCATGGTTTACATTTATTATTGGTAGATAGATAGATGATATTTGTACAGTGAACACCAAATCCCGTGGAATCGAAGTACCTGGATTTGGGGGTGTCACAAGTTGGTATCAGAGTTGTAGGTTATGAAACTTAGGTGGGGGGAAACAACCTTAGGTAATAGCCTTATAGAAAAAATATAGTGATGGAAAACTCTTATCAAGTTCTAGGAAATGAATTTTTGTAATTCATTGAAGATAATAAAAGAATTTATGTGTTTATGTGTTAAATTATGTGCTCACTAGCACGACTTAGTAACTAAAACTCAAAATTTTGTTGTTAGGATGTCGGATGTCGGAGGAACTAGTCGAGCAGGGGGGGAGGAACCCCGAGTACCTACAGACCTACAGAGGAGGAGCCCAGAGACATTCATGTCGTTAGGGAACAGTTGGTATAGAGGGAGTCATCTCCATTGATCACCGTTGTTGGTCAGGAGCATGAACCTGAGACTGATCCTGAGGAAGAATTTGACGAGGAAGAGGAAGAAGAGGAGTTTCCACAGCACTCCATTGATGCTGAGATGTACAACACATTATACGACCGTAACGTGGAGTTACGAGATGAGGTCCAGGATCTGACTGAGCGGGCTATTATTTAGCACATTACTCTAGAACAAAAGGAGAGGGAGATTTCAACTCTTCACTCACGACTAGGAAATGTAGAATGGGATTTGGTCCACGAGAAGGGTCAAACCGAAGATAAGACTGCAGAGATAGAAAAGTTGAAGAAGGATCTGAAAGAAAGTTCAGAGAGGCTTGCCATAGCAGAGGAGGGCTGGATAAGAAAGTCACGTCGTGCTGATCTTATGGAAGAGGATGGTCGTGCAAAGAAGGCAAAGCTTGGAGAGACATACTCTACACTTAATCATGTAATGGATGAGGCCCAGGATCGAGTTTTGAGGTACCCCATCCAGTTCAAAGGACTTCCATCGTACATCCTGAATCGCAGGACGATGTCTAGCATCATGGAAGAGGAACGTAGTAAGGCTATTCAGTGCCTTGACAGACAGTGATAGAATTTATTTAATTATGTGAAAGACTTAATTAGTTTTAATATGTAAATTCTGATGTGTTTATGAACGAAGGAATATTTTAATATTTTAAATCCTGTAGATTCTTATCTCGGGATAGTTGATGTAAACAGCAGTGATGCTATCTTATGATGTTACAACTTTTGAATTGAATGAAATGTCAAATTTTATTTAAATTGACGTGTTAAGTGAATTATGATTAAATGTTCTAGCTAAGCCTTAAATGTTTGAGGAATTGAATAAAGACCTAATAAGCGAATATTCTTAACAGAATTATGCCGCCAAGAAAAAAGACAACAACGTCAACCAGCTCAGGAAGAGTCTACGAATAACAACAATAATGCCAATGCTAATCCCGTGCAGCAGTTGGTTAACTTACTGACTGGAGCAATGAATAATCAACCTCAAGCTCCACCAAATACTATGTTTAAAGATTTCAAGGCGGTGGGACCGCCAGAATTTTAAGGTTCCATGAACCCGATCTAGGCTCAAACGTGGGTTATGGAAATGGAGAAGGTTTTCGACGTCGCTAGGGTTAAAGAAGACCAGAAGACAGCTTTTGCAATGTTTATGTTGAAGTCTGAAGCTAGCTATTGGTGGCAAGCAAACAAAGTGCGAGGAGGTGAAGGTGTAATTACTTGGGAGAGATTTAAAGAGATGTTTTTTGAGATGTACTTCCCAACCAGCTCACAGAACCAGATGGAGGTTCAATTTCGGGAATTGAAGCAGGGAAATATGAGCGTACCTGATTATGCGGCTATATTCAACGAATTAGCGAGGTTCGCCCCGTATCAAGTACACATGGACGAAAGAAAAGCCAGAAGATTCGAACAAGGACTAAAGCCTTGGGTATACAGTAAAGTATCAATGTTTCAGATAAACACTTTTGCTGGAGTACTTGAAAAGGCCATCCTCGCTGAAGGTGGAAGCGATGCGGTGACCAAGTACAATCAAGATCAGACGAAGAAGAAGAAGACTGAAAGTGAAGGAAATAACAAGACTAGTGGGAGTGGCACAGGAGGTGGTAATTTTAATCAGAAGAAAAGGTGGAATGAAAACTCATCATCGGGGAATCAAGAAGGAAGTCAGAAGATAAGAATCGAAGTATACCCGACCTACGGCAAAGCTCATCTGGGAGTTTGTATGAAAGGAAAAAGAGTGTGCTACAATTGTGGTCAGGAAGGCCACATAGCACCTAACTGTCCTATCCCAAAGAAGGGTGTTTGTTTCACTTGTGGTTCGAAGGACCATCGGCGAGAGACCATCCTAAGAAGGGATCGGGAGGTCGGGGATCGGGGAGGAAGCGGGGAAACAACGGTGGAAATGACTTAACTATCAGGACCAACCGAATCAAACCGAAAGCCCTTGAGGACATTCAACATGTGGTGCGAGGATGCGATTCGATCTCGGGATGTGGTGTCGGTATCATTCCGATCAATAAAATTAATGCTTATGTTTTATTTGATTGGTGCTACTTGTTCCTTTATGTCGATGACTTTGCTAATAGTTTAGATTTGCTTAAGGATGAGTTGGAATATCCATGAACATAGAAATTGCGAATAAAGAGATAATCCATGTTAAATGCGTGTATAGAAGCGTAGAGTAGATATTAAGGGTAATATCATGAGCGTAGATCTTATCCACTATTCGACTTAGGGAATTTAACGTTATATTGGGAATGGACTGGTTATTCAATTACGGGGCTGTAATTGATTGCCAAAAGAAGCGTATTAACCTTATGACTCCGTCAAAGGTTGTGTTTTATGGTTGCAAGTCGCCTAGACAAGCAAGTTTTCTGACGATGATGCAGGCCAAGAAGTTATTAAGACAAGGTTGTGTAGGATACTTAGCTTACATAGTCGATAGTCGAAAGAGAATCCAAAGGTAGAAGAAATATCGACTGTAAGGGACTTCGTCGACGTATTTCCAGATGATTTTCCAGGACTTCCACCAGATAGAGAGGTAGATGTCGTGATTGATTTGGCGCTCGGAACCACTCCAATATCGAAGGCACCATACCGAATGGCACCAGTAGAGATGAAAGAATTAATGGTACAACTACAAGAATTACTGGATAAGAAGTACATTCAATGAAGCGTATCGTAGTGGGGAGCCTTGGTGTTGTTATTTAATGAAAAGAAGGATGGATCGATGCGGCTCTGTATTGACTACAAAGAACTGAATAAGGTCACGATTAAGAACATATATCCATTACTGAGGATCGACGACCTATTTGATCAATTGAAGGGAGCGAGATACTTTTCCAGGATAGACTTGAGAAGCGGTTATCATAAACTGAAGGTGAGGCCAGAGGATGTACCGTAGACAGCATTCAGAACGCGATATGGTTACTACGAATTTTTGGTAATGTCATTTAGTTTAACAAATGCTCCTGCAGCATTTACGGGACTAATAAATGGTGTGTTCAAGTCGTTTTTGGACAAATTCGTAGTGGTATTTATAGACGACATTTTGATATATTCGAAAACCAAAGAGGAACACGAAGAGCATTTGAGGTTAACGTTGGAGGTATTGAGAAGGGAGAAGTTGTATGATAAGTTTTCGAAATGTGAATTTTGGATCGAGCGAGTACAATTTCTTGGTCACGTGATCGATAAAAATGGAATTTCGGTAGATCCATCCAAAGTCGAAGCCGTGATTAGCGGGATCAATTTGAGAGCGCCGTCGAGTAAGAAGTTTTCTTGGATTGGCAGGATATTATAGAAGGTTCATACAAGACTTTTCCAAGATCACAACTCCGTTAACGAATTTAACTCGAAAAGCTGTGAAATTTGTTTGGACAGAAAAGTGTGAGGAAGGCTTTCAAGAATTGAAGAAGAGGTTGAGTACAGCACCTGTGTTGTCTCTTCCAGACGATACGGGAAATTTTGTTGTTTATAGTGATGCGTCGCATAAAGGACTTGGTTGTGTGCTGATGCAAAATGGCAAAGTCATTGCGTATGCATCACGACAATTGAATGGATTACGAGAAGGGATATCCGATCCATGACTTGGAGTTAGCTGCAGTTGTTTTTGCTTTGAAAATTTGGAGGCACTATCTCTACGGGGAGAAGTGTGAAATATATACGGACCACAAGAGTAAAATATATTTTCCACGGAAGGATTGAATATGCGTCAAAGAAGATGGTTGGAATTAATTAAGGATTACGACTGTGAGATTTTATACCATCCGGGTAAAGAAAACGTGGTTGCCAACGCCTTAAGTAGAAAGGGTCGTGAGGAATTGATGAGGTTGACTGCTCAGGAGGAGCTAATTGCAGAAATGGAGAAACTGGAGTTGGAAGTGAAGTATCCTATGGATATTGATGAGAAGCTATTTTAGATGCAATCTGGTACAACTCTACTAGATAAAATAAAGGAGGCTCAGCTTCAGGACGAAGAATGTAAAAAGGTGACAAAGAAGATATCTGAAGGAACTGAACCGAGATTTAAGATGGATAAGGATGGAATACTGAGATTTGAAAGTAGAATTTTGGTTCCTCCAATACAAGAGATTAAGGAAGACATTTTGAGCGAGGCTCATAGTTTATGATATTCGATTCACCCTGGTAGTACCAAAATGTACCAAGATCTTCGACAACATTTCTGGTGGCCAAATTTAAAACGAGATGTTGCAAAATGTGTTGCCAAGTGTCTTACCTGTCAGAAAGTGAAAGCAGAACATCAGAGACCAGGTGGATTGCTACAACCGTTAGAGATCCCAGAATTGAAATGGGAACATATTACAATGGACTTCGTGGTTGGCCTTTCGATGACTTAGAAAGGCTACGACGCAGTATTGGTTATCGTTGACCGACTGACAAAATCCGTACACTTCCTTCCGATCAAGATCAGATTCAATTTAGATCAGTTGGCGATGTTATACGTAAAAGAGGTTGTTTTGAGACACGGAGTGCCGGTGTCAATTGTTTCTGATAGGGATCCGCGCTTCACATCGAATTTCTGGAAACGTCTATAAGAATGCATGGGTACACAGTTGCGAATGAGTAAGGCATATCACCCTCAAACAGATGGACAGAGAGAAAGAACAATTCAGACATTGGAAGATATGTTAAGAGATTGTATAATGGACTTTAAAGGAAATTGGGATGATCATCTATGTGACGCCCCCAAAATAGGTCCATTCCATCCAACCCATTCTGAGTCGCCAAATACATGGTACAGAAATAACTACAACTTTATTATTACAACATATAAATTGTGAGTTTAAATACAGATATTGCCATCTAGACAATATCCACACGCAAATAAATCCACATCATAATTATTGATACATTATTTTATAAAAATGGTGAGGACTACTAAACTGACTCTCTCTAGAACCTTCATTCCATACCCCCAGCTAGTACTCGCTACATTCTCGCCTCACGAGAAGAAAAATGGAACAACAAGGAAAGGGTGAGCTCAACTAGCCTAGTAAAGAATATTATGACTAAGATAATATATAACATATTATCGTTAGTCTCCAAGAGGAAAAATCTAATAGAATACTGATAGACAACAAATTTTAAATCAATATTCGCAGTGAAA
Source organism: Panax quinquefolius (assembly GCA_020205615.1). Lineage (NCBI taxonomy): Eukaryota > Viridiplantae > Streptophyta > Magnoliopsida > Apiales > Araliaceae > Panax > Panax quinquefolius. The sequence goes on along the minus strand of CM035166.1, from coordinate 64,788,565 downwards.
TAATAATTCATTAGAAGAGTTAAGTAGAGAATGCAAACTACTATCTTCTATATATGAATTTAAAAGTTCATCGTCGATATTTTATCCTGTAACATCAATCAATATACATACGGAATCAAATATTCATCTTTGCACTCTGAGCCAAAGATATTCATCGATTAAGTCGTGTTCATTGAAACACCTATTCATCTTTGCACTACGGGCCAAAGATATTCTTCAGAAATCATTCATCTTTACTTTCTGAGCCAAAGATATTCAATAATATCATCATTTAAGGTCGAAGATGATGAAAAATATTTTTAAAGAAAGCGAATCGATTGAAACAAAATGACAAGGATTAAGGATTAAGGATTCGTACTTTTGTTTTATCACGTCTAAAATACCTCAAAAATAATCATAGGGGTGTAAAATTCAAGAATGATCAAAACATGGATACAATCAAAGCTAGTATCCGAATAGATATTTTAGGCGAAAAGAAAAATTTTCATTTTTTATGAATAGTGTTAAATGATAAGTGAATAGTGTATGCATATATCGTAAATAGTGCCGTATATCGTGAATAGTAACTCGACACCAAAAGATAGAAATTCCACAAAAAAAACATCTTCACGCTTCATGAATAGTACTCGTGAATAGTAACTCGTGAATAGTAACTCATGAATAGTAACTCGTGAAGAGTAACTCATGAATAATAACCCCTGACATGAAAAAGTTCCAAATTTGATAAAAGTTTCAACCAATATTTAGAATAATGATATTGAAGAAATAATATCATTTGAGAAGAAAATAACATCCCTTACCTTGAAAAGGCAGTAGATTTAGTTGAAACAGGATATAGGCTATGACTTGAACTTGCAAGTATATCAACACTCAAAGTATACTCACAAGAATACGCTCAAAATATCGAGAGAGAAATAGAGAAAACTTGAGTTTACGGTATGATTTTCAATTCTAACCTAAGCTCCTATTTATAGGAAAATGCTTAGAACACCAAAGTAGAAAATTGAATATAATAATATTATTTATAAACAAAATTCCTTAGCCCACCTTTGAAATCTGATTTTAGCCATAGCACATGTTAAATGAGGTTCACAAACTCACCAAAAACGTTTTTCTCAAAATAATTAATTAAAACTCCCAAAAATCAATTATTTCGGAACTCCGAAACTTTAATAATTCATAATAAATAGCCCTTTTATCAGAAAATTCGAATCTCGCGAGTTTTTATAGGAAATTCAATTCTCTACAACTTTGCCGAAGAAAGTTTTTCCAAATTCCAAACATAAATTGACCGAAATCAACAAACGGTTGATTTTACAGTCTATAATCAATTTCAGTCAATAAATGGGGTCCACCGACATGTTTAATATTGACGTACGTACCTGGTGTTTCGAAAAGGTAAAGATACCTTGCTTTCATTTTCGTTTCCAACTCCCAGGTTATTTCTTCAATAGCATGGTTCCTCCACAAAACTTTAACTTGTGGTATAACCTTTGTGCGTAGGACATGCTCCTTTCTATCCAAAATCTTGACAGGTACCTCCTTGTACGTTAAGTCTTGGCTATATCAAATGCGGTTCTAACTCAATGATGTTGTTGAATTCGTCCACATATTTACGTAACATCGGTATGTGAAAAAATATTATATAAACGCGACGTACTTGGTAGTAAAGCGAAAGTCTATAGACCACGATTCCTACTCGATCGAGAATTTCAAATGGATTAATAAATCGAAGGTTTGAGCTTTCCTCACATCAACGATTCTCGCTTTTGAAATAACAACTTCTTGCACCTCCTTTTTCAAATTCATTGACTCGATTGTGTAGCTTGAGCGACTTTAACTTTATTGATTAAAAGTCGATTATACTCGTATATCATCACGTGGGTAACTAGAGTTTTCATCTCCATCTCTATTATTTGTAAATTATCTGAAATGAGTCTTTGACAATATCGTTTCGTACTTGTATACGATCTTCTACTCAACACGTCATACCTACCACGTTAAGCTTTTCGAGGATGGCATGGTCGAACATGTCTTTGAAATGAGTCTCCTCTTGAGTTCTTCAAAGCTCTTCCCACATTCCTTGCTCCATTCGAATTTTGTATCTCTACGAGTCAATTTGCGTTAATGGAATAGCGATTCGAGAATATCCTTCAACGAATCTCGATAATAACCAACTAAGCCTCAGAAAGCTACGTATTTCGATTCTTGACTTAGGTTGTTCTCAAGCGTGACTTATATCCCAACCTTGGATAACACGTCACAATGACACCTATTAGTTTACTATCGCCGCGAATATGGCGTCCCCTACTGAGAGTAAAGCAGGTGAATTCCACAAAGGAAGTCACAAGATAAAGGCTCGGTACCAAATTCTATAGTTGAATTTTTAACTCACGAAGTTCAATAGGAGCCATTCGATATAAGATTTTAGAAATGAGTTTTGTCTAGGGTTCAAAGTCGATACAAAATTTAATATCGATCTTTGGGAGTAAACTAAGAAATTCTTCAGGAAATACGTCAGGAAAAATCAATAACAACAGGAATATTATTCAAATCTAACGTGTCTTTATTCAAATCCATAACATGGACTAAGAAAACTTGACATCCGTAATAAACGAATGACTTCATGGCTTGATATGAAAATGTTTGACTACAATGGTTTGATTGCTTGAATTGAATAACGAGGTTGCTTAGGAATATGAAAACTAACAACCTTATAAAAGTAATCAATTTCGGCGTGATGAGTAGTTAACCTTAAAATCACATCAAAAGCAAATATCTCTATAGAAATAAGGTTAACGTGTAATGTGATAGTGCCAACTGAATCAAGCAAGATTTTTAAACAACGGATGTAATGAAAGTTTCTCCTAACTGAGTCTCCATAAATAGGTCAAAGTCTAATTTCTCCGTAGTCAAGTTCAAGCGTTGAGCAAAGCAAGAGAGATAAAAGAATGGGTAGAAGCAATTATCTAGTAAGGTATAAACTTCGCAAGAATTTATAATTAACTAACGAGTGCTAACTTCATTCGGGTTCTAAATATTTTAATGGAATCACGACAAACGCTCTTCGAGGAATCGTTGACTTTGACTTTTACGGGACATCCTTTTGAGTCACCATTCCCATTTGGGTGGGTTTCGATATCGTCTAATCTCGGCGATATGTCTTTCTTTTCCACAATTATAGCATACCTTAAAGCTGTTGTGGGCGGTTTGGGTGATATGTCCCTCTTTCCGCATTTGTAACATGTCTGACCGATGGTCTTTCTCCTCCCTTGGAACCGGTTACTCTCTTTGGCGGACGTTTTCACATGGTCGTTGTTGAATCTCCTCTTTTAAAATCTCCTCCCGACTCGCTTCTATTTTCATGGCTACGATTACCACGAGTGGTTACCGCGCTTTATCGTATTCTTCTTTCTCCATTGGTTATTGTTATTTTGTTGACTACTATCTTGGTATGATCCTGGTTATGGTCCCTCGGTTGAGCGTACTCGTTATCTCGCTCTAACAAGCTGAGCCACATTGACAACATCTCGAATAGAGAGAAAATTTATGAGAAATGAGATCTTGGCGTACGCCGGGTTTCAAACCTCTTAGAAACATCCGCGTCATCGTTCCTCATTCTCCACCAAATGAGGTGCAAACTGGATAACTCCATGAACTTCGCCTCGTCTTTGGGACACCGTCATGTTATTATGCTCCGATCTAATAAACTCCACTTCCTTCATATGATGAATACTTTCGGGGAAGTACTTGTCATTGAACTGCATTTCTGAAATGTCTCTATGACATGCTAAGTGCAATTTGGATGGAGTGCGCTACTGATTCCCACGAAGTGTCGCCTAGCCACGGAACATAAAAGTAGCGAATGGAACTTTTGTTCCTCCGTGCTTCCCAAGACATCGAATATCTTGGTAATTTGTTTGACCCACGTCTCGCCTTAATCGGATCTCGCTTTCCTGAATTCGGTGGTCCTGACTCTTTGAAGCGCTTCACATTTGTGACCACCGTGAATTGCTATCATTTCCTCTGTATTTTGAACACGAGTCTCCCTCGTCCGATTTTTGCATGAATCGCAAAAAGCTTCTAAACATCCCTCGTTCATCATCGCTTTCGGTTGGTGTTCTTCATAGGAGGTACATTGTCACTGTTGTTACGTTCTCCTCATTGGTAAATACGGGCATCTCCATGGTCTCATTTACTCCATTGTTAATATTCTCGATTCGACATTCTCAAAATCGTCATAAAACAAAGGTTAATTAAGGAAATCAATATATCACATAATATCCCTATATCTTGACCGACTAACAAATAAGCTTAGGTAGGACACACTAGCGAAGGATTTACTCATCTCTCCCCTCCTAGTTCTATTCTAGATCGATCTCCGCCAGAGATTATATCCCTAAGCTCGATACCATTTGTGGCGCCCCCAAAATAGGTCCATTCCATCCAACCCATTCGAGTCGCCAAATACATGGTACGAAATAACTACAACTTTATTATTACAACATATAAAGCGTGAGTTTAAATACGAGATATTGCCATCTAGACAATATCCACACGCAAATAAATCCCCATCATAATTATTGATACATTATTTTACAAAAATGGTGAGGACTACTAAACAACTCTCTCTAGAACCTTCATTCCATACCCCGACTAGTACTGCTACATTCTCGCCTCTTGAGAAGAAAAATGGAACAACAAGGAAAAGGGTTAGCTCAACTAGCCCGATAAAGAATATTATGACTAAGATAATATACAACAAATTATCGTTAGTCTCCAACAGGAAAAATCTAATAGAATACAATAGACAACAAATTTTAAATCAATATTCATAGCCGGAAATAATAATTCATTAGAAGAGTTAAGTAGAGAATGCAAACTACTATCTTCTATATATGAATTTAAAAGTTCATCGTCGATATTTTATCCTGTAACATTAATCAATATACATCTGGAATCAAATATTCATCTTTGCACTCTGAGCCAAAGATATTCATCGATTGGTCATATTCATTGAAACACACATTCATCTTTTTTGCACTACTGGCCAAAGATATTCTTGAGAAATCATTCATCTTTGCACTACTGAGGCCAAAGATATTCAATAATATCATCATTTAAGACTGAAGATGATGAAAAATATTTTTAAAGAAACGAATCTAGTGAAACAAAATGACAAGGATTAAGGATTAATAATTCGTATTTTGTTTTATCCACGTCCAAAAATACCTCAAAAATAATCATAGGGGTGTAAAATTCAAGAATGATCAAAACATGGATACAATCAAAGCTAGTATCCAGAATAGATATTTTAGACGAAAAGAAAATTTTTTATTTTTCGGTGAATAGTGTCGTATTCGTGAATAAGTGTCAGATATCGTGAATAGTCTTAGTATCGTGAATAGTAACTCGACACCAAAAGATAGAAATTCCACAAAAAACATCTTCACGCTTCATGAATAGTACTCGTGAATAGTAACTCGTGAATAGTAACTCGTGAGTAGTAACTTCGTGAATAGTAACTCATGAATAGTAACCCGAGCATGAAAAAGTTCCAAATTTGATAAAAAGTTCCAACCAATATTTCAGCATAATGATATTGAAGAAATAATATCATTTGAGAAGAAAATAACAACCCTTACCTCGAAAGACAGTACTTCTAGTTGAAACACCGGATATAGGCTATGACTTGAACTTGCACCGTATATCAACACTCAAAGTATACTCACAAGAATACGCTCAAAATATTGAGAGAGAAATAGAGAAAACTTGGGTTTACGGTATGATTTTCAATTCTAACCTAAGCTCCCTATTTATAGGAAAATGCTTAGAACACCAAAGTAGAAAATTGAATATAATAATATTATTTATAAATAAAATTCCTTAGCCCACCTTTGAAATCTGATTTCAGCCATAGCACATGTTAAATGAGGTTCACAAACTCACCAAAAACGTTTTTCTCAAAATAATTAATTAAAACTCCCAAAAATCAATTATTTCGGAACTCCAAAACTTCAATAATTCATAATAAATAGCCCTTTAATCAGAAAATTCGAATCTCGCTTGTTTTTATAGGAAATTCAATTCTCTACAACTTTGCAGAAGAAAGTTTTTCCAAATTCCAAACATAAATTGACCGAAATCCACAAACGGTCGATTTTACAGTCTATAATCAATTTCAGTCAATAAATGGGGTCCACCGACATGTTTAACATGTTTTAAACATTTATTGCAACAAAAATACTCTTCCTCCTCGTATACTCATATATCCCACATTCGTTGTAATAATATCACCGTTAATATATTATTAAAATAATATATTTAAATGAATTATTTTATCAGAAAAGATAAAATATTAATTTTCAACAATTGTCACATTAAAAATTTTCTCCATCTATATCTACATAAAATCAATATTTTCCTCATCATATAATAATTAATTATTCACAAATAATATTACAGAATCAAGATCTTGGCAACGGTAGTTCCTCAGAAAGAGGGCTTTCAATAAGGATCTCTCTCCTTCTTGGCGGCATGATTAGGTGACCAAACCTCTCCTTGATGCAGAACTTTCTAGACATTACCAATAATGTTATCTAATAATATTATTAGGATAATATGAATTATTGTTTCGATAATGAAAAATCTTTCGTAATGACAATTATTGAAACAACAAACAATATAAAATATCAACGCGGACAATTATTAAATCAATAAAATAAAAAATCTTTGAGCGGTAATTCTTTGTAACAATTATTGAGTAGTGCCTTCTTACGTAAGAATCAATAAGCGGTGCAATACTGGTGTGCTACTACTCTTTGTTCAACAACGGCGTATTAGTGTGTTTTAACCACCGGGTATTCCAACAAGATAACTTGGTAACAACTACGCCGTTATTTATAAACAACTTATATTTGTCGTTTTCTTCATCCAATCGCTTTCAGTTATGGGGCCTACAAAATCTGCGCGTAAATAAATGCGAATATTCACAAGCGATGCGAATATTCCACGACCAAATGAATATTCCTCGACAATAATGAATATTTTATAACCACTTGCTTATTCGAAATATTTGCGTATTTTACCCATAACTAACCACATTAATCAAATCCACCCTTACTATTTCAAAATAATAAATAAAGAAAATTCCTTTTTATTTAAAAAATTTTGGGGTCTTACAATCTACCCCTCGTAGAGTTCAGTTACAACAACAGTTACCATGCTAGTATTGGAATGCCACCTTATGAAGCGTTATATAGCAGAAAGTGCAGAACTCCACTTTATTGGGATGAAGTTGGCGAAACACAATTGCTAGGGCCAGAATTGGTACAACAGACAACAGAAATAGTCAAAGTGATCTGAGCACGACTGGTAGCAGCTCAAGATCGACAGAAGAAATACGCTGATCCACATCGTAAAAATATCAAATTTGAATCAGGTAGTTATGTTTTCTTGAAGGTCTCTCCACGGAAGGCTAAAAATCGAGTTCGAAGAAAGGAAATTAAGTCCAAGATTCATTGGACCCTTTGAAATCTTCTGAAGAATCGGGGAAGTTGCGTATGAGGTAGCCTTACCTCCATCACTCGAGAACGTCCACAACATCTTCCATGTTTCTGTGTTACAACCCTACAAAGTCGATTACAAGCATGTAATTGAATATGAACCCCTACATTTTAACAAAGACTTATTTTACGAAGAAATTCCTATTCAAATTGTCGACCGAAAAGAACAAGTTCTCATAAATAAAGTAATACCTTCTATTAAGGTAATTTGGAGGAACCACAACGCTGAAGAAGCTATGTGGGAACTCGAAGAGAATATGATGAAGAATTACCCTCATTTATTTACTTAATTATGTGTAAGCAATTCTGGGGACAGAATCTTTGTAAGGGGGGGGAGAATGTAACGGGTCGAATTTATTGAGTCTTTATTTTGGGGACAGTATCCATTGGAAGGAGTATAGATTATGTACATATATGTGTTAAGATGTTATTTTAATGTGTTTCTCTATTGTATATGAATCCATATCATAAGTTTCATAATACTATGACTTGTTATTTCAAAATTTACAAAGTACGTTATATGGCTATATGGCCCTTATACGTAACTTTAATGTGTCAAACATAAATGATTTTGTAAAATTTACACTCGTATATTATTATGCATGTTAATACGAAGAGACCAAACTTTAAATGAACGGATTCGGTGTTATAACGAATCCGTAATATTGATTTTCATGATTTATGTTCAAAAACCTTCAAGAACATCAAGAAAAATAAAATTTATATATTTTAATTATGTAATTATGTGCTTTAATGGGTTAAAATCATTCTATAGATGTTGAGTAATGTTTATATACGAATTCTAACATGTGGGTATGATTAAATTCGTGTAGTAATAATTTTATTGGAGTTCCTTGGCCATGTTCTACAATTTTCGCGAATTGCAGAACTGAAACTAGAGTCTTGCATCACGGCACCTAGTCCAGGCCTTGTGACTCGCACCGCAGTGCCAAAGACCACGCCGCCACAGCGCGAAGGCTTAGTACAAAGGTGGAGCCGCAGCGCCACTCTGCAGAATGTCCAGAAATGAATTATTTTTAATGTTCAAGTCTAACAATGTGATAGCAACTTAAATTAATGAACATAGAGATATGTTAGAAGTATAATGAGATATTAAAATAGATACTTAACATGTAAATAACATAATTACATGTGGATTGAATTATTGAATACATAATTAGCTATTGTTCATAAATTGTAAAGTATGAGACAATGAGTGTAGTAATTTGATTAAATGTGGTCATTGTCAAAGTTATACAAAGAGAATGAACTTGTGATGACTAGTATGTTATAATTGACTGGTATTATGAATGTAAATGATATGTAGGGTTTAAATCAAAGAACGAGTTTAATTAAAGTGTAATCTACACATGAAATGAGTTTCTACCCTACTTGTTATCATTGTTCAAGTTTATTATTTACCTTGAGTAAATTCTCATTACTATTATTCAAGTTCGAATTGTTATATTAAAGATTGATTATCCTTTCAAAGTATGAATTTGTTATACAATATTTGTTCTATTGTATACTTCTTGAGATTATTATTCAATTTGAATATCATTATTGTTGAACCTTGTTAGACTAGTGAACCTTATTGATTCGACTAGTCCATAGTTGATGAATGTTCTAAATTTCAGAACCCTTATTGAATTATCCAAACCAAACTTCCTTTGGTGCGGACTCGAATATCAACTGAGATGAACAACCCTGCAAAGGGATTTACTTATGCGTTAGCGTTAAGATATTGTGCACAATATGGTACTAAGAAATTTGATCCCCCAAGTGCGAGTAGAAAGGTTCATAGTCTTATGACTGTTAAAGGTTTCAAGTATAACCCTTGATAACCTAGGACATAGTTCAAGGTCCTATGACACTCAGAAATCTTTTGATTCTTGTTATTCATTCATGATTCAAAAGTTGAGCTTTTATTTCAGAAGTCTTTGATTCACTCGCATGTTATTATACATTATTATGTCATTATTTTACTTGTGGGCAATAGTGCTCACTCTTTCTTAATAATAACATTGCAGTTAAGAATGAAAGAACCGACGGGCCTTCTACTAGTAAAGGCAAGGGCAAGGTTAACAAATGTTGAAGACTTGTATTTATGAGATGTTGAATTTATGTGTTAAGACTTAATGTTGTTAAGACTTATTAATTGTTTATGTTTCCGCACAGATGTTTAAGGTTAGTTTAATCTTGGATTGTATTTATTATTTGGATGTTGTAACCCCATAAGGGGAGGATTTTTATTTCTATCTATTGCATGGTTTGCATTTATTATGGGTAGATAGATAGATGATATTTGTACAATGAACATCAAATCCCGTGGAATCAAAGTACCTGGATTTGGGGGTGTCACAGTTACTCATGGATGCGAGCATGATTCATTGAGCCACATATTTATCATCTTGCCACTTCTTAAAAGTAGTAATCTCTTCCTCAGATGTTGTTTCTACAACATTTGCAAGGACATGCGAATTTAGGACATAAGAAATCTTTTTAGCAGTGAGAACAATTCTCAGATTCCTTAACCAGCACGTGTAATTCGGTCCTGCCAGTTTGTTAGCATCAATATGCTACGCAGTGAAATTAGTGAGTGTGACATTTTCAAATTTTTGCATGTAAAAAAACAATCTTTTAGCAAACATTCATTTAATTAATTACATTTACCAAAATAAATTAGGTCTTATTTTAAATTGGTACCTCTCACTATTTTCTTCAAACTATATTACCCTCACTTATATAGTTCGGCAAAATCTAATTAAAGTTTTACTAGTGAGATTAAGGATCCCATTTCAAATATATATAGCCTTGTGGTGACACAAACTATATATAAATAAACATGTAGATAACTCTTGTCAATTACATCATCATGTAATTCCTTTTATTTTGCCTCTTAGATTATTTTGATCAACTGGTGACACATCCGAATAAAAATTAACCAAGTTAAGTCCAACCTAGCACTTTCATATATTCAAAGAGAAAAGTACCATCCTTGAGGTGACACAGCAAAACAATATTGTTTAATTCCTTTATAAGCATCAAATGTGATAAAATACAACATCTTAAAAATTTAATACTTACCTTGTGGTGACACAACAAACTGATATTAAATATTTAATAATCTATTAATTTTTATCATGATAGAAGGCGATGTTCGATATTCCAAATATCTTTGAACACTTTAGACTTAGTATAATTTTTTGAGGGGTTTTTCATTAATAGCCTCATCTTGTTTAGCACACATGCACATATATATATACAAAATACGCGTCATATTATTTTACATGCAAAGCATGTTGCATAATATATATTATATATAGTATAAGTATGCATATAGAATACTATATTCTACCCGGATTGATTATGAACTTTTATTCTAGTTTGGTGCACTAGAGCCACCAAGTGAACCAAAAGGTCAAACCTAAGGTTGCAAGAATTAAATTTAAAGATAATTATTATATTTAAACTCGGGCTCCATCACAAACAGGTCTTCATGCGCTCCTTGCTCCTTGGTCTCCAATTCTTCAAGTAATTCTAACTAATCATAGTATATAAACTATTTAATTTAAATAGAAACATTGATCAGCAGTCAAGGGGAAGTATATAGGAGGGAGATAGAAATTATATCAAGAAAAAAATTAGAGAAGACGAGGTACGCGGACCTCATTTAATAAAACTCATGCATTCATGCATCCAGCTAAAATAAAAATGAATTACATTGGTCCATAGTCCATAATAAATCTCATTTATTATCATACATATCACCATATTCATCAATAAATAAAATATTATATACAAAACACACACACACACACACACACACACACACACACACACACACACACACACATATATATATATATATATATATTGATATCGATTTAATGGGCAATATTAATCAGCATAAAATCTAATTCAAATTAACATAAACATATTTATTTTAATCCAATTCCAAATTAAAATAAACTCCTTTATTTGTAATTTAGAATTACCGAAAAATATGGAATCCAATTTTTAATTAAAATAAATCGTTTATCTTAATTAGAAATCAAATAAATAAATAAAATTTATTTAAATATGGGTATCGGCGTTGTAGCGCCTCGAATGTACTAACTTCAACAGTAGCAGCTCCGGGTCCCCCGTTTTTCAAAAATCGGAACCACTTAGTTGCGGTACGGCATACGAACATCTTTAATTAATTAAGTTGCTAACGCCGAGTCACCCATTCTGAAACCGAACAGGCACTGCAAATTATGTCTGCAAAATCAGTTTTCTATTTCGCGAATTATGCAATTTTTCTCTAAAAACATGATTTTATACTAATAATTATGCCCAAAAAAAGTGTTCTAAACACATATCAAATCTAAACAATTAATAACTCGCATAAAGGTTTGGCACTAATGCCACTGATTATTTTGTTATATTCGTATACACAATCAAAATAGCGGATGCATGATAAAAAATATTTTTAAAAAATTTTACAAACCATATACCCGAATCATCCTTATTCGTAATTATTAATTAAATGAAAAAAAAAAGAATCAGAATCATACCCTTAAAGATTTAAGCTTCATTAGGTACAAGTTCAACTCCTAGTCGTTTGTGCTCTCCTTGAATACGCGGGATTGATTCCTTCCTTTGTTCAACGTTAGCAACCCAAACGTTTGGCTTCTAGAGGTGATCCACCAAGGAAGAACAAAAACTCAATAAGAATGGTGTTTGGTTAAACCCTTGTTTTTTCTATCTCAAATAGAAAAGGTGTACTCTCCCAAATCTTGGAAAAATCACATTATTTATGCCTACCTCTCTCCATTAAAAGATTTTCTTATTTCTAGATGTAGGGAACCCTTCTAAACCATTTAGAATAGGGTTATGATTTAATTAATTAAATTTCTTTAATTAATTAGGCTTCCTAATCTTATTGGAAATAATTAATTAAACTCTTTTAATTAATTAGTCTCCTAATTAAATTAGAAATATGTGAGAGTACTTATATTAATTAATTCCCAAACCCCTTTAGGAATTAACTTAATAATAATAGTAATAATAATAATAATAATAATAATAAGACTCCTCTTATGAATTTATATTTAATATTTCTAAAATATCAAATAATAAATATTAAGCTATTTAATTTATTCTATCACCATAGATTAAATTAAATACACTTAACTTATTATTACGATTATGACATTTACTTCTTAAATAAATATTCTTCCTTTTATGGTGTGACCTCAGTAATAACTGAAAATTTAAATTATAATTTTAAATATTTATGGAATTATATAAATATTTAATTAATATATTTATTGTAGAATAAATATTTGCTTAATTTGATTTGATTTAATTATTTACTTGTTAAATAAATAATTAACGAGTTAAGGAAATTAATCATCATGAAATAATATTTTAATATTTGGTTGATTAAATAAAATTTTTATTATAAAGAAAATTATAATTATGTCGTATTGATTTATGTGGTGAATTAATTAAATAAATTATTATAGAATTAATTAAACTGAATATTAAAATTTAATTAATTAAAGTGTGACCATAAACTATATTATAAAGGAGTTATTAAAATAAGTTAAAGGAGGTTAATTCAGTTTTTGCCAAACAAGGCTTAATGAATGTTAAGTCTTTAATTTAAATATGTTTTACCAAACAAGGTGTAAGATTTTATGGATTAATTTTTAGTTAGTTAGCCAAACAAGCCTTATGGCTTTTGAGTTTAAGAAAAAAAAACTGATGTCAGTTAAAGTTATAATTATATTATATACTTAATACATATATTATTACATATACGTTATATTGGGTTTAATACGTAAGTTAGAGTTTAGAATAGGGAGAAAGACTCAGAAGAAGAAAAAAGAAGAGAAGAAGAAAATTACATAGAAAAGTAAGAAAGAATTGGGAGAAGTTTAGAGAGAGGAATTGGGGAAAAAGAAAGCTTCATAATCAAAAGAATAGCCATCATCTTCTAAAATTAAGGTATCCTCTTACTTGTATTTTTCAAAAAATTGTAGTTATATTCTCTTCTAAAATTCTCTGTAAAAACTTTGTGAAGGTTGAATTGTTTGTTGTATATAGCTTTATATGATAAATTGTTTGTTATAAAATTGTTTTCATAAGTTTATATATAAGTATAGTGAATGAATTCATGTTAAGTATGTATTTTGTGAAGGAAATCATATTACAGTGAATTAGTATGAACATATATGAATATAGCTTAGTTTAAAGTAAATTTAAGGTTTAATTAGTTGTATAATATATAAATTAACTATTGAATTTGAAAGAGGGTGAATAAACAAAAGCATAGTATGTTGAATTAACTGTTTTGGTTGAAAAACAAAAGCACATTGATGATTTTCACTGAAACTTTCAAAAAGTGAAGTTTTAGCAAAAATAGTGAAAATTAATAGTTGTAATTTGGATGTTTATGTTGTTTAGATAGTTAGAAACGCGTTAGAAAATATTAGATTATGTTTCTGTAAACCTATTATACCTTAGATAGGTTGGTATGGTTGTTAGAAATGAGTTTGGAGGCCTAATTTGGCTTTCCATAGTGTTACAGAGCATAAAATCCCAAAACACTGAAGTGACCCCCGCCCCAGCGGGCCCCCCCAGTGCAAAAACCCCCGCTCCCATGGGGGGGTAGTCTGCTAAGCCGATTTTGGAAAAAAAAAACTGACAGAACATAGTTTACTAAAATGGGCATAACCTTTTCATACGAACTCCGATTGATGCGATTCAAGATGATCCGAAACAAGAAATAGTAGACCTATAACTTTTATTCTTTACGTTTTGCAATTTGAAATCGTTATGAAGGGTAGAAATATCCATATTTAGGACTATTATATATTTGGAGGTAATCGGAGGGTTTCGGGATGCGCGAATGCAAGTGCAATTCTTTGTGTGTTAGTATAACCTAATGATAACATGTTGGAAATATAATAGGATGTTTTATCAAGTTGTTAATGTGTATGTGATGCAATGACATGATCACTTAAGTAGTTGTAATAAAGCTAAATAGTGATGTTCGTGAAAGATGTGATGTTGTTAGTGAGCTATATGAAACTAATATTAGTGTAACTAATGTGTATTATCTGTAAGGCCCCAATTTTTATGAATTGAGAATAATTTTCTCAAATTATATTTTTGAATATTATGGTGTTGATTTGATATAATGTTATAGTTGTGGGAAATATTTACAAATTTTGCAAAGTAAGCAAGTGGTTATATAATATTCGATTGGTCGGGGAATATTCTTTTTGTCAGGGAATATTCTTACGACGGCACAATCATTGGTGGACCCCACAACGGAAGCATTATCGTAGTTAGAAAATGACAAAATTATCTTTCTATAAAAATAACGACGGAGGTATTACCGTTAAAACTGTTGAACTACCCGGTAGTAAAAGTACGATGTCTGGCGTGGTTGTGGTAGTAGTAGCACGGTATTGATTATTAATGCTTACGTGCGAAGTCACTCAGTTATACTCAATTATTGCTACAGTAATTGCTGCATCATATCTTTTATATTATTGATTCAATTATTGTCACAGTATCATCTGTATAATATGTTAAATTATTAAATAAATAATTGAGACGACAAGTTATAATATTAATGATTAATAATTGTTGAAAGATTAAATATGTGTTGATTAAAAATAAAATGATTTGTGGTAATATTTATTCAATCCTTGATGTATATAAAGAGTCTATTATGAGACGTTTGTGGTAAATTTGGTTATTCTATGGGGGCCCATATGTCATCATCTAAGAGTCTCTTTCACCAATAGTAATTACCTTTACCAGATGTCAAACCACTTGCCGTTTCATATTACAGGCGTCGAACCATTTGTCGTTTCACATTACAGGCGTCAAACCACTTGGTGTTTCACATTACAGGTGTCAAACCACTTGATGTTTCACATTACAGGCGTCAAACCACTTTTCTTTTCACATCACCAGTTGTCAAGCCGCTTGCCTTTTCACATTACAAGTGCTAAGCTAAAACTCTTCTATAAATAGAGTCCTAGTTCTTCATTATTTTTCACGAATTCATTCAAGCTATATAGAGAGAGAAAGTATAGAGAGAATAAGAGAGAAAGAAGAAGAGTATTCTGTTACTACACTACTGCAGTATTCAATCTCCTACTAATGTAAGGGGTGTTATTTCTTTTGTATTCATGAAGAGAACTTCTGTTATTCCATTATTTATTATTCTATTGGAATAACCTGTATACGCGGGCTACCCTATACTTGGTGAAATTCTTCTTTTATTCCAATCTTTATTATTATGTTGGAATATCACATGCATGCGTTTTCTGTGGGACACAGTTCGATCTTTATTATTACGTTGGAATATCTTGTGTGTGCGTTTCTACTTGAACACAGTTCCATTCTTTATTATTACGTTGGAATATCTTATTCGTGTGTTTCTGTGGGACTGGTTCCGATTATTTATTATACGTTGGAATAACTTTTGCATGTATGCGATCTATCGCATGGATGGTGATTTCTTTTGTTATTCCATTCTTTATTATACTTAGTTGGTTAAAACTTTAACTTCTATACTCCATGAAATTAGTGGAATATCCTTGATATTTGCGCTTCATCCAAAGATCTTTTCATGGAAATATTCTTTCGAGCATTCTTGAATTTTACTCTACAAAGCAATATCATGTTGTTGTGGACGCCCCCAAAATTAGGTATCGTCACCCATCTTGGGTCGCCACTTACATGGTACATAAATTCAAATACAACTTACTAATATAAGCGTAGGTATACAATACGACATAAAGCGTGAGTTTGAATACAAATATTGTCTACTAGATATTATGCAAACTCAAAAGGAGTCCTCATTACAACTATTATCACACTATATCACGGAATAGTGAGGACTACTAATGCTATCCTCGGACCATTACTTTGTTCCCAGAGCTCGTCCCGGCTATGTTCTCATTTCATTTCAAGAGAAACGGTGAAAGAAAGGGTGAGCTCAACTAGCCCGAAAAAAATATTATGACTAAGATAATGCGAATAAATTATCATTAGCCTTCAATGATGTTAAAATGATAAAATACAATAGACAACCGGTTTAAGCTGCGGTGGAATAAGCAAACCATTAAAAGAGTCAAGTAGAGAATAAAGTCTACTATCTTTTAGGTTTTAAAAGGTTTTCATCAATTTTTATCATTTGAGACTCGACAATAAATAAACCACCACATCTAACCATCCACGTACCACGATCAAGGATTTTCATCAAATTATCAATGGTCATGACTATATACCGAATCACCCCCGGTCATAATCATACCAAAAACTATCCATCACCGCATTACAGTGCCACCGAGGACTTTTGTCACATCATTTATATCAAGTCATGATTATACCGAATGATCCTTGGTCATAATCATACTAAGTTCATCTATGCACGTAAGCAAAGATAACATAATATAACATGAGGATGATGACAATGACATAGTAATTCAATAAAACAAGTTCAAGAATTATTTAATCCATGAATTATTAACGTCAAATTGTCAACATGATATTGTGTTGTAGAGTAAAATTCAAGAATGATCGGAAGAATATTTCCATGAAAAGATCTTTGGATGAAACACAAATATCAAGGATATTCTACTAATTTCATAGAGTATAGAAGTCAAAGTTTTAACTTATTTGGGTATAATAAAGAATGGAATAACAAAAGAAATCACCATGCATGCGGTATTGCCGCATAGGCAAAAGTTATTCCAAGCAGAATAATAATAACGGAACCGGTCGGTGAAATTCACGCGCAGCGGGATGTTCCAACGAATAATAAAGATGGAACCGGATCAAGGTGTAAAAACACAGATAGGATATTCAAAGAATGATAAAGAGCGGAACCGAATTAGGTGTAAAACACTGACAGATAGGATGTTCCAACGAGAATAATAAAAAGCGGAACCGGTCGGTGTAAAACACATGCGAGCGAGGATGTTCCATGAGAATAATAGAATAATGTCACCAAGTATAGGGTAAATGGCAGTATACTGAGTTATTCCAACAGAATAATAAGCAATGGAATAACATAAGGATTTCACCAAGTATAGGGTATGCAGCGTATCTGAGGTTATGTATAGGGTATGCCACTTTTACAAAGTTATTCAACAAAATAATAATGAATGGAATAATGAAGTTCTCTTCAAGAAGAAAGAATAACACCCTCACCGTAGTAAAGAACCGAATATAGAAGTAGTGAAGTAGAAGAATACTCTTCTTCTTTCTATAATTTTTCTCTATAGCTTCTCTATAATTTCTCTCTCTAGAGTTTCAATGAATTAAGTAAGAAAATAATGAAGGAATGAGCTTTATTTATAGGAAAATGGAATGCATAAGTAACTAATCCATGAAGCGGTCAAATTGATTTACTTTAATCGACGGTCCATATTTAAAGAAAAATCTTTTAAATAAAATATAATATATTCTATTTATATAAAAACATTTTACTATGCAAACACAATTATGCAATACTATGCAAAACACTATGCAACACTATGCATAATAAAATATAATATATTCTATTTATAGAATAACTTTAATAAAGTATTCTATTTTATATAAAAAGATGTTTACGTTTTATTACGTTAATATCTGAATAAAACAAAACGTCATTATCATTATAATAATTCATATTATTAATCGACAATAATGGAATCAAACCGAGTGACTTCTCACATAAGCATTAATAATCAATACTGGTAATGCTACTTATGCAACCACACTTATTCTCGTACTTTTACTAATGAAAGTAGTTCAACGTAAGAACTACCGGTAAAACTTCCGCCGTTATTTCAATAAAATATTTTTTGTCGTTTTCTCAATCCGAATAATAATTACATTATGAGGGTCCACCAATGATTGAGTCGTTATCTGAATATTCCTCGCTAAACCGAATATTCCCGAACCAATCGAATATAATATAACCACTTGCATACTTTGCAAAATTTATAAATACTACCCACAACTATAATATTATCTCAAATTCACACCATAATATTAAAAATTATTTTGACAAAATTTAAATCTTTATTGATAAAATCGGGGTCTCACAATCTCCCCTCCTTATGAAATTTAGCCCTCGAAATTAGGGTGCGTACGATATGATAAAGAGGTGAGGATACCTTGAATACCTTTATCGTTGAAAATATTAAGTTCATCTTTGCAATCCGCCTAAAGATATCAATTCATCTTTGCACTACTGGGCCAAAGATATTTATTAACAATTCATCTTTGCACTCTGGTGCCAAAGATATATAATTGTAAAACCAATAATATCGAGACTCGACAATAGTATCACAACCATGAATTATCCATGCACTTTCTTGGCTAAGGATATTCGTGTTTTCAATTACTGATCATGATTATACCGAATAATCCGTGGTCATAATCATACCAAGTCTATCAATGCACTACTGACCAAAGATGACTTTTACCACATCCATGAATTAATATTTCATTCTTTGAGACTCATTTCAATAATTAATCCATATCATCGAATCATCCCGCACTCTGGGACGAGGATATTCATTAGTATCACGACCACGAATTATCCATGCACTACGGCCAAAGATAATCGTGTATTCATTAGTATCACGACCACAAATTATCCATGCACTACTACCAAAGATAATCCTGTATTCATTAGTATCACGACCACAAATTATCCATTCACTACGACCAAAGATAATTGTGTATTCATTAGTATCACGACCACAAATTATCCATTCACTACTACCAAAGATAATTGTGTATTCATTAGTATCACGACCACAAATTATCCATGCACTACTACCAAAGATAATTGTGTATTCATTAGTATCACGACCACAAATTATCCATGCACTACGACCAAAGATAATTGTGTATTCATTAGTATCACGACCACAAATTATCCATACACTACTGCGAAGATAATTGTGTATTCATTGTATTCGACCACAATTATTCCTTTTCTACAAGCTAAGAATAGTTGTGTATTCATTAATGGTCATGATCATAACAAGCATCCATCATGCACTACTACTACTGATGACTTTCAACATAATATATATAAGTATGAGGATAATGATATAAAGAATCAATCAAATGAGATAAAGGATAAATATTAAACATTTATAATATAATTTATCCAGGATTCAAGAATATCCCCATGTTATCAATCATTTAATAATCTTATAATCTAATATCATTAATATTATAACAATATTTTAATCACTTCTTAAATTTATAAACAATTTATCTCAATTGTTTACGCTTTACCATATAATGCATTTAATCATTCAAAAATGTCATACTCATAAAATATCATCACCAATTATCAAATCCCTCATCAAAAAAAATATGCATATACTCTATATAGGATTCTCTAGCCATAAAATCATATTTTCAACTTTGTTACTTCACATAACATATTTAACTCATATGTTCGTAACTAAACTATTTTCATGAAAAATACCAAATTAGTCCCAAAAATATTTCTTTTCTGGGATTTAGCATAATATAGTCCCATAATGAAAATATATTTTTCTCGGAATTTTTAAAATTCATTTACTATTTTTCAAAAATCAATTTCTAATTAATTCCTTAAGAAATTAGCTACCTCAAGTTTAACTCCAAAAATTCCCAAATCTTGGCAGGACCTTACACATGTTAACGTGAGCTTCTAGTTTAAATTTCATGGTCATCGGAGTTATAGAACTCCGGTTATAAGCGTTTTTTAAATCGGAAAAACCTAAATATTGAAAGAGTCATAACTTGCTCATTTTAAGTCAGAATGAGCTCATTTTTGGACAGGAGATACTTTATACCATATACCTTCATGTCCCTAAAGGCCAGAATTTTTCTCATAATTTAAGTGGCCGAAACAGTCCCTTAAAGTTTCTGGGGCGGTAGCATTTTTGAAATTTACAGCTTTGGCCTCCTTTGCTAAAATCAGTCCCCACAAAAATCTACAACACCTTTTCCAGTAATTCCACTTGGATTAGTTAGGTAACTCATAGATCTAACTCTAGGACTTGACCACATTCAAAAATTTAAAATATAATAATAGATATAGTCAATTGAATTTCATGTTACGTTTTTCACCAAAAAATCGATTTTCAACTCTTTGTGATTTCTAAGAAACTTTCATGTTTTCACATACTAACCAACATAACTCATCATAAAACTTACTAATACTTCATATACCCATGATTTTCATCAGTCCTATGCTTTTATTATGACTTTCATCATAAACCACGTAAAGCATTCATTTTAGTTGAAGAAATATTTGAGGGTTTAAGAAATGGGTTTTATCTTTGGGGTCAATACAAAATTCGATTTCACGCTCTAGGGTAGGCTAGGAAGTCTTCAAGAATACGCCAAGAAATTTATTAATGATAGAAATATCATTCAAAAGCGTGACTCTCATCTAAGACTTGGATAATACGTCACATTGATACCAAGCTGTGACTTCTATCCCTTAACACGGATAGCACCTCACAATGATACCTATCACTTGCCATCTTGATCCACGACGTCGCCTCTACGAAAGTCCGGCCCGATGCATTCCACACAAGGAAGTTAACAACGAAAGGATCGGGGCTCTTTACTTATGGCTTGATATATGATGATTAACTTTAGGGTTTGGTTACTTTGAATTCAGTATAATATGAGGTTGGTTATGAATATAAAAGCTAACAACTTCACGAAAAGCATGATGAGTAGTTAACCAATTGATTCCTAAAATCACATCAAAGGCAAGTATTTTCAAAAGATAAGATCGACGAAGTAGCGTGAAAGTGTTTATTTGAATCAAACAAGATTTAAAAATAGTAAGCGGTAATGAAGGCTCCTACTAACGAAGTTTCAACCAATAAGTCAAAGTCTAACTTCTCGAGTCAAATTTAAGCGTTGAACGCAACTAGGTGAAATAAAGAGTGGGTAGAATCGGTATCTAACACGGTATAGACTTCGCAAGAGCTTATGATTACTTACCCGTGATAATCTTATTCGGGTTCCTCGTCACGAGAAAAAAAACGCTCTCTCTTAAACTACTGGCTTTGGTTTATGCGGGATGACCTTTGGTGCCTCCATCCTAGTTGAATTTGTCTTGATGGCGACAAAATCGAGCTAAGTGACCTTCTCTTCCACAATTATAACATGCTTTGGAATGACATGGCGCAGATTCGGACTAATGTGTCCCTCTCCTCCGCATTTGAAGCATATAATAGGTGGTCCTTCTCCTTCCTTAACAACAGTCTTTGGTGATGGCGTCTTTCCATCATTGTTGAATCTCCTTTTCTTGAAATGTTCATTCTTATTGTTTTGGTACGATTACCACCGAAGTGGTTACCATATCGGCCCGTTGATTCCTCCACGCTTGTTGTCACCGCTTGATGACTACTCTCATTTGGTATTATAATTTTCTTTGGCTACTTTCTTTTAGTTTGCGTTGACTCGTTATCGCGCTCCACTAACTGAGCCCTATTTACAACATCCGAATAAAAACACGGTTTATGAGAAATAAGATGTTGACGTATCTCCGCTTCAAACCTCTTAAAAACATTCGCGCCATTCTCTCTTCATTATCCACCAGTGGGATATGAACCGTGATAACTCGCAAACTTTGCCTCGTATTGCGACACGGTCATATTGTTTTGTTCCAACTTGATAAACTCCACCTCCTTCATGTGGCGAATACTTTCGGGAAAGTATTTGTCGTTGAAACGACTCTGGAACTTCTCCCAAGATATATTGATCAATGAGGTTGAGTACGTTTTACCGATTCCCACCGATGTCTGCCTCTCCGCGCAACATAAAGGCGGCAAAAAGGAACCTTTTGCTCCTCGGAGCATCCCAAGACATCAAATACCTTGGTAATCTGCTTTATCCATGCTTCCGCCAGAAGTGGTTTTGGCTCTCCCTTAAACTCCGGTGGTCCCAACTCCTTGAATTGTTTAGCGGTGATGCACCGAGAGTTTTCCGTGTTTCCACCTACGTTTTGGATGAGAGTCGCTTTACTTTGATGTTGCATGAATTCTAAAAACCTTTTAAGCGTACTCGTCATTCATCAATTGATCGGTGTTGTTGTTTCTGGGGAGGATTATCGCCATCCTGTTGCACATTGTCACGATTATTGATCCGTGGAGAATCAACGGTCTCTCGTGCTCCATTGCTATTCTCAACATTTTCGGATGCCATTTTCAAACACCGCCACAAAATAAGGGTTAATTGACATGCAACATATTATCACTATACTCGACCGTGAGCCAATCAAATACCAAATAAACTTAGGTAGGTCATACTAGCGAAGGTATTCCCAATCTCTCCCCCTCCTAGTACTATTCTCACATCTTAGCGAGGATCATATCCCTAAGCTTTGATACCAGTTGTGGCGCCCTAAAAAAATAGGTATCGTCACCCATCTTGGGTCGCCACTTACATGGTACATAAATTCAAATACAACTTACTAATATAAGCGCCGTGTACAATCTGACATAAAGCGTGAGTTTGAATACAAATATTGTCTACTAGATATTATGCAAACTCAAAAGGAGTCCTCATTACAACTATTATCACACTATATCACAGAATAGTGAGGACTACTAATGCTATCCTCTGGACCATTACTTTGTTCCCCGACTCGTCCCAGCTATGTTCTCATTTCCTGAAGAGAACAGTGAAAGAAAGGGTGAGCTCAACTAGCCTAGTAAGAAATATTATGACTAAGATAATGCAGAATAAATTATCATTAGCCTTCAACAGTGTTAAAATGATAAAATACAATAGACAACCAGTTTAAGCTGCAGGTGGAATAAGCAATCCATTAAAAAAGAGTCAAGTAGAGAATAAAGTCTACTATCTTTTAGGTTTTAAAAGGTTTTCATCAATTTTTATCATTTGAGACTCAACAATAAATAAACCACCACATCTAACCATCCCCGTACCACGGTCAAGGATTTTCATCAAATTATCAATGGTCATGACTATACCGAATCACCCACGGTCATAATCATACCAAAACTATCCATCAACGCATTACTGAAGCCAATCGAGGACTTTTGTCACATCATTTATATCAAGTCATGATTATATACCGAATGATCCTGGTCATAATCATACTAAGTTCATCTATGAGCGTAAGCCAAAGATAACATAATATAACATGAGGATGATGACAATGACATAGTAATTCAATAAAACAAGTTCAAGAATTATTTAATCCATGAATTATTAACGTCCAAATTGTCAACATGATCTATTTCAGAGAGTAAAATTCAAGAATGATCGGAAGAATATTTCCATGAAAAGATCTTTGGATGAAACGTAAATATCAAGGATATTCTACTAATTTCATGGAGTATAAAAGTCAAAGTTTTAAATTATTTGGGTATAATAAAGAATGAAATAACAAAAGAAATCACCATGCATGTGGTACTTGCGCCATGACAAAGTTATTCAATGAGAATAATAATAACGGAACCGAAGTTAGGTGAAATTCACACCAAGCAGGATGTTCCAATGAGAATAATAAAGATGGAACCGGATCCGGTGTAAAACACACGAGATAGGATATTCCAATGAGAATGATAAAAGGCGGAACCAGTCCGGTGTAAAACACTGAGATAGGATGTTCCAGCGAGAATAATAAAAAGCGGAACCGGTCCGGTGTAAAACATGCGATGCGAGGATGTTCCATGAGAATAATAGAAGAATGTCACCAAGTATAGGGTAAATGGCATTATCTGAGTTATTCCATGAGAATAATAAGTAATGGAATAACATAAGGATTTCACCAAGTATAGGGTATCACAGCGTATCTGAGTTATGTATAGGGTATGCCACTTTTACAGGTTATTCCAACAGAATAATAATGAATGGAATAACTGAAGTTCTCTTCAAGAAGAAAGAATAACACCCCTTACCGTAAAAGAACTGAATATAGAAGTAGTGAAGTAGCAGAATACTCTTCTTCTTTCTATAATTTTCTCTCTATAGCTTCTCTCTATAATTTCTCTCTCTAGAGTTTCAATGAATTCGTAAGAAAATAATGAAGGAATGAGCTTCTATTTATAGGAAAATGGAATGCATAGTAACTAATCCATGAACGGTCCAAATTGATTTACTTTAATCTGACGGTCCATATTTAAAGAAAAATCTTTTAAATAAAATATAATATATTCTATTTATATAAAAACATTTTTTACAAATGCAAACACTATGCAATACTATGCAAAACACTATGCAACACTATGCATAATAAAATATAATATATTCTATTTATAGAATAACTTTAATAAAGTATTCTATTTTATATAAAAAGATGTTTCTGTTTTATTACGTTAATAATACGAATAAAACAAAACGTCATTATCGCTATAATAATTCATATTATTAATCGACAATAATGGAATCAAATGAGTGACTTCTCACATAAGCATTAATAATAACAATCTGGTGTACTCTTATGCAACCACACTTATTACTGTACTTTTACTACCGAGTAGTTCAACAGTAACCACGGTAAAACTTCCGCCGTTATTTCAATAAAATATTTTTGTCGTTTTCTCAATCCGACAATAATTCTGTTGTGGGGTCCACCAATGATTGAGTCGTTGTACGAATATTCCCTGCTAAACCGAATATTCCCCGACCAAACGAATATAATATAACCACTTGCATACTTTGCAAAATTTATAAATACTACCCACAACTATAATATTATCTCAAATTCACACCATAATATTAAAAAATTATTTTGACAAAATTTAAATCTTTATTGATAAAATCTGGGGTCTCACATTGACAGTTTGGACGTTATTGTTTCCTGTATAAATTAATTCTTGAACTTGTTTTATTGAATTCTTATATCATTGTCATCATACTCATGTTTATATTTTGTTGAAAGTCATCTATTGTAAGACCACAACTTATTATTAATGAAATTTAATTTTCTCTATTTATTATTTTGAAATAGTAAGGGTTGATTTGATTAATGTGGATAGTTAGGGGTAAAATACGCAAATATTTCAAAATAAGCAAGTGGTTTAAAAATATTCATTGTTGTCGGGGAATATTCGTTTGGTCGTGGAATATTCATCTTGTCGGGAATATTAAATACTGCAAGTGCAATGACATGTGTGGGCCCCATAACTGAAAGCGATTGGATGAAGAAAACGACAAATATAAGTTGTTTAAAAATAACAGACGTAGTTATTCTCAAGTATTATCTTGTTAAAATACTCGATTGGTTAAAACGCTAAAGATATTACACGATATTGCACCAATTATTGATTCTTACGTGAAGAAGACACTACTCAATAATGGTTACGAGTAATTCTTATTCGATATTTTATTGATTTAATAATTGTTGCGTTGATATTTTATATTGCTGTTGTTTCAATAATTGTCATTATACAGTATTTTTCATTATCGAAGCAATAATTCATATTATCTGAATAATATTATTAGATAACATTGTTGGCAATGTCTAGAAAGTTCTGTCTAAGGAGAGGTTTGGTCACCTAATTGCGCGCTAGTAAGGAGAAATTCTTATTGGAAAGCCCCCTTTTTCCTGGGAACTGCCTGGTTGTCAATATTGTGATTCTGTAATATTATTTGTGAATAATTAATTATTGATTCATATGATGAGGAAAATATTGATTTTATGTAGATATAGATGGAGAAAATTTTTAATGTGACAATTGTTGAAAATTGAAATTTTATCTTTTTCTGATAAAATAATTCATTTAAATATATTATTATATTTTAATAATATAATAATGGTGATATTTTTACAACGAATGTGGGATATATGAGTATATGAGGAGGAAGAGTATTTTTGTGGCATTAAATGTTTAACACATATTTTGTGTGTTGGTGGACACAATTATTGACCGAAATTTGATTATAGCCCATAAAATCGCCTTGGTTTGTGGATTTTGGCCAATTTCATTTGGAATTTGGGAAAACTTTTATTCGCAAAGTTGTAGAGAATTGAATTTCCTATAAATATAGCGAGATTGAATTTTACGATAAAAGGCTATTTATTGTGAATTATTGAAGTTCAAGCTCAAAATAATTAATTTTTGGAAGTTTTAATTATTATTTTAAAAAAAACGTTTTTTTTGCATTTAAGTGGGCTAACATGTGATATTAATTCTTTGAAATCAGATCTTAAAAGATGGGCTAAGGAAATTTATAATATATATTAATATTTTATTAAATTTTCTATTTTGGTGTTCTAAGCATTTTCTATAAATAGGGTGCTTAGGTTAGAATTGAAAATCACACCGTAGCTGAAGTTTTCTCTCTATATTATCGGCGTATTCTTGTGAGTATTTTGAGTATACTTTGAGTATTGTTAGGCGGTGCAAGTTCCCTCAAAGACTATACCCGGTATTCAAATTAGAAGTACTAATCTTTCGAGGTAAGGGATATTATTTTTTTTTCGTAATGATATTATTTCTTCAATATCATTATCTTTGAAATATTGATCTGAAGTTTTTATCAAATTTGAAACTTTTGGTGTCTGAGTTACTATTCACGATATCTGACCTTATTCACGATATCGACACTATTCACAAATACTGGCATTATTCATCGAAAAATGAAAATTTTCCTTTTCGTCTAAAATATCTATTCGGATACTAGCTTTGATTGTATCCATGTTTTGATCATTCTTGAATTTTACACCACTATGATTATTTTGAGGTATTTTTGGGCGTGGATAAAACAAAGTATGAATCCTTAATCCTTAATCTTTGTCATTTTGTTTCAATTGGATTCGTTTCTTTAAAAATATTTTCATCATCCTCGGTCTTAAATGATGATATTATTGAATATCTTTGGCTTTTGTAGTGCAAAGATGAATGATTTCTGAAGAATATCTTTGGTGCATAGTGCAAAGATGAACATGTGTTTAGATGAACATGATTAATCGATGAATATCTTTGGCACAGTAGTGCAAAGATGAATATGTGATTCGATATATATATTGATTGATGTTACGGGGATAAAAGATGAGCGATGAACTTTTAAATTCATACATAGAAGATAGTAGTTTGCATTCTCTACTTAACTCTTCTAATGAATTATTATTTCGCTGCGAATATTGATTTAAAATTTGTTGTCTATTGTATTCTATTAGATTTTTCCCCTGTTGAAGACTAACGGTAATTTGTTGTATATTATCTTAGTCATAATATTCTTTTTGGGCTAGTTGAGCTCACCCTTTTCCTTTTTGTTCCATTTTTCTCGGGGAGGCGAGAATATAGCGAGTGAATTAGTGGGGTATGGAATGAAGGTTCTAGAGAGAGTTGTTTAGTAGTCCTCACCATTTTGTAAAATAATGTATCAATAAATGTGATGAGGATTTATTTGAGTATAGATATTGTCTAGAAGATAATATTTGTATTCAAACTCATAGTTTCTTGTTGTAATAATAAAGTTGTAGTTGTTTTCGTACCATGTATTGACAACTCGGAATGGGTGATGTATACCTATTTTGGGGCGTCGCGGTTGGTATCAGAGCTTAGGGATATGATCTCTGGCGGAGATTGGAGAATAGAACTAGGAGGGGAGAGACGAGTAAATCCTTCGCTAGTGTGTCCTACCTAAGATTATTTGTTACTTGGTCAGTATATAAGGATATTATGTGATATATTGATTTCCTTAATTAACCCTTGTTTTATGACAGTATTTGAGAATGTCGATTGAGAATATTAACAATGGAAATGAGGCGTGGAGACGCTTTGTACTCACCAACGAGGAGAACGTGCAACAGTCGTGGCAATGTTCCTCCCTGTGAACAACACCACCGAAAGCGAGATGATGAACGAGGGGATGTTTAAAAGCTTTTTGCGATTCATGCAAAATTAGACGAGGAGACTCGTGTTCAAAATACTGAGGAAGAAATGATAGCAATTCACGGGTTGTCACACACCAATGCAAGCGATTCAAAGAGTTGGGACACACGAATTTAAGGGAAAGCCAGATCCGATCGGCGGCGGAAACATGGGTCAAGCAAATTACCAAGATATTCGATGTCTTGGGATGCACGGAGGAACAGAAGGTTCCATTCGCCACCTTTATTTTGGTGGCGAAGGCGGACTCTTTGGTGGGAGTCGTGAAGCGTACTCCATCCGGTACTTTTCAAAGATGTCTTGGGAGACATTTGAGAATTATTTAATGACAAATACTTTCACGAAAGTGTTCGTCATATGAAGGAAGTGGAGTTCATCGATTAGAACAAAACAACATGGCGGTGTCTCGGTATGAGGCAAAGTTTGCAGAGTTATCCGGTTTGCACCTCATTTGGTGGAGAATGAGGAACATATGACGCGGATGTTTCGAGAGGTTTGAAACCCGGCATACGACAATATCTCATTTCTCATTAATTTTTCTCTATTCGGGAGATGTTGTTAATGTGGGCTCAATTGTTAGAGCGAGATAACGAGTATGTTCAACCAAGGACCATAACCGAGGATCGTACGGAGATAGCGGTCAGCAAGAATAATGATAACGGAGAAAAAGCAGACGAACAAAATGGTAACCACTCTGGTGGTAATCATGGCCATGAAAATAGAAGAAGCGAGTCGGGGAGGAGATTTTAAAAGAGGAGATTTAACAACGACCATGTGAAGGCAGCGGTCTTGCGTAAAGAATCGGTTCTAAGGAGGAGAACGACCACTTCATCATATGCTATAAATGCGGAAAGAGGGACATATCGGTCAAACTATCCACAACGATTCTCAAGGTATGCTATAATTGTGGAAAGGAAGGACATATCGCCGAGATTTATGAGTAGCAAAACCTAGTTCGGTGAGGGATGGTGACTCAAAAGATTGTCTCGAGAAAAGTCAAAGTCAACGATTAGGGAAGAGCGTTTGTTGTGACTCGTCAAAATACGAGGAACCCAAACGAGGTGATCACGGTAAGCTATTTATAAATTTTTTGCGAAGTTTATACCTTACTTGATCGGTGCTACCCATTCATTTATCTCTCCCGCTTGTGCTCAACGTTTAAACTTGACTCCGGAGAAATTAGACTTTGACCTATCTGTGGAAACTCCGTTAGGAGAAACTTTCATCACATCCACTATTTATAAATCTTGTTTGATTCAAGTTGGCACCATCAACTTACCTGTTGACCTTATCTCTTTAAAGATACTTACTTTTGATGTGATTTTAGGGATTGATTGGTTAACTACTCATCATGCCAAAATTGATTATTTTCATAAGGTTGTTAGTTTTCATATTCCTAACCAACTTTGTTATGCATTTAATTCAAGCAACTAAACCATTAAAATCAATCAACATCATATCTAATCATAAAGCTATTCGTTTATTGAAAAGCGGATGTCAAGCATTCTTAGCCCATGTTATGGATTTGAATAAAGACACGTCAAATTTGAATAATATTCTGTTGTTATTGACTTTCCGACGTATTTCTCAAGAACTTCCGCCTACCACCACCGAGCGTGAAGTTGAATTCTTTATTGATCTTGAAACTGGTACAAAGCCCATTTCTAAAACCCCATATCGAATGGTTCTATTGAACTTCAGGAGTTAAAGGTCCAACTACGAGAATTGTTGGACATCGGTTTCATTCGTCCTAGTACATCTCCTTGGGGTGCTCTGTTTTATTCAGTAAAGAAGAAAAGCGGGAGTATGCGACTTTTTTGTATTGACTATCTGGAATTGAACCATGTCACCATCAAGAATAGGTATCCTCTACCTTGTATTGATGACTTGTTTGACCGATTGCAAGGGGCACAATTCTTTTCAAAAATCGATCTTCGATTACGGATATCATCGGTGAAGATTAGGCGAGGATATTCCAAAGATTGCCTTCAGAACTTGGTATGGGCATTATGAATTCTTAGTAATGTCTTTCGGACTAACTAATGCTCCTGCGGTTTTCATGGATATGATGAACCGAGTATTCAAGGAATATTTTGATCAGTTCGTTGTTGTTTTTATTGATGACATCCTTATATATTCCAAAAGTCGTGAAGATCACGAGCACCATTTGAAGCTGGTACTCCAAAGGCTTCGTGAAAACAAACTATATGCCAAATTGAAGAAATGCGAGTTCTGGCTTGAGGAAGTAGCATTCCTTGGGCACGTGGTGTCGAAACATGGAGTATCTGTTTATCCAAGCAAAGATTGAAGCAATACAAAGTTGGGAGCAACCGAAGTTTCGGTGATCAAGTCACGTAGCTTTTTGGGCTTATTTGGTTATTATCGGAGATTTGTGGAAGGGTTTTCTCGAATCGCTACTCCATTAACTCGGCTAACTTCGAAAGGATACAAAATTCGTTTGGAGAGAAGAATCGAGAAGAGTTTCCAAGAGCTTAAGAGGAGACTTATTTTAAGACTGTTCTAACAATACCATCTGGTTCGGATGGATTTGTTATCTACACAATGATGCTTGTGCAAAGGGTTAGGATGTGTTCTCATGCAACGTGGGAAAGTCATAGCCTATGCCTCGCGACAACTTAAAGAGTATGAGAGGAATTATCCTACTCATGATCTAGAGTTAGCGGCCGATCGTTTTCAGCTTAAAAGATATGGAGGCACTATCTATATGGGGAGAAAGTGGAGATATATTCGGACCATAAAAGCCTTAAATATTTCTTCACTCAAAAAGAACTCAACATGGCGCAAATGACGTTGGCTCGAGCTATTGAAAGACTACGACCACACTATTCAATACCATCCGGTAAGCGAGCGTGGTAGGTGATGCATTGAGTAGAAGATCATATGTGGGAATGAGTGCGATGATGTCAAGTATACGATAGAGCCAACTTTAATAGAAAAAGTAAAGGTTGCTCAGCCACCCACCAGGCCGAGGCGATCGTATGAAGAAGAAAGTACAAGAAGGAGCTATTCGAAGCGAGAATTGATGAAGAAGGAATACTTGAGTCCACTCTAGACTTTGTGTTCCTAACGACTCGATTTGAAGTACAATATTATGATGGAGGCACACAATACACCATTTGCAATCCATCCACGGAAGTACTAAAATGTATCGTGATCTTGACATACATTTTGGTGGAACAATATGAGAGAGAGATTGCAAAGTTTATCTCAATGTGTTTAACTTGTCAACGTGTAAAGGCGGAGCATCTAGTACCTAAGGGTCCGTTGCAACCACTTGAGATTCTGAAATGGAAGTGGGAACACATTACCATGGATTTCGTTACGGGTCTTCCTACGGTTTCTCAAGGCATCAATGCTATTTGGGTTATTGTTGATAGATTAACCAAGTCTGCTCATTTCTTGCCGATACGGGAGACTAATTCCGTTGAACGTCTTGCTAGTATGTACGTGAATGAGATTGTGAGGTTGCATGGCATGCCTGTATCCATAGTTTCGGATCGTGACCCAAGATTCACTTCAAGATTTTGGGTTAGCTTGCAAAAAGCTATGGAGCGCAGTTTGCGATTTAGTTCGGCATACCATCCTCAAACGGATGGACAATCAGAAAGGACTATTCAAACTCTTGAAGATCTATTAAGACTCTGTGTCCTAGACATCAAGGGCAGTTGGGATAAGTATTTACCATTGGTGGAATTCTCCTACAACAACAGTTATCAGGCAAGTATAGGTGTGGCTCCATTTGAAGCATTATATGGACGAAAGTGTCGCTCTCCAATATGTTGGGATGAGGTGGGTGAAGCAACATTGTTGGGACCCGAGTTAGTACGTATGACTACCAAAAAGATCCAAATGATTCGACAACGTATACAAACGGCACAAGATCGACAAAAGAGTTATGCGGATCTTCATCAAAAGAACGTGGAATTTAGTATAGGGGATCATGTATTGTTGCGAGTTGCTCCATGGAAGGGAGTTACAAGATTTGGGAAGAGAGGAAAACTCAATCCACGATTTATTGGTCCATTTCAAATTCTTGACCGAGTAGGAAATGTAGCCTATAGACTCGCGTTACCTCCGAGTATGTCTCGTGTTCATAATGTGTTTCACATATCTCGTATTTCGTAAATATGTGAAAGACCCGAACCACGTTATAGAGTTAGAACAAAACGAGATATAGAAGACTTAACGTATGAGGAGGGAGGTACTGTCAAGATCTTGGATAGGAAGGAGCATGTCCCTACGCTATGAAAGGTCATACCACAAGTTAAAGTTTTGTGGAGGAATCATGCTATAGAGGAAATGTCCTGGGAATTGGAAACGAAAATGAAAGCGAGGTATCCACACCTTTTCGAAACACCAGGTACGTACGTCAATTTTGAGGACAAAATTTCATAAGGAGGGGAGGTTGCAAGACCCCAATTTATTATTAATGAAATTTAATTTTCTCTATTTATTATTTTGAAATAGTAAGGGTTGATTTGATTAATGTGGATAGTTAGGGGTAAAATACGCAAATATTTCAAAATAAGCAAGTGGTTATAAAATATTCATTGTTGTCGGGGAATATTCGTTTGGTCGTGGAATATTCGTCTTTGTCGGGGGGAATATTAAATGCGACCCAGTAGTGACCATGTGTGGGCCCCATAACGGAAAGCGATTGGATGAAGAAAATGACAAATATAAGTTGTTTAAAAATAACAGTGTAGTTGTTACCATTAATACTGTTAAAATACTCGGTGGTTAAAACGCACTAGCACACGGTATTGCACCAATTATTGATTCTTACGTAAGAAGGCACTACTCAATAATGGTTATGTAATTATTATTCGATATTTTATTAATTTAATAATTCTTTGCGTTGATATTTTATATTGTTGTTGTTTCAATAATTGTCATTACACAGTATTTTTCATTATCGAAGCAATAATTCATATTATCTGAATAATATTATTAGATAACATTATTGGAAATGTCTAGAAAGTTCTTTCTAAGGAGAGGTTTGGTCACCTAATTGTGCGCCAGTAAGGTGACATTCTTATTGGAAAGCCCCCTCTTTCCTAGGAACTGCCTGGTTGTCAATATTGTGATTCTATAATATTATTTGTGAATAATTAATTATTGATTCATATGATGAGGAAAATATTGATTTTATGTGGATATAGATGGAGAAAATTTTTAATGTGACAATTGTTGAAAATTGAAATTTTATCTTTTTCTGATAAAATAATTCATTTAAATATATTATTATATTTTAATAATATAATAATGGTGATATTTTTACAAAGAATGTGGGATATATGAGTATATGAGGAGGAAGAGTATTTTTGTGGCATTAAATGTTTAACATATATTTTGTGTGTTGGTGGACACAATTATTGACCGAAATTTGATTATAGCTTTGTAAAATCGCTTGGTTTGTGGATTTGGTCAATTTCATTTGGAATTTGGAAAACTTTCTTCTCGCAAAGTTGTAGAGAATTGAATTTCCTATAAATATAGCGAGATTCAATTTTTACGATAAAAGGGCTATTTATTGTGAATTATTGAAGTTAGAAAGCTCAAAATAATTAATTTTGGAAGTTTTAATTATTATTTTAAAGAAAACGTTTTTTTTTTCATTTAAGTGGGCTAACATGTGATATTAATTGCTGAAATCAGATCTTCAAAGATGGGCTAAGGAAATTTATAATATAAATTAATATTTTATTAAATTTTCTGCTTTGGTGTTCTAAGCATTTTCCTATAAATAAGGTGCTTAGGTTAGAATTGAAAATCACACCAGAAACTGAAGTTTTCTCTCTCTATATTATCGAGCGTATTCTTTTTGAGTATTTTGAGTATACTTTGAGTATTGTTAGACGGTGCAAGTTCCCTTAAGCACTATACCCGGTATTCCAGCTAGAAGTACTAATCTTTCGAGGTAAGAGATATTATTTTTTTTCATAATGATATTATTTCTTCAATATCATTATGCTGAAATATTGATCTGAAGTTTTTATCAAATTTGGAATTTTGGTGTCGGAGTTACTATTCACGTATACGGCACTATTCACGTATATGACACTATTCACGAATACGGCACTATTCATCGAAAAATGAAAATTTTCCTTTTCATCTAAAATATCTATTCTGGATACTAGCTTTGATTGTATCCATGTTTTGATCATTCTTGAATTTTACACCACTATGATTATTTTTGAGGTATTTTTGGACGTGGATAAAACAAAGTACGAATCCTTAATCCTTAATCCTTGTCATTTTGTTTCACTAGATTCGTTTCTTTAAAAATATTTTTCATCATCCTCAGTCTTAAATGATGATATTATTGAATATCTTTGGCCTGTAGTGCAAAGATGAATGATTTTTGAAGAATATCTTTGGCCCGTAGTGCAAAGATGAGCAGTGTTTAGATGAACATGAATTAATGATGAATATCTTTGGCCTGTAGTGCAAAGATGAATATGTGATTCCAGATATATATTGATTGATGTTACAGGGATAAAAGATAGACGATGAACTTTTAAACTCATACATAGAAGATAGTAGTTTGCATTCTCTACTTAACTCTTCTAATGAATTATTATTTCCGCTGCGAATATTGATTTAAAATTTGTTGTCTATTGTATTCTATTAGATTTTTCCCTGTTGAAGACTAACGGTAATTTGTTGTATATTATCTTAGTCATAATATTCTTTACTGGGCTAGTTGAGCTCACCCTTTTCCTTTTTGTTCCATTTTTCTCAGGAGGCGAGAATATAGCGAGTACGAGTCGGGGTATGGAATGAAGGTTCTAGAGAGAGTTGTTTAGTAGTCCTCGCCATTTTTATAAAATAATGTATCAATAAATGTGATGAGGATTTATTTGAGTATAGATATTGTCCAGAAGATAATATTAGTATTCAAACTCAGCTTTTCTTGTTGTAATAATAAAGTTGTAGTTGTTTCTGTACCATGTATTGACAACTCAGAATGGGTGATGTATACCTATTTTGGGGGCGTCACAATAAAAGCCTCAAATATTTCTTCACTCAAAAGGAACTCAACATGCAACAATGATGTTGGCTTGAACTGTTGAAAGATTATGATCATACCATCCAATACCATCCTTGAAAAGCGAACGTGGTAGCTGACGCATTGAGTAGAAGATCATATGCAAGTACGAGTGCGATATTGTCAACACATTGTCCCATTTTATGTGACTTGCAAATGATGGAGATAGAGTTAAAGACTCCAGGGACCCATGTGATGATGGCGAATATACGAGTAGAACTAACTTTAATCGATAAAGTTAAAGCTGCTCAAGCTACAGACTTGGAGCTGATGCTTATGAGGAAGAAAGTGCAAGAAGGTGCTTTGACGGAAGCAAGAATCGATGAAGAAGGAATACTTCGAGTAAACTCCAGACTTTGTGTTCCTAACGACCGTGATTTAAAGAATTAAATCAAGATGGTGGCGCACAACACACCGTTTGCAATCCATCACGGGAGTACCAAATGTATCATGATCTTCGTCTTACATTTTGGTGGGAGCAATATGAAAGAGAGAGATAATTGTTTATCTCAAGGTGTCTACCTTGTCAACGAGTTAAAGCGGAGCATCAAGTACCAAAAGGTCCATTGCAACCACTTGAAATTCCAGAATGGAAGTGGGAGCACATTACCATGGATTTCGTTATCGGTCTTCCTAAATTTTCTCAAGGCATAGATGCGATTTGGGTCATTGTTGATAGATTGACCAAGTCTGCCCATTTCTTACTGATACGAGAAACTTATACACTTGAACGTCTTGCTCGTATGTACATAAATGAGATTGTAAGGGCGCATGGTATATCTGGGGTATCCATAGTTTCTGATCGAGACCCAAGATTCACTTCACGATTTTGGGTTAGTTTACAAAAAGCTATGGGCACAGACTTACGATTTAGCTCGGCATATCATCCTCAGACGGACGGATATTCGAAGAGGACTATTCAAACTCTTGAAGATCTATTAAGACTCTGTGTCCTTGATTTTAAGGGAAGTTGGGACAAGTTCTTACCATTGGTGGAGTTTTCCTATAACAACAGTTATCAAGCAAGTATTGGCATGGCTCCATTCGAAGCGTTGTATGGAAGAAAGTGTCATTCTCTAGTATGTTGGGATGAGGTGGGTGAAGTAACGTTGTTGGGACCGAAGTTGGTACATATGACTACGAAAAAGATTCAAACGATCTGGCAACGTATAAAAACCTCACTAGATCGACAAAAGAGTTATGCTGATCTTCATCGAAAGGGTGTGGAATTCGATATAGGAGATCATGTGTTGTTACGTGTTGCTCCATGGAAAGGATTTATGAGATTTGGAAAGAGAAAAAAGCTCAATCCTTGATTCATCAGCCCATTTTTAATCCTCGATCGAGTAGGAACTGTGGCCTATAGACTCGCTTTACCGCCAAGTATGTCTCGTGTTCATAACGTGTTTCACATATCCATGTTACGTAAATATGTGGAAGACCCGAACCACATTATTGAGTTAGAACCGGACAAAATAGCGAAAGATTTAACGAATGAAGAGGTTTCTTTTAAAATCTTGGATAAGAAGGAACATGTTCTACGCTCCAAGATTATACCTCAAGTCAAAGTTTTGTGGAGAAATCACGATGTGGAGGAAATGACTTGGGAGTTAGAATCTGAGATGAAGTCAAGGTATCCTCATCTCTTCGACATACCAGGTATGTACCCTAATTTCAAGGACGGAATTTCATAAGAAGGGGAGGTTGTAAGACCCCAACTTTTATGAATAAAGAATAATTTTCTCGAATTATATTTTTGAATATTATGGTGTTGATTTGATATAATGTTATAGTTGTGGGTAATATTTACAAATTTTACAAAGTAAGCAAGTGGTTATATAATATTCGATTGGTCGGGGAATATTCTTTTTGTCAGGGAATATTCGTACGACGGCACAATCATTGGTGGATCCCACAACGGAAGTATTATCGTAGTTAGAAAACGACAAAATTATCTTTCTATAAAAATAACGGCGGAGGTATTACCATTAAAAGCTTGAACTACTAGGTAGTAAAAAAATACGATGTCTGGCGTGGTTGTTGCATAGTAGCACACACAAGTATTGATTATTGATGCTTACATGAGAAGTCACTCGGTTATACTCAATTATTGCTACACGATAATTCTTCGCATCATATCTTTTATATTATTGATTCAATTATTGTCACACAAGATCATCTCATATAATATGTTATATTATTAAATCAATAATTGAGACGACAAGTTATAATATTAATGATTAATAATTGTTGAAAGATTAAATATATGTTGATTAAAAATAAAATGATTTGTGGTAATATATATTCAATCCTTGATGTATATAAAGAGTCTATTATGAGACGCGTTTGTGGTAAATTTGGTTATTCTATGGGGCCCATATGTCATCATCTAAGAGTCTCTTTCGCAAGAGAAATTACCTTTACCGGACGTCAAACCACCCGCCGTTTCATATTACAAAGGCCGAACCAATTGTCGTTTCACATTACAAAAGCGCCAAACCACTTGGTGTTTCACATTACAGGCGTCAAACCACTTGGTGTTTCACATTACAGGCGACAAACCACTTTTCTTTTCACATCACTAGTTGTCAAGCCGCTTGCCTTTTCACATTGCAAGTGCTAAGCTAGAAATCTTCTATAAATAGAGGCCTAGTTCTTCATTATTTTTAACGAATTCATTCAAGCTATAGAGAGAGAAAGTATAGAGAGAATAAAAGAGAAAGAAGAAGAGTATTCTATTACTACACTACTGCAGTATTCAATCTCCTACTAATGTAAAGGGTGTTATTTCTTTTGTATTCATGAAGAGAACTTCTGTTATTCCATTATTTATTATTTTGTTGGAATAACCTGTATACGCGGGCTACCCTATACTTGGTGAAATTCTTATGTTAATCTGTTGGAATATCCTCACATACATGCTTTTACAATGGGACTGGTTCTAGTCTTTATTATTACATTGGAATATCCCATGCGTACATTTTACGCTGGACTGGTTCCATTCTTTATTATTCATTGTTGGAATATCACATGCATGCGTTTTATGCGGACACTGGTTCCGTTATTTATTTTTCTGTTGGAATAAACTGCATGTGCGGTCTATCGCATGCATGGTGATTTCTTTTGTTATTCTATTCTTTATTATACTCAGTTGGTTAAAACTTTGACTTCTATACTCCATGAAATTAGTGGAATATCCTTGATTTTTGCGCTTCATCCAGTATCATTTCATGGAAATATTCTTCTGAGCATTCTTGAATTTTACTCTACAAAGCAGTATCATGTTAACAGTTTGGACATTATTGGTTCCTGGATAAATTAATTCTTGAACTTGTTTTATTGAATTCTTATATCATTGTCATCATCCTCATGTTTATATTTTGTTTAAAGTTATCTATGGCTTGTAGTGCATAGATGGACTTGTATGATTATGACCAGGGATTATTCGGTGTAATCATGACCGTAATGTTACAAATGATGTGGTAAAAGTCCTTATTGGCCCGTAGTGCATTGATGGACAGTTGTTGGCATGATCATGACCATTAATGAATACACAAATATTCTTGGCCCGTAGTGCATGGATAATTGTGGTCGTGATACTAAAGAATATCCTTTGTCGTAGTGTAGGGGTGATTTGATGATGTGGATTATTTATTAAGCTGAGTCCAAGCGATAAAAGTGATGAAAAACCTTTTAAATCATAAAAGATAATAGATTTTATTCTCTACTTGACTCTTTTAATGGATTGCTTATTTCGCTGTAGTTAAACTTGATGTTTGATATATTGTATCAGTTTAACACTGTTTAAGGCAAATGATAATTTATTCTGTATTATCTTAGTCAT
Organism: Panax quinquefolius; assembly: GCA_020205615.1. Classification (NCBI taxonomy): domain Eukaryota; kingdom Viridiplantae; phylum Streptophyta; class Magnoliopsida; order Apiales; family Araliaceae; genus Panax; species Panax quinquefolius. Next base: position 64,749,181 of record CM035166.1, on the reverse strand, counting down.
AATATTTCTTACTGGGCTAGTTGAGCTCACCCTTTCTTTCACTGTTCTCTTCAGGAAATGAGAATATAGTTGGGAAGAGTCGGGGAACGGAGTGATGGTCCTAGATGGTGCATTAGTAGTCCTCACTATTCTGTGATATAGTGTGTTAATAATTGTAATGAGGACTCCTTTTGAGTTTGTATACTCTCTAGTAGACAATATTTGTATTCAAACTCACAGTTTATGTTTTGTTGTATTGTACACGACAATTGTATTATTAAGTTGTATTTGAATTCTGTATCATGTATCTGGCGACTCAAGATGGGTGATGTATACCTAATTTTGGGGGCGTCACATTGTCAATACATATGGTATTTGTAGGATTTGTGGTGAACGTGAGTAGTGATTGTTTAACCTACGCACGAGGCAAGTTCCCTAACCTTTTCTACTTTATTATTCAGCAAGGTTACTTTTCACTGTCATGATATACTTTTGTAAGTTCTCTATTTCTAATCTCTTGTTGAGCAATTTATTGTTATGCAAGTTCATTAACTCTCATTTACTGTTGAGCAAGTTAATTAATCTTTATTTCTTTATTCCAAACGAGATTACTTTGGTTATTCAAAGTCTGTAATAACCAAACGAGATTACTTTGGTTATTCAATGTCTATAATTTTGTTATAAGAAATGTGTTTATTCATCTACTAATAAATGTTGTTTGACCTTCGTTCTCTAGTGTCATTGTACTATCTTACATTATTGTACCAAACTCTAAGTTGCCTAGCGATTCTTTACCAATTCAACTAATCCTTAGTTGATGAATGTTCTAAACTCTAAATTACCCTTGAAGTCAACTCAAACCAAACTTCCTTTGGTTTGCATATGTATTCACACAAATTTTGAAAGCATTTTGTCGATGATAACATTTTTTCAATTTAGAAATTGTTAATACTCTAGCTCTTATTGATTCATCGATATACCTTGTTCATGAATGTAAGACCCCAACTTATTATTAATGAAATTTAATTTTCTCTATTTATTATTTTGAAATAGTAAGGGTTGATTTGATTAATGTGGATAGTTAGGGGTAAAATACGCAAATATTTCAAAATAAGCAAGTGGTTATAAAATATTCATTGTTGTCGGGGAATATTCGTTTTGGTCGTGGAATATTAAATCTTGTCGGGGAATATTAAACGACGACAGTAGCAATGACCATGTGTGGGCCCCCATAACTAAAAAGCGATTGGATGAAAAAAAGCGAAAAATATAAGTTGTTTAAAAAATAACGACAGTAGTTGTTATCAGATTAATCTTTGTTAAAATACTCGGTGGTTAAAGCACAAGAGTAGCTTTGCAGTATTGCACCAATTATTGATTCTTACGTAAGAAGGAACTACTCAATAATGGTTACGATAATTACTATTCGAAGATTTTATTGATTTAATAATTCCTGCGTTGATATTTTATATTCTTTGTTGTTTGATAATTGTCATTTACGTATTTTTCATTATCGAAGCAATAATTCATATTATCCTGAATAATATTATTAGATAACATTATTGGCAATGTCTAGAAAGTTCTGTCTAAGGAGAGGTTTGGTCACCTAATTGCGTGCCAGTAAGGAGAAATTCTTATTGGAAAGCCCCCTCTTTCCTGGAAACTACTTGGTTGTCAATATTGTAATTATGTAATATTATTTGTGAATAATTAATTATTGATTCATATGATGAGGAAAATATTGATTTTATGTGGATATAGATGGGGAAAATTTTTAATGTAACAATTGTTGAAAATTGAAATTTTATATTTTTTTGATAAAATAATTCATTTAAATATATTATTATATTTTAATAATATAATAATGGTGATATTTTTACAACGAATGTGGGATATATGAGTATATGAGGAGGAAGAGTATTTTGTGGCATTAAATGTTTAACACATATTTTGTGTGTTGGTGGACACAATTATTGATAGAAATTTGATTATAGCTTGTAAAATCGCTTGGTTTGTGGATTTGGTCAATTTTTTTGGAATTTGGAAAAACTTTCTTACGCAAAGTTGTAGAGAATTGAATTTCCTATAAAAATATGCAAGATTCGAATTTTCTCGATAAAGGGCTATTTATTGTGAATTATTGAAGTTCAAAGCTCAAAATAATTGATTTTGGAAGTTTTAATTATTATTTTAAAGAAAAATGTTTTTTGCATTTAAGTGGGCTAACATGTGATATTAATTGCTGAAATCAGATCTTCAAAGATGGGCTAAGGAAATTTATAATATATATTAATATTTTATTAAATTTTACGCTTTGGTGTTCTAAGCATTTTCCTATAAATAGGTGCTTAGGTTAGAATTGAAAATCACACGTAAATCAAGTTTTCTCTCTATATTATCGGCGTATTCTTGTGAGTATTTTGAGTATACTTTGAGTATTGTTAGGCGGTGTAAGTTCCCTTGACCTTATACCCGGTATTCCATTTAGAAGTACTAATCTTTCGAGGTAAGGGATATTATTTTTTTTGTAATGATATTATTTCTTCAATATCATTATCTTTGAAATATTGATCTAAAGTTTTTATCAAATTTGGAATTTTGGTGTGAGAGTTCTTATTCACGTATCGGCACTTTATTCACGATATCGACACTATTCACAAATACGGCACTATTCATCAAAAAATGAAAATTTTCCTTTTCGTCTAAAATATCTATTCTGGATACTAGCTTTGATTGTATCCATGTTTTGATCACTCTTGAATTTTACACCACTATGATTATTTTTGAGGTATTTTTGGACGTGGATAAAACAAAGTACGAATCCTTAATCCTTAATCCTTGTCATTTTATTTCTTTGGATTCGTTTTTTTAAAATATTTTCATCATCCTCGGTCTTAAATGATGATATTATTGAATATCTTTGGCACGTAGTGCAAAGATGAATGATTTCGAAGAATAACTTTGGCTCGTAGTGCAAAGATGAACTGGTGTTTAGATGAACATGACCAACTGATGAATATCTTTGGCCTGTAGTGCAAAGATGAATATGTGATTCGGATATATATTGATTGATGTTACTGGGGATAAAAGATGAGCGATGAACTTTTAAACTCATACATAGAAGATAGTAGTTTGCATTCTCTACTTAACTCTTCTAATGAATTATTATTTCATTGCGAATATTGATTTAAAATTTGTTGTCTATTGTATTCTATTAGATTTTTCCTGTTGAAGACTAACGGTAATTTGTTGTATATTATCTTAGTCATAGTATTCTTTCTTGGGCTAGTTGAGCTCACCCTTTTCCTTTTGTTCCATTTTTCTCGAGAGGCAAGAATATAGCGATGCAAGCCGGGGTATAGAATGAAGGTTCTAGAGAGAGTTGTTTAGTAGTCCTCACCATTTTTGTAAAATAATGTATCAATAAATGTGATGAGGATTTATTTGAGTATAGATATTGTCAGAAGATAATATTTGTATTCAAACTCCCGTTTCTTGTTGTAATAATAAAGTTGTAGTTGTTTTTACATACCATGTATTGACAACTCGGAATGGGTGATGTATACCTATTTTGGGGGCGTCACAGTTGGTATTAGAGCTTAGGGATATGATCTCTGGCGGAGATCGGGGAATAGAACTAGGAGGGGAGAGACGAGTAAATCCTTCTCTAGTGTGTCCTACCTTAGCTTATTTGTTAGTTGGTCAGTATATAAGGATATTATGTGATATATTGATTTCCTTAATTAACCCTTGTTTTATGACGATGATTTGAGAATGTCGATCGAGAATATTAACAATGGACATGAGGCTGTGTGAGACGCTGTACTCACCAACAAGGAGAGCGTGCTGTGGTGGCAATGTTCCTCCCGTGAACAACACCACTTGAGTAGATGATGAAGCGAGGGTATGTTTAGAAGCTTTTGCAGTTCATGCAAAATCGAACGAGGAGACTCGTGTTCAAAATTCAGGAGGAAATGATAGCAATTCACGGGTTGTCACAAACCAAGCATTTCAAAGAGTTGGGACCACGAATTTAAGGAAAAGCGAGATCCGATCATGGCGGAAACATGGGTCAAGCAAATTACCAAGATATTCGATGTCTTAGGATGCGGGAGGAACAGAAGGTTCCATTCGCCACTTTTATGTTCCGTGGCGAGGCGGACTCTTGGTGGGAGAATCGTGAAGCGTACCCATCCAATACTTTTCGGCATGTCTTGGGAGACATTTGAATTATTTAATGACAAATACTTTCTTAAAAGTGTTCGTCATATGAAGGAAGTGGAGTTCATCGATTAGAATAAAATAACATGATGGTGTCTCGAAGACGAGGCAAAGTTTGCGAGTTATCCGGGTTTGCACCTCATTTGGTGGAGAATGAGAAGCGTAAGACGCGGATGTTTACGAGAGGTTTGAAACACGGCATACGACAATATCTCATTTCTCATAAATTTTCTCTCTATTCGGATGTTGTTAATGAGGCTCAATTGTTAGAAGCGAGATAACGAGTATGTTCAACCGAGGGACCATAACCGAGGATCGTACCGGAGATAGCGATCAATGCAGAATAATGATAACCAACGGAGAAAGAAAACAGACGGACAAAAATGGTAACCACTCTGGTGGTAATCATGGCCATGAAAATAGAAGAAGCGAGTGGGAGGAGATTTTAAAAGAGGAGATTTAACAACGACCATGTGAAGATAGCAAAGTCTTGCAAAGAATTGGTTCTAAGGGAGGAGAACGACCACCGGTTATATGCTATAAATGCGGAAAGAGGGACATATCGGTCAAAGCGTCCACAACAGATTCAAGGTATGTTATAATTGTGGAAAGGAAGGACATATCGCTCGAGATTGTATGGTAGCGAAACCTAGTTCAATGAGGACGGTGACTCAAAAAGATATCCCGTAAAAGTCAAAGTCAACGATTTCGGGAAGAAGCGTTTGTTGTGGTGGTCAAAAATGCGAGGAACCCAAACGAGGTGATCACGGGTAAGCTATTTATAAATTTTTGCAAAGTTTATACCTTACTTGACTTGATAACGTGCTACCCATTCATTTATCTCTCCTGCTTGTGCTCAACGTTTAAACTTGACTCAGGAGAAATTAGACTTTGACCTATCTGTGGAAACTCCGTTAGGAGAAACTTTCATCACATCCACTATTTATAAATCTTGTTTGATTCAAGTTGGCACCATCAACTTACTCATTGACCTTATCTCTTTAAAGATACTTGCTTTTGATGTGATTTTAGGGATTGATTGATTAACTACTCATCATGCCAAAATTGATTGTTTTCGTAAGGTTGTTAGTTTTCATATTCCTAACCAACCTGTTGTATTTAATTCAAGCAACTAAACCATTAAAATCAATCACTTGTCATATCTAATCATAAAGCTATTCGTTTATTGAAAAGCGGATGTCAAGCATTCTTAGCCCATGTTATGGATTTGAATAAAGACACGTCAAATTTGAATAATATTCTGTTGTTATTGACTTTCCGGCGTATTTCTAAAGAACTTCCGGTCTACCCCGAGCGTGAAGTTGAATTATTTATTGATCTTGAACCCGTACAAAGCCCATTTCTAAAACCCCATATCGAATGGCTCTATTGAACTTCAAGAGTGAAAGGTCCAACTACGAGAATTGTTGGACATCGGTTTCATTCGTCCTAGTACATCTCCTTGGGGTGCTCTGTTTTATTCTTAAAGAAGAAAGGCGGGGAGTATGCGACTTTTGTATTGACTATCGGGAATTGGACCATGTCACCATCAAGAATAGGTATCCTCTACCTCGTATTGATGACTTGTTTGACCACTTGCAAGGGCACAATTCTTTTCAAAAATCGATCTTAGATTACGGATATCATTAGTGAAGATTAGGCGAGGATATTCCAAAGCGCCTTTGAACTTCGGTATGGGCATTATGAATTCTTAGTCATGTCTTTCGGACTAACTAATGCTCCTATGGCTTTCATGGATATGATGAACCGATTATTCAAGGAATATTTGGATCGGTTCGTTGTTGTTTTATTGATGACATCTTCATATATTCCAAAAGTCGTGAAGATCACGAGCACCATTTGAAATTTGGTACTCCAAAGGCTTCGTGAAAACAAACTATATGCCAAATTAAAGAAATGCAAGTTACGGCTTGAGGAAGTAGCATTCCTTGGGCGCGTGGTGTCGAAACATGGAGTATCTGTTGATCCGTGAAGATTGAAGCAATACAAAGTTGGGAGCAATAGAAGTCGGTGTTGAACTCACGTAGCTTTTGGGCTTATTTGGTTATTATCGGAGATTCGTGGAAGGGTTTTCTCGAATTGCTACTCCATTAACTCAGCTAACTCGAAAGGATACAAAATTCGTTAGGAGCGAAGAATGCGAGAAGAGTTTCCAAGAGCTTAAAGGAGACTTATTTCGGCACCTGTTCTAACAATACCATCTGGTTTGGATGGATATGTTATCTACAGCGATGCTTCAGGAAAAGGGTTAGGATGTGTTCTCATGCAACGTGGGAAAGTCATAGCCTATGCCTCGCGACAACTTAAAGAGTATGAGAGGAATTATCCTACTCATGATCTAGAGTTAGCGGATGATTTTCAGCTTAAAGATATGGAGGCACTATCTATATGGGGAGAAAGTGGAGATATATTCAGACCATAAAAGCCTTAAATATTTCTTCACTCAAAAAGAACTCAACATGCGGCAGCGACGTTGGCTCGAGCTATTGAAAGACTACGACCACACTATTCAATACCATCCTGGTAAAGCGAACGTGGTAGCTGATGCATTGAGTAGAAGATCATATGTGGGAATGAGTGCGATGATGTCAAGTATACGCATAGAGCCAACTTTAATAGAAAAAGTAAAGGTTGCTCAAGCCACCGACCCGGAGCTGATGCGTATGAAGAAGAAAGTACAAGAAGGAGCTATTCCAGAAGCGAGAATTGATGAAGAAGGAATACTTCGAGTCCACTCTAGACTTTGTGTTCCTAACGACTCGATTTGAAGTACAATATTATGATGGAGGCACACAATACACCATTTGCAATCCATCTCGGAAGTACTAAAATGTATCGTGATCTTGACATACATTTTGGTGGAACAATATGAAGAGAGAGATTGCAAAGTTTATCTCAATGTGTTTAACTTGTCAGCGTGTAAAGGCGGAGCATCTAGTACCTAAGGGTCCGTTGCAACCCACTTGAGATTCGAAATGGAAGTGGGAACACATTTCCATGGATTTCAAGTTCTGGGTCTTCTACTACGGTTTCTCAAGGCATCAATGCTATTTGGGTTATTGTTGATAGAATAACCAAGTCTCGCTCATTTCTTGCCGATCACGGAGACTTATTCCCTTGAACATCTTGCTAGTATGTACGTGAATGAGATTGTGAGGTTGCATGGCATGCTGTGTATCCATAGTTTCGGATCGTGACCCAAGATTCACTTCAAGATTTTGGGTTAGCTTGCAAAAAGCTATGGACACGGATTTGCAATTTATTTCGGCATACCATCCTCAAACAGACGGACAATCAGAGAGGACTATTCAAACTCTTGAAGATCTATTAAGACTCTGTGTCCTAGACTTCAAGGGCAGTTGGGATAAGTATTTACCATTGGTGGAATTCTCCTACAACAACAACGATTATCGAGCAAGTATAGGTGTGGCTCCATTTGAAGGATTATATGGGACGAAAGTGTCGCTCCAATATGTTGGGATGAGGTGGGTGAAGCAACATTGTTGGGACCCGAAAGTTAAATACGTATGACTACCGAAAAGATCCAAATTATTCGACAACGTATACAACCAAAGACAAGATCGACAAAAGAGTTATGCGGATCTTCATCGAAAAGACGTGGAATTTAGTATAGGGGATCATGTATTGTTGCGAGTTGCTCCATGGAAGGGAGTTACAAGATTTGGGAAGAGAGGAAAACTCAATCCACGATTTATTGGTCCATTTCAAATTCTTGACCGAGTAGGAAATATAGCCTATAGACTCGCGTTATTCTCGAAAGTATGTCTCGTGTTCATAATGTGTTTCACATATCTGTACTTCGTAAATATGTGAAAGACCCGAACCACGTTATAGAGTTAGAACCGGACGAGATAGCCGAAGACTTAACGTATGAGGAGATACATGTCAAGATCTTGGATAGGAAGGAGCATGTCCTACGCGCAAAGGTCATACCACAAGTTAAAGTTTTGTGGAGGAATCATGCTATAGAGGAAATGACCTGGGAATTGGAAACGGAAATGAAAGCGAGGTATCCTAACCTTTTTGAAACACCATGTACGTACGTCAATTTCGAGGACGAAATTTCATAAGGAAGGGAGGTTGTAAGACCCCAACTTATTATTAATGAAATTTAATTTTCTCTATTTATTATTTTGAAATAGTAAGGGTTGATTTGATTAATGTGGATAGTTAGGGGTAAAATACGCAAATATTTCAAAATAAGCAAGTGGTTATAAAATATTCATTGTTGTCGGGGAATATTCGTTTGGTCGTGGAATATTAAATCTTTGTGGGGAATATTCATACGACATTGTAGCCGATGTGTGGGCCCCATAACGGAAAGTTATTGGATGAAGAAAGCGACAAATATAAGTTATTTAAAAATAACAAACAGTAGTTATTCACAGTATTATCTTGTTAAAATACTCAATTGGTTAAAACACAAGAAGATTTGCGATATTGCACCAATTATTGATTCTTACGTAAGAAGGCACTACTCAATAATGGTTACGATAATTCTTATTCAATATTTTATTAATTTAATAATTCTTTGCGTTGATATTTTATATTCTTTGTTGTTTTGATAATTGTCATTTACGAGTATTTTTCATTATCGAAAGTAATAATTCATATTATCTCGAATAATATTATTAGATAACATTATTGGCAATGTCTAGAAAGTTACATCTAAGGAGAGGTTTTGGTCATCTAATTACGCGCCAAGATGGAGAAATTCTTATTGGAAAGCCCCATCTTTCCTGAAACCGCACTGGTTGTCAATATTGTGATTACAGTAATATTATTTGTGAATAATTAATTATTGATTCATATGATGAGGAAAATATTGATTTTATGTGGATATAGATGGAGAAAATTTTTAATGTGACAATTGTTGAAAATTGAAATTTTATCTTTTTACGATAAAATAATTCATTTAAATATATTATTATATTTTAATAATATAATAATGGTGATATTTTTACAACGAATGTGGGATATATGAGTATATGAGGAGGAAGAGTATTTTTGTGGCATTAAATGTTTAACAAATATTTTGTGTGTTGGTGGACACAATTATTGTCCGAAATTTGATTATAGCCTGTAAAATCGCCCATTTGTGGATTTCGGTCAATTTCTGTTTGGAATTTAGAAAAACTTTCTTCTGCAAAGTTGTAGAGAATTGAATTTCCTATAAAATTGTGCGAGATTTGAATTTTCTGATAAAAAGGCTATTTATTGTGAATTATTGAAGTTCCGAAACTCCGAAATAATTGATTTTTGGAAGTTTTAATTATTATTTTAAAGAAAAACGTTTTTTTTGCATTTAAGTGGGCTAACATGTGATATTAATTGCTGAAATCAAATCTTCAAAGATGGGCTTAGGAAATTTATAATATATTAATATTTTATTAAATTTTCTGCTTTGGTGTTCTAAGCATTTTCCTATAAATAGGGTGCTTAGGTTAGAATTGAAAATCACACGTAAATCAAGTTTTTCTCTCTATATTATCGAGCGAATTCTTGTGAGTATTTTGAGTATACTTTGAGTATTGTTAGATTAAGTAAGTGCAAGTTCAAAGACTATACCCTAGGTATTCCATTTAGAAGTACTAATCTTTCGAGGTAAGGGATATTATTTTTTTCGTAATGATATTATTTATTCAATATCATTATCTTTGAAATATTGATCTCAAGTTTTTATCAAATTTGGAACTTTTGGTGTTTGAGTTACTATTCACGTATCTCGGACTTATTCACGATATCGACACATTATTCACGAATACGACACAATTCATCGAAAAATTAAAATTTTCCTTTTCGTCTAAAATATCTATTCTGGATACTAGCTTTGATTGTATCCATATTTTGATCATTCTTGAATTTTACACCACTATGATTATTTTTGAGGTATTTTTGGACGTGGATAAAACAAAGTACGAATCCTTAATCCTTAATCCTTGTCATTTTGTTTCACTAGATTCGTTTCTTTAAAAATATTTTTCATCATCCTCAGTCTTAAATGATGATATTATTGAATATCTTTGGCCTGTAGTGCAAAGATGAATGATTTCTGAAGAATATCTTTGGCCCGTAGTGCTAAGATGAGCAGTGTTTAGATGAACATGATTAATGATTAATATCTTTGGCTTTGTAGTGCAAAGATGAAAATGTGATTCCAGATATATATTGATTGATGTTACGAGGATAAAAGATGAGACAATGAACTTTTAAATTCATACATAGAAGATAGTAGTTTGCATTCTCTACTTAACTCTTCTAATGAATTATTATTTCATTATGAATATTGATTTAAAATTTGTTGTCTATTGTATTCTATTAGATTTTTCCTGTTGAACACTAACGGTAATTTGTTGTATATTATCTTAGTCATAATATTCTTTCTTTGGGCTAGTTGAGCTCACCCTTTTCCTTTTTGTTCCATTTTTTCTCGGGAGGCGAGAATATAGCGAGTACGAGTCGGGGTATGGAATGAAGGTTCTAGAGAGAGTTGTTTAGTAGTCCTCACCATTTTTGTAAAATAATGTATCAATAAATGTGATGAGGATTTATTTGAGTATAGATATTGTCTAGAAGATAATATTTGTATTCAAACTCCCAGTTTTACTGTTGTAATAATAAAGTTGTAGTTATTTCTGTACCATGTATTGACAACTCAGAATGGGTGATGTATACCTATTTTGGGGGCGTCACAATAAAAGCCTCAAATATTTCTTCACTCAAAAGGAACTCAACATGCGACAATGATGTTGGCTTGAACTGTTGAAAGATTATGATCATACCATCCAATACCATCCTGGAAAAGCGAACGTGGTAGCTGACGCATTGAGTAGAAGATCATATGCAAGTACGAGTGCGATATTGTCAACACATAGGCCCATTTTATGTGACTTGCAAATGATGGAGATAGAGTTAAAGACTCCAGGGACCCATGTAATGATGGCGAATATACGAGTAGAACTAACTTTAATTGATAAAGTTAAAGCTGCTCAAGCTACAGACTTGGAGCTGATGCGTATGAGGAAGAAAGTGCAAGAAGGTGTTATGACGGAAGCAAGTATCTATGAAGAAGGAATACTTCGAGTCAACTCCAGACTTTGTGTTCCTAACGACCGTGATTTAAAGAATAAAATCATGATGGTGGCGCACAACACACCGTTTGCAATCCATCTTGGGAGTACCAAAATGTATCATGATCTTCGTCTTACATTTTGGTGGAGCAATATGAAGAGAGAGATAGCGCTGTTTATCTCAAGGTGTCTACCTTATCAACGAGTTAAAGCGGAGCATCAAGTACCAAAAGGTCCATTGCAACCACTTGAAATTCCAGAATGGAAGTGGGAGCACATTACCATGGATTTCGTTACCGGTCTTCCTAATGTTTCTCAAGGCATAGATGCGATTTGGATCATTGTTGATAGATTGACCAAGTCTGTGTTAGGTTTGTAATATTCAAGAACGCAATCAAATTGCAAAAATAAGCGGAAGCGAGATAAAATCAGAGTTTAAAAATTTTACAAACCATATACCTGGATCACCCTTTATGCATAATTATTAATTAAACGAAAAGATAAAGAATAAAATCATACCCTTGAAGATCGAGCTTCCTCAGGTACAAGTTCACCTCTAAATCTTTTTCGCGTTCAACTTGAATCCACCGGGTTTGGTTCCTTCCTTTGATCAACGTTAGCCACCCATATGTTTGGCCTCTAGAGGTGATCCACCAAGGAAAAATAAAGATTCAAGAAGAAGGGGTATTGGCTCAACCCTAGTTTTCTATCTCTATAGAAAAAGGGCGTACTCTCCAACTATTAGAAATAACGTATGTTGTAAAAGTCAACAACCCCCTCACCCATAATAAGACTCCTCTTATTTATAGATGTGGGCAACCCACCTTAACAATTAAGGAATTGGGTTTTATTTAATTAATTAAATTCTTTTAATTAATTAAGCTCCCTAATCTTATTAGGGATAATTAATTAAACTCCTTTAACTAATTTTCCTTCCTAATCCAATTCGGAATAAATGAGAGTACTTATATTAAATTAATTCCTAAACTCTTTTAGAAATTAAAATAATAATAATTGTAATAATATTAATAAGACTCCTCTTATTAATTTATATTTAATATTTCTAAAATATTAAATAATAAATATTAAGCTATTTAATTTATTCTATCACCATAGATTAAATTAAATATACATAACATATTATTACGATTATGCCATTAACTTCTTAAATAATTATTCTTCCTTTTATGGTGTGACCCTTTAGGTTCTCCATATTAAACAGGTTGTGAATAAATCAATTAGAACAATTCTAATCTTATTTAAATAAATAAATTAAACAATTAATTTATTTAAATAAATAATATTTATTCTATAATAGGGATAAGCCTCCCTAGCGATCAACGACTTTCCGAGATAATATAGATTTCAACATTAATCATAAAAGAACCTTTGAGTAAATAGTTCTAAATACAATTCAATCCTTCCACCATATCTGATGTCCCAATTAAATATAAGGCATGGAATTCTTTGTCAAGTCTTATTTTATTTAATTATATGTATTTCGATCCTTAAATGCACAACTCAAATAATGCAAATTAGAAACTCCTTTCTAATTTCATTACGCCGCCAAGGACTCTTTGGGTTGTCATTTATCGAATCACATAGGACATTCTCTTCTTTTATTAGAAGTGGTAGATTCTTTATTGATCATACATTATCTCCATGTACAACTTATTATACCCAAGCATATCCTTTGATATACCCTAAGGGTCTTAAGGAATAAGTCAAAGTATAACTCATCATACACAAGATACTATGATGATCTCAAGTCCAAGGTGTTAAGTTTGTAATATTCATAACGCAATCAAATTGCATAATCAGTGCGGAAGCGTGGAAAAATCAGAGTTTAAAAAATTTACAAACCATATACCCGGATCATCCTTTATGCATAATTATTAATTAAACGAAAAGATAAAGAATAAATCATACCCTTGAAGATCGAGCTTCCTCAGGTACAAGTTCACCTCCAAATCCTTTCGCGTTCAATCTTGAATCCACCGGGTTTGGTTCCTTCCTTTGATCAACGTTAGCCACCCAAGCGTTTGGCCTCTAGAGGTGATCCACCAAGGAAGAATAAAATTCAAGATGATGGGTGTTATGGCTAACCCTAGTTTTCTATCTCTATAGAAAAGGCATACTCCCAACAACTTGGAATTATTACGTACTTTGTTAAAGTCAACAACCCATACCACCCATAATAAGACTCCTCTTATTTATAGATGTGGGCAACCCACCTTAACAATTAAGGAATTGGGTTTTAATTAATTAATTCTTTTAATTAATTAAGCTCCCTAATCTTATTAGGGATAATTAATTAAACTCCTTTAACTAATTTTCCTTCCTAATCCAATTAGGAATAAATGAGAGTACTTATATTAAATTAATTCTGAACTCTTTTAGAAATTAAAATAATAATAATTGTAATAATATTAATAAGACTCCTCTTATTAATTTATATTTAATATTTCTAAAATATTAAATAATAAATATTAAGCTATTTAATTTATTCTATCACCATAGATTAAATTAAATATACATAACTATATTATTACGATTATGCCATTTACTTCTTAAATAATTATTCTTCCTTTTATGGTGTGACCCTTTAGGTTCTCCATATTAAACCTAGGTTGTGAATAAATCAATTAGAACAATTCTAATCTTATTTAAATAAATAAATTAAATAATTAATTTATTTAAATAAATAATATTTATTCTACAATAGGGATAAGCCTCCTAGCGATCAACGACTTTCCGGATAATATAGATTTCAACGTTAATCATAAAAGAACCTTTGAGTAAATAGTTCTTAGTACAATTCAATCCTTCCACCATACAATGTCCCAATTAAATATAAAACATGGAATTCTTTGTCAAGTCTTATTTTATTTAATTATATGTATTTCGATTCTTAAATGCACAACTCAAATAATGCAAATTAGAAACTCCTTTCTAATTTCATTTCGCCGCCAAGGACTCTTTGGGTTGTCATTTATCGAATCACATAGGACATTTCTCTTCTTTTATTAGAAGTGGTAGATTCTTTATTGATCATACATTATCTCCATGTACAACTTATTATACCCAAGCATACCCTTTGATATACCCTAAGGGTCTTAAGGAATAAGTCAAAGTATAACTCATCATACACAAGATACTATGATGATCTCAAGTCCAAGGATTACTTGTACTACTATCACTCTGAGGAATTCCTATTGATGAGCAAATAAAACTCCATTAGGTATTCCTTAGCGAGCCACGTTCAAATTGAACTTATTCTCTAATAAGCACCTACATACTTGCTTTAGTGTCTCCACACAAATGATCATGAGATCAATCATCCTCATCCAATGAGCAAACAACGTATGTACCAATCTATCCAGGATTCACTAATCCCCAATTTAGTAATCCAATGATTGGGAACTATTTTAGTTTTAAACTTTCTAAGAATTTAGATCTCATTAGAATGATCATCATCATTATTCTAAAAGCATTGCTTAAAACTATGGGTTTATCACATATTATAAAAACAAACATCATGTAGATAATTAAAAGCCTTTAATAAATTAATCCTTTTTATTAATAAATGAATAAGATTGTTACAAAGTATATGCTTTATCATCAAACATGATTGGCTTGTGTGCATACTACTTTCAATCTCCCACTTGCACTAAAGCCAATCGTCATGGTATCTTATACTCTTCTTCTCTAAGTGACGATTATCCTGCTGTTGGATAAGCTTTAGTTAATGGATATGTAATGTTGTTCTAGAGAGTCCACTATCTCTATAGTGATTTCCCATCTTTCAATGATTCTAATAATCAAATGAAAGTGCCACAACACATGTTTAGATCCAAGATGAGACTTAGGAACTATTCCTAGTTATGTAATGAACTTTTAATCCAAACAATCAACTTGCGACTTCATTTATAGCTATATACTTTGTCTTTATCACTAAACAAAGAACTCTTTCTTTGTTTGGAACCTTTCAATTCAACGCACCCTTTGTTCAAGGTAACCCTTTACCTTAAAGTGGATTTTTTCGTCATCTTAGTGCGTCTCGAAAAACTTGAGTCTGTTAAGCCCTCTAGTTTTAATTCAGATCCACCATGTATGCTCACATCTTTAGTGCTGGTTAAGAACTTTAAGATGTTTTTCACTGACTCATAGTGAACTTCTCCAGAATATGACTGATCAACATCGGGTCTCGTATATTTCATTGCATACATGATTGTCACTCATGCGACCTCTCTTTTCGAGAGTGCGTGGGGACTATTAAGAGATACACTCCATAGCTCATCTACATGAGACATCTCTTGGAGTTTGCCATGCTAAACGACTTTAGCATCAAATGAATATCGTTCCTTGGGTTAAGTCGAGCACCTTTTAAATCTATCTATATAGATTTATATCCCCAATTAAGATACTCTTCCAAATCATTCATGGAGGAATGTTTAGACAACTTTATCTTTCTTGATTGTAGCATTGGTATGTCATTCCTTTCCGTAGTATATCAACATATAATATTAGGAATGTCACAGGCGCTCCCTTGACCCTTTTACACACTAGAACTCTTACCTCATCGAATGTAACTACGGATCATCATCTTCATGATGTGTACCTCATCATCATCATCCATAATGAATCCATACCTCCTAGGTATCTTTGGTACTATTCAGTTTTACGATTCGGTTTGTGGTACAATAGGTCTATCTCTGAGTTCCTCTTATTTGACTTATAGTGTTTTGTGGTTCTTGAACTCTTCAAGATCTATTATCCTCCCACTAGCCCCTTTTAATGATAAACACCTTTATCTTAGAAAAGCGTGTTCATAACAAACACCTTTTGCTAAGTAGAATTATAGAACATATACCCTAAACTTACTTTAGGATGTCCCACAAATCGACACTTGTCAAATCTAGTCCCAAGCTTATCCTTTGAAATCGTTTCACATAAGTTAGACAACCCCTTATCTTAACATACTTAAGATTAGGAATCCTCCCTGTCCATAACTTTTATGGAGTCTTGGAAATAGGATTTTGAGGTTACCTTTTCGTAGAATGTCGACCATTTCTAGAACATTATCCCGAAGGATCTTTGGAATGTCGGTAAAATCATTTTGGACCGTACCATGTTCAACAAGGTATGATTTTTCCTTTCAGATACATCAATCAATTATTACGTATCATGAGGTGTCCATTATGAGAAAACCATTTGAGATGATCTAGAAACTTATTGCACAAGTATTTATTCCTTGATCTAATCAAAAAATCTTAATACTTTGCAAATCTGTTTTACTTCTGAATTCTTTGAACCTTTCAAATAATTCACACTTGTATTTTAGCAAATACACACATTCAACTCTTTGAATGATCATCTCCTTTTCTTATACTAATTTGTTCAATATGCAAAATTATTTTCACGTAAGTCAAGTATACAAAATCCATTAAGTAATATTCCAGTTCTATACAAAACATTATTATTATAAATAGAACAACAATTGTTCTTAATTATAATACCAAAGATTTCATTGTCCAACAATAAAATGGAAATAATATTTTAACAAGACTGGAATACAATAACAACTTATTGACTTAATAGATTTGCCGTAGGCGATGCTAAACTATAAGTTTCTATAGCTAATGCAAGAACCTTTGCTTCATTTTCCACACATAGGATTACTTATATTTGTTTAGCTTTCTACTTACATTTGGTCCCTTCATAAATCTATATTTATGATAACCAAAGTCGGTATCCAATACCCAAGTAGAACCTTGACTTAAAGAAAAAATTATTTTAAATTATGAACAAAATTGTATTGTAACCGAAACTTCACTAAGCTTCTTTGGTTAGCCTTTGCAAGATGCTTCTTGCAGTTTGTTTCCAGTGTCCAGGCTTATAGCAGTGGAAGCAAACTCCTTTGCTATCCGTGTCGCTTTTGTTCTTATTATCCTTTGTTTACACCTTTTCATTTACCTTCTTTGAATCGTTCTTCTTTTCAAAAGATCCTTTGGCCCCTACCGAAGAAGACATGGTCTTTCTTGGTTGAAAGTGACTCTCATCATTTTTCAACATGTTAAGCAAATCAAACGAAAGGCGATATCTAGCTTGTTCATATGAAAATTCACAACAATTGTGAAAGGAGTTAAGGGAGTGAGTGCAAGATCAAATCTTGGCTCAACTCTCCATCCATGACAAAACCGGTTGTCCTAATTGATCAATCAAATTGATTATGTTAAGAACTTTTTATGCATCTTATAGTGCCATTGGCCATTCTAGATCGGAAGAGCTCCTTAGATATCTCGATATCTATCGGTCCTACTTTCCTCACCATCAACTACTTGATGTGCGGGAATATAGTAGGAGCATCCATAGATTTCATCTTGACGCTGAAGCTCGTTACTCGTGGATGCGAGCATGATGCATTGAGCCAATGTGCATCATCTTGCCACTTTCTAAAAGTAGCAATCTCTTCCTCAGAGGCATTATGCGCAACCATTGCGAGGGATAGGCGATTAAGGACATAAGATAGATTTTCGATTATGAGAACTATTCTCAAATTCCTTAACTTATCCGTTTAATTGATTCCGGTTAATTTAGCATCTAATATGCTTCGCAGATGATAGTAATTTTAGACATTGTAAAATTACGTAAATGAATTTGTATTTAACAACATTTTAACATACATTCTTTTATTAATTACCAAAATAATTTAGGTCTTGTTTTAAATTGGTATCTCCCACTATTTTCTTCAAACTATATTACCCTCACTTATATAGTTCGGCAAAATCTAATTAAAGATTTGCTAGTGAGAATAAGGATCCCATTTCAAATGTATATAGCCTTGTGGTGACACAACAAACTATATATAAATAAATAGGTAGACAACTTTTGTCAATTACATCAACTATGCAACTCCTTGTATTTTGCCTCTTAGATTATTTTGATCAGTGGTGGCACATCAGAATCAAAATTATCCAAGTTAAGTCCGACCTAGCACTCCATATATTCAAAAAAAAAAAAATATCATCCTTGTGGTGACACAACAAAATAATATTGTTCAATTTTCTTTATAAGCATCAAATGTGATAAATTAACATCTTAAATACTTAATACTTGCCTTGTGGTGACACAACAAACTCATATTAAATATTTAATACTCTATTAATTTTATCATGCTTTAGAAAGCGACGTTCGATATTCCAAATATCTTTGAACGCTTAGGACTTAATATAAAATTGAGGGGTTTGTTATTAATTTGTCTCATCTTGTTTAGCTGCATACACATATATATATAAAATACGCGTCATATTAATGAACATGCGAAGCATGTTTGCATAATATATAATATATATATAGTATAGCATGCACATATAGAATACTATATTCTACCCGGATTGATTATGGACTTTTGTTTTAGTTTGGTTCACTAGTGCCACCAAGTGAACCAAAAGGTCAAACCCTAGGGGTGCAAGAAATAATATTTAAATATAACTATTACATTTAAACCCGGGCTCCATAACAAAGCGGGTCTTCAGCGCTCCTTGCTCCTTTGATCTCTAATTTTTAAAATTAATTCTAACTATTCCTATTACAAAACTATTTTAAAATAAATAGAAACCTTGATCGTGATCGAGGGAAGTACATAGGAGGGAGTTAGAATTTACATTAAGAAAAATTAGAGAAGGCAATACTGTGAACCCCATTTAATAAAACCCATACATTCATGCATCCAACTAAAATAAAATCCAATCATATTGGTCAATAGTCCATAATCAATCCCATTTATTATCATATACATCACCATATGCATCAATAAATAACATTCATCTCATGAATAATAAACATTTAATATATATATTGATATCATTTAATGGGCAAATTTAGTTAGTATAAAATCTATTTTTGAATCAAAATAAACTCCTTTATTTTAATCCAAATTTAAATCAAAATAAAACTATTTTATTTTAATTTATCAAATTTTGAATAAAATAAACTATTTTATTTTAATCAAAACTTTAATCAAAATAAACTCCTTTATTTTAATTAATAATGAAATCCAATTTCATATATATAAAAAATCTTTAATTAAAATAAACTCTTTTATTTTAATTAATTATGGAATTCAATTCCATGTAAAAAAAAAAATATTAAAGGAAACACGGATTATATTTCTATTCACAAATAAACTCCTTTATTTTGAATAATATGAAATCTTATTTCATATTTAAATAAACTCCTTTATTTAAGGAAACATGGATTTTCTTTCCTATTCACAAATAAACTCTTTTATTTTGAATAATATGAAATCTATTTCATATCTAAATAAACTCCTTTATTTAAGGAAACACGGATTCTCTTTCCTATTCACAAATAAACTCTTATTTTTTTGAATAATATGAAATCTTATTTCATATCTAAACAAACTCCTTTATTTAAGGAAAGATCAATTTCAACTCCAATTAGTTATCATGGAATCCAATTCCAACTCTAATTAGTTAGCATGAAATTTAATTTTAAAATTAAAATAAACTCTTTTATTTTAATTATAAAATTATTAAGATTAAAATAAAACTTTATATTTTAATATTAAAATAAACCTTTTATTTTAAAATTAAAATAAACCTTTTATTTTAATTATATATAATAATTAAGAATATATATATATATATATATATATATATATATATAATTATATATATATATAATATTTCCGTGCAGCTCAAAAAAAATCCGTGGCTTACTTTTCCTGTTGATTCACTTAATTCACGTGAAGTTGCTGGAAAAAAAATAAACGGTCCTTTTTTTTTTTTTTTATTTATTTAGCCATGAGGTTCTCGATTTCCGTTATAAGCAACCTGTAAGCCTTGAAAAAAAAAATATTTTACATGGAACGAATTCCACCTTTTTAAGCAACCTGTAAGCCTTTTCACGTGGTTGCTTCCTGATTCACGAAAAATCAAAAACAGGTTTCGTTAATATTTTTTTTTTTTTTTTTTTTTATAATAAATTTTATACAATAAAATTATGCCCAAAAAATTGTTCTAAACACATATCAATATATAAATTAAAACAATTAATAATTCGCATAAAGGTTTGGCTCTGATGCCACTGTTAAGTTTGTAATATTCATAACGCAATCAAATTGCATAATCAGTGCGGAAGCGTGAAAAATCAGAGTTTAAAAAATTTACAAACCATATACCCGGATCATCCTTTATGCATAATTATTAATTAAACGAAAAGATAAAGAATAAATCATACCCTTGAAGATCGAGCTTCCTCAGGTACAAGTTCACCTCCAAATCCTTTCGCGTTCAATCTTGAATCCACCGGGTTTGGTTCCTTCCTTTGATCAACGTTAGCCACCCAAGCGTTTGGCCTCTAGAGGTGATCCACCAAGGAAGAATAAAATTCAAGAAGATGGGTGTTATGGCTAACCCTAGTTTTCTATCTCTATAGAAAAGGCATACTCCCAACAACTTGGAATTATTACGTACTTTGTTAAAGTCAACAACCCATACCACCCATAATAAGACTCCTCTTATTTATAGATGTGGGTAACCCACCTTAACAATTAAGGAATTGGGTTTTATTTAATTAATTAAATTCTTTTAATTAATTAAGCTCCCTAATCTTATTAGGGATAATTAATTAAACTCCTTTAACTAATTTTCCTTCCTAATCCAATTAGGAATAAATGAGAGTACTTATATTAAATTAATTCCTAAACTCTTTTAGAAATTAAAATAATAATAATTGTAATAATATTAATAAGACTCCTCTTATTAATTTATATTTAATATTTCTAAAATATTAAATAATAAATATTAAGCTATTTAATTTATTCTATCACCATAGATTAAATTAAATATACATAACTATATTATTACGATTATGCCATTTACTTCTTAAATAATTATTCTTCCTTTTATGGTGTGACCCTTTAGGTTCTCCATATTAAACCGGTTGTGAATAAATCAATTAGAACAATTCTAATCTTATTTAAATAAATAAATTAAATAATTAATTTATTTAAATAAATAATATTTATTCTACAATAGGGATAAGCCTCCCTAGCGATCAACGACTTTCCAGATAATATAGATTTCAACGTTAATCATAAAAGAACCTTTGAGTAAATAGTTACCGCACAATTCAATCCTTCCACCATCTGATGTCCCAATTAAATATAAAACATGGAATTTTTGTCAAGTCTTATTTTATTTAATTATATGTATTTCGATTCTTAAATGCACAACTCCAAATAATGCAAATTAGAAACTCCTTTCTAATTTCATTACGCTTTGCCGAGGACTACTTTGGGTTGTCATTTATCGAATCACATAGGACATTCTCTTCTTTTATTAGAAGTGGTAGATTCTTTATTGATCATACATTATCTCCATGTACAACTTATTATACCCAAGCATACCCTTTGATATACCCTAAGGGTCTTAAGGAATAAGTCAAAGTATAACTCATCATACACAAGATACTATGATGATCTCAAGTCCAAGGATTACTTGTCTTACTATCATCACTCTGAGAATTCCTATTGACGAGCAAATAAAACTCCATTAGGTATTCCTTAGCGAGCCAACGTTCGGTGAACTTATTCTCTAATAAGCACCTACATACTTGCTTTAGTGTCTCCACACAAATGATCATGAGATCAATCATCCTCATCCAATGAAAGCAAGCAGCGTATGTACCAATCTATCAGGATTCACTAATCCCCAATTTAGTAATCCAATGATTGGGAACTATTTTAGTTTTAAACTTTCTAAGAATTTAGATCTCATTAGAATGATCATCATCATTATTCTAAAAGCATTGCTTAAAACTATGGGTTTATCACATATTATAAAACAGCATCATGTAGATAATTAAAAGCCTTTAATAAATTAATCCTTTTTATTAATAAATGAATAAGATTGTTACAAAGTATATGCTTTATCATCAAACATGATTGGCTTGTGTGCATACTACTTTCACAAGGATCACTTGTACTACTATCACTACAGGAATTCCTATTGACAGGCAAATAAAACTCCATTAGGTATTCCTTAGCGAGCCACGTTTAGTGAACTTATTCTCTAATAAGCACCTACATACTTGCTTTAGTGTCTCCACACAAATGATCATGAGATCAATCATCCTCATCTAATGAGCAAGCACCGTATGTACCAATCTATCCGGATTCACTAATCCCCAATTTAGTAATCCAATGATTGGGAACTATTTTAGTTTTAAGCTTTCTAAGAATTTAGATCTCATTAGAATGATCATCATCATTATTCTAAAAGCATTGCTTAAAACTATGGGTTTATCACATATTATAAAACAGCATCATGTAGATAATTAAAAGCCTTTAATAAATTAATACTTTTTATTAATAAATGAATAAGATTGTTACAAAGTATATGCTTTATCATCAAACATGATTGGCTTGTGTACATACTACTTTCAATCTCCCACTTGCACTAAAGCCAATCGTCATGGTATCTTATACTCTTCTTCTCTAAGTGACGATTATCCAACTGTTGGATAAGCTTTAGTTAATGGATATGTAATGTTGTTCATGAGAGTCCACTATCTCTATAGTGATTTCCCATCTTTCAATGATTCTAATAATCAAATGAAAGTGCCCACAACACATGTTTAGATCCAAGATGAGACTTAGGAACTATTCCTAGTTACAGTAATGAACTTTTAATCCAAACAATCAACTTGCGACTTCATTTATAGCTATATACTTTGTCTTTATCACTAAACCAAAGAACTCTTTCTTTGTTTGGAACCTTTCAATTCAACGCACCCTTGTTCAAGGTAACCATTTATCTTAAAGTGGATTTTTTACGTCGTCTTGTGTCGTCTCGAAAAACTTGAGTCTGTTAAGCCCTCTAGTTTTAATTAAGACCCACCATGAATATGATCACATCCTTAGTACCGGTTAAGCACTTTAAGATGTTTTCAGCGACTCATAGTGAACTTCTCCATAATATGGTGATCAACATCGGGTCTCGTACATTTCATTGCATATACATGATTGTCACTCATGCGACCTCTCTTTTCGAGAGTGCGTGGGGACTATTAAAGAGATACACTCAAGGGCTCATCAAGATGAGACATCCCATGGAATTTGCCATGCTAAACGACTTTAGCATCAAATGAATATCGTTCCTTGGGTTAAGTCGAGCATCCTCTTAAATCTATCTATATAGATTTATATCCCCAATTAAGATACTCTTCCAAATCATTCATGGAGGAATGTTTAGACAACTTTATCTTTCTTGATTGTAGCATTGGTATGTAATTCCTCATCAAGTAGTATATCAATATATAATACTAGAAATGTCATATCGCTCCCATTTGACCCTTTTTTGTACACACTAGGTTCATTCTTATTTTGATAAAATCAAACTCTTTTGATTGCCTCATCAAAACGAATGTTCCATATTGAAACTTGCTTCAATCCATTTCTCGAGTGTCTCACAACACTTACTCTCATCGTATGTAATCGGATCATCATCTTCTATGATGTGTACCTCATCATCATCATCTATGATGAATCCATACCTCCTAGGTATCTTCGGTACTATTCCAGAATTACGATTCAGTTATGGTATAATAGGTCTATCTACAGGTTCCTCTTATTTGACTTATAGTGTTTTGTGGTTCTTGAACTCTTCAAGATCTATTATTCTCCCACTAGCCCCTTCAATGATAAACACATTTATCTTAGAAGGCAGGGTGTTTCGCAATAAACACCTTTTGCTATGTAGGATTATAGAACATATGCCCTAAATTTACTTTAGGATGTCCCACAAATTTGTACATGTCAAATTTTGTCCCAAGCTTATCCTTTGAAACCTTTTCACATAAGTTGGACAACCCCTTATCTTAACATAGTTAAGATTAGGAATCCACCCTATCCATAACTTTTATGGAGTCTTGGGGCCAGATTTTGAGGTTACCTTTTCGTAGATATGCAGCCATTTCTAGGACATGATCCTAGAAGGATACTGGAATGTCGGTAAAATCATTTTGGACCGCACCATGTCTAACAAGGTATAATTTTTCATTCAGATACATCAATCATTTATTACGTATCATGAGGTGTCCATTATGAGAAAAACCATT
Organism: Panax quinquefolius; assembly: GCA_020205615.1. Lineage (NCBI taxonomy): Eukaryota > Viridiplantae > Streptophyta > Magnoliopsida > Apiales > Araliaceae > Panax > Panax quinquefolius. The sequence goes on along the minus strand of CM035166.1, from coordinate 64,724,723 downwards.
TAAGATGATCTAGAAACTTATTGCACAAGTATTTATTCCTTGATCTAATCAAAGAATCTTAATACTTTGTCAATTTGTTTCATTTCTGAATTCTTTGAACCTTTCAAATAATTCACACTTGTATTTCAACAAATACATACATTCAACTCTTTGAATGATCATCTCCTTTTCTTATACTAGTTTTTTCAATTTACAAAATAATTTTTCACGTAAGTCAAGTATACAAAATCTATTAAGTAATATTTCGATTCTATACAAAACATTATTATTATAAATAGAACAACAATTGTTCTTAATTATAATACCAAAGATTTCATTGTCCAACAATAAAATGGAAATAATATTTTAACAAGAAGCTGGAATACAATAACAACTTATTGACTTAATAGATTTGCTCAGTAGGCATTGCTAAACTATAAGTTTCTATGGCTAATATGGCAACCTTTGCTACATTTCCACACATAGGATTACTTATATTTGTTTAGCTTTCTACTTCATTTGGTCCTTTCATAAATCTATATTTATGATAACCAAAGTTGGTATCCAATACCCAAGTAGAACATTGACTTAAAGAAAAATTATTTTAAATCATGAACAAATTTGTATTTGTAACCAAAACTTCACTAAGCTTCTTTGTTTAGCCTCGCAAGATGCTTCTTGCGATTTCTTTCCGATGTCGGGCTTATTGCGGTGGAAGCAAACTCCTTTGCTATCCATATCGCTTTTGTTCTTATTATCCTTTATTTTGCCTTTCTATTTACCTTCTTTGAATCTTTCTTCTTTTCGGAAGATCCTTTGGCCCCTACCAAGAAGACTTGGTCTTTTTGGTTGGAAAGTGACTCTCAACATTTTTCAACATGTTAAGCAAATCGCCGAGGTCGATATCTAGCTTGTTCATATGAAAAATTCACAACAATTGTGAAAGGAGTAGGGAGTGAGTGCAAGATCAAATCTTGGCTCAACTCTCCATCCATGAAAAACCGGTTGTCTAATTGATCAATCAAATTGATTATGTTAAGGACTTTTTATGCATCTTCAGTAGTGTCATCTGGCCATTCTAGATCGGAAGAGCTCCTTAGATATCGATATCTATTAGTCCTACTTTCCTCACCATCAACTACTTGATGTGCGGGAATATATTAGAAGCATCCATAGTTTCATGTCGTGTCAAGCTCGTTACTCATAGATGCGAGCATGATGCATTTAGCCAATTGTGCATCATCTTGCCACTTTCTAAAAGTAGCAATGTCTTTCTCGGAGGCATTGTCTACAACCATTCTTGAGGATAGGCGTATTAAGGACATAAGATAGCTTTTTCATTTATGAGAACTATTCTCAAATTCCTTAACCAATCCGTTTAATTGATTACCGTTAATTTAGCATCTAATATGCTTCGCATGATGATAGAAATTTTAGACATTGTAAAATTTCGTAAATGAATTTGTAATTAACAACATTTTAACATACATTCTTTTATTAATTACCAAAATAATTTAGGTCTTGTTTTAAATTGGTATCTCCCACTATTTTCTTCAAACTATATTACCCTCACTTATATAGTTCGGCAAAATCTAATTAAAGATTTGCTAGTGAGAATAAGGATCACATTTCAAATGTTTATAGCCTTGTGGTGACACAACAAACTATATATAAATAAATAGGTAGACAACTTTTGTCAATTACATCAACTATGCAATTCCTTTTCTTTTGCCTCTTAGATTATTTTGATCAAGTGGTGGCACATCCGAATCAAAATTATCCAAGTTAAGTCGAACCTAGCACTCCATATATTAAAAAAGAAAAATATCATCCTTGTGGTGACACAACAAAACAATATTGTTCAATTTTTTTTATAAGCATCAAATGTGATAAATTAACATCTTAAATACTTAATACTTGCCTTGTGGTGACACAACAAACTCATATTAAATATTTAATACTCTATTAATTTTATCATGCTAGAAAGGCGACGTTCGATATTCCAAATATCTTTGAACGCTTAGGACTTAATATAAAAATTGAGGGGGTTTGTTATTAATTTGTCTCATCTTGTTTAGCAGCGCATGCATATATATATATATATAAAATAACGCGTTATATTAATAAACATGCAAAGCATGTTTGCATATATATATATATATATATATATATATAGTATAGCATGCACATATAGAATACTATATTCTACCCGGATTGATTATGGACTTTTATTCTAGTTTGGTTCACTAGAGCCACCAAGTGAACAAAAGGTCAAACCCTAGGGGTGCAAGAAATAATATTTAAATATAATTATTACATTTAAACTTAGGGCTCCATTACAAACGGGTCTTCAAGTGCTCCTTGCTCCTTGATCTCCAATTCTTCAAAATAATTCTAACTATTCCTATTACAAAACTATTAAAAATAAATAGAAACCTTGATCAGCAGTCAATGGGAAGTACATAAGAGAGAGATAGAATTTACATTAAGAAAAATTAGAGAAGGCAGTACGCATGAGACCCCATTTAATAAAACTCATACATTCATGCATCCAACTAAAATAAAATCCAATCGCATTGGTGATAGTCCATAATCAATCCCATTTATTATCATACACATCATCATATGCATCAATAAATAACATTCATCTTAGGAATAATAAACATTTAATATATATATTGATATCATTTAATGGGCAAATTTAGTTAGTATAAAATCTAATTTTGAATCAAAATAAACTCCTTTATTTTAATCCAAATTTAAATCAAAATAAAACTATTTTATTTTAATTTATCCAATTTTGAATAAAATAAACTATTTTATTTTATTTTTATTTTAATCAAAATAAACTCATTTATTTTAATTAATTATGGAATCCAATTCCATGTAAAAAAAAAAATTATTAAAGGAAACACGAAATTTTTCCTATTCATAAATAAACTCCTTTATTTTGAATAATATGAAATCTTATTTCATATTTAAATAAACTCCTTTCTTTAAGGAAAACTTTCTTATTCACAAATTCTTTTATTTTGAAAATATGAAATCTTATTTATATCTAAATAAACAATTTGAAATCATGAAATTATTTCATATCTAAATAAACTCTTTTATTTAAGGAAAACATATAATCTAATTTCAACTCCAATTAGTTATCATGGAATCCAATTCCAACTCTAATTAGTTAGCATGAAATTCAATTTTAAAATTAAAATAAACCTTATATTTTAATATTAAAATAAACCTTTTATTTTAAAATTAAAATAAACTTTTATTTTAATTATAAAATAATTAAGAATAATATATATATATATATATATATATATATATATATATATATATATATATATATATATATAATATATATATATATATATATATATATATATATATATATATATATATATATATATATATATATCCAAATGTTCCTTTTTCAAAAAAAAAAAATGACATAATCCGTGCAACCATGAAACATGGAAATCCAATATTTAAAAAAAAATTCCTTTTCTTGTTGCTTGGCATACACGTGGTCAGCAGGATATATATGTTTTCCTGATTTCATTGCTGCTATAAGTTCCTGTTTTAAAAACAATTCGCTGGCCACGTTATTCCGTGCATGTTAGCGACTTGATTCCGCGATATTTTTTTTTTTTAATTTTATACAATAAAATTATGCCCAATTAAATTGTTCTAAACACATATCAATATACATATCAAATTAAAACAATTAATAATTCGCATAAAGGTTTGGCTCTGATGCCACTGTTAGGTTTGTAATATTCAAGAACGCAATCAAATTGCAAAAATAAGCGGAAGCGAGATAAAATCAGAGTTTAAAAATTTTACAAACCATATACCCGGATCACCCTTTATGCATAATTATTAATTAAACGAAAAGATAAAGAATAAAATCATACCCTTGAAGATCGAGCTTCCTCAGGTACAAGTTCACCTCCAAATCTTTTTCGCGTTCAACTTGAATCCACCGGGTTTGGTTCCTTCCTTTGATCAACGTTAGCCACCCATATGTTTGGCCTCTAGAGGTGATCCACCAAAGAAAAATAAAGATTCAAGAAGAAGGGGTATTGGCTCAACTCTAGTTTTCTATCTTTATAGAAAAAGGGCGTACTCTCCAACTATTGGAAATAACGTATGTTGTAAAAGTCAACAACCCCCTCACCCATAATAAGACTCCTCTTATTTATAGATGTGGGCAACCCACCTTAACAATTAAGGAATTGGGTTTTATTTAATTAATTAAATTCTTTTAATTAATTAAGCTCCCTAATCTTATTAGGGATAATTAATTAAACTCCTTTAACTAATTTTCCTTCCTAATCCAATTAGGAATAAATGAGAGTACTTATATTAAATTAATTCCTAAACTCTTTTAGAAATTAAAATAATAATAATTGTAATAATATTAATAAGACTCCTCTTATTAATTTATATTTAATATTTCTAAAATATTAAATAATAAATATTAAGCTATTTAATTTATTCTATCACCATAGATTAAATTAAATATACATAATTTATATTATTACGATTATGCCATTAACTTCTTAAATAATTATTCTTCCTTTTATGGTGTGACCCTTTAGGTTCTCCATATTAAACCTAGGTTGTGAATAAATCAATTAGAACAATTCTAATCTTATTTAAATAAATAAATTAAACAATTAATTTATTTAAATAAATAATATTTATTCTACAATAGGGATAAGCCTCCCCTAGCGATCAACGACTTTCCGGATAATATAGATTTCAACATTAATCATAAAAGAACCTTTGAGTAAATAGTTACCGTACAATTCAATCCTTCCACCATACAATGTCCCAATTAAATATAAGACGTAGAATTACTGTCAAGTCTTATTTTATTTAATTATATGTATTTCAATCCTTAAATGCACAACTCCAAATAATGCAAATTAGAAACTCCTTTCTAATTTCATTACGCCTTAACCAAGGACTCTTTGGGTTGTTATTTATCGAATCACATAGGACAATTCTCTTCTTTTATTAGAAGTGGTAGATTCTTTATTGATCATACATTATCTCCATGTACAACTTATTATACCCAAGCATACCCTTTGATATACCCTAAGGGTCTTAAGGAATAAGTCAAAGTATAACTCATCATACACAAGATACTATGATGATCTCAAGTCCAAGGATCACTTGTACTACTATCACTACAGAATTCCTATTGACGAGCAAAAAAAACTCCATTAGGTATTCCTTAGCGAGCCACGTTCAAATTGAACTTATTCTCTAATAAGCACCTACATACTTGCTTTAGTGTCTCCACATAAATGATCATGAGATCAATCATCCTCATCCAATGAAAGCAAGCAACGTATGTACCAATCTATCCGGATTCATTAATCCCCAATTTAGTAATCCAATGATTGGGAACTATTTTAGTTTTAAGCTTTCTAAGATTTTAGATCTCATTAGAATGATCATCATCATTATTCTAAAAGCATTGCTTAAAACTATGGGTTTATCACATATTATAAAACAAAGATCATGTAGATAATTAAAAGCCTTTAATAAATTAATACTTTTTATTAATAAATGAATAAGATTGTTACAAAGTATATGTTTTATCATCAAACATGATTGGCTTGTGTGCATACTACTTTCGATACGCCCATTTCTTCTTGTCACGAGAAACTTATACACTTGAGCGTCTTGCTTCGTATGTACATAAAGAGATTGTAAGATCGCATGGTATCTTGCAGTATCCATAGTTTCTGATCGAGACCCAAGATTCACTTCACGATTTTGGGTTAGTTTACAAAAAGCTATGGGCACAGACTTACGATTTAGCTCGGCATATCATCCTCAGACGGACGGATAGTCGAAGAGGACTATTCAAACTCTTAAAGATCTATTAAGACTCCGTGTCCTTGATTTCAAGGGAAGTTGGGACAAGTTCTTACCATTGGTGGAGTTTTCCTACAACAACAGTTATCAAGCAAGTATTGGCATGGCTCCATTCGAAGCGTTGTATGGAAGAAAGTGTCATTCTCCAGTATGTTGGAATGAGGTGGGTGAAGTAACGTTGTTGGGACCGGAGTTGGTACATATGACTACGGAAAAGATTCAAACAATCTGGCAACGTATAAAAACCTCACAAGATCGACAAAAGAGTTATGCTGATCTTCATCGAAAGGGTGTGGAATTCGATATAGGAGATCATGTGTTGTTACGTGTTGCTCCATGAAAAGGAGTTACGAGATTTGGAAAGAGAAGAAAGCTCAATCCTCGATTCATCGGCCCATTTTTAATCCTCGATCGAGTAGGAACTGTGGCCTATAGACTCGCTTTACCGCCAAGTATGTCTCGTGTTCATAACCTGTTTCACATATCCATGTTACGTAAATATGTGGAAGACCCGAACCACATTATTGAGTTAGAACCGGACGAAATAGCAGAAGATTTAACGTATGAAGAGGTTTCTGTTAAAATCTTGGATAAAAAGGAACATGTTCTACGCTCCAAGATTATACCTCAAGTCAAAGTTTTGTGGAGAAACCACGATGTGGAGGAAATGACATGGGAGTTAGAATCTGAGATGAAGTCAAGGTATCCTCATCTCTTCGACATACCAGGTATGTACCCTAATTTCAAGAACGGAATTTCATAAGAAGGGGAGGTTGTATGACCCCAACTTTTATGAATAAAGAATAATTTTCTCGAATTATATTTTTGAATATTATGGTGTTGATTTGATATAATGTTATAGTTGTGGGTAATATTTACAAATTTTGCAAAGTAAGCAAGTGGTTATATAATATTCGATTGGTGGGGAATATTCTTTTGTCGGGGAATATTAAATGCAATCAAGCACAATCATTGGTGGATTCCACAACGGAAGTATTATCGTAGTTAGAAAACGACAAAATTATCTTTCTATAAAAATAACAGCGGAGGTATTACCATTAAAACTGTTGAACTACCCGGTAGTAAAAGTACAATAATACGCGTGGTTGCATAGTAGCACACAGTATTGATTATTGATGCTTACGTGAGAAGTCACTTTCGATTATACTCAATTATTACACTGATAATTCTTTGCATCATATCTTTTATATTATTGATTCAATTATTGTCACAGTATCATCTGTATAATATGTTATATTATTAAATCAATAATTGAGATGACAAGTTATAATATTAATGATTAATAATTGTTGAAACATTAAATATGTGTTGATTAAAAATAAAATGATTTGTGGTAATATTTATTCAATCCTTGATGTATATAAAGAGTCTATTATGAGACGTTTGTGGTAAATTTGGTTATTCTATGGGGGCCCATATGTCATCATCTAAGAGTCTCTTTCGCCAGTAGCAATTACCTTTACCAGACGTCAAACCACTTGCCGTTTCATATTACAAGCGTCGAACCAATTGTCGTTTCACATTACAGGCGTCAAACCACTTGGTGTTTCACATTACAGGCGTCAAACCACTTGGTGTTTCACATTACAGGCTACAAACCACTTTTCTTTTCACATCACTAGTTGTCAAGCCGCTTGCCTTTTCACATTGCAAGTGCTAAGCTAGAAATCTTCTATAAATAGAGGCCTAGTTCTTCATTATTTTTAACGAATTCATTCAAGCTATAGAGAGAGAAAGTATAGAGAGAATAAGAGAGAAAGAAGAAGAGTATTCTATTACTACACTACTGCAGTATTCAATCTCCTACTAATGTAAGGGGTGTTATTTCTTTTGTATTCATGAAGAGAACTTTTGTTATTCCATTATTTATTATTTTGTTGGAATAACCTGTATACGCGGGCTACCCTATACTTGGTGAAATTCTTATGTTATTCCAGTCTTTATTATTCTGTTGGAATATCACATGCGTGTGTTTTACAGGACCTAGTTCGATCTTTATTATTCGTTGAATATATCACATGCATGCGTTTTATGCGGACACTGGTTCCATTCTTTATTATTACATTGGAATATCACATACATGCGTTTTACTTGAGCACTGGTTCCGTTATTTATTATTACTGTTGAATAAAGCGCATATGCGGATCTATCGCATGCATGGTGATTTCTTTTGTTATTCTATTCTTTATTATACTCAGTTGGTTAAAACTTTGACTTCTATACTCCATGAAATTAGTGGAATATCCTTGATATTTGCGCTTCATCCAGTATCATTTCATGGAAATATTCTTCTGAGCATTCTTGAATTTTACTCTACAAAGCAGTATCATGTTAACAGTTTGGACATTATTGGTTCCTGGATAAATTAATTCTTGAACTTGTTTTATTGAATTCTTATATCATTGTCATCATCCTCATGTTTATATTTTGTTGAAAGTTATCTATGGCTTGTAGTGCATAGATGGACTTGGTATGATTATGACCAGGGATTATTCGGTGTAATCTTGACCGTAATGTTAGAAATGATGTGGTAAAAGTCCTTATTAGCTCGTAGTGTATTGATGGACAGTTGTTGGCATGATCATGACCATTAATGAATACACAAATATTCTTGGCCCGTAGTGCATGGATAATTGTGGTTGTGATACTAAAGAATATCCTTGGTCGTAGTGTAGGGGTGATTTGATGATGTGGATTATTTATTAAGCTGAGTCCAAGCGATAAAAGTGATGAAAAACCTTTTAAATCATAAAAGATAATAGATTTTATTCTCTACTTGACTCTTTTAATGGATTGCTTGTTTCGCTGTAGTTAAACTTGATGTTTGTTATATTGTATCAGTTTAACACTGTTTAAGACAAATGATAATTTATTCTGCATTATCTTAGTCATAATATTTCTTACTGGGCTAGTTGAGCTCACCCTTTCTTTCACTGTTCTCTTAGGAAATGAGAATATAGGTTGGGAAGAGTCGGGGAGCGGAGTGATGGTCCTAGATGGTGCATTAGTAGTCCTCACTATTCTGTGATATAGTGTGTTAATAATTGTAATGAGGACTCCTTTTGAGTTTGTATACTCTCTAGAAGACAATATTTGTATTCAAACTCACAGTTTATGTTTTGTTGTATTGTACACGACAATTGTATTATTAAGTTGTATTTGAATTCTGTATCATGTATCTGGCGACTCAAGATGGGTGATGTATACCTAATTTTGGGGGCGTCACATTGTCAATACATATGGTATGTGTAGGATTTGTGGTGAACGTGAGTAGTGATTGTTTAACCTACGCACGAGACAAGTTCCCAAACCTTTTTTACTTTATTATTCAGCAAGGTTACTTTTCACAAACATGATATACTTTTGCAAGTTCTCTATTTCTAATATCTTGTTGAGCAATTTATTGTTATGCAAGTTCATTAACTCTCATTTACTGTTGAGCAAGTTAATTAATCTTTATTTCTTTATTCCAAACGAGATTACTTTGGTTATTCAAAGTCTGTAATAACCAAACGAGATTACTTTGGTTATTCAATGTCTATAATTTTGTTATAAGAAATATGTTTATTCAGCTACTAATAACTGTTGTTTGACCTTCGTTCTCCAATGTCATTGTACTATCTTACATTATTGTACCAAACTCTAAGTTGCCTAGCGATTCTTTACCAATTCAACTAATCCTTAGTTGATGAATGTTCTAAACTCTAAATTACCCTTGAAGTCAACTCAAACCAAACTTCTTTGGTTTGCATATGTACTCACACAAATTTTGAAAGCATGTTGTCGATGATAACATTTGTTCAATTTAGCAATTGTTAATACTCTAGCTCTTATTGATTCATCGATATACCTTGTTCATGAATGTAAGACCCCAACTTATTATTAATGAAATTTAATTTTCTATTTATTATTTTGAAATAGTAAGGGTTAATTTGATTAATGTGGATAGTTAGGGTAAAAATCATAAATATTTCAAAATAAGCAAGTGGTTATAAAATATTCATTGTTGTCGAGGAATATTCGTTTGGTCGTGGAATATTCATCTGCTTGTGGGGAATATTAAATGCGACAGTTTGACCATGTATGGGCCCCATAACTAAAAAAGCGATTGGATGAAGAAAGCGACAAATATAAGTTGTTTAAAAATATTGGTAGTAGTTATTACTGCTATTAATCTTGTTAAAATACTTTGTGGTTAAAAGCGTAGTAGCACTGCAGTATTGCACCAATTATTGATTCTTACGTAAGAAGGCACTACTCAATAATGGTTACGATAATTCTTATTCGATATTTTATTGATTTAATAATTCTTTGCGTTGATATTTTAAATTCTTTCGTTATTTCAATAATTGTCATTACGGTATTTTTTATTATCGATGCAATAATTCATATTATTTGAATAATATTATTAGATAACATTATTGTCAATGTCTAGAAAGTCTTTGTCTAAGGAGAGGTTTGGTCACCTACCTAATAATTGGCGCAGAAGAAATTCTTATTGAAAGCCCCTCTTTCTGAGGAAGCTTTTGGTTGTCAATATTGTGATTCGTAATATTATTTGTGAATAATTAATTATTGATTCATATGATGAGGAAAATATTGATTTTATGTGGATATAAATGGAGAAAATTTTAATGTGACAATTCTTTGAAAATTGAAATTTTATCTTTTACGATAAAATAATTCATTTAAATATATTATTATATTTTAATAATATAATAATGGTGATATTTTTACAACGAATGTGGGATATATGAGTATATGAGGAGGAAGAGTATTTTGTGGCATTAAATGTGTATACATATTTTGTGTGTTGGTGGACACAATTATTGACCAAAATTTGATTATAAATTTGTAAAATCGCTTGGTTTACGGATTTGACCAATTTCTATTTGGAATTTGGAAAACTTTCTTCGCAAAGTTGTAGAGAATTGAATTTCCTATAAAATAGAAATAGATTCGAATTTTTCGATAAAAGGGCTATTTATTGTGAATTATTGAAGTTAGAAGCTCAAATAATTGATTTTGGAAGTTTTAATTATTATTTTAAAGAAATTTTTTTTGCATTTAAGTGGGCTAACATGTGATATTAATTGCTGAAATCAGATCTTCAAAGATGGGCTAAGGAAATTTATAATATATATTAATATTTTATTAAATTTTTACGCTTTGGTGTTCTAAGCATTTTCCTATAAATAGGTGCTTAGGTTAGAATTAAAAATCACACTTAAATCAAGTTTTCTCTCTCTATATTATCGGCGTATTTTAGTGAGTATTTTGAGTATACTTTGAGTATTGTTAGGCAAGTGCAAGTTTCCTTCAAAGACTATATACCCGGTATTCCATTAGAAGTACTAATCTTTCGAGGTAAGGGATATTATTTTTTCGTAATGATATTATTTCTTCAATATCATTATCTTTGAAATATTGATCTGAAGTTTTTTTATCAAATTTGAAACTTTTGGTGTCTGGAGTTACTATTCACGATATCTGGCACTATTCACGATATCTGATCATTTATTCATTAATAATCAGCCACTATTCATCGAAAAATGAAAAATTTTCTTTTCGGTCAAAATATCTATTCGGATACTAGCTTTGATTGTATCCATGTTTTGATCATTCTTGAATTTTACACCACTATAATTATTTTTGAGGTATTTTTGGACGTGGATAAAACAAAAGTACGAATCCTTAATCCTTAATCCTTGTCATTTTGTTTCTTTGGATTCGTTTCTTTAAAATATTTTCATCATCCTCGGTCTTAAATGATGATATTATTGAATATCTTTGGTTTTGTAGTAGTGCAAAAGATGAATGATTTTTGAAGAATATCTTTGGCCCAGTAGTGCAAAGATGAACATGTGTTTAGATGAACATGACCGGTGATGAATATCTTTGGCACTGTAGTACAAAGATGAATATGTGACTCGGATATATATTGATTGATGTTACAGGATAAAAGATAGAGCGATGAACTTTTAAATTCATACATAGAAGATAGTAGTTTGCATTCTCTACTTAACTCTTCTAATGAATTATTATTTCCGCTGCGAATATTGATTTAAAATTTGTTGTCTATTGTATTCTATTAGATTTTTCCCTGTTGAAGACTAACGGTAATTTGTTGTATATTATCTTAGTCATAGTATTCTTTACTTGGCTAGTTGAGCTCACCCTTTTCCTTTTTGTTCCATTTTTCTTAGGAGGCGAGAATATAGCGAGTACGAGTCGGGGTATGGAATGAAGATTCTAGAGAGAGTTGTTTAGTAGTCCTCACCATTTTTGCAAAATAATGTATCAATAAATGTGATGAAGATTTATTTGAGTATAGATATTGTCTAGAAGATAATATTTGTATTCAAACTCACAGTTTTACTGTTGTAATAATAAAGTTGTAGTTGTTTATGTACCATGTATTGACAACTCAGAATGGGTGATGTATACCTATTTTGGGGGCATCACGGTTGGTATCGAGCTTAGGATATGATCTCTGGCGGAGATGGGGGAATAGAACTAGGAGGAGAGGCGAGTAAATCCTTCGCTAGTGTGTCCTACCTAAGCTTATTTGTTAGTTGGTCAATATATAAGGATATTATGTGATATATTGATTTCTTAATTAACCCTTGTTTTATGATGTATTTGAGAATGTCGATTGAGAATATTAACAACGGAAATGAGGCGTGGAGACGCCTTTGTACTCACCAACGAGGAGACGCGCAACTTGAGTTGGCAATGTTCCTCTTGTGAACAACAATTAATGGCGAGATGATGAACGAGGGTATGTTTAGAAGCTTTTTGCGGTTCATGCAAAAAATCAGACGAGGAGACTCGTGTTCAAAATCTGAGGAGGAAATGATAGCAATTCACGGGTTGTCACGTGCCAAGCAGATTCAAAGAGTTGGGACCACGAATTTAAGGAAAAGCGGATCCGATCATAGCGGAAACATGGGTCAAGCAAATTACCAAGATATTCGATGTCTTGGGATGCCCGGGAGGAACAGAAGGTTCCATTCGCCACCTTTATGTTCCGTGGCGAGGCGGACTCTTGGTGGAGTCTATGAAGCGTACCCATCCGGTAAGACTCAATATGTCTTGGGAGACATTTTGAATTATTTAATGACAAATACTTTCACGAAAGTGTTCAATGCATATGAAGGAAGTGGAGTTCATCGATTAGAACAAAACAACATTACGATTGTCTCGAAGACGAGGCAAAGTTTGCAGAGTTATCCGTGTTTGCACCTCATTTGGTGGATAATGAGGAACGTATATGGCGGATGTTTCGAGAGGTTTGAAACCCGACATACGACAATATCTCATTTCTCATAAATTTCTCTCTATTCGGATGTTGTTATGAGGCTCAATTGTTAGAGCGAGATAACGAGTATGTTCAACCGAGGGACCATAACTGTGGATCGTACTGAGAGATAGCGGTCAGCGAATAATGATAACCACGGAGGAGAAAAGCAGACGGACAAAAATGGTAACCACTGGTGGTAATCATGGCCATGAAAATAGAAGAAGCGAAGTCGGGGAGGAGATTTTAAAAGAGGAGATTTAACAATGACTATGTGAAGACGAGCGGTCGGCAAAGAATCTGGTTCTAAGGAGGAGAACGACCACCGGTCATATGCTATAAATGCGGGAAAGAGGGACATATCAGTCCAAACTGTCCACAACAGTTCAAGATATGCTATAATTGTGGAAAGGAAGGACATATCGCTCGAGATTGTACGGTAGTGAAACCTAGTTCAGCGGGGATGGTGACTCAAAAGACTGTCCCAGAAAAGTCAAAGTCAAAGATTCCATGAAGAGCATTTGTTGTGACAGGTCAAAATGCGAGGAACCTAAACTAGGTGATCACGGGTAAGCTATTTATAAATTTTTGCGAAGTTTATACCTTACTTGATACCGGTGCTACCCATTCATTTATCTCTCCTGCTTGTGCTCAACGTTTAAACTTGACTCCGGAGAAATTAGACTTTGACCTATCTGTGGAAACTCCGTTAGGGAAACTTTCATCACATCCAATTGTTTATAAATCTTGTTTGATTCAAGTTGGCACCATCACCTTACCGTTGACCTTATCTTTTAAAGATACTTGCTTTTGATGTGATTTTAGGGATTGATTGGTTAACTACTCATCATGCCAAAATTGATTGTTTTCGTAAGGTTGTTAGTTTTCATATTCCTAACCAACCTATTGTATTTAATTCAAGCAACTAAACCATTAAAATCAATACCATCATATCTAATCATAAAGCTATTCGTTTATTGAAAGCGGATGTCAAGCTTTCTTAGCCCATGTTATGGATTTGAATAAAGACACGTCAAATTTGAATAATATTCTGTTGTTATTGACTTTCCCGACGTATTTCTGAAGAACTTCCGATTCTACCCCTAGAACGTGAAGTTGAATTCTTTATTGATCTTGAACTTTGGTACAAAGCCCATTTCTAAAACCCCATATCGAATGGCTCCTATTGAACTTCGGGGAGTTAAAGGTCCAACTACTGAGAATTGTTGGACATCGGTTTCATTCGTCCCAAGTACATCTCCTTGGGGTGCTCTGTTTTTATTCAGTAAAGAAAAAGGCGGGAGTATGCGACTTTTGTATTGACTATCGGAATTGAACCATGTCACCATCAAGAATAGGTATCCTCTACCTCATATTGATGACTTGTTTGACCAATTGCAAGGGCACAATTCTTTTCAAAAATCGATCTTCGATTCGGATATCATCGGTGAAGATTAGAATCGAGGATATTCCAAAGACTGTCTTGTAACCCCGGTATGGGCATTATGAATTCTTAGTCATGTCTTTCGGACTAACTAATGCTCCTCATGGCTTTCATGGATATGATGAATCGAGTATTCAAGGAATATTTGGATCGATTCGTTGTTGTTTTTATTGATGACATCCTCATATATTCCAAAAGTCGTGAAGATCACGAGCACCATTTAAGTTGGTACTCCAAAGGCTTCATGAAAACAAACTATATGCCAAATTGAAGAAATGTGAGTTGGCTTGAGGAAGTAGCATTCCTTGGGCACGTGGTGTCGAAACATGGAGTATCTGTTGATCCGTGAAGATTGAAGCAATACAAAGTTGGGAGCAAACCAAGTCGATGATCAAGTACGTAGCTTTTGGGCTTATTGGTTATTATCGGAGATTCGTGGAAGGGTTTTCTCAAATCGCTACTCCATTAACTCAATTAACTTTCGAAAGGATACAAAATTAATTAGGAGCGAAGAATGCGAGAAGAGTTTCCAAGAGCTTAAGAGGAGACTTATTTCTAAGACTGTTCTAACAATACCATCTGGTTCGGATGGATTTGTTATCTCAATGATGCTTGTGCAAAGGGTTAGGATGTGTTCTCATGCAACGTGGGAAAGTCATAGCCTATGCCTCATGACAACTTAAAAAGTATGAGAGGAATTATCTACACATGATCTAGAGTTGGCGTGATCGTTTTCGTGTTAAAGATATGGAGGCACTATCTATATATGGGAGAAAGTGGAGATATATTCGGACCATAAAAGCCTTAAATATTTCTTCACTCAAAAGAACTCAACATGCGGCAATGACGTTGGCTCGAGCTATTGAAAGACTACGACCACACTATTCAATACCATCCCGGTAAAGTTTAACGTGGTAGTGACACATTGAGTAGAAGATCATATGCGGGGAATGAGTGCGATGATGTCAAGTATACGACAGAGCCAACTTTAATAGAAAAAGTAAAGGTTGCTCAAGCCACCCAGCCGAGGAATGATGCGCGTATGAAGAAGAAAGTACAAGAAGGAGCTATTCCTAAGCGAGAATTGATGAAGAAGGAATACTTGAGTCCACTCTAGACTTTGTGTTCCTAACGACTCACGATTTGAAGTACAAGATTATGATGGAGGCACACAATACACCATTTGCAATCCATCTGGAAGTACTAAAATGTATCGTGATCTTGACATACATTTTGGTGGAACAATATGAAGAGAGAGATTGCAAAGTTTATCTCAATGTGTTTAACTTGTCAACGTGTAAAAAAGTGAGCATCTAGTACCTAAAGGTCCGTTGCAACCACTTGAGATTCGAAATGGAAGTGGGAACACATTACCATGGATTTCATTACTGGGTCTTCCTACGGTTTCTCAAGGCATCAATGCTATTTGGGTTATTGTTGATAGATTAACCAAGTGCGCTCATTTCTTGCCGATCTGGGAGACTTATTAGTTGAACGTCTTGCTAGTATGTACGTGAATGAGATTGTGAGGTTGCATGGCATGCCTGTATCCATAGTTTCGGATCGTGACCCAAGATTCACTTCAAAATTTTGGGTTAGCTTGCAAAAAGCTATGGGCATGGATTTGCGATTTAGTTTAAGCATACCATCCTCAAGCGGACGGACAATCGAGAGAGGACTATTCAAACTCTTGAAGATCTATTAAGACTACGTGTCCTAGACTTCAAGGGCGGTTGGGATAAGTATTTACCATTGGTGGAATTCTCCTACAAAAAGTTATCGTGCAAGTATAGGTGTGGCTCCATTTGAAGCATTATATGGATGAAAGTGTCGCTCTCAATATGTTGGGATGAGGTGGGTGAAGCAACATTGTTGGGACCCAAGTTAGTACGTATATGACTCACCGAAAAGATCCAAATGATTCGACAACGTATACAAACGGCACAAGATCGATAAAAGAGTTATGCGGATCTTCATCGAAAGGGCGTGGAATTTAGTATAGGGGATCATGTATTGTTGCATGAGTTGCTCCATGGAAGGAGTTAAAAGATTTGGGAAGAGAGGAAAACTCAATCCACGATTTATTGGTCCATTTCAAATTCTTGACCGAGTAGGAAATGTAGCCTATAGACTCGCGTTACCTCGAGTATGTCTCGTGTTCATAATGTGTTTCACATATCTCGTACTTCAGTAAATATGTGAAAGACACGAACCACGTTATATAAGTTAGAGAAGGGACGAGATAGTAGAAGACTTAACGTATGAGGAGGTACTGTCAAGATCTTGGATAGGAAGGAGCATGTCCCACGCAAGAAAGGTCATACCACAAGTTAAAGTTTTGTGGAGGAATCATGCTATAGAGGAAATGAACTGGAAATTGGAAACAGAAATGAAAGCGAGGTATCCTCACCTTTTCGAAACACCAGGTACATACGTCAATTTCGAGGACGAAATTTCATAAGGAGGGGAGGTTGTAAGACCCCAACTTATTATTAATGAAATTTAATTTTCTCTATTTATTATTTTGAAATAGTATGGGTTGATTTGATTAATGTGGATAGTTAGGGGTAAAATAAGCAAATATTTCAAAATAATCAAGTGGTTATAAAATATTCATTATTGTCGAGGAATATTCGTTTGGTCGTGGAATATTCGTACTATCGGGGAATATTCGTACGACGGCGCAGCCATGTGTGGGCCCCATAACGGAAAACGACTGGATGAAGAAAACAACAAATATAAGTTGTTTAAAACAACAAACAGAAGTAGTTATTCTAATTATCTTGTTAAAATACTCTCGGTGGTTAAAACGCAAAGAAGACACGGTATTGCACCAATTATTGATTCTTACGTAAGAAGGCACTACTCAATAATGGTTACGATAATTCTTTATTCGATATTTTATTGATTTAATAATTCTTTGCGTTGATATGTTATATTGTTATTGTTTGATAATTGTCATTTTACGATATTTTTCATTATCGAAGAAATAATTCATATTATCCGAATAATATTATTGGATAACATTATTGGCAATGTCTAGAAAGTTTTGTCTAAGGAGAGGTTTAGTCACCTAATTGCGCGCCAGTAAGGAGAAATTCTTATTGAAAAGCCCCCTCTTCCTGGGAACTGCCTGGTTGTCAATATTGTGATTTTGTAATATTATTTGTGAATAATTAATTATTGATTCATATGATGAGCAATATATTGATTTTATGTGGATATAGATGTAGAAAATTTTTAATGTGACAATTGTTGAAAATTAAAATTTTATCTTTTACGATAAAATAATTCATTTAAATATATTATTATATTTTAATAATATAATAATGGTAATATTTTTACAACGAATGTGGGATATATGAGTATATGAGGAGGAAGAGTATTTTTGTGGCATTAAATGTTTAACACATATTTTGTGTGTTGGTGGACACAATTATTGGTAGAAATTTGATTATAGCACCGTAAAATCGTCAGTTTGTGGATTTGGTCAATTTCATTTGGAATTTGGAAAAATTTCTTCGCAAAGTTCAGAGAATTGAATTTCCTATAAATATTCGTGAGATTGAATTTTCGGTAAAAGGGCTATTTATTGTGAATTATTGAAGTTAGAAGCTCAAAATAATTAATTTTTGGAAATTTTAATTATTATTTTAAAGAAAAACGTTTTTTGCATTTAAGTGGGCTAACATGTGATATTAATTCTTTGAAATCAGATCTTCAAAGATGGGCTAAGGAAATTTATAATATATATTAATATTTTATTAAATTTTTCGCTTTGGTGTTCTAAGCATTTTTCTATAAATAGGTGCTTAGGTTAGAATTGAAAATCACACGAAACTAAAGTTTTCTCTCTATATTATCGAGCGTATTCTTGTGAGTATTTTGAGTATACTTTGAGTATTGTTAGGCGGTGCAAGTTCCTTCAAAGACTATACCCTAGTATTCCAAACTAGAAGTACTAATCTTTCGAGGTAAAGGATATTTTTTTTTCATAATGATATTATTTCTTCAATATCATTATCTTTGAAATAATGATCTGAAGTTTTTATCAAATTTGGAACTTTTGGTGTCGGAGTTACTATTCACGTATACGGCACTATTCACGTATACGACACTATTCACGAATACGGCACTATTCATCAAAAAATGAAAATTTTCCTTTTCGTCTAAAATATCTATTCTGGATACTAGCTTTGATTGTATCCATGTTTTGATCATTCTTGAATTTTACACCACTATGATTATTTTTGAGGTATTTTTGGACGTGGATAAAACAAAGTACGAATCCTTAATCCTTAATCCTTGTCATTTTGTTTCACTGGATTCGTTTCTTTAAAAATATTTTTCATCATCCTCAGTCTTAAATGATGATATTATTGAATATCTTTGGCTGTCATGTAGTGCATGGATGAGCGATTTTCGAAGAATATCTTTGGCGTAAAAGAATGAGCAGTGTTTAGATGAAACATTAATGATGAATATCTTTGGCACTGTAGTGCAAAGATAAATATGTGATTCGAGATATATATTGATTGATGTTGCGGGGATAAAAGATAGCGATGAACTTTTAAATTCATACATAGAAGATAGTAGTTTGCATTCTCTACTTAACTCTTCTAATGAATTATTATTTTTGTCTGCGAATATTGATTTAAAATTTGTTGTCTATTGTATTCTATTAGATTTTTCCTGTTGAAGACTAACGGTCATTTGTTGTATATTATCTTAGTCATAATATTCTTTCTTTGGGCTAGTTGAGCTCACCCTTTTCCTTTTTGTTCCATTTTTTCTTGGGAGGCGAGAATATAGCGAGTATTTAGTCGGGGTATGGAATGAAGGTTCTAGAGAGAGTTGTTTAGTAGTCCTCACCATTTTGTAAAATAATGTATCAATAAATGTGATGAAGATTTATTTGAGTATAGATATTGTCTAGAAGATAATATTTGTATTCAAACTTCTGATTTCTTGTTGTAATAATAAAGTTGTAGTTGTTTCTGTACCATGTATTGACAACTCAGAATGGGTGATGTATACCTATTTTGGGGGTGTCACATCGTTAGTCTCCCGCGCCTTCTTGGCCAGTATCATCCTCCTCTCATCTCGGCCATCATCTTGGGGACGTGTTCGGGATGAGGCGTTGTAACGCCTCCAAATTCGAGTCTACCTAAAAACCCGAGCCTGGTGCATCACGGTGATTCTCATTCCATACATTCATCTTTATATCCTCAAGATATAAATATATTTCCTCAAATCCCAAGTTCTATTACCTTAAAAATCTTAAATACATTACAAATAATGATAATTATATTATTCATTACTTACAAATGTAACTTTCATCCGCCACAATATATACATAAAAATTTAATAACACTTCAAGTCGATGACTTGATATCTTCTGTCAATCATCACTGGATTCTTTAGTTCCTCTAGCTTCGCTGAAAATATTTTTATTTTTAAAAGCAAGGGTGAGCATTCAATTGCCCAACAAGTTATAGTAGCTGAAAACAACAAGATCAAGAATCAGATATTCTTTCTTTAGAAAACTTCAATAATTATACAATAGTTATGAAGCAGCTTGAATAAACAGGAATAATTAACATTAACGCTTCTTACAATACATCTAAGACTCAACTCAATCATACATAGATCTTCATTATACTTAATTATCATCCTAACATTTACCCAACTAAAACAATCAGTATAGACCTTTCCCTATACGGTTCATGCTTTATCAGAACTATAACAACTTGAACAATTTATCAACAGAACAGTTCATCTTACCAGTATATAGGTTCGAATAATTAACACATAGCACAAAATATTGAGTAAGTTGTTACAGAAACTTGCACAGAGTACTATCATGTATAGGTTAGGAAACTTGCCTTAGGTGCTGCTTACAACTTTACACTATATCGTTCTTTGAATGCCCTATATAACATATAACGGCAACACATCCATTAATCAAGTAAAGACGTTAATTATCGACTTACGTTAACTTATTCATTTCTTTCTATGTCCGTGTTATTAGACTTTCATTACTTCTCTTAACATCGTTCGTTGTTGAGACTTTAAATCTCAAGGTCAACTTTTAGGTCTTTTCTATCTTCATTTCATTTCTTTTGATTCACGTTTATAAATTATTTACGTTACTAAAATCCACAATTATTCCTTAGGATTACAGTATCTAATAAGTTAAACTTAAGTTATACTGTAAGTTCACCATAAAACATTAACATTCATTACCGTTTCTTGACATTCATTAACTTAAATGCTCAAGTTATGCATACTTATATGTGTTAAGTATATTTATCTTATGCAAACTCAGAACAACTACCTCATTTTGGTATTTTACGTTCATCTTGTTCATTCCTTCAATTGTACTTTCAAACATTAGATTAAGGTTTGAATATCATTAATAAAATATTATAATTAATTAACATTTATCTTCACTTTTACTTCATAAGTTTCCCCTTCTTTTCTGCTTTAAAAATCTCTTTCTCGAGCAAGCAAAACTTAGGGCCAAAGACTACTGTACTGTGAGATTCCCCTTATTTCCAAGAACCTTTGCATGAAGAGTTAAGAGAATGCCAAGTAGGAGCTAGTGATGTGGCACCACATTTCTAGGATTAATGGGCACTGCGGCGCCGAGCCTAATTCTTTGAAAAAAATTTAAATTTAAAAATTCAATCTTTTCGTCTACTTTGCAAATTTATATCTTAATCATTTTAACCCGAAATTGATATGTTACTGAGCCATTTTCTAGCTTTCCTAGCATACTTCAAATCCCCCCAGACATAAATGTTTTCCGAACATTCTAACTAGGCTTTTAATTAGCTCTAAAATCTCTTGTCGCTCAGTTTTCAACTTTACGTTTTAAATTTTCGAAACTTCATAACTTCCTCATCCGAAGTCGGAATGAGTCCATTCTTGAGCCCACATCTTTGTTTTAATCGTGTCTATGTTTCCCCCATAACATATTCATTATTCCAAATTATTAATTATCATTAGAAATTTGTTCATAGCTCAATTTAAACTATATATTCAATATTAAAGTACTTTACTCAAAATTTTGTCATAACTTCGTTATAGCTCGTTTTTAATTCATTCCACTTGGAACGATCATATATTTTAGTTGAACACTAAATCATCCCTTCAAATTTCATTATCTAAGCTATGAACAACAAATCAAATAACTCAATTATACATTTTTATTTGTTCTTCATTTTTAACGTCTATTTCTCATCGTTTAAAGATTAACAATGATCTATAATCTACTAATTAATCCTTTTATACAACAAAACTCTAAAAAATTTAAAAGAGTTGGATTTCGTTATTTCCTTATTGGAATCTTCGTTTTCTGAGTTAACTGACGACTTCAGTAGAGTTTCCTCATCTTTCCTCGTACAAAACCGAGCTCTCACTTCCTCTTGTATATAATCTAGTGTTCCTCATAGGAACTTGGTGAATTGGTGAAGAAATTTGTGAAGGGGAGCTTGCTATTTATATTAGTTTGAAGAGTGTGGGTAATTTGGTCTTTTCCCTAGTTTTTGTTTGGAAAATTACACTTAGCCCCCTGCACATATAATTGGTGGCATGGCATATTACACTTACCTCCCACATGAAGTATAATTGGTGCATTGGTTTATTACACTTAGCCCCCATGGCATATAATTGGTGGCATGTCACCAATAATTGGTGACATTTATTTAGCTTTATTCTTTTACTATTCTTCCGATTTTATCATTCGTTCACTTCCCAGGATTCATTACGCAGTCAAAAAAATTTCATTTTTGGTTCTTAAAATTTTATTTCATCTTTTCTCATTATACTAAACTTGGCATATTCTTTGAATAATTAAAATAAACATTTTGCCACTACCGGATGAACAGTCATTTTCCGACTTTTTCTCTCAAAAATTTTTATTTTCTTATACGATCCTAAAATTCGTAAATTCTATCACAAATTTCTGTTCCACCTCAAAATTTCTCATTTTATCATATCTCAATAGGGAAAAACCCATAAAATCTTATTTTATTAAATAATACTTAAATTTTAAACTAAGCGTCCACGACACGGTCTTTGGATCTCGCTTCTTTACTGGCCGTTGAGAACAACCTTCATCTAAGGTCATCCGCCCTGTCCTTTGATGGGGCCACAAAATTGGCATAGGACCCCAACCGTTCAGAAACCGATGGCCTCAACCTGTCTTTGACTGAACCCATTGGTTGATAAGGAGTGGGGTCAGCCGTTGACTGGTCACGTGATGAAACTGTCTTCTTACTGTTCACCATGATTTCACCCAAGAACTCCTTTGTGATTGAAAATTATGTAGCACTAGAAATGCTTCTTTCTAATGCTAATGTTAACGTCAAGATTCGTCAACTCACCTCAATCACCTAAGCGCGTTAATTCCTGCACAAAAACGAAGTCACACCAAAAGCTTGATGACTTGGGCCATCGGGGGATAGCTCTGATGTGAGAATAAGTACATGTTGAATAAGTTTTAACAATGGAGGCTTAATGTTCTAGTTCTGTAAATAATATTAATGTGTACCTGATGATTAGGGTATAGTCATGTATTTATAGTGATCACACCACCTTTGCCGTATAAAATTAAAATTTCTCATTAGGTATGATTAATGGAATTGAACAAAATCTGCTTAGAGAAAGGAAGTCGGATTATTTCCTGACACTTTACTTAGGAGTTAAAAATTAAATGCAATTGAGAATCTTTGATTCCTTAAAATACGATGTTAGTTCCCAAAGGGGGGTTGAATAGATATTTTAAAATTCTTTTCGGAAATACTTGTTAGTTTTGATAATGATTTAATCACAGCGAAATTTGAGATTTATTTGTTTTCCCTTTAAGATAAAACGAGTTAATAGAAGATAAGCAGTTATGGTAGATATAGCAGTTATGGCAAGAATATGAGAGACATTATTTTTATGAGACCCCAAATTTTATCAATAAAGATTTAAATTTTGTCGAAATAATTTTTAATATTATGGTGTGAATTTGAGATAATATTATAGTTGTGGGTAGTATTTATAAATTTTGCAAAGTATGCAAGTGGTTATATTATATTCGATTGGTGGGGAATATTCGGTTTTAGGGAATATTAATACAACTACTCAATCATTGGTGGACCTCATAATGTAATTATTATCGGATGAGAAAACGACAAAAAATATTTTATTGAAATAACGGCGGAAGTTTTACTGGATTGATCTTGTTGAACTACTCGGTAGTAAAAAATGCGATGTCTGGCATTGGTTGCATAGTATTACGGTATTGATTATTGATGCTTATGTGAGAAGTCACTCGGTTTGATTCCATTATTGTCGATTAATAATATGAATTATTATAGCGATAATGACGTTTTATTTTATTCAGTATTATTAACGTAATAAAAGCGAAATATCTTTTATATAAAAAAATGAATACTTTATTAAAGTTATTCTATAAATAGAATATATTATATTTTATTATGCATAGTGTTGCATAGTGTTTTGCATAGTGTTTTGCATAGTGTTGCATAGTGTTTGCATAGTAAAATGTTTTTATATAAATAGAATATATTATATTTTATTTAAAAGATTTTTCTTTAAATATGGACCGTCGATTAAAGTAAATCAATACGGATAGTTCATGGATTAATTACTATGCATTCTATTTTCCTATAAATAGAAGCTCATTCCTTCATTATTTTCTTCTTGAATTCTTTGAAACTACAGAGAGAAATTATAGAGAGAAGCTATAGAGAGAAAATCTATAGAGAGAAAGAAGAAGAGTATACGGTACTTCACTACTTTGATATCCAGTGTCTTTTACGGTAAGGGATATTATTTGTTGTGTATCGTAAGGGGTGTTATTCTTTCTTATTCATGAAGAGAACTTACATTATTCCATTCATTATTATTCTATTGGAATAACTTTCGTAAAAGTGGTATACCCTATACATAACTTTTGTATATACGGCGATACCCTATACTTGGTGAAATCCTTATGTTATTCCATTCTTATTTATTCTGTTGGAATAACTTTGTATATCTTGAATCCCTATACTTGGTGATCTTCTTACATTATTCCATTCTTTATTATTACATTGGAATATCTTATCGTGTGTTTTACAGGAATTGGTTCCATTGTTTATTATTCCGCATTTATTATTACATTTGGAATATCTTGTGCGTGTGTTTTACAGGAATTGGTTCCATTGTTTATTATTATTCAAGCATTTATTATTACATTGGATCATCTGCTTCGGTGTAATTTCACGACACGGTTAGTTATTATTATTACATTGGAATAACTTTATACATCTGGCATACGCATGCATGGTGATTTCCTTTGTTATTCCATTCTTTATTATACCCATTGATTAAAACTTTGACTTCTATACTCCATGAAATTAGTAGAATATTCTTGATATTTGCGTTTCATCCAAAGTATCTTTCATGGAAATATTTTTACGATCATTCTTAAATTTTACTCTACAAAAGCAAGTATCTTGTTGACAATTTGACGTTACTTAATTCTCGGATAAAATAATTCTTGAACTTGTTTTATTGAATTATTATGTCATTATCATCATCCTCATGTTATATTATGGCTTACGTGTATAGATGAACTTAGTATGATTATGACCAGGGATCATTCGGTATAATCATGGCTTGTTATAAATGATGTGATAAAAGTCCTCAGTGGCCTGTAATGTAGTGATGGATAGTTTTTGGTATGATTATGACCAGGGGTGATTCGGTATAGTCATGACCATTGATAATTTGATGAAAATCCTTGGCCAAGTAGATGGGGATGATTAGATATTGTGGTTTATTCATTAAACTAAGTTTTAGTAATAAAATTTATGAAAACCTTTTAAAACCTAAAAGATAGTAGACTTTATTTTCTACTTGACTCTTTTAATGGATTGCATATTCATTGCTGCATTAAAGCGGTTGTCTATTGTATTTTATCGGTTTAACAACTTTGTTGAAGGCTAATGATAATTTATTACGCATTATCTTAGTCATAATATTTCTTCTTGGGCTAGTTGAGCTCACCCTTTCTTTTCTTTGTTCTCTTCAAGAAATGAGAATATAAATTTGGGACGAGTCGGGGAAAAGAGTGATGGTCCAGAAGATAGCATTAGTAGTCCTCACTATTCTGTTAAATAGTGTGACAATAAATGTAATGAGGACTCCTTGAGTATGGATATTGTCTAAATGACAATATTCCTATTAGAACTCTCAGTTTATGTATTGTCGTATGTTACACGACAAATGTATAATTAAGTTTGTAATTGAATTTATGTACCATGTAAGTGGCGACCCAAGATGGGTGACGTATACCTAATTTTGGGGGCGTCACAATTTTTAAGTGGTTCAAAGCACTCAAGGCTCCTAGTCCACTCTTCTACTCCTTGAGTAGAAATCCACTAAGGATATCTTTACAATCTATGAATCTCACATATTCCTTCAAGACCAACAGTCTTGGAACTTCTTAGTTCACTTTAGAACTCTTCAAGTCCAGCAGAATTGGTACTTCTCAGTTCACTTAGAACTCTTCAAGTCCTTCTGACTAGGAACTTCTCACTTCACTTAAAGATGGTTGAGTTCTTGAATGATGCTACTCAGTTGCCGTTAAGCTTGTCTTTGAAAGAACTAAGTAGCTGAGCAATCTTTCTTTTCATATCGTAGAGTTAAGCGTTGAGTGTTCTTCAATGTTTCGTTGTATGTTTGCTTGATCATTGCATATGCTTATGTTTTGCATATATGATGCCTTTGAAATGTATCAATTTGAAGACATCCGTTGAAGCATTAAATGTATTTATCATTTCTGAGCACTGATGGTGACTTTCTGGAAATCTTCTGTCCAGCCGTCTAGCCCACTGACACAGCATACTCCTATCTCACCTAACACCTGAAATGGTGCTCTTAGCTAACATGTAGTACTTTCCTTAACTTCTTCAATACATTTCTTCATTTCATACTAAGGATGAGAGTTGTGTCATTGGGATTTCTGATAGTCTCAACGTCAATAATCCATTCCATATTTGTTGACTTTTATTTTCAAACAAATGGACAAGGCTCAATGCTTCTGATGCAGACAGATGATACACTACGATCATGATCATTGTGTCTTGCCACCTTGGTGCTTGATCTGGTACTGATGGGTGAGAACACTACGATTTCTCTTAAGTACTGGAACACTACGATCTTCACTTGCTTGACTTGAAGACTCTACGCTTCCGAGAGCACTCTACAATTCTTGAGTTTGACTCAGCAGATGTTTGGACCACTCTACAATTTCAGGAGAGGCCCTCCAAAGCAGACAGACTACGATTCCCAATGCTCTACGATTCTGCCTTGGCTTCTGCAATCTTTTGATCAGCTCGATAGACTACGATTCTGTTGAAGCCTATCTATTACATCTCAAGACATAGATCAACCTTACAGCTTTGATCTTTTCTTCTACATATTCATTTATAGAATGATAAACATTAATGCTCAGATCAACCTAACAAGTTTGATCTACCAATAAGTCCTTGTACATGTATTCCTTGAAGGACCTTACACTTAATCATGAATATTTATTTTCAACATCAAATTTAAATATGAAATCTCCCAATAATCTCCCCTTATTTGATGTTGACATAACCAAGGAGATTTGTATCATGATTATAAATTTCTAGATGCAGTTGTTAGAAAGTAAATAAGACTTAGTGTTTCAGTGAGCAACTGAAATCTCTAGAGAATAAACATTAATTTATTGATGTTTATAAAGACAGATATTACGATAAAGCTTAGTTACATCAATAAGAAATGAGTTCCAACTTATCTCTATTTCTTCTACCATTTGTTCCTTGGAGGATTGGCATACTCTGCAGCTCTCCGTCTCCTGTTGTCTTCGTCTCTCCATGTTATATCTTCCAGCTCACTTTGACTTACCCGTTCCCAATGATCGTGTATGTTCATGAATACAGGATCTCCAATTGGGATGTTTAGGCTTGTAGTGGTTACCCCTTGTGAGCTGGGAGATGGCCCTTAACTCCTTAGCGGTTATGCCATGATAATTTGATGTTGTTCAGGTCGTGGAGTTTGATGGCGAGGTTGTCTTGCGAGAGGGCTCCTTGAAGATAGACCAATGAATTTTCCTCTGCCTCTGCCTTTGCCTTTCTCTCCTTCCCCTTTATTCTCCCCCTTTATATCAACATCAAGGGTTCGAATGTCTTCAGACAGTCGATTCATGTCTTGGGCGAGCTCGTGGAGCTGATTCTTGGATTGAGAAATGTCTTCCCAATTTTCTTGGACCAAAGAATTAGTTCAAGATTCTTTCTTTTGTAGAATGGCCAAGAAAATTTCTGTTTGTTGTATTTGACCCATGGAAAATGCTTGGAATTCTTTCATTGAGGTTCGTAGACTTGTGAGGCTTTCCATCATAAAAGTATTTTGGGATTTCTGAGTCTTCTGTAGAAGGAGTATTGCTTCCCTATGCTTTTTGGGAGATTGAAAGTGAAATTGATCCCTTTCATTGATACTCTGTATCATTTCCTTGATGATCTCTCAAAGCTTCTTTGTAAGCTCAGTACTCAGATTGCTGGGGAGAGTATTTGCAGCATCGATCAAATGAGTCAGCCTCAAATGAACAAGGTCTGACTGAACTTCAATATCTTCTTGAATGTCCTTGGTCACCTTCTAAGATTCTTTAGACAACTCCATTTTTGTAGGAAGATCAAAGATAAGATCAAGGAGTTGCTGAGTATTTGGAGGAGAGGCTCTAGAATATTGATCTTGCAGATTGTAAAGAGCAAGATCAAGATCAAAATAGTTATTAGTTGATAAGGAATGGATATCTGATGGAGGAGCAGGTATGTGAGGTTGAGTATCAGAAAAAGGTGACTCTATAATTAGAGTAGGTTACTCTACGATTGGATTAGGATCAATAATCATAGAGTGAGAGATGGTAGGAGACTGGATCAATACAAAATTAGGCATATTTGGTTCATTAATTACAAGATGTTGGGATTCTATAACTAGAAATTGATTTAGTGGATGAAGTATCACTTCCAACCATGTTGGCAATTCGTACAATTGGTTGAAGGTTGATGGTGGACAATGACTAACCCTGAAAGAGATGGGAATGGGTTTTACCTCACGCCCATTTTCTGAAGAGGGACCGTTAGTGATCAACTTTTGCGCAAAAGTGAGGTTGCCTGGGAATCCATGAGCTAGCACAGAGTTTGCTAGATATGTTTTGAAGGTCCAGAATATGTGATCCCAGGAGTTGAGGATTTGAGCTCTATAAAAGAGCATCATAGGTAAGTAGGAGAACAGTTGATTGTAGTGGGCTCTCCTATATCCATCCCAGCCCACTGCGATAATCTCAACTTCGTCATCCTCTTCTTCTTCCCTGTCTTCATTTGAAGTTTCCACTACATCAATCATCTCCACTTCTCTTCTTTGTTCTTCTACTTTCTCTACCTCCATGACTTCAACCCTCTCTATTTCTTCAGATGGTAAAACCTCTTGAGGAGCTGATGGAGGTTCATGATAATCTTTTTGTAGTTCCTCCTTAGCTGTAGTCTTCTCTATCACAGGAAATTCACGAGGCTCCCCCTCAATTTGGTCATCTATTTGAACTTTGAGCAGCTCCCCCTAACCTGAGATGTATTCTACTTAATAGCTTCGGGTAGTTCTTTCTCAGTAGTTGTTCTTCTGTCTTCCTCCTTTAATACTCCTTCATTGACAAGGATGTATTTCTTGACAAGCTTTCTCTTTATCTTCCTAGGCTAAGCCACAGCCTCATCATTCTCTTCAACTTCAGTTCTGAAAGTTTGATCAGACTGAGAAACAGTTGCAGCATCCACTTCTGGAGTGATGTCAAGTCTGGACTCTATGATCGGTAGTGACTCTATGATAGAAGACTTCTTGGATTTATGGCTGCGTTTTCCCTTCTTAAGCAGTTGAGAGATGGTAGCTATGTCTTCTTCTTCCTCAGACTGTTGTTCTTTCCCCTTCATTTTCTTCAGAGTTTCAGTGCCTGAACTCTCTTGAGGTGTATCAGTGGTTAAACCTTGAGGTTCCTCTATCATCTGAGCCTTCACTTTCCTCTTTCCCTTGCTTTTTCTGACCAAAGCGATGAGTTCCTCTTTATTAATTTCTTCTTCTTCATTAGTTTCCTTTACCACTGACATATTTCCTGGTAGTCCAGACTCCTTCGCTTCACCAGTCGTTCCACTAGATTCAGACATCATTCTGACATTTTTTGTTGGATTTCTTTTCTAATTTTGAAACAGCTTTTGGGTCATCTTTCTATTGAGATTGATAGATTCTCCTTCATTATCCCAAATTTTGTCACCTAGTGCTGATTGCAGGATTATGCTTATAAACCGCCTATAGAGCATCTTTCCAGAGTTCTTTGATTTCTTTGAACTGAGTATCCATTTCCCAATCCAATCGATGAGTAGGGCCCCGTAGTTGAGTTGAATCCTAAACCAGATTATTGTCATGAGCTTTAGCTACACTTTATTCACGGAGTCATGGCCAGAGCGTTTACAGCATATGCACTTCCCAACAATGTCAGCCAAAAACTCATACCTTTGGGGAAACTCTTTCTTCTTGTATCCTTAACGGTCAAAAACTTTTTGTGATGCATCTTCTTCAGACCTTCATGAAAGTCGATGATCTCCATAGATATAAGTCCATTTGATTTGAAACCTAGGGCTAGGTTTACATCTTCTGCTTTGAGTTTACTTTGCTCCCCCTTAACCCTTGTGGTGATAATGTCATTTTCAGAAGCTCCATTGATGCAGAACTCTTTTACCAGCTTCGGGTAGATCCATGTGTTGGTGCCCAGAGCTTCTTCAAGACCAGCTTTCTTCAAAAGAGATAGAATTTTGTGAAATTGAGGGTCAGTTGTCTTGAACTCGTCGAAGCAGAGTCGGTAACTAGAGATAACATTTGAAGCCGCCATTGATTTTCTTGCACCGAGGTTGGTTGAGCATTTCTGAAAGCTAGGGTTTCTACTGGTAGAGAGATGGATTAGCTTTTTAAACTTCTGAGGTGAGTTTTCAAAAAGATTTTTTCAAACTGTACTTGTAACTTCCCTCCTCTCGATCTGTATAGTGGGGCATGTGTCAAGTCCTGCTTGGCTCCATAATTTTATAAGAAGTGGAAAATACTAATATGCCTTTAGCTCCCTCTGAGCTAGTGTATCCTTTGGGAGGACTACGATCATCGAGGTTCCACTACGATCGTTGAGGTTGCACTACGATCGTTGAGATTGCACTACGATTGTCGAGTTCACTGCTGAATCTACTCTACGAATGTTGTTTATCCTGGTCCTTGTGATGAACTTTGACTTAGCATTCCTTCTGGATTAAGGTAGCTCAGGAAGGGCCAACCTCTTAGAATGAACTAAGGACCAGGTTTGTCCCTGAGGCACTTATCAGAGGGATTGCCTAGATTTGTTAAGAAGGTTGGCATCACAGGATGCTTCTTTTTCATGTCAAGGCAGCTCTACGATCGTGGTCCTTCTTTAGTCTTCTCTACGATTTTAAACATAGCCTTTATATCTGTATGGTTAGCATGAACTAGAGCATAGAGTTTATGGTTGAAGATTTAGCATGTTTAACTCACTTATCAATTTATTAAATCTGGATTCATCTAGAGGCACATCAGCAAGTTGATTTTTAGTAGGGATGTATTGTAAAGATATAGTTCCATTTTGAACATTATCCCTAATAAAATAATATCTTAATTTTTATGCTTAGTCCTAGAGTGCATGACAGAATTGTGTGTTATTTCTATGGCACTTGTGTTATCACAATGAACAGGTATAGATTTGAAATCAAACCCATAGTCTGCTAGCTAATTTTTCATCCATATGATTTAAGCACAGCAGTTGCCAGTAGCAATGTATTCAGCTTCTGCTGTTGAGGTAGATACTAAGTTTTGTTTCTTGCTAAACCAGGACACAAGTTTGTTTCCTAGCAACTGACAGGTGCCGCTGGTACTTTTTCTATCAATCTTGCAGCCTACAAAATAAGTATCTGTATATCCTGTCAGTTCAAAAGAGGACTCCTTGGGATACCAAAGTCCCAAGTGAGGTGTGCCTTTGAGATACCTGAAAATCCTTTTTACAGCAGTTAAGTGTGATTCCTTAGGATTAGCTTAAAATCTAGCACATATGCATGTTGCAAACATTATATCTGGTCTACTAGCAGTTAGATATAGAAGAGAGCCTATCATACCTCTATATTGAGTTATATCAATACTTTTACCTTTCTCATCTTTTCAAGCTTGGTTGCTGGAGCAATTGGTGTTTTCATGGGAGAGGCTGATTCCATGCCATACTTTTTAAGTAAGTCTTTAATGTACATGGCTTGGTTTATGAAGATACCTTCATCAGTCTACTTTACTTGTAATCCATGAAAGAAATTCAGCTCACCCATCATGCTTATTTCGAACTTACATAATTTTTCATCAGTAGAGCCAAAGATAATGTCATCAACATATATTTGAACTAATAGGATTTTGTCTTTGTGCTTCCTAAGAAATAATGTGGTATCTACTCTACCTCTGGTGAAACCAGTTTCAATAAGAAAGTTAGTTAGTGTTTCATACCATGCTCTAGGTGCTTGTTTAAGACCATATAAGGCTTTATCTAATCTATAGACATAATTAGAGAGAGATGGATTGATGAAACCTGGAGGTTGCTCCACATATACTTCTTCTTGAAGTTCACCATTCAGGAATGCACTTTTGACATCCATTTGAAAAACTTTGAATTCCATGTGAGCAGCAAAGG
Organism: Panax quinquefolius; assembly: GCA_020205615.1. Lineage (NCBI taxonomy): Eukaryota > Viridiplantae > Streptophyta > Magnoliopsida > Apiales > Araliaceae > Panax > Panax quinquefolius. The sequence continues at coordinate 64,692,266 of CM035166.1, read as the reverse complement.
CAAGGAATATCCTAATGGCTTCTAATCTGGCAACAGGTGTGAAGGTCTCGACATAGTCAATGCCTTCTTCTTGTGAGTAACCTTTGGCTACTAGTCTTGCCTTATTCCTTGTTATTACTCCATCTTCATCCATCTTGTTTTGGAAGACCCACTTGGTGCCAATGACTTGGTGGCTTCTTGGACTTGGAACTAATCTCCATACTTTGCTTCTTTCAAACTAATTTAGTTCTTCTTGCATGGCTTCTATCCAACTTAAGCCTTCCATAGCATCTTCTATCTTCTTTGGTTCCATTAGTGATAGAAAGCTTAGATAGAAACACTCATTATGGGTGACAGCTCTTATTTTGACTATTGCTCTTATCTTCTTTGGTTCCATTAGGTCTTGAGTGTGATCTTTTGCCCATCTGTTTCCTGTTGGAACATCTGACCTAATGTCTTTTTGTCTGAATTCTTCAAGATTAACATCCACTTCTTGGTGTGGAGGTTCGTTGTCTGGTGTAGTTCTTTCTACGATCTCCTCTCCTGGCTCGACGATTTCATTTTTTGGGACTATGATCGTGGTGTTGAGTTCGACTGTCTCGTTCGTAGTGTCTGAGTTGTCATTCATAGTGTCTTGAGACACTTTTTTGTCCAAGTCTGTTTCATCGAAGATGATGTGAATCAAGACTTCAACACTAAGCGTCTTCTTGTTGAACACTCTATAAGCCTTACTGTCTGTGGCATATCCGAGAAAGATTCCTTCGTCTGACTTGGGTTGGAACTTTTTCAGATACTATTTTCCATTGTTAAGAATATAGCATGCACAACCAAATACATAAAAGTAGCTGACACTTGGCTTTCTTCCTCTCCACAGTTCGTAGGGAGTCTTCTTTAACGTAGAGTGCACAAGAGAACTGCTCGAAGTGTGTAGACGTCAAAGTGTCGATGACTTTTTACCAAGTATTCAAGGCACGAGATGTTGTTAGTAGAGTTCTTCCAGTCTCTATCAATGTTCTGTTCTTTCTCTCAGCTACTCCATTTTTCTGAGGAGTTCATGGAGTTGAGAAGTTGTGACTGATGCCATTATCTATGCAGAACTGGTCCATCCCAGAGAAGTCGAATTCTTTTCCATGATCACTCCTTAAAGCCTTGATTTTCTCCCCTTTCTCGTTTATCACCAGTCTAAACATCTTGATTAGTTGGGAGCTTGGTTCATCTTTTGAGCTTAGAAAGAACACCCATGTAAATCTGGTATAGTCATCCACTACGACCAATGAGTATCTCTTCCCTCCAAGGCTTGTTGTTGGAATTGGCCCAAAAAGATCCATGTGAAGCAACTGTAGAGGCTTGTCAATTGAGTTGACAGTTTTGCTCTTGAATGAGCTTTTAGTCTATTTTCCAAGCTGACAAGCATTGCATGACCTTTCTTTGATAAAGCTGAGCTTGGGTAAGCCTGCTACTAGATCTTTGGAGGCCAGTTTGACATGCTTTTGAAGTTGAGATGAGACAGCCTTTTATGCCATAGCCAGCTCATTTCTTCAGAATCTTTAACCATAAAGCATATTTTCTCGTCAAAACTTAGTTGACCAAGATTAACAGTGTAAACGTTCCCTTCTCTTATTCCGGTCGGCTTTATAGAGGATGTCTTTAGATCTCTGACTTGACATTGATTATTGAGGAAGGCAACTTGATGACCCTTGTCGCAGAGTTGGATTATGCTCAGAAGAATGTGCTTTAGTCCTTCCACATAAGCTACTTTACTAAAGGACACTGCACCATTCCCAGTTGAGCTGTATCCTCTTGTCTTTCCAGAGCCATTGTCTCCGAAGATGACTGTTGGACCTGAAAGTAGTATACAAACAAGGCAATCATGTTTGATGATAAAACATATACTTTGTAACAATATTTTTCATTTATTAATAAAAAAGTATTAATTTATTAAAGGCTTTTAATTATCTATGTGGTGCTGCTTTATAATATGTGATAAACCCATAGTTTTAAGCATTGCTTTTAGAATAATGATTATGATCATTCTAATGAGATCTAAATTCTTAGAAAGCTTAAAACCAAAAAGGTTCCCAATCGTTGGATTACTAAATTGGGGATTAGTGAATCCAGATAGATTGGTACATACGTTGCTTGCTCATTAAATGAGGATGATTGATCTCATGATCATTTGTGTGGAGACACTAAAGCAAGTATGTAGGTGCTTATTGGAGAATAAGTACACTGAACGTGGCTCGCTAAGAAATACATGTGACAACCCGAAAATTTGGACAATTTTATAAAATCTTAAAAGATTGAATAAAGGTTAAATAATAAACCTAGACAAAAAATAAGTGTATGGATTTGACGTTTCTGTAAAGGAATTTTAAGGACTTCAAAATTTTTGGAGAAGAATTTGAATGATTTGATAGACTATAAGTGATAGACTGATAATGAGGTATATGTTTAGTGTATGAGTTCATAAGATTATGTGTATGTGGTTCTAGTATTTTAATTATATACTAGTGACCTAATCTAAGAATTGTGGACCATGTCTCAATTTGTTAAATTATTTTGTATGAATATGTGAGTAAGTGAATTAAGAATTAAGTTATGTAACCTAATATATATGTATTATGTGTGATAAGTAAATAACCTAAGAGGTTATAATAGGGGAGAATGTTAGTATATAAAATATATACTAAGTCTAAGAGATTTAATTTATTTATCTCAGCTAATTAATTTTATAACCTAATTATAGCAAGTCTAATTGGGTTAAGGAAATAAATGTGCATGAGTAAGGATTTATGTTATAATGGAGGAAATGAGAACCCTAATTAAATAATTAGGGAATGGTAAAATAAGAAGTGTTGGAAGATGTTAGTTGTTGTAGCCAAACATTTTAATTTAGAAACCCAAAAGAATTAATTGGGAGCCCAAAACTTAGCCCTACGGAAGAGGAACTTTTTGGACATTTAGTAAATCAATTAAAGCATAAAAGGAAAGCCAAAAATTTGACAACTAAGGCCACATGGCCGGCCCAAACAAGAAATGAGAGAAATGGGGATGAATGTGATGATGGTTTACTTTAGTGGGTGACCAACTATTCCGTGTGTCACTCCTTTATTTAACCAACATTCTTAACCAAAGTTACAAGCAACCTTAAAATGATGAAGAAAGAGAAAGAGAGAGTGAATGGGGGGAATGCATATTAGATATACAATTATATCTATACATATTTTACCAAACCACAAAAGCAATTTCATTTCTCTCTCATCCTATTACTTCTTATTAGCTAACAAAAACAAAACTAGAGAGAGGGACGAGCTAGTATTTTTGGCAGCCACAAGAGGTAAAGGAGAGGAGGTTTTGATCTTCAAGCTAACCAAGATCATCATCTACTTTAAAGGATTAAGAAAAGCTAGCAAGATATCAAGGTATAAATCACCTTATTTCTAAGTTATTCTTAGTTGTTTAAATGAAAACTTGGATTGATGATTTCAAACTTCAAAACTATAGATCTACATGATCTAGGGTGTGTTTTGTGCGGATCTATCCATCTTGTATGTTAAAAGTTAGATCTAAAGTATGAAATGGAAACTAGGTTTTTCAAATGTAGAAAATCCTAATTTTTCTTAGCCTTGATTGTGTTAATCTTGTGTTTGATGATTGTTTGATGAAATAGATCATGTATTATGGTAGAATCATGGGTATATGAGGTATTAGTAAATGTTATGATGAGTTATGTTGGTTATTATGTCAAAACATGAAAGTTTTCATAGAAGATATCAAGAGTTAAAATTAATTTTTGGTGAAAACGAAACATTAAATTCAAATGACCATATCTCCTATTGTATTTTGCATTTTTGAGTGTGATCAAGTCCTAGAGTTAGATCTATAAGTTTTCTAACATTTCCAAGTGGAATCACGGAAAAAGGAGTTGTAGATTTCTGTATGGAATATTTTTAACAAAGCACGAAAAAATAGCAAAATAACAATTTGCTACTGCGAAGAACATTCCAGGGGCTGTTTAGGCCACTTAGTTTGTGAAAAAAATTCCAGCCTTTTGGAACATGAATATCTATGGTATAAAGTACCTACTGTCCAAAAATGAGCTCATTCCGACTAAAAATGACCAAGTTATGATCATTTCAATATTTGTGATTTTCTGACGAAAACGGCTATAACCGGAGTTCTATAGCTCCGATGGCCATGAAATTTTTACTGGAGTGTCACGTTAACACATATATGATTGTGTCAAGAGATGGGAAATTCTAGAGTTAAGAAAGAGGTAGATAATTTCTTAAGGAATTAACTAAAAGTGATTTTTGAAAAATACCAAAGGAAGTTGGAAAATTTTTGAAAAATATTTTTAATGTATGAAATATGTGTATATATGTTTGTACAAAGGATAGAAATATAATAAGTTGTTTTAGTATTTTCGTGAAAAGGATATGGAATCCCGACTTCTTTGGATTGAAGAATCAGTTGAATCCGACTTGTTGGATTGCAATCTAATTCTTTGGATTTGGAATCCGGTTCTTTGGATTGCGATTAGGTTCTTGAATTGACCATCTAGGTTACTGGATTTGTAATCCAGCTTGCTAGATTTGTAATCCAACTTGCTGGATTTGAAATCCAGGTCGCTGGTTTGGAATTTGACTTATTAGAGTGTTAAATCATAATGTATATGATATAGTGATTAAAGAATTATCAACAGATGATAATAATACTAATGTTGTAAGGTGATATCTGATATTTGATTAAGTGTTAGATAATCTATGTATAAAGTAATAGTATTATGAGCTAACAGGTATGTTATGCTAACTGAAAGATTAATCTTATAATTGATAGGTCTTTCATAAGAGATTATATTAGATTGCTTAGCGGTAATCAGCGGTGCAGGCAAGTTTCCTAACTAAACTAGACTTGTATGTTCAAAGCATGTTAGTGAGTAATTGTTGTTGATTATTCACGTCAAAACTGATTATTGATTCGCACTTTGTGCATGTTGTAAATGTTCAACAAGTATGAAAGGCTGATCACCTTCATTACCATTTGGTTTAGTTAATCTGTTCATGCTCATTATTGACCATTCATTTTCATTGACTTGGTCGTTCAGCTAAGAAAATTTGTTCATGCTCTTTCACAATGTTTATATTGTTGAAAGTTAGCTAGCTTATTGTTTAATTCTTTCAATCATGATATATCCTTAAATAAAATTTAAACTTGCTGGGCAAATTTGTTGTTCACCCTTGCTATATCATGATAAAATTTTCAGATTTAGAGGAAAGCTCGAGTAAAGACAGAAATAAAGGCAAAGTGCAAGACTAAATTATGGTGCAGTTAGATTTATTAAATCTTCTGATGAAAATAGTATTGTAAACTTTTAAGATATTGAATGTGTGTATTAAGTTAAGGTTGTAGACCTTGGGAATGATGTGTAAAAGTTTAATGTATAAAAAATTTATGTTTATATCTTCCGCAATAATTATAGAATTAGTATCCCAGATTCGTGGTAAAAAGTACCCGGATTTGGGGATGCTACAGTTGGTATCAAAGCCGTAGGTTATAAACCTTAGGTAGGTGTACCTTAGGCTATAATTGCGGAGATGATGATAAGGAATAAACTCAGATAGAGTTTAAGCGATAAGAGATGAATTTTTGGGAAATTCATTATTAAGTAAAGATTAAGATAAATAAGATTCAAAGAAGAATCGGGAAGGGCTATAAGGATAAGAATTCGGAGTTACCTGACTTCAGGAATAAAGATGAAAAGTGATAATAAATAGACAAAGTCTATAAGATGAAAAGTGTAAAATCATAATATTATATGATTAAAGGAAAAGAAGATCGTAAAATAAAAGCGATCATAATACTGATTATAATATGAGATCTGGCGTGATCCGATAAAAGGTCATAAGAGGAGAAGGATCAATCAAATGATTGAAAACTTTATAACAGAATTGTTGTACGACAGTTGTACTATGAAATTGTACTATGAAAACTCATGAAAGAGTTATGAATTGTAAATATGGATTAAATGAAATTCGTATGGAGAAAGTATGGAACTAGGATTATGTGGGATTTTAATTGAGGACTCATGTCAGCAGCTGAGTTGTATAATTCCTTGTATGGACGGAAAATTTGTACTTGGTTTTAGAATCACTTAGCTTCTTGGTCGATATAGTGGTTAGGTTGACCAATTCTTTGTATGGGCGGGGAATTGTCCGCTTAGCTTCCTATGTTGATTAGTGGTCGAGTTTGGTTTGACAACCACTTAGTTTCTTACATTGATAATCATTGGAACCTGGTGTCACGCTATTTATTATATGCATGTGGGTAAGGTGATTCTTTTCCCATGTGTATAACGAATAGGTAGAGAATATAAGGTTAGTACAAGTTCTTAAAATTCATACTTATGGTACGTTCGTGACTCATAATTATATTAAATTTTTATGAACCCCTCAGTGAATGGACGCCAAAGGTCTGACTGGGACAAGTTCTCAAACTCATATGATTGTGGAAAGCTCCTGAACTCATAATGTGTGGTAAGCTTGACGAACTGGGTATAGTTATGTGTGAATGGAGAATTGAAGATGATAGAAATAGATAGATTTATTAAGCAATGGATCAGTAGAGAAAGTGAAGTTGATGGTGGAAGCATATGTATTCCAAATCTTCTAGCTATACTAGACTTTGAAGTTTTTGACATCAAGTTAAAAACGCACTAGGTGATTTTTGGAAAATGAATTTTATTCTCAACTCCTGGTGACCATTGTGTATGAGTGGACTTCGGGCCACCGACAAATTGTTACCTGTTGAGATGATAAAACTGAATTGCAATGATTTTTGAACGATTTAAAGAATAGTCTATGCTAATTGATTCAGCTAGACAAATATGATTTGAGATGTCAAAATGTATTTTATATATCATCAATGTATCATGGAACCTGATGCAGAATGATAAAAATGATGGAGTTGTCAATCCAAAATTACTTAGTGATTGATGCGATTTAAGGATAGTCAGCCACTATAAAATGATGTAGTATGACAAAGTCACAAAATGACGAAATCCTTAAACGGACTTTAAATACAGTGCGATATCATGACGTCATAAAATGATTTTTAAGAATTTTAAAGGTAAATTATTGCCAACTGAATGTGGCTAGCAATGTTTCGATTGAAATTTGAATTATTTGATATGTGTCTAAGCTATTTGATTCAGCTAGACAAATGTTTATGAAAATTCAAAGTATCTTTGAAAATTTTCCCGAACTGAATTATTTTGGTGCGGAACCCTATGATAAGACTAAGGTGAAGTATGTTGTTTGGATAAAATAATCCAATCTAGTAGCGCAAATATTTGCTAAACATGATTGATACGTTATGCATGACATAAGCGTACGATAGGCTAATCACCTAAAGTACTAGCATTGGTAGTTTACCTTCTTTGTGATTGTAAACATACCTAGTAATTTACAATTTTGCGATATAAATATCATTAAAACTACTTGTTCATGGTCTATATGACCCCTCAGCATGATTTGAAATGTTTTAACTCCTTAGACTGAAGTCATGAAAGAATGTGATAGTAGTAAAGCTCCTCATAGTAGGAAGCAAGATGTACTCATTAAATTGAGCTTGAAATCATGTAAAGGTTGATTTGAAAACCTAGTTTTGCTGAATAAAAGGATTGGTGATTAGTGGACTGTAATTTCGGGGACGAAATTCTTAGAAGAAGGGGTGAATGTGACAACCAGAAAATTTGGACAATTTTATAAAATCTTAAAAGATTGAATAAAGGTTAAATAATAAACCTAGACATATAAGTGTATGGATTTGACGTTTCTGTAAAGGAATTTTAAGGATTTCAAAATTTTTGGAGAATAATTTGAATGATTTGATAGACTACAAGTGATAGTCTGATAATGAGGTACATGTTTAGTGTATGAGTTCATAAGATTATGTGTATGTGGTTCTAGTATTTTAATTATAAACTAGTGACCTAATCTAAGAATTGTGGACCATGTCTCAATTTGTTAAATTATTTTGTATGAATATTTGAGTAAGTGAGTTAAGAATTAAGTTATGTAACCTAATATATATGTATTAGGTGTGATAAGTAAATAACCTAAGAGGTTATAATAGGGGAGAATGTTAGTATATAAAATATATGTAAGTCTAAGAGATTTAATTTATATATCTCAACTAATTAATTTTATAACCTAATTAAAGCAAGTCTAATTAGGTTAAGGAAATAAATGTGCATGAGTAAGGATTTATGTTATAATGGAAGAAATGAGAACCCTAATTAAATAATTAGGGAATGGTAAAATAAGAAGTGTTGGAAGATGTTAGTTGTTGTAGCCAAACATTTTAATTTAGAAATCCAAAAGAATTAATTGGGAGCCCAAAACTTAGCCCAATGGAAGAGGGACTTTTTGGACATTTATTAAATCAATTAAAGCATAAAAGGAAAGCCAAAAATTTGACAACTAAGGCCACATGGCCGGCCCAAACAAGAGAGGAAAGAAAGGGGGATGAATGTGATGATGGTTTACTTTAGTGGGTGACCAACTCTATCATGTGTCACTCCTTTATTTAACAAACATTCTTAACTAAAGTTACAAGCAACCTTATAATGATGAAGAAAGAGAAAGAGAGTGTGAATGGGGGGAATGCATATTAGATATACAATTATATCTATACATTTTTTACCAAACCACAAAAGCAATTTCATTTCTCTCTCATCCTATTACTTCTTATTAGCTAACAAAAACTAAACTAGAGAGAGGGAGGAGCTAGTATTTTCGACAGCCACAAGAGGTAAAGGAGAGGAGGTTTTGATCTTCAAGATAACCAAGATCATCATCTACTTTAGAGGATTAAGAAAAGCTAGCAAGATATCAAGGTATAAATCACTTTTTTCTAAGTTATTCTTAGTTGTTTAAATTAAAACTTGGATTGATGATTTCAAACTTCAAAACTCTAGATCTACATGATCTAGAGTGTGTTATGTGTGGATCTATCCATCTTGTGTGTTAAAAGTTAGATCTAAAGTATGAAATGGAAACTAGGTTTTTCAAATGTAGAAAATCCTAATTTTTCTTAGCCCCGATTGTGTTAATCTTGTGTTTGATGATTGTTTGATGAAATAGATCATGTATTATGGTAGAATCATGGGTATATGAGGTATTAGTAAATGTTATGATGAGTTATGTTGGTTATTATGTGAAAACATGAAATTTTCTTAGAAGACATAAAGAGTTAAAATCAGTTTTTGGTGAAAATGAAACATTAAATTCAAATGACCATATCTCCTATTATATTTCGATTTTTTGAGTGTGGTCAAGTCCTAGGGTTCGATCTATAAGTTTTCTAACATCTCCAAGTGGAATTATTGAAAACGGAGTTGTAGATTTCCGTATGGAATATTTTTAACAAAGAACGAAAAAACTGCAAAACGACAATTTACTATTATGAAGAACTTTCCAGGGGCTGTTTCGGCCACTTAATTTGTGAGAAACTTCCGGCCTTTTGGGCCATGAAATAATATGGTATAAAGTACCTACTGTCCAAAAATGAGCTCATTCTGGCTTAAAATAACCACGTTATAACCATTTCAATTTTTGTGATTTTCCGACGAAAACGGCTATAACCGGAGTTCTATAACTCCAATGGCCACAAAATTTAAACTGGAGCGTCAAATTAACACGTATATGATTGTGTCAAGAGATGGGAAATTCTGGAGTTAAGCAAGAGGTAGCTAATTTCTTAAGGAATTAACTAAAAGTGATTTTTGAAAAATACCAAAGGAAGTTGGAAAATTTTGGAAAAATACTTTTTTTGTATGAAATATCTGTATATATGTTTGTACAGTGGATAGAAATATAATAAGTTGTTTTAGTATTTTCGTGAAAAGGATATGGAAACCAGCTTGCTGGATTGAAGAATCAGTTGAATCCAGCTTGTTGGATTGCAATCTATTTGCTGGATTTGGAATCCAGTTTGCTGGATTGCAGTTAGGTTTGCTGAATTGACCATCTAAGTTACTAGATTTGTAATCCAGCTTGCTGGATTTGAAATCCAGATCGCTGGTTTGGTATTTGACTTATTAGAGTGTTAAATCATAATGGATATGATATAGTGATTAAAGAATTATCAATAGATGATAATAATACGAATATTGTAAGGTGTTATCTAATATTTGATTAAGTGTTAGATAATCTATGTATAAAGTAATAGTATTATGAGCTAACAGGTATGTTATGCTAACTGAAAGATTAATCTTATAATTGATACGTCTTTCATAAGAGATTACATTAGATTGCTTAGCGGTAATCAGTGGTGCAGGCAAGTTTCCTAACTCAGCTAGAGTTGTATGTTCAAAGCATGTTAGTGAATAATTGTTGTTGATTATTCACGTCTATACTGATTATTGATTCGCACTTTATGCATGTTGTAAATGTTCATCAGGTATGAAAGGCTGATGTAAGACCCCGAATTTTATGAAATATAAGTATTCAATTTTTCTTATAATTACACTTCAGTAAATGGTTAAATTGATAAAAAGTTAAAGTTAAGGGTGATATATGAAATTTTTTCAAAATACGCAAGTGGTTATAAAATATTCGTTTGGTTGTGGAATATTCTTTCTGTCGGGGAATATTCGTACGACGACGCAGCCATTTGTGGGCCCCATAACAGAATAACTATCGGATGAAGAAAACGACAAAAATTGAGTTTTAACAAATAACGGCGTAATCGTTATCAATTAACCTTTGTTGAAATACCGATTGGGTAAAGTAAAATAATACATGTTGTTACAAAGAGTAGCACCAGATTGCATTACAAGATTTTGAAAGAAGGCACTACTCAATAATTGTTACAGTAATTACTGTTCCATATTTTATTTTACTGATTCAATAATTGTTGCGTTGATATTTTATATTATTGTTGTTTCAATAATTATCACTGCATAGTATCTCTATTATCGGAACAATAATTCATATTATTTGAATAATATTATTAGATAGCATTATTGGCAATGTCTAGAAAGTTTTTCAAGGAGAGGTTTGGTCACCTAATTGCGCGCGAGTAAGGAGAAATTCTTATTGGAAAGCCCACTCTTTCCTGGGAATTGTCTGGTTGTCATTATTGTGATTCTGTAATATTATTTGTGAATAATTAATTATTGATTTATATGATAAGAAAATATTTATTTGATGTGGATATAAATGATGAATTTATTTATGTTGTTATAAATGAAGGAATTAGTGTTGAGGTGTTTTATCAGTATTTTGTCGGATTGAAGGTATTAAAAGATCAAATCGGTGTTCTTAAGCTCTATTGCGTGAGTTATAATTTTAATCCGACCATTGGATCATTTTGATTTTTGGTTATGTTATACATATATGAGTTAAGTATATGTCCACAAATTTTGAACCGTTGAAAATTAACGCATGATTTGTTATGAATTTTAAAAGGTGTTGAAATGATGTTTAAAATCATCCGTTTGTGGATTTCGGATATTTTTAGTTTGGAATTTGGAAAAACTCAAAGCTACAAAATTGTAGATAATTCAATTTCAGTTAGAATGGACATAAAATTCATATTTTTCAGATAACCAGGCTATTTTCTATGAATTATTGAAGTTTCAGAAAATAAAATGATTTTTTTATTAATTTATGGGTGGGACCCACTTATGCTATAAGCATGTGGGCTGCTGAATTTTCTTTCTTAATGGCTGCTGGTGGCTTGGTTGGTGAAGTGGCGTAGAAGGAAGAAAAGAAATAATATTATTATATTATTTTAGTCTCCTTTGGCGTTCTAGCATTTTCCTGTAAATAGAAGCTTAAGTTAGAATTAAAAATCTCACCAGAAATATAAGTTTTCTCTCTATATATTATCAAGCATATTTTTGAGAGTATTTAGATACTTTGAGAGTTGCTATTCGGTGCAAGGTTCCTTCGACTTTTCATCTGATATTCTAGTCAGAAGTACTGCTTTTTTGAGGTAAGGGATTTTAAGGGTTATTATGTTTTTCAGTTCGTACTTCTTCCGTCCTTCAAAAAATTCTGGAAAAATTTGAAATGATATTTTGATGAGTTTTATTGATTGTGTCCAAAAATGGCGATTTTTGGATGTATAGATTAAGAGTTATGAATTTTATACGAGAAAAGACTATTTTAAAAGTAACCGCTTATAACTCCTTGTGGTTAACTCCAAAATTGATGAAATTTTCTTTGGGAGTACATCTATATAATATCAGTGTACTCTGTGAATTTCGAAATTTTTGGATAAAAGTAAAATTTATGATAAATGTCTAAATATTCGGCGGTTTTGGCGATATGAAAAATAGTAAATGAATTTTAAAAATTCTGAGAAAAATATATGTTCAATATGGGACTATATTCTGCTAAATCCCAGAAAAGAAATATTTTTGGAACTGATTTGGTATTTTTCATGAAAATAGACTAGATATGAGTAAATGAATTGAATATGTTATGTGAAGTAAGAAAATTAGAAAATAGGATTTTATGGCTTGAGAATCCTATATGAGGTATATACAAATTTTTGATGAGGGTTTTGGTTATTGGTGATGAAATCTTATGAGTTTGGAATTTTAGGATGATTAAATGCATTATTTAGTAAAGTGTAAACAATTAAAATAAATTGTTTATAAGCTTAAGAAATGTTATTTCAATATCATTATACCGAAATATTGGTATGGATTTTATTATGAAATTTCTACCTTTTTGTGTCGGGTTTATAATTCATGAGTTACTATTCACGAGTTACTATTCATGAGTTACTATTCACGGGTTACTATTCACGAGTTACTATTCATGACAAAATTAGTTTCTTTTTTCTAACCAAATTATAGTTGATTTATGAATATTACTCTTGAGATTAAAACTATATGTTGATCATATTATTTTTATTATCATATATAACATTTTTATAACCCTAATGATGATATTTCTCTTTGACTTGAGTGTAAAGATGGGTAGATTTTTGGTATGATCATGACTATGGGTTCTCTTTAGCCAGTAGTGCAAAGTTAAATTGTTGACTGGTATGATCATGACCATTGAATTTATAATTGAATATCTTTAGCTTAAGTGCAAAGGTGAAATGATCAACATGGTTATAATTATTGTTTATATAAATTCTGAAATGATTATATATTTCTTTGAGATAATAATATATTTGGCCTGTAGTGCAAATATGAAGCTGTTGATGAATATATTTGGCATTTGTAGTGCAAATATGAATTGTTGAAATATCTTTGGCCTGTAGTGCAAAGATGGATTGTTGATGAATATCTTTGGCCCATAGTGCAAAGATGACATGTTGTTGAATATCTTTGGCCAGTAGTGCAAAGTTGAACAGGTGTTGAGATGAGCATGACCAACTGGTGATACAAATGAATATCTTTGGCCATAGTGCAAAGATGAAGTTATTAGTATGATTATAAACAAGAAATGTGATTTGGTGTAACCATGATCTTTGATGTTTCAGGTAAAGATAGGTGATGAAAATTATCTTCGTCCTGGATGAGAAGAGGAATTTAGAATTACAATTATGATTATGAGTTATTCATATGATTGTGGACGAGAATTGTTAATTGATGTTACAGGGATAAAATATTGTTGGTGGATTTTTAACATGGAGAAGATAATAGACTTTATAGTCTATTTGACTCTTCTAATGGATTGCTTGTTCCGCTGCAACTATGGTTGAAATTTTTATCATCTACCATATGTTTTAAATCTATGATTTATTATTGATGAAGGCTATTGATAATTTAATTATCTTTAGTCATGATATTCTTTACTGAGCTAGTTGTGCTCACCCTTTTGCTTCACAATTCCTTTCAGGTAATAAGAGTGTAGCTGGGTCGAGCGGAGGTAACAGGGGAATAGAACAGTGGTCATCATTTAGTAGTTATATTTGGTGAATCAACTAGGGTGAGGTGAACCCAACGTTGGAAGGGTGTTTTGCCACTATCATACAAGATGTCTAATGACATACAACCTCGTGTCATCATAAGACAGGGTTGTGCACATCCACTTACTGAGTATATCTACGAGCACTACCTATATGATCTTGGTGTTTATTTGAAGTATAATTCTCAATTAGAGACAGTAGAGATATTTATATGCCAAGAGAAGACTCACCATTGGGAAGAATATGATAGTAATCTTCTCGTTTTTCTTTAGGGTCTATTGGGTCAACCAAGGATAATTCTGTGGCCATATGATATCTATCATAACCTAGAAGCATGGCCTCCCATGTACGAAGGTTTCCTTGAGCACTTCCCAAAGATTCTAATTTCTAAAATAGTTTTTGACTATACCTTTATGTAAAGTGTCATTGTGAGGTGTTGTCCACGGTTGGAACATGAGTCACATTTGGTATATATTTGTATCCAAACTCACAGCATATGTGTTGTTGTATTTTGCACGACAATTATTGTAATAAAGTTGTAGTTGTTTTCTGTACCATGTATTTGGCGACTCAGAATGGGTTTGATGGAATGGACCTATTTTGGGGTTGTCACGGCTGATCACCTTCATTACCAGATGATTCAGTTAATCTGTTCATGCTCATTATTGACCATTCATTTTCATTGACTTGGTCGTTCAACTAAGAAAATTTGTTCTTGCTTTTTCACAATGTTTATATTGTTGAAAGTTAGCTAGCTTATTGTTCAATTCTTTCAATCATGATATATCCTTAAATAAATTTAAACTTGCTGGGCAAATTTATTGCTCACCCTTGCTATATCATGATAAAATTTTCAGATTTAGAGGAAAGCTCTAGTAAAGACAGAAGTAAAGGCAAAGTGCAAGACTAAATTATGGTGCAGTTAGATTTATTAAATCTTCTAACGAAAATAGTATTGTAAACATTTAAGATATTGAATGTATGTATTAAGTTAAGGTTGTAGACCTTGGGAATGATGTGTAAAAGTTTAATGTATAAACAATTTATGTTTATATCTTCTGCAATAATTATATAAATTAGTATACCAGATTCGTGGTAAAAAGTACTCGGATTTGGGGATGCTACAATACTATTATTAATAATCATATTATATATATATATATATATATATATATATATATATATATATATATTAATAGAAGGTATCTTAATAATTTTATAATTAAAATAAAGAGTTTATTTAAATTTTTAAAATTAGATTTCATGCTAACTAATTAAAGTTAGAATTGGATTTCATAATAACTAATTGGAGGTGAAATTGGATTCGTTGTTTTCTTAAGTAAAGGAGTTTATTTAGATATGAAATAAGTTTTCATATTATTAAAAATAAAGGAGTTTATTTGTAAATAGGAAAGAGAATCCGTATTTCCTTAAAAAAAGAGTTTATTTAGATATGAAATACTCCCTCAAGTCCCAAATTAATTGCTCAATTTTAACTTTTTTATGTCAAATTGACTATTTTTAGAATTAATAATTAAGCATATATAAATATATTTCTAAAATTATAAAAATTGGGATTAGTAATAAATTGTATATACTTTCTTTTGGTTATAATCTCTTCACCTATATTTTAGCAAAAAATAGTAAAAATATTAGTTTTAAAAATGGTCAATTTGATTTTAAAAAATCAAAACTGAGCAATTAATTTGGGACAAAGGGAGTAAGATTTTATATTATTCAAAATAAAGAGTTCATTTGTGAATAGGAAAGAGAATCCGTGTTTACTTTAATAAACATTTTTTACTTGAATTTGGATTCCATAATTAATTAAAATAAATGAGTATATTTTGATTAAAGAATTTGATTAAAATAAACTAGTTTATTTTATTCAAAATTGGATAAATTAAAATAAAAGAGTTTTATTTTGATTTAAATTTGAATTAAAATAAAGGAGTTTATTTTGATTCAAAATTAGATTTTATGCTAACTAAATTTGCCCATTAAATTATATCATATATATATATATATATATATAATATATTGAATGTTTATTATTCATGAGATGAATGTTATTTATTGATGCATATTTTGATGTGTATGATAATAAATGGGATTGATTATGGACTATTGACCAATGTGATTAGATTTTATTTTAGTTAGATGTGTGAATGTAATGGTTTTATTAAATGGGGTCTGCGTACCTCATCATATCTAATTTTTCCTTAATGTAAATTCTAACTCCCTCCTATGTACTTGCCCTTGACTGCTAATCAAGGTTTCTATTTATTTTAAATAGTTTTGCAATATGAATAGTTAGAATTAATTTTGAAGAATTGAAGATCAAGGAGCAAGGAGCGCTTGAAGACCCGTTTGTAATGGAGCCCGAGGTTAAATGTAATAGTTATATTTAAATATTAATTCTTGCACCCCTAATGGTTTGACCTTTTGGTTCACTTGGTGGCTCTAGTGAACCAAACTAGAATAATAGTCTATAATCAATCCGGGTAGAATATAGTATTCTATATGTGCATGCTTATACTATATATATTATATATTATGAAAATATGATTCGCATGTTAATTAATATGACGCGTATTATATATATATATATATATATATATATATGTGTGTGTGTGTGTGTGTGTGTGTGTGTGTGTGTGTGTGTGCATGCGCGCTAAACAAGATGAGACAAATTAATAATAAATCCCTCAAAGATTTTATATTAAGTTGTAACGTTCAATGATATTTGGAATATCGAACGTCGCCTTCTAGCATGGTAAATCAATAGAGTATTAAATACTTAATATGAGTTTTTTGAGCAAACACAAGACAAGTATTAAATATTTAAGATGTTGTTTTATCACATTTAATGCTCTAAAATAGACTGAACAATGTTGCTTTGTTGTGCACACACAAGGACAGTGTTTTTCGTTTGAATATATGGAGTGTTAGGTATGACTTAACTTAGATCATTTTAGTTTGGATGTGCACACACTTGACCATTATGATCTAAGAGGCAAAATACAAGGAGTTGCATAGTTGATGTAATTGATAAGAGTTGTCTACCTATTTATTTATATATAGTTTGTTGTGCACAAACAAGGCTATATACATTTGAAATTGGATCCTTATTCTCAATAGTATATCTTTAATTAGATATCGTCGAACTATATAAATTGATAGTAATATTGTTTGAAGAAAATAGTGGGAGATACCAATTTAAAACAAGACCTAAATTATTTTGGTAATTAATAAAAGAATGTATGATATAATTGTGACGCCCCCAAAATAGGTATACATCACCCATTCTGAGTCACCAAATACATGAGTGCGAGAAACAAATACACTTCGATGAATACAATTGTCTGCAAAATACGATAACACATATCTTGTGAGTTTGAATACAAATATTGTCTAATAGACAGTATACAAACTCAAAAGGAGTCCTCATTATAATTATTGATACACTATTTTACAAAATAGTGAGGACTACTAAAACAACTATCCTGAACCATCACTCCAACCCCCGGCTAGTTCCTGCTATGTTCTCACCTCCTGAGAAGAAAATTGAACAAAAAGGAAAAGGGTGAGCTCAACTAGCTCAGTAAAGAATATTATGACAAAGATAATATACAACAAATTATCATTAGTCTTCAACAGGGAAAAATCTGATAGAATATAATAGACAACAAGTTTTAGATCAACAACTGCAGTGGAAATATCAATCCATTAGAAGAGTCAAGTAGAGAATGAATTCTACTATCTTCTAAGATTTAAAAATCCATCATCAATATTTTATCCTTGTAACATCAATCAATATACATCTTGAATCAAATATTCATCTTTGCACTACAGGCCAAAGATATTCATTTGTATCACCAGTTGGTCATGTTCATCTCAACACATGTTCATCTTTGCACTACGGGCCAAAGATATTCATTAGGTAATCATTCATCTTTGCACTAAAGGCCAAAGATATTCAGTAATATCATCATTTAGGACTGAGGATGATGAAAAATATCTTAAAGAAAACGAATCCAGTGAGACAAAAGGACAAATATTAGGGATTCGTATTACAGTTTATCTAAGTTCAATAATACTCTATAATAACTAATTGTGGAACAGAATTCAAAAATAAAGATCAAAACATGGATACAATCAAAGATAGTAACCACAATAAATAACTTGGACAAAGAAAGAAAAAATTTATTTTTCTGTGAATAGTGCCGTATTCGTGAATAGTGTCATATACGTGAATAGTGTCATATACGTGAATAGTAACCCCAACACAAAAAGGTAGAAATTCCACAATAAAATTCATATCAATATTTCAGCATAATGATATTGAAGAAAATAATATCATTTACTGAAGAAAATAACATCCCTTACCTCAAAAAACGGTATTTCTTTGAAATATCAGGGTATAAAATTTGAAGGAAACTTGCACTGATGAATAGCAACTCACAAAGTATCTAAATACTCACAAAATATGCTCGATAATATAGAGAGAGAAAGAGAGAAAACTTATTTCTTGTGTGATTTTCAATTCTAACTAAGCACCCTATTTATAGGAAAATGCTTAGAACGTCATAGCAGACTAACCTGCTACCTGATGGCTTTACCTGCTACTATTCATGCCCCCCCACTTTTGAAAATAAATTCCAGCACATTTCATATCTCAACAACCAAAAGTGGGGCCCACCATATTTTAATAATAACATTTGTTTCCAAAAATTCAATAATTCATAATAAATAGCCCTTTTATCAGAAAAATACAAATTTTATGTCCATGTCATAGGAAATTAAATTCTCTACAACTTTGTAGATTTAAGTTTTTCCAAATTCCAAACAAAAAATGACCGAAATCCACATACGGACGATTTTCAAAACCTCCATTCTGACAAAATACTGATAAAATACCTCAGCGTTAATTCCTTTATTTATGTCCACATAAAATATATCCATCATTTATATCCACATAAAATAAATATTTCCTCATCATATAAATTAATAATTAATTATTCATAAATAATATTACAGAATCACAATTATGACAACCAGGTCGTTCCTAGGAAAGAGGTGGCTTTCCGATAAAGATTTCTCCATATTGGCGCGCAATTAGGTGACCAAACCTCTTTTCTAAACAAAACTTCCTTATACATTGCCAATAATGCTATCTAACAATATTATTCAAATAATATGAATTATTGATCTGATAATGGAGATATTGTGCAGTGACAATTATTGAAACAAAAATAATATCAACATAGCAATTATTGAATCAATAAAATAAAATATTGAGCGATAATTCTTTGTAACAATTATTGAGTAGTGCCTTCTTCTACGTAAGAATCAATAATTCAAAAATCACGTGCAATACTGGTGTGCTCTTGTGCAACCACACGTATTCTCGTATTTTAACCCATAGGGTAATCAGCGGTGTTAGCAGTAACAACTACGTCGTTATTTATAAAAACTCAAACTTGTCGTTTTCTTCATCCGACCATTTTTTGTTATGGAGCCCACAAATGGTTGCGCCGTCGTAAGAATATTCCCCGACTGCAAGAATATTCCACGACCAACCAAATATTCCCCGACAATAATGAATATTTTATAACCACTTGCTTATTTTACAAAATTTGCACATTTCACCCATAACCAAAGCATTATATCAAATTAACACATTATTATTCACAATAATAATTAGAGAAATTTCAATTTTATTCATTAAAAAGTTGGGGTCTTACAATAATGTTGTTAAATTATAAATTCAGTTACAGAATTTTATAATGTCTAAATTACTATCACTGCGAAACATATTAGATGTTAATTAACCGGACCGAATTAAATGGATTGGTTAAGGAATTTGAGAATAGTTCTCACAGCTGAAAAGCTATCTTATGTCCTTAATACGCTTATCCATGCAATGATTGCAGACATTGCCTCTGAGGAAGATATTGCTATTTTTTAGAAAGTGGTAAGATGATGCATAGTTGGCTCAATACATCATGCTCGCATCCATGACTCACGAGCTTCAGCGTCGGCATGACACTATGGATGCTCCTACTATACTCCTGCACATAAAGTAGTTGATGGTGAGGAAAGTAGGACAGATAGATATTAGATATCAAAGGAGCTCTTTCAATCTAGAATGACCAATGACACAACAGTACAGACAAAAGTCTTTAACATGATCAATTTGATTAAACAATTAGGACAACATGTTTTTGTCATGGATGGAGAGTTGAGCTAAGATTTGATCTTGTACTCACTCTGGACTCCTTGTCACAATTGTTGTGAATTTTTCATATGAACAAGCTAAATATCAGCCTCGCTGATTTGCTTAACATGTTGAAAAAATGTTGAGAGTCACTTTCCAACCAAGAAAGACCAAGTCTTACTAATAGGGACCAAAGGACCTTTTAAAAAGAAGAACGATTCAAAGAAGGTACATAGAAATGCAAAAACAAAGGATAATAAGAACAAAACTGATACGGATAGCAAATGAGTTTGCTTCCACTGCAATAAGCCTGGATACTGGAAACGAAACTGCGAGAAGTTTCTTGTAGAGGCTAACCAGAAGAAGCTTAGTGAAGCTTCGGTTACAAAAATAGTTTTTGTTCATGATTGAAATAAATTTTTTTTTAAGTCAAGGTTCTATTTGGGTATTGGATACCGGCTTTGGTTATCATAAATATAGATTTATGAAGGGACCAAGTAGAATTAGAAAGCTAACAAGAGACAAGTAATCCTATGTGTGGAAATGAAGCAAAGGTTGCTGCATTAGCCATAGGAACTTATTGTTTAAAATTATCTATGGGAAAGTCTATTAAGTCAATAAGTCGTTATTGTATTTGAGTTCTCGTTAGAAATATTGTTTCCATTTTTGTTGTTGGATAATGAAATCTTTGGTATTATATTTAAGAATAATTATTGTTCTATTTATAATAATAATATTTTGTATAGAACTAAAATATTACTTAATGGATTTTGTATACTTAACTTATATGAAAAATTATTTTGTAATTTGAACAAACTAGTATAAGAAAAGGAGATGATCATTCAAAAAGTTGAATGTGTGTATTTGCTGAAATACAATTGTGAATTATTTGGAAGGTTCAAAGAATTTAGAAATGAAACTAATTTGAAAAGTATTAAGATTCTTTGGTTAGATCAAGGAATAAATACTCGTGTAATAAGTTTCTAGATCATCTCAAATGGTTTTCTCACAATGGATGCTTCCTGATACACAATAATTGATTGATGTATCTGAAAGGAAAAATCGTACCTTGTTGAACATGGTGCAGTCCATAATGATTTTACCGATATTCCAGTATCCTTCTAGGGTCATGCCCTAGAAATGGGTGCATATCTACGAAAAGGTAAACTCCAAATCTGGCCCCAAGACTCCATAAGAGTTATGGATAGGGAGGATTCCTAATCTTAAGTAAGTTAAGATAAGGGGTTGTCCACCTTATGTGAAAAAGGTTTCAAAGGATAAGCTTGGGACAAAATTTGACAAGTACAGATTTTTGGCACATCCTAAAGTAAGTTTAGGGTATATGTTCTATAATCCTACTTAGCAAAAGGTGTTTGTTACGAAACACTCTACCTTCTAGGATAAAGGTGTTTATGTAAGACCCCGAATTTTATGAAATAAAAGTATTCAATTTTTCTATTCAGTAAATGGTTAAATTGATAAAAGTTAAAGTTAAGGGTGATATATGAATTTTTTTTCAAAATATGCAAGTGGTTATAAAGTATTCATTATTGTCGGGGAATATTCGTTTGGTCGTGGAATATTCTTTACGTGGGGAATATTAAATGCAATGGTAGCATTATTTGTGTGACCCATAATGTGAAAAGCGTCGGAAGAAGAAAAGCGACAAAATTGAATAGCTTGGCGTAGTTAGTTCACGAATTAACACTATTAGAATACCCGATGGTTAAAATCTGATGTCTGGCGTGGTTGCACGGTAGCACACGGTATTGCAGTATTGTTGAATTATTGATCCTTACGTGAAAGGCTTTACTCGATAATTATTACGATAATTCTTATTGATATTTTATTTTATTGATTCAATAATTGTTGCGTTGATATTTTATATTATTGTTATTTTGATAATTGCCCTTGCTTTATGATATTTTCCATTATCGGATCGATAATTCATATTATTTGGAATAATATTATTAGATAGCATTATTGGCGATGTCTAGAAAGTTACATCGAGGAGAGGTTTGGTCACCTAATTGCGTGCGATAAGAAGAAATCCTTATCGAAAGCCCCTCTTTCACGAGGAGCGACTACTGGTTGTCATAATTGTGATTACATAATATTATTTGTGAATAATTAATTATTGATTTATATGATAAGGAAATATTTATTTGATGTGGATATAAATGATGGGTTTATTTATGTGGTTATAAATGAATGAGTTAATGTTGAGGTGTTTTATCGGTATTTTTGCCGGATTGGAGGTATTAAAAGATCAAATCGGTGTTGTTTCTGACTTTATTGTGTGAGTTATAATATTTAATCAAATAGTTGGATCGTTGTAATTTTTGGATATGTTATACATATATAAGTTGAGCATATGTCCACAAATTTTGAACCATTAAAAATGAGCGTATAATTTGTTATGAATTTTAAGAGGTGACTGATTCGAAAATTAGGTTATAAATGATTTTGGTGAAAAATTCTAGAATTGGTGGTCCCCACTTTTGTTTGGTGAGAAATGTGCTCAATTGAATTTTTAAATGTGGTGGGTGGGAATAGTAGCAGGTAAAGCCATCAGGTTGCAGGTTAAGTCTGCTTCGATGTGCTAAAATTTCCTATAAATAGAGGGCTAAGTTAGAATTGAAAATCACACCAGAAACAAGTTTTCTCTCTTTCTCTCTCTAGATTATCGAGTGTATTTTTTGAGTATTTAGATACTTGGTGAGTTGCTATTATTCTTGGTCTGCAGTTTTCTTTCGGTGTCATATCAGATATCCGATCGGAAGTCTTTTTGCTCTTTTGAGGTAAGGGATAGTAAGGGATATTAAGGGATGTTATATTCTTTATAATGATGTTATTCTTTCAATATCATTATACTGACATATTGGTATGAATCTTATTGTGGAATTTCTACCTTTTTGAGTCGGGGTTACTATTCACGTATACGGCTCTATTTACGTATATGACATTATATGTATATTATTTATTATACATTATCTGATTATATATACGAATCTGAGTACTATTCATGAGTTACTATTCATGAGTTAATATTCATGAGTTACTATTCACGAGTTACTATTCACGGGTACTATTCACGACAAAAAATTGGTTTCTTTTTCTAACCAAATTATCGTTGATTTATGAATCTTACTCTTGAAATTAAATTCATGTTTTGATGATATTGTTTTTATTATCATATATAACATTTTTATAATCCTGGTGAAGAAATTTCTCTTTGACTTGAGTGTAAAGATTGGTAGATTATTGGTATGATCATGACAATGGGTTCCCTTTGGCCAGTAGTGCAAAGATGAATTGTGACTAGTATGATCATGACCATTGAATTTACAATTGAATATTTTTAGCTTAAGTGCAAAGGTGAATTGATCAACATGGTTATAATTATGGTTTATATAGATTTTGAAATGATTATATACTTCTTTGAGATGTGAATATCTTTGGCCCGTAGTGCAAAGATGAATTATTATTGAATATCTTTGGCATGTATTGCAAAGATGACACATTTAATATCTTTGGCTCGTGAATGCAAGGATGACTGTTGTTGAATATCTTTGGCATGTAGTGCAAAGATGACTTGTTGATGAATATCTTTGGCCGTAGTGCAAAGATAAATTTATTAGTATGATTATGAACATGAAGCGTGATTTGGTATAACCATGATCTTTGATGTTTTGGTGATGAAAATTATCTTTGTCCTGGATGAGAAAAGGAATTTAGAACTACAATTACGATTATGAGTTATACATGTGATTGTGGACAGGAATTGTTGATTGATGTTATAGGGATAAAACATTGTTGGTGGACTTTTAACATGGAGAAGATAATAGATTTTATTGTCTATTTGACTCTTCTAATGGATTGCTCGTTCCGCTGCAACTATGGTTGAAAAGTTTTATCATCTACCATATGTTCTAAATCTCTGATTTATTACTGATGAAGTCTATTGATAATTTAATTATCTTTAGTCATGATATTCTTTACTGGGCTAGTTGTGCTCACCCTTTTGCTTCACAATTCCTTTTCAGGTAATAAGAGTGTAATTTGGGTCGGCGGGAAGTAATGAAGGGAATAGAATGGTGGTCATCATTTAGTAGTTATATTTGGTGAATCAACTAGGATGAAAGGCAAACCCAACGTTGGAAGGGTGTTTTGCCACTATCATACAAGATGTCTAATGACATACTGACCTCGTGTCATCATAAGAAGGAGGTTGTGCTCATCCACTTCTTTGAGTATATCTACGAGCACTACCTATATAATCTTGGTGTTTGGTTGAAGTATAACTCTCAATTAGAGACAATGGAGATAATTATAAGTCGAGAGAAGACTCACCATTGGAAAAAGAAGATGATAGTAATCTTCTCATTTTTTCTTTGGGGTCTATTAGATTGACGAGGATAATTACGTGAGACATATGATATCTATCATAACCTAGGCGCATGGCCTCCCATATACGAAAGTTTTCTTGAGCACTTCCCAAAGATTCTAATTTCTAAAATAGTTTTTGACTATACCTTTATGTAGGTATCACTGTGAGGTGTTGTCCACTGATGGGACATTTGTCATATTACAGTTGGGACACGAGTCACAGTTGGTATATATATTTGTATCCAAACTCACAGCATATGTGTTGTTGTATTTTGTACGACAATTATTGTAATAACGTTGTAGTTGTTTTCTGTACCATGTATTTGGCGACTCAGAATGGGTTGGGTGTTGTATACCTATTTTGGGGTCGTCACATTTGGTATCAGAGCTTAGGGATATGATCTCTGGAGGAGATCCCGGATTAGAACTAGGAAGGGAGAGACGAGAAATATCCTTCGCTAGTGTGTGTCCTACCTAAGCTGAATTTTCTTACTTAAGTTGACAAATTGTGATATGTCGATTAACCTTTGTTTTGAAAGTTGTATTCTAGAATAATATAAAATACGGGGAGATGAGCAATGGAGAAATCCTTATGACATGGAAGATGGAATGCGGAATGGAAGCAAAAGGTATTCTCAACTCTTTGAAATACCGAAGTGCGTAAATTTTGGGATGAAATTTCATAAGGAGGGAGATTGTAAGACCGAATTTTATGAAATAAAAGTATTCAATTTTTTTTTTTCTATTAGGTAAATGGTTAAATTGATAAAAGTATAAGTTAAGGGTGATATATGAATTTTTTTTTCAAAATACATGAGTGGTTATAAAGTATTCATTATTGTCGGGAATATTCGTTTGGTCGTGGAATATTCTTTACGCCGGTGAATATTAAATGCGACGATGCGACTATTTGTGGGCCCCATAATGGATAAGCGTCGGAAGAAGAAAAGCGACAAAATTGAATAATGGCGTAGTTATTCTGAATTAACAACTTTGTTGGAATACCCGGTAGTTAAAATACGATGTCTGGCGTGGTTCTTGCGATAGCACGGCAGAATGCATATTATTGAATTATTGATCCTTACGAAGAAGGCACTACTCGATAATTATTACGATAATTCTTTATTGATATTTTATTTTATTGATTGATAATTGTTGCGTTGATATTTTATATTATTGTTGTTTGATAATTGTCCTTTGCCTGATATTTTCCATTATCGGATCAATAATTCATATTATTTGGAATAATATTATTAGATATCATTATTGGCAATGTCTAGAAAGTTACATCGAGGAGAGCTTTGGTCACCTAATTGCGGCGCGATGATGAGAAATCCTTATCGGAAAGCCCTCTTTCTAGGAGCGGCTGGTTGTCATAATTGTGATTACGTAATATTATTTGTGAATAATTAATTATTGATTTATATGATAAGGAAATATTTATTTGATGTGGATATAAATGATGGGTTTATTTATGTGGTTATAAATGAAGGAGTTAATGTTGAGGTGTTTTATCGGTATTTTGCCGGATTGGAGGTATTAAAAGATCGAATCGGTGTTATTACTGACTTTATTGTGTGAGTTATAATATTTAATCCATTGTTGGATCGTTTGTATTTTTGGATATGTTATACATATATAAGTTGAGTATATGTCCACAAATTTTAAGCCGTTAAAAATGAGCGTATAATTTGTTAAGAATTTTAAGAGGTGGTGATTAGGAAATTAGGTTATAAATGATTTTGGTGGAAAATTCTAGAATTGGTGGGCCCCACTTTTGGTTGGTGAGAAATGTGCTCAATTTAATTTTTAAATGTGGTGGGTGGGAATAATAGTAGGAGTATAGCCATCGGAGTTCTTGAGTTAAGTGCATTTTACAGCGTCTTAACATTTTCCTATAAATAGAGGGCTAAGTTAGAATTGAAAATCACACCGAAACAAGTTTTCTCTCTTTTCTCTCTAGATTATCGAGTGTATTTTGTGAGTATTTAGATACTTGGTGAGTTCTTTATTCTTCGGTGTAAGTTTCCTTGATGTCATATCAGATATCCGGAAATCTCTTTTGAGGTAAGTGTGGCTCTTTTGAGGTAAGGGATATTAAGGGATGTTATATTCTTCATATTGATGTTATTCTTTCAATATCATTATACTGACATATTGGTATGAATCTTATTGTGGAATTTCTACCTTTTTGAGTCGGGATTACTATTCACGTATCGGCACTTTATTTACGTATATGGCTTTATTTACGTATATGACATTATTTACGTATCTGGTATATGTATGATACGGATATACTATTCATGATTCTTATTATTCATGAGTTACTATTCATGAGTTAATATTCATGAGTTACTATTCACGAGTTACTATTCACGGGTACTATTCACGACAAAAAATTGGTTTCTTTTTCTAACCAAATTATCGTTGATTTATGAATCTTACTCTTGAAATTAAATTCATGTTTTGATGATATTGTTTTTATTATCATATATAACATTTTTATAATCCTGGTGAAGAAATTTCTCTTTGACTTGAGTGTAAAGATGGGTAGATTATTGGTATGATCATGACTATGGGTTCTCTTTGGCCAGTAGTGCAAAGATGAATTGTAACTAGTATGATCATGACCATTGAATTTACAATTGAATATTTTTAGCTTAAGTGCAAAGGTGAATTGATCAACATGGTTATAATTATGGTTTATATAGATTTTGAAATGATTATTTACTTCTTTGAGATGTGAATATCTTTGGCCCGTAGTGCAAAGATGAATTATTGTTGAATATCTTTGGCCTGTATTGCAAAGATGACATGTTTAATATCTTTGGCTCGTAATGCAAGGATGACCTGTTGTTGAATATCTTTGGCCTGTAGTGCAAAGATGACTTGTTGATGAATATCTTTGGCCTATAGTGCAAAGATAAATTTATTAGTATGATTATGAACATGAACTGTGATTTGGTATAACCATGATCTTCGATGTTTCAGGTGATGAAAATTATCTTTGTCCTGGATGAGAAAAGGAATTTAGAACTACAATTACGATTATGAGTTATACATGTGATTGTGGGATGATGAATTGTTGATTGATGTTATAGGGATAAAACATTGTTGGTGGACTTTTAACATGGAGAAGATAATAGATTTTATTGTCTATTTGACTCTTCTAATGGATTGCTCGTTCCGCTGCAACTATGGTTGAAAAGTTTTATCATCTACCATATGTTCTAAATCTCTGATTTATTACTGATGAAGTCTATTGATAATTTAATTATCTTTAGTCATGATATTCTTTCTTTGGGCTAGTTGTGCTCACCCTTTTGCTTCACAATTCCTTTTCGGGTAATAAGAGTGTAAATTTGGGTCGGCCGGGAGTAATGAGGGAATAGAATGGTGGTCATCATTTAGTAGTTATATTTGGTGAATCAACTAGGATGAGGCAAACCCAACGTTGGAAGGGTGTTTTGCCACTATCATACAAGATGTCTAATGACATACAACCTCGTGTCATCATAAGACAGGGTTGTGCTCATCCACTTGCTGAGTATATCTACGAGCACTACCTATATAATCTTGGTGTTTGGTTGAAGTATAACTCTCAATTAAAGACAATGGAGATAGTTATAAGTCAAGAGAAGACTCACCATTGGAAAGAAGATGATAGTAATCTTCTCATTTTTCTTTGGGGTCTATTGGGTCAACCAAGGATAATTCTGTAGACATATGATATCTATCATAACTTAGACGCATGGCCTCCCATGTACGAAGGTTTCCTTGAGCACTTCCCAAAGATTCTAATTTCTAAAACAGTTTTTGACTATACCTTTA
Source organism: Panax quinquefolius (assembly GCA_020205615.1). Taxonomy (NCBI): domain Eukaryota; kingdom Viridiplantae; phylum Streptophyta; class Magnoliopsida; order Apiales; family Araliaceae; genus Panax; species Panax quinquefolius. The sequence goes on along the minus strand of CM035166.1, from coordinate 64,663,906 downwards.
TGTTGGTATCACTGTGAGGTGCTTTCTACTGATGGGACATTTGTCACATTACGGTTGGGACACGAGTCACAGTTGGTATATATTTGTATCCAAACTCACAGCATATGTGTTGTTGTATTTTGTACGATAATTGTTGTAATAAAGTTGTAGTTGTTTTCTGTACCATATATTTGGCGACTCAGAATGGGTTGGGTGTTGTATACCTATTTTGGGGTTGTCACAGTTTATCATTAAAGGAGCTAGTTGGAGGATAATAGATCTTGAGATGTTCAAGAACTACAAATCACTATAAGTCAAATAAGAGAAACTTGTAGATAGACCTATTATACCACAACCGAATTGTAAATCTGGAATAGTTTCGAAGATACCTGGGAGGTATGGATTCATCGTGGATGATGATGATGATGAGGTACGCATCATAAAGATGATGATCCAGTTACATACAATGAGGTAAGATTTGTAGACACTCAGAGAAATGGATTGAAGCAAGCTTCTCAAATATGGAACATTCATTTTGATGAGATAATCAAAAGAGTTTTATTTTATCAAAAACAAGAATGAACCTAGTGTGTACAAAAGGGTTAGTGGGAGCGTCGTGATATTCCTAGTATTATATGTTGATATACTACGGATAAGGAATAACATACCAATGCTACAATCAGTAAAGATAAAGTTATCTAAACATTCCTCCATGAATGATTTGGGAAGAGTATCTTAATTGGGGATACAAATCTATATAGATAGATTTAAGAGGATGCTCGACTTAACCCAAGGAACGCATATTCATTTGATGCTAAAGTCATTTAGCATAGAAAACTCCAAGAGATATCTCATGTTAATGAGCCCTGGAGTGTATCTCTTTTAATAATCCCCATAGATTCCTAAAAGAGAGATCGCATGAGTGACAATCATGTATACAATGAAATATACGAGACCTGATATTGATCGGTCACATTCTGGAGAAGATCATTGTAAGACAGTGAAAAATATCTTAAAGTACTTAACCGACACTAAAGATGTGATCATATTTATGGTGGGTCTGAATTAAAACTAGAAGGCTTAACAGACTCAAGTTTTTCAGACAGACCAATACGACAAAAAATCCACTTTAAGGTAAAGTGTTACCTTGAACAGTGGTGCAGTGAATTGAAAAGGTTTCTAACAGCAAAGAGTTGTTAGTTTAGTGATAAAGACAAAGTATATAGCTATAAATGAAAACACAGGTTGATTGTTTGGATGAAAAGTTCATTACAGAACTAGGAATAGTTCTTAAGTCACATCTTGGAACTAAACATGTGTTGTGGCACTTTCATTTGATTAGAGGAATCGTTGCAAGGTGAGAAATCACTATAGAGATAGTGGACTCTCAAGAAAAACATTACATATCCATTTACTGAAGCTTATCCAACAGCAGGATAATCGTCACTTAGTGCAAGTGGGAGATTGAAAGTAGTATGCAAATAAGTAAATCATGTTTGATGATAAAGCATATACTTTGTAACAATCTTTTTCATTTATTAATAAAAAGTATTAATTTATTAAAGGCTTTTAATTATCTACATGATACTGCTTTATAATATGTGATAAACCCATAATTTTAAGCAATGCTTTTAGAATAATGATGATGATCATTCTAAATTCTTAGAAAGCTTAAAACTAAAAAGGTTCCCAATCGTTGGATTATTAAATTGGGGATTAGTGAATCCGAATAGATTGGTACATATGTTGCTTGCTCATTAGATGAGGATGATTGATCTCATGATCATTTGTGTGGAGACACTAAATCAAGTATGTTGGTGCTTATTGGAGAATAAGTACACTGAACGTGGCTCGCTAAGGAATACATAATGGAGTTTTACTTGCATGTCAATAGGAATTCCTGTAGTGATAGTAGTACAAGTGATCCTTAGACTTGAGATCATCATAGTATCTTGTGTATAATGAATTATACTTTGACTTATTCCTTAAGACCCTTAGGGTATATCAAAGGGTATGTTTGGGTATAATAAGTTGTACATGGAGATACTGTATGATTAATAAAGAATTTACAACTTCTAGTAAAAGAAGAGAAATGTCCTATGTGATTCGACAAATGACAAACCAGTAGTCCTTGGCCAAGGCAGAATGAAATTAGAAAGGAGTTTCTAATTTGCATTATTTGGAGTTGTGCATTTAAGAGTAGAAATACATATAATTAAATAAAATAAGACTTGACAGTAATTCCATATCTTATATTTAATTAGGACATTGTATGGTGGAATGATTGAATTGTACGATAACTATATACTCAAAGGTTCTTTTATGATTAATGTTGAAATCTATATTATCTAAAAAATCATTAATCGCTAGGGAGGCTTATCCCTATTGTCGAATAAATATTATTTATTTAAATAAATTAATAGTTTAATTTATTTATTTAAATAAGATTAAAATTGTTCTAATTGATTTATTCACAATAGGTTTAATATGGAGAACCTAAAGGGTCACACCATAAAAGGAACAATAATTATTTAAGATGTTAATGGCATAATCGTAATAATAAGTTAAGTATATTTAATTTAATCTATGGTGATAAAATAAATTAAATAGTTTAATATTTATTATTTAATATTTTGGAAATATTAAATATAAATTAATAAGAGGAGTCTTATTATTATTATTACTATTATTTTATTTAATTCCTAAAGAAGTTTGAGAATTAATTAATAAATGTACTTTCATATATTCCTAATAAGATTAGGAGGCAAATTAATTAAAAGAGTTTAATTAATTATTCCTAATAAGATTGGGAGCCTAAATAATTAAAGAAGTTTAATTAATTAAAATAAAACCCAATTCTTTAATTGTTAAGGAGGGTTACCCACATCTATAAATAAGAAGAGTTTTATTATGAGTGGTGGTTGTTGACGTTTTCACAATAGACGTAATTCCAATAGTTGGGAGAGTACACCCTTTTTTATGAGAGATAGAAAAAACTAGGATTTTTCCAAACACCCATCTTCTTGAGTCTTTCTTCTTCCTTGGTGGATCACCTCTAGAGGCCAAATACTTGGGTGGCTAACGTTGATCAAAGGAAGAAATCAAACCCGGTGGATTCAAGTTGAACGCGAAAGGATTTGAGGTGAACTTGTACCTGAGGAAGCTCGAATTTTCAAGGGTATAATTCTTGGTCTTTAACTTTTTCGTTTAATTAATAATTATGCATAAAGGATGATCCGGGTATATGGTTTGTAAAATTTTAAAACTTAATTTTATCACATTTCCGCTTATTTTGTGCAATTTGATTGCGTTCATGAATCTTACAAACCTAACAGGACCCTCCTTCTGTAACGACCCCAAAATTTAAATAATTTAATACTTGACTTCGGTTGTTAACAATACATTCAACCTCAAATCTTACATCATTAAACAATAATACAACCATTGAAATTTGCGGAATAATTAAAATTTTCTATTACAAACTATTCTCGTTCCCAAAACTTTCAAGCTTTACATCTAACTATCTCATAATCATTTTAATACCACAAACGTTTACATCGCAAAACAATATTATAATTCAACATTAATACATTATTTGGAATCTTAAACATGGTTCACATAATAATAACTCAACCAAAGTGTATAAATCCTCAAGTATCACATCTGATTCATGTCTTTCAAGTAGAACATAACTTTACCTTGAATCTTTAACCTGTAAAAGTAGTTATTTGCAAGGTAGAGCTCGACAGACCTGCAAAATCTATAAGTTTCAATGCCTCAAATAGCACATAATAACATGCTCAACATACATCTCATAAACATTGGACTAGCATAACATACATGATGTAGTTCATATAACAAGTATAAAGATTGACTTCATTACTCAATCAACATTCATTATTCAATAAATGTAGTCATAAATTGACTTTAACGTTTCATACTTTCAATATATATAGAACACATCATGCTCTTTGTTAGGTTTGTAATATTCATGAAGCAATCAAAATTGCATAAATAATGCGGAAGCGTGTAAAAATCAGAGTTTAAAAATTTACAAACCATAAACCCGGATCATCCTTTATGCACAATTATTAATTAAACGAAAAGATAAAGAATAAAATCATACCCTTGAAGATCGAGCTTCCTCGGTACAAGTTCACCTCAATCCTTTTTCGCGATTCAACTTGAATCCACCGGGTTTGGTTCCTTCCTTTGATCGGCGTTAGCCACCCATGTGTTTGGCCTCTAGAGGTGATCCACCAAGAAAGAATAGGAATTCAAGAAGAAGGGGTATTGGCTCAAACCCTAGTTTTCTATCTCTATAGAAAGGGTGTACTCTCCCAACAATTGGAATTATGTCGTATGTTGAAAAAGTCAACAAAACCCCCAACACCCATAATAAGAATCCTCTTATTTATAGATGTGGGCAACCCACCTTAACAATTAAGGAATTGGGTTTTATTTATTTAATTAAATTCTTTTAATTAATTAGGCTCCCTAATCTTATTAGGGATAATTAATTAAACTCTTTTAATTAATTTAACCTCCTAATCTTATTAGGAATAAATGAGAGTACTTATATTAAATTAATTCCTAAACTCTTTTAGAAATTAAAATAATAATAATTATAATAATATTAATAAGACTCCTCTTATTAATTTATATTTAATATTTCTAAAATATTAAATAATAAATATTAAGCTATTTAATTTATTCTATCACCATAGATTAAATTAAATATACTTAAATATATTATTACGATTATGCCATTAACTTCTTAAATAATTATTCTTCCTTTTATGGTGTGACCCTTTAGGTTCTCCATATTAAACCAGGTTGTGAATAAATCAATTAGAACAATTCTAATCTTATTTAAATAAATAAATTAAATAATTAATTTATTTAAATAAATAATATTTATTCTACAATAGGGATAAGCCTCCTAGCGATCAAGCGACTTTCCAGATAATATAGATTTCAACATTAATCATAAAAGAACCTTTGAGTAAATAGTTCGTGCACAATTCAATCCTTCCACCATACAATGTCCCAATTAAATATAAGACATGGAATTCTTGTCAAGTCTTATTTTATTTAATTATATGTATTTCGATCCTTAAATGCACAACTCCAAATAATGCAAATTAGAAACTCCTTTCTAATTTTATTACGCCTTGGCCAAGGACTCTTTGGGTTGTCATTTATCGAATCACATAGGACATTTCTCTTCTTTTATTAGAAGTGGTAGATTCTTTATTGATCATACATTATCTCCATGTACAACTTATTATACCCAAGCATACCCTTTGATATACCCTAAGGGACTTAAGGAATAAGTCAAAGTATAACTCATCATACACAAGATACTATGATGATCTCAAGTCCAAGGATTACTTGTACTACTATCACTACTGAGAATTCCTATTGATGTGCAAATAAAACTCCATTAGGTATTCCTTAGCGAGCCACGTTCGATGAACTTATTCTCTAATAAGCACCTACATACTTGCTTTAGTGTCTCCACACAAATGATCATGAGATCAATCATCCTCATCCAATGAGCAAGTAACGTATGTACCAATCTATCCGGATTCACTAATCCCCAATTTAGTAATCCAATGATTGGGAACTATTTTAGTTTTAAGCTTTCTAAGAATTTAGATCTCATTAGAATGATCATCATCATTATTCTAAAAGCATTGCTTAAAACTATGGGTTTATCACATATTATAAACAGCATCATGTAGATAATTAAAAGCCTTTAATAAATTAATACTTTTTATTAATAAATGAATAAGATTGTTACAAAGTATATGCTTTATCATCAAACATGATTGGCTTGTGTGCATACTACTTTCAATCTCCCACTTGCACTAAAGCCAATTGTCATGGTATCTTATACTCTTCTTCTCTAAGTGACGATTATCCTGCTGTTGGATAAGCTTTAGTTAATGGATATGTAATGTTGTTCTTGAGAGTCCACTATCTCTATAGTGATTTTCCATCTTTCAATGATTCTTATAATCAAATGAAAGTGCCACAACACATGTTTAGATCCAAGATGAGACTTAGGAACTATTCCTAGTTCTGTAATGAACTTTTAATCCAAACAATCAACTTGCGACTTCATTTATAGCTATTTACTTTGTCTTTATCACTAAACCAACAACTCTTTCTTTGTTTGGAACCTTTCTAATTCAACGCACCCTTTGTTCAAGATAACGCTTTACCTTAAAACTGGATTTTACGTCATCTTGGTCATCTGCGAAAAACTTGAGTCATTAAGCCCTCTAGTTTTAATTTAGACCCACCATGAATATGATCACATCCTTAGTGTCGGTTAAGCACTTTAAGATGTTTTCAACGACTCATAGTGAACTTCTCCGAATATGATGAGATCAACATCAGGTCTCGTATATTTCATTGCATACATGATAGTCACTCATGCGACCTCTCTTTTCGAGAGAGTCTGTGGAGACTATTAAGAGAGATACACTCCATAGCTCATCGACATGAGACATCTCTTGGAGTTTGCCATGCTAAGCGACTTTAGCATCAAATGAATATCGTTCCTTGGGTTAAGTCGAGCATCCTCTTAAATCTATCTATATAGATTTATATCCCCAATTAAGATACTCTTCCAAATCATTCATGGAGGAATGTTTAGACAACTTTATCTTTCTTGATTGTAGCATTGGTATGTAATTCCTCATCCGTATTATATCAACATATAATACTAGAAATTTCACGACGCTCCCATCGACCCTTTTGTACACACTAGAACTCTTACCTCATCAGTATGTAACTCGGATCATCATCTTCTATGATCGTACCTCATCATCATCATCCATGATGAATCCATACCTCCTAGGTATCTTTGGTACTATTCCGGACTTTACGATTCGGTTGTGGTACAATAGGTTCATCTCTACAGTTCCTCTTATTTAACTTATAGTGTTTTGTGGTTCTTGAACTCTTCAAGATCTATTATCCTCCCACTAGCCCATTTTAATGATAAACACCTTTATCTTAGAAGGCAGCGTGTTTCGTAACAAACACCTTTTGCTAAGTAGAATTATAGAACATATACCCTAAACTTACTTTAGGATGTCCCACAAATCTGTACATGTCAAATCTTGTCCCAAGCTTATCCTTTGAAACCTTTTCACATAAGTTGGACAACCCCTTATCTTAACATACTTAAGATTAGAATCCTCCACATCCATAACTTTTATGGAGTCTTGGGGCCGGATTTTGAGGTTACCATTTTCATAGATATGCAGCCATTTCTAGGACATTATCCCAGAAGGATACTGGAATGTCGATAAAATCATTATGGACCGTACCATGTCCAACAAGGTACGATTTTTCCTTTTAGATACATAAATCAATTATTGCGTATCAATAGGTGTCCATTATGAGAAAACCATTTAAGATGATCTAGAAACTTATTGCACAAGTATTTATTCCTTGATCTAATCAAAGAATCCTAATACTTTGCCAATTTGTTTCACTTTGAATTCTTTGAACCTTTCAAATAATTCACACTTGTATTTCAACAAATACATACATTCAACTCTTTGAATGATCATCTCTTTTTCTTATACTAGTTTGTTCAATTTAGAAAATAATTTTTCACATAAGTCAAGTATACAAAATCCATTAAGTAATCTTTCAGTTCTAACAAGAATTGGAATACAATAACAACTTATTGACTTAATAGATTTGCCCGATAAAATAGAAATAAAGCAAGAATTGGAATCTGCTTAAACTATAAGTTTCTATAGCTAATGTAGCAACCTTTGCTTCATTTTCCACACATAGGATTACTTACCTTGTTTAACTTTCTACTTCTGCTTGGTCCCTTCATAAATCTATATTTATGATAACCAAAGTCGGTATCCAATACCCAAGTAGAACCTTGACTTAAAGAAAAATTTATTTCAATCATGAACAAAAACTGTATTGTAACCGAAACTTCACTAAGCTTCTTTGGTTAGCCTCTGCAAGATGCTTCTTGTAGTTTCTTTCCAGTGCCCAGGCTTATACCAGTGGAAGCAAACTCCTTTGCTATCCGTATCAGTTTTGTTCTTATTTTCCTTTGTTTATGACTTTCTATTTACCTTCTTTGAATCGTTCTTCTTTTCAGAAGATCCTTTGGCCCCTACCAGTAAGACTTGATCTTTCTTGGTTAGAAAGTGACTCTCAACATTTTTCAACATGTTAAGCAAATCGTGAAGTCGATATCTAGCTTGTTCATATGAAAAATTCACAACAATTGTGAAAGGAGTCAGGGAGTGAGTGAAAGATCAAATCTTGGCTCAACTCTCCATCCATGACAAAACCAGTTGTCCTAATTGATCAATCAAATTGATTATGTTAAGAACTTTTGTCTGTACTATAGTGCCATTGGCCATTTTAGATCGGAAGAGCTCCTTAGATATCTGATATCTATCAGTCCTACTTTCCTCACCATCAACTACTTGATGTGCAGGAATATAGTAGGAGCATCCATAGTTTCATGCTGACGCTGAAGCTCGTTACTCATGGATGCGAGCATGATGCATTGAGCCAACTGTGCATCATATTACCACTTTCTAAAAGTAGCAATCTCTTCCTCAGAGGCATAGTCTGCAACCATTGCAGGGATAGGCGTATTAAGGACATAAGATAGCTTTTCAGCTATGAGAACTATTCTCAAATTCCTTAACCAATCTATTTAATTCGGTTTGGTTAATTTAGCATTTAATATGCTCATGATGATAGTAATTTTAGACATTGTAAAATTTCGTAAATGAATTTGTAATTAACAACATTTTAACATACATTCTTTTATTAATTACCAAAATAAATTAGGTCTTGTTTTAAATTGGTATCTCCCACTATTTTCATCAAACTATATTACCCTCACTTATATAGTTCAAAAAATCTAATTAAAGATTTGCTAGTGAGAATAAGGATCCCATTTCAAATGTATATAGCCTTGTGGTGACACACAACAAACTATATATAAATAAATAGGTAGACAACTTTTGTCAATTACATCAACTATGCAACTCCTTGTATTTTGCCTCTTAGATTATTTTGATCAGTGGTGGCACATCAGAATCAAAATTATCCAAGTTAATCGACCTAGCACTCCATATATTCAAAAAAGAAAATATCATCCTTGTGGTGACACAACAAAACAATATTGTTCAATTTTCTTTATAAGCATCAAATGTGATAAATTAACATCTTAAATACTTAATACTTGCCTTGTGGTGACACAACAAACTCATATTAAATATTTAATACTCTATTAATTTTATCATGCTAGAAAGGCGACATTCGATATTCCAAATATCTTTGAACGCTTAGGACTTAATATATAAAAAATTGAGGGTTTTGTTATTAATTTGTCTCATCTTGTTTAGCTGTGCATGCACATATATATATAAAATAAGCGTTATATTAATGAACATGCGAAGCATGTTTGCATAATATATAATATATATAGTATAAGCATGCACATATAGAATACTATATTCTACCCGGATTGATTATGGACTTTTATTCTAGTTTGGTTCACTAGAGCCACCAAGTGAACCAAAAGGTAAAAACCCCAAGGGGTGCAAGAAATAATATTTAAATATAACTATTACATTTAAACCCGGGCTCCATTACAAAGCGGGTCTTCAAGCGCTCCTTGCTCCTTGATCTCCAATTTTTCAAAATTAATTCTAACTATTTCTATTACAAAACTATTTAAAATAAATAGAAACCTTGATCGTGATCGAGGGAAGTACATAGGAGGGAGATAGAATTTACATTAAGAAAAATTAGAGAAGGCGAGGTACGCAGAGACCCATTTAATAAAACCCATACATTCATGCATCCAACTAAAATAAAATCCAATCACGTTAATCGATAGTCCATAATCAATCCCATTTATTATCATACACATCACCATATGCATCAATAAATAACATTCATCTTATGAATAATAAACATTTAATATATATATTGATATCATTTAATGGGCAAATTTAGTTAATATAAAATCTAATTTTGAATCAAAATAAACTCCTTTATTTTAATCCAAATTTAAATCAAAATAAAACTATTTTATTTTAATTTATCTAATTTTGAATAAAATAAACTATTTTATTTTAATCAAAATTTTTAATCAAAATAAACTCCTTTATTTTAATTAATTATGGAATCCAATTCCATGTAAAAAAAAAATATTAAAGGAAACACGAATTCTTTTCCTATTCACAAATAAACTCCTTTATTTTGAATAATATGAAATCTTATTTCATATCTAAATAAACTCCTTTATTTAAGGAAATTATGATTCTCTTTCCTATTCACAAATAAACTCTTTTATTTTGAATAATATGAAATCTTATTTCATATCTAAACAAACTCCTTTATTTAAGGAAAGATGGATTTACTTCCTATTCACAAATAAACTCCTATATTTTAGGAAAAATAAAATCCAATTTCAACTCCAATTAGTTATTATGGAATCCAATTCCAACTCTAATTAGTTAGCATGAATTTTAATTTTAAAATTAAAATAAATTTTTATTTTAATATTAAAATAAACCTTTTATTTTAAAATTAAAATAAACCTTTTATTTTAATTATAAAATTATTTAAAATTAAAATAAAACTTTTATATTTTAATATTAAAATAAACCTTTTATTTTAAAATTAAAATAAACTTTTATTTTAATTATATATAATTAATTAATATATATATATATATATATATATATATTCGTATATATTATATATATATATATATATATATATATATATATATATATATATATATATATTTATCCGTTCCTTCCTTACACAAAAAAAAAAATTTTGATGAGAACATAGTTTGTGCTAATAAACGCCTAGTATCTGAGTAATTGGTTCATAAACCTTAACTTCTATTACTTATTTCCTTTTTAATCCTGGACACGGAAATCAGAATATATCACGTTTTTTTTTTTTATATGATTATTATTTTTTTAATAAATTTTATACAACATAATTATGCCCAAATAAATTGTTCTAAAAAACAAATAAAATACATAATAAATTTAAAACAATTAATATTTCGCATAAAGGTTTGGCTCGATTGTAAGACCCCGAAATTTTTTAAATAAAAAGGAATTTCCTTTATTTATTATTTTGAAATAGTAAGGGTTGATTTGATTAATGTGAATAGTTAGGGGTAAAATACGCAAATATTTCAAAATAAGCAAGTGGTTATAAAATATTCATTGTTGTCGAGGAATATTCGTTTGGTCGTGGAATATTAAATCGCTGGGGAATATTAAATGCGACACAAGCATGACCATGTGTGGGGCCCCATAACGGAAAGCGATTGGATGAGGAAAGCGACAAATATAAGTTGGTTAAAATAACTTGGCGTAGTTATTACCAATTAAGACTGTTGGAATACCGGTGGTTAAAATACGATGTCTGGCGTGGTTGCATGAGTAGCACACCAGTATCGCATGGTAATTGTTGAATTATTGATTCTTACGTAAGAAGGCACTACTCAATAATTTTCACAGTAGTTACTGTTCAATATTTTATTTTATTGGTTCAATAATTGCTGCGTTGATATTTTATATTATTGCTGTTCGATAATTGTCAACTGCATGTGATTTCCCATTATCGGATCAATAATTCATATTATTTGAATAATATTATTAGATAACATTATTGGCAATGTCTAGAAAGTTCTGTCTAAGGAGAGGTTTGGTCACCTAATTGCGCGCCAGTAAGGAGAGATCCTTATTGGAAAGCCCCCTCTTTCTGAGGAATGCACTGGTTGTCATAAATGTGATTTCGTAATATTATTTGTGAATAATTAATTATTGATTCATATGATAAGGAAATATTTATTTTATATGAATATAAATGATGGATTTATTTATGTGGTTATTAATGAAGGAATTAATCTTTGAGATGTTTTATTTTGTCGGATTGGAGGTATTAAAAGATCAAATCGGTGTTATTCTGACTTTATTGTGTGAGTTATAATATTTAATCCAAATAGTTGGATCGTTGTAATTTTTGGATATGTTATACATATATAAGTTGAGTATATGTTCACAAATTTTGAACCGTTAAAATGAGCGAATGATTTGTTATAAATTTTAAGAGGTGTCGATTCTGAAAGTAGGGTTATAATTGATTTTGGTGGAAAATTCTAGAATTGAGTGGGCCCCACTTGTGGTTGGTGAAAAAAATGTGCTGAATTTTATTTCAAATGTGGTGGGTGGCAATAGTAGCGAGTAAAGCCATCGGGAGTGCGTGGTCAAGTGCGCTTCTACGGGCTAACATTTTCCTATAAATAGAGGGCTAAGTTAGAATTGAAAATCACACCGAAACAAAGTTTTCTCTCTTTCTCTCTATATTATTGAGCGTATTTTGTGAGTATTTAGATACTTTGAGAGTTCTTTGTTTCAAAGACAAGTTTCATTCGGCATCACTTGAGACCTTTTCCTTCCGAATCTTGATTCTTTGAGGTAAGGGATATTATTTTTTTTCGTAATGATATTATTTCTTCAATATCATTATCTTTGAAATGTTGATCTGAAGTTTTATCAAATTTGGAACTTTTTCATGTCGGGGTTACTATTCATGAGTTACTATTCACGAGTTACTATTCACGAGTACTATTCATGAAGCGTGAAATGTTTTTTTGTGGAATTTTTATCTTTTGGTGTCGGAGTTACTATTCACGATACTATTCAAGACTATTCACGATATTCACGTATCTGACACTATTCACGATACTGGCACTATTCATCAAAAATAAAATTTCTTCTTTTTCGTCCAAAACATCTATTTACGGATACTAGCTTTGATTGTATCCATGTTTTGATCATTCTTGAATTTTACACCACTATGATTATTTTTGAGGTATTTTTGGACGTGGATAAAACCAAGTATGAATCCTTAATCCTTAATCCTTGTCATTTTTTGTTTCCTTTGGATTCGTTCTTTAAAAATATTTTCATCATCCTCGGTCTTAAATGATGATATTATTGAATATCTTTGGCACCTGTAGAAGCAAAAGATGAATGATTTCTGAAGAATATCTTTGGCACGTAGAAGTAAAAGATGAGCAGTGTTTAAATGAACACGAATAGGCGATGAATATCTTTGGCCTTTAGTGCAAAGATGAGCAGTGTTGAGATGAACATGACCGATTGATGAATATCTTTGGCTTTGTAGTGCAAAAGATGAATATTTGATTTGAGATGAATATTGATTGATGTTTGAGGATAAAATATTGATGATTTATTAAATTCATAGATTATAGTAGATTTCATTCTCTCACGTAACTCTTCTATGAATTATTATTTCCTATGAATATTGATCGAAACTTGTTGTACATTGTATTCTATCGATTTTTTTCCTGTTGGAGACTAACGATAATTTGTTGTATATTATCTTAGTCATAATATTCTTTACTGGGCTAGTTGAGCTCACCCTTTTCCTTGTTGTTCCATTTTTCTTCTCAGGAGGCGAGAATGTAGCGAGTACTAGTCGGGGTATGGAATGAAGGTTCTAGAGAGAGTTGTTTAGTAGTCCTCACCATTTTTTGTAAAATAATGTATCAATAAATGTGATGAGGATTTATTTGAGTATAGATATTGTCTAGAAGATAATATTTGTATTTAAACTCACAGTATATATTGTCGTATTTCACACGACATTTGTATTATTGAAGTTGTAGTTTGCTTCTTGTACCATGTATTTGGTGACTCAGAATGGGTGTTGTGTATACCTATTTTGGGGGCGTCACAGTTGGTATCAGAGCTTAGGGATATGATCTCTGGCGAAGATCGGGGAATAAAACTAGGAGGGGAGAGACGAGTAAATCCTTCGCTAGTGTGTCCTACCTAAGCTTATTTGTTGGTTGGTCATATTATAGGGGTATTATGTGATTTGTTAATTTATTTAATTAACCCTTGTTTTATGATAGTTTTTTTTAGAATGGTCACGAGAGCGTTAACAATGGAGTGAATGAGATCGTGGAGACACCTCTAATCGCCAACCGAGGATAATGTGATGTCAAAGTGAAGAAGGAATTAGAGATATCCATGTGGTGAGTGAAGAATTGATAGTTGCACGAGATAATCGAGAGGTAACGGTGAGAGTGAGGAAGAAGAGGAAGAAGAGGTACACGAAGAGAGTTTATTAGAGGTATTTTATGATCGAAATATAGAATTGCAAAATCGTATCCATGAGTTAGAAGAAGCAAGGCTAAAGAATTGCGAGGCGATCGTGGAGCAAAAGGATGCAACGATTCAAGCTTGTGTTACCCGATACGTGATGCTTGAATGAAGCACTCTTTGGCGAGTATAAGATGATAAATTTGGAATCGGTGAAAGAAGAAATAAGCGAACGAGTGAGAATGAGTGATGCATGGGTAAAAAGTCGCACGACGCGTTGATATTATGGAAAGAGATGTCCAATCTAAAAAAGAAGATTTAACGATAGCGGGAAGGCGCTTCGGCGAGCAACATCGGCACCATCAACAAATTCTAGGGAAGAGAACGATCGCCGGTTAGATGCTACTGAGATGTGGAGAGGAGGGACATATAAGGTCAAACTGTTCAAAGCCTTCCAAGGTATGCTATAATTATGGAAAAGAAGGACATATCGCTCGAGATTATGCGATATCGAAACCCCATCCAGCGTGAATGGTGACTCAAAAGGATGTCCCGAGAAAAGTCAAAGTCAAGCGGTTCTTGGAAGAGCGTTTGTCGTGGCCGGTCAAAATGCGAGGAACCCGAACGAAGTTAGCACAGGTTAGTTAATTATAAATTCTTGCGAAGTTTATACCTTACTGAAGATAGGTTCTACCCATTCTTTTATCTCTCTTGCTTTGCGCTCAACGTTTGAACTTGACTACGGAGAAATTAGACTTTGACCTATTTATGGAGAATCCGTTAGGAGAAACTTTCATTACATCTCGTTGTTTAGAAATCTTGTTTGATTCAGGTTGGCACTATCACATTACACGTTAACCTTATTTCTATAGAGATATTTGCTTTTGATGTGATTTTAAGGTTAACTACTCATCATGCCAAATTGATTGCTTTTGTAAGGTTGTTAGTTTTCATATTCCTAAGAAACTTTGTTATTCAATTCAAGCAATCAAACCATTGTAATCAAACATTTTCATATCAAGCCATGAAGTCATTCGTTTATTACGGATGTCAAGTTTTCTTAGTCCATGTTATGGATTTGAATAAAGACACGTCGATTTGAATAATATTCCTGTTGTTATTGATTTTTCGATGTATTTCGAAGAATTTCTTGGCTTACTCCCAAAGCACGATATTAAATTTTGTATCGACTTTGAACCCAGACAAAACTCATTTCTAAAATCTCATATAGAATGGCTCTATTGAACTTCAAGTGTTAAAAATTCAACTATAGAATTTGGTACTGAGCCTTTATCTTGTGACTTCCTTTGTGGAATTCACCTAAGCGAGACTCTATAGGGGACGTCATATTCGATGCGATAGTAAAGCGATAGGTATCATTGTGACGTGCTATCCAAGATTGGGATATGAGTCACGATTGAGAGCAACCTAAGTCGAGAATCGAAATACGTAGCTTTACAGGCTTAGTTGGTTATTATCGGAGATTCGTTGAAGGATATTCTCGAATCGCTATTCCATTATTCTTGGTGACTCGTAGAGATACAAAATTTGAATGGAGCAAGGAATGTGGGAAGAGCTTGAAGAACTCAAGAGGAGACTCATTTCAAAGACATATTCGACCATGCCATCCCGGAAAAGCGAACGTGGTAGGCGGCGTGTTGAGTAGAAGATCGTATACAAGTACTGAGTGCGATATTGTCAAAGACTAATTTCGTATAATTTACAAATAATAGAGATGGAGATGAAAACTCTAGATACCCACGTGATGATATACTGAGTATAATCGACTTTAGTTAAAGTTTGCCAAGCCACCCCACCGGAGGTGATGCGTATGAAGAGGAAAGTACAAGAAGGAGCTATTCCTAGGCGAGAATTGATGAAGAAGGAATACTTGAGTCCACTCTAGACTTTGTGTTCCTAACGACTACGATTTGAGGTACAAGATTATGATGGAGGCACACAATACACCATTTGCAATCCATCCGGAAGTACTAAAATGTATCGTGATCTTGACATACATTTTGGTGGAACAATATGAAGAGAGAGATTGCAAAGTTTATCTCGATGTGTTTAACTTGCCAACGATGTAAAGGCGAGCATCTAGTACCTAAGGGTCCATTGCAACCACTTGAGATTAGGAATGGAAGTGGGAACACATTACCATAGATTTCGTTACGGGTCTTCCTACGGTTTCTCAAGGCATCAATGCTATTTGGGTTATTGTTGATAGATTAACCAAAGTCTCGCTCATTTCTTGCCGATCACGGAGACTTATTCCTTGAGCGTCTTGCTAGTATGTACGTAAATGAGATCGTGAGGTTGCATGGCATGCCTGTATCCATAGTTTGGATAGTGACCCAAGATTCACTTCATGATTTTGGGTTAGAAAGCTATGGGCACTAATTTACGATTCGATTTGGCATACCATCCTCAAGCGGATGGGCAATCAGAAAGGACTACTCAAACTCTTGAAGATATATTAAAACTCTGTGTCCTAGATTTCAAAGGAAGTTGGGATAAGTACTTGCCATTGGTGGAATTCTCATACAACAATAGTTATTAAACAAATATAGGCATGGTTCCATTCAAGCATTATATGGACAAAATGTCGTTCTCAATATGTTGGGATGAGGTGGGTGAAGCAACATTGTTGGGACCCGAGAGTTAGTCACGTATGACTAATGATTCGACAACGATATAAAAGCGGCACAAGATCGACAAAAGAGTTATGCGGATCTTCATCGAAAGGATGTGGAATTTAATGTAGGGGATCATATATTGTTGCGAGTTGCTCCATGGAAGGGAGTTACAAGATTTGGGAAGAGAGGAAAGCTCAAATCCACGATTTATTGGTCCATTTCAAATTCTTGACCGAGTAGGAAATGTAGCCTATAGACTTGCGTTACCTCCAAGTATGTCTCGTGTTCATAATGTGTTTCACATATCGTGCTTCAGTAAATATGTGAAAGACCGAACCAAGTTATTGAGTTAGAACCAGGACGAGATAGCGAAAAGACTTTACGTATGAGGAGGTACTGTCAAGATCTTGGATAGGAAGGAGCATGTCCTACGCAAGAAAGGTCATACCACAAGTTAAAGTTTTGTGGAGGAATCATGCTATAGAGAAATGACACTGGGAATTGGAAAGCGGAAATGAAAGCGAGGTATCCTCACCTTTTTGAAACACCAGTACGTCACGTCAATTTCGAGGACGAAATTTCATAAGGAGGGAGGTTGTAAGACCGAAATTTTTTAAATAAAAAGGAATTTCCTTTATTTATTATTTTGAAATAGTAAGGGTTGATTTGATTAATGTGAATAGTTAGGGTAAAATACATAAATATTTCAAAATAAGCAAGTGGTTATAAAATATTCATTGTTGTCGAGGAATATTCGTTTGGTCGTGGAATATTAAATGCTTTGTGGGAATATTAAATGCATTTGGTAGCGACCACATGTGGGCCCCATAACGGAAAGCGATTGGATGAGGAAAGCGACAAATATAAGTTGGTTAAAAATAACGGCGTAGTTGTTACTGATTAAGATCATTGGAATACGGTGGTTAAAATACGATGTCTGGCGTGGTTGCATTGCGATAGCACTACGGTATTGCATGTAATTGTTGAATTATTGATTCTTACGTG
Organism: Panax quinquefolius; assembly: GCA_020205615.1. Lineage (NCBI taxonomy): Eukaryota > Viridiplantae > Streptophyta > Magnoliopsida > Apiales > Araliaceae > Panax > Panax quinquefolius. Next base: position 64,646,103 of record CM035166.1, on the reverse strand, counting down.
AAGGCACTACTCAATAATTTTCACGTGAATTCTTATTCAATATTTTATTTTATTGGTTCAATAATTCTTTGCGTTGATATTTTATATTATCATTGTTCAATAATTGTCCTTCGCACGATATTTCCCATTATCGGATCAATAATTCATATTATTTGAATAATATTATTAGATAACATTATTGGCAATGTCTAGAAAGTTACATCTAAGGAGAGGTTTGGTCACCTAATTGCGGCGCCAAGATAAGGAGAGATCCTTATTGGAAAGCCCCTCTTTCTGAGGAGCGACTGGTTGTCATAAATGTGATTACGTAATATTATTTGTGAATAATTAATTATTGATTCATATGATAAGGAAATATTTATTTTATATGAATATAAATGATGGATTTATTTATGTGGTTATTAATGAAGGAATTAATCTTTGAGATGTTTTATTTTATTTGATTGGAGGTATTAAAAGATCAAATCGGTGTTGTTATTATGACTTTATTGTGTGAGTTATAATATTTAATCAAATAGTTGGATCGTTGTAATTTTTGGATATGTTATACATATATAAGTTGAGTATATGTCTACAAATTTGAGAACCGTTAAAATGAGCGAATGATTTGTTATAAATTTTAAGAGGTGTCGATTCGGAAAGTAGGGTTATAATTGATTTTGGTGGAAAATTCTAGAATTGAGTGGGCCCCACTTGTGGTTGGTGAAAAAATGTGCTTTGAATTTTATTTCAAATGTGGTGGGTGGCAATAGTAGCGGTAAAGCCATCGGTAGCAGTCAAGTCCGCTTCGGTGGGCTAACATTTTCCTATAAATAGAGGGCTAAGTTAGAATTGAAAATCACACCGTAAAACAAAGTTTCTCTCTTTCTCTCTATATTATTGAGCGTATTTTGTGAGTATTTAGATACTTTGAGAGTTCTTTGCTCAAGACAAGTTTCATTCAAAGATCACTTGACCTTTCCTTAGAAGTCTTGATTCTTTGAGGTAAGGGATATTATTTTTTCAGTAATGATATTATTTCTTGATATCATTATCTTTGAAATGTTGATCTGAAGTTTTTATCAAATTTGGAACTTTTTCATGTCTGGGGTTACTATTCATGAGTTACTATTCACGAGTTACTATTCATGAGTTACTATTCACACAGTACTATTCATGAAGCGTGAAAATGTTTTTTTTGTGGAATTTCTATCTTTTGGTGTGTTACTATTCACGTTACTATTCACGTATTCACGTACTGCGTATCGACACTATTCACGTATCGGCACTATTCATCGAAAAATAAAATTTCTTCTTTTCGTCAAAACATCTATTACGGATACTAGCTTTGATTGTATCCATGTTTTGATCATTCTTGAATTTTACACCACTATGATTATTTTTGAGGTATTTTTGGACGTGGATAAAACCAAGTATGAATCCTTAATCCTTAATCCTTGTCATTTTTTTTTTCTTTGGATTCGTTCTTTAAAATATTTTCATCATCCTCGGTCTTAAATGATGATATTATTGAATATCTTTGGCCCTTGTGGTGAAAAGATGAATGATTTGAAGAAGAATATCTTTGGCACCTGTAGTGCAAAGATGAAAGGTGTGTTTAAATGAACATGACCGATCGATGAATATCTTTGGCCTTTAGTGCAAAGATGAGCAGTGTTGAGATAAACATGACCGATTGATGAATATCTTTGGCACTGTAGTGCAAAGATGAATATTTGATTTGAGATGAATATTGATTGATGTTTCGAGGATAAAATATTGATGATGGATCGTTAAATTCATAGATTATAGTAGATTTCATTCTACGTAACTCTTCTATGAATTATTATTTCCGCTGCGAATATTGATCTGAAACTTGTTGTCTATTGTATTCTATCAGATTTTTCCCTGTTGGAGACTAACGATAATTTGTTGTATATTATCTTAGTCATAATATTCTTTACTGGGCTAGTTGAGCTCACCCTTTTCCTTGTTGTTCCATTTTTCTTCTCAGGAGGCGAGAATGTAGCGAGTACTAGTCGGGGTATGGAATGAAGGTTCTAGAGAGAGTTGTTTAGTAGTCCTCACCATTTTTGTAAAATAATGTATCAATAAATGTGATGAGGATTTATTTGAGTATAGATATTGTCTAGAAGATAATATTTGTATTTAAACTCACAGTATATATTGTCGTATTTCACACGACATTTGTATTATTGAAGTTGTAGTTTGCTTCTTGTACCATGTATTTGGCGACTCAGAATGGGTGTTGTGTATACCTATTTTGGGGGCGTCACACTGATGCCACTGTTAGGTTTGTAATATTCATGAAGCAATCAAAATTGCATAAATAATGCGGAAGCGTGTAAAAATCAGAGTTTAAAAATTTACAAACCATAAACCCGGATCATCCTTTATGCACAATTATTAATTAAACGAAAAGATAAAGAATAAAATCATACCCTTGAAGATCGAGCTTCCTCAGGTACAAGTTCACCTCCAATCCTTTTCGCGTTCAACTTGAATCCACCGGGTTTGGTTCCTTCCTTTGATCAACGTTAGCCACCCATGTGTTTGGCCTCTAGAGGTGATCCACCAAGAAAGAATAGGAATTCAAGAAGAAGGGGTATTGGCTCAAACCCTAGTTTTCTATCTCTATAGAAAGGGTGTACTCTCCCAACAATTGGAATTATGTCGTATGTTGAAAAAGTCAACAAAACCCCAACACCCATAATAAGACTCCTCTTATTTATAGATTTGGGCAACCCACCTTAACAATTAAGGAATTGGGTTTTATTTATTTAATTAAATTCTTTTAATTAATTAGGCTCCATAATCTTATTAGGGATAATTAATTAAACTCTTTTAATTAATTTAACCTCCTAATCTTATTAGGAATAAATGAGAGTACTTATATTAAATTAATTCCTAAATTCTTTTAGAAATTAAAATAATAATAATTGTAATAATATTAATAAGACTCTCTTATTAATTTATATTTAATATTTCTAAAATATTAAATAATAAATATTAAGCTATTTAATTTATTCTATCACCATAGATTAAATTAAATATACTTAACATATATTACGATTATGCCATTAACTTCTTAAATAATTATTCTTCCTTTTATGGTGTGACCCTTTAGGTTCTCCATATTAAACCTAGGTTGTGAATAAATCAATTAGAACAATTCTAATCTTATTTAAATAAATAAATTAAACAATTAATTTATTTAAATAAATAATATTTATTCTACAATAGGGATAAGCCTCCTAGCGATCAACGACTTTCCGGATAATATAGATTTCAACATTAATCATAAAAGAACCTTTGAGTAAATAGTTACCGCACAATTCAATCCTTCCACCATACAATGTTCCAATTAAATATAAGACATGGAATTCGTCAAGTCTTATTTTATTTAATTATATGTATTTCGATCCTTAAATGCACAACTCAAATAATGCAAATTAGAAACTCCTTTCTAATTTTATTCGCCGCCCGAGGACTCATGGGTTGTCATTTATCGAATCACATAGGACATTTCTCTTCTTTTATTAGAAGTGGTAGATTCTTTATTGATCATACATTATCTCCATGTACAACTTATTATACCCAAGCATACCCTTTGATATACCCTAAGGGTCTTAAGGAATAAGTCAAAGTATAACTCATCATACACAAGATACTATGATGATCTCAAGTCCAAGGATTACTTGACTACTATCACTACAGAATTCCTATTGAATGTGCAAATAAAACTCCATTAGGTATTCCTTAGCGAGCCACGTGCTCGGTGAACTTATTCTCTAATAAGCACCTACATACTTGCTTTAGTGTCTCCACACAAATGATCATGAGATCAATCATCCTCATCCAATGAAAGCAAGCAACGTATGTACCAATCTATCCGGATTCACTAATCCCCAATTTAGTAATCCAATGATTGGGAACTATTTTAGTTTTAAGCTTTCTAAGAATTTAGATCTCATTAGAATGATCATCATCATTATTCTAAAAGCATTGCTTAAAACTATGGGTTTATCACATATTATAAAACAGCATCATGTAGATAATTAAAAGCCTTTAATAAATTAATACTTTTTATTAATAAATGAATAAGATTGTTACAAAGTATATGCTTTATCATCAAACATGATTGGCTTGTGTGCATACTACTTTCACTCTTTGCTAAAAAGATTTAAAAAAGTTCATCATGAAGTTCACATAGCAAATAGGAACTAAAGGACTTGCCTTGATCGTTGTTTACCGATAACAGTTTAACAGCTTACAGATATCTGCACTTCACGTGCCCTACACAATTATATAATCATGCGCATCAACTATTAGTCACATAGAAATGCATAGTAGTTGTAATGTAAACTTCACTCTATATCTCATAACCCTTCCTATTATCAATACACAGTGTTCAATTTGATTGTGTTAACTTTCGACTTACATCTCCCTATATTTCATACTCGAAGTTCATTCAAGTGTTTAAGTCTTTCTAGGAATCATTATTGGTTTTATATTAACCTCATTTCATATCTTATAATATTCATTTCATTTGACTTAAAACACGTTTTACGTTCATTTACACTTGTCAAGGCATTTTGACGTTCATTCATCACACGCCTGATTCGTCTCTCTTGTGTGTGCTTAGTATGCTTATACAACTTATCTAATACATCATTTATTAATGTTAAGAATCATTATATTTACTAATATTCATATTTTATAACTTAGGACAACATCTTTTATAGTCGGGAGCGATGAACTTGCATACGTGCATTCCCGACACCCTCCGATTGCCTCCTAATACATAGTAGTCCCACAAATGACCATTGTGACCCATGTTCCTGACCTCAAATTGAAAATCTTAAAGAACAAAAGTTGTAGGTCTACTCGTCCTCGTCTCGGATCATCTTTAATCACCTCAATCGGAGTCCGTATGAAAACATTATGGTCGTTTTACTATAGGAAGTCAAAAATGTCCAACCGCGTCTACTATTCTGGCGCTGCAGTGCCCCAAATAACCTTGGGGGCCACGTTGTAGCGCGCCTTAGCAGTAGTTACGCGTTTGTTTTTCCAGTTTTACTACTCATACAATTTTTTGACCATTTCTCCTTCCAACCTTTATAACTTGAGTTATAGACACCCAAATCAGTCCATTTTCAACTCTATGGATTCGTAATTCATAGAACTACAACATAATAGAATTATAACAATTTACAGAAACACTAACAAACCTAAATCTTCACCCAAAACTCATGTTCATATTTGTTTTACATGTTTTAACATATTTAGCGTAATCATTCACCACGGATTCGATTTCTAACCAAATTAATCCGTATAAACTTTGTTGTTTTCATTTTACAACATACTAACAACATCTATTACCAATTTCAGATTATATACATGTTCTAACCATCAATTTAAGCCTTAAAATAGACCAAAATACATATACTAAGCAATAAACTAAATTTCTTCTTGTAACACTTGTTTCCATGAATTTGATTACATGAAAACCTGTTATAGATTACATATAACAAATTATACATACTAATTAACATATATGATCAATCTCTTAACAATCTAACCATAGAAATCCAATTTTTTCAAAGAAACTCAAGAAGTATAATACTAAAAACTCAAAGCTAGATTATTACCTTTGATTAGTTATAAAATTTTTGAACAATCATCTTGTTTCTTTCTTCCATAATTCTCACAAATTTCTTCTCTCAATTTACAGAGAACTTCTTCTCTTTCTCTCTCAATTTCTCTATTTCTCTCTTCTTCTCCTCCTCTCTGTTCTTTCTTCCTTTTGTTCTTTCTTAGGCTTAAGCCAACACTTAACGTAAAACTAAAACAAACGATAACGTAAAAATAAAACTGACGTATAATAATAAGGCTACTAAATACATATCAGTTATTTTTATTTTAAATTTAAAAGTCATAAGGCCTTTTTTGGTAAAACTAATTAAAATAATGACTGAATCATTCCTTAAGCCTTGTTTGGCAAAACAATATTAAAATAAGAATTTCAAAAGCTCTAAGGCTTTGTTTGGTAAAACCAAATTAAAACTCTTTTAATTTATTTTCATAAATCATTTATAATATAGTTTATTATCACACTTTAATTAAATAAATTCTCATATTCAAATTAAATTAAATCTAATAACAATTTATTAAATCAATTTACCACATAAACATATACAATAAAATTATAATTTTCATTATAATTATAATTTTATTTAATATAAATTAACACATCACTTTAATTACAAAATCAAAATAAAATAACATTATAATAATTCATTTAATCATAATATAGTTTCAACTTAATTTAAATTACCCAATATTTATAGGGTTAATTTCCCTTGCTACCAAATTCCTTATCGTGACTAATTTCTTTTATTTCCTTTAATAGTTTAATCAACTATTAAATCTCATAAAAATTAATTTCTTCACACCAAAACACATAATTCAAAATATATACACCTCATAATAAGAATTTTAATTATTTAATTCTTATTTTAATAATTTATGAAAATTCGGGTTGTCACATCCTTCCCCCCTTATAAGGATTCCGTCCTAGGAATCACCGAAACCCTACCTTACTCAGATTTTCATCAATTTACATAATGCTCTTTTAAAAAAACTTTAAAAATTTATCGTTGAATAACTTCAACATATTACCTTAATATAGGTTTTATATTTCGTAATACATTCATTCCTTCAACAAATTCTAGGTTTTATTTCATAACTTTCACTTGAACTCAATTATATTTTGAGTATTATATATTCTTTAACTCATTCATTTACTTTTCTAAGGATCGTTATCATAAACTCTCGGGATATTACATTCACCCTTTCTTCTAAGAATTTTGTCCTCGAAATTTTATTTATTAATCTTCATTCATTCAATCTATCAAAGTAGATTTTATATTAATACTTTATTCATTCATTGGTTTCTATAACCACTCTTTTTCCATAAAGATCTTCTTACAATTATTAACTTTCCTATTAAAGGTTTTACATTATTCTTTGATAACTCATCTCCTTCTCATTTCAAAATTTCTTTTCTCACTTATTCAATATATTCATCATTCAGTGTCGCATTCTACAACTTACTTCTTTCTAAGGAATATCATCTTTATCACATTCGCCTTTTAGAATAACAAGAAACTTCCACATTTGCTCAATAATTGGGAAGCAGTATGAATAACTCAGGAATTTACAAGATTCTCGAATCATGTTGAGGGGTCACAAGACCTTGAACTTCGTCCAAGGTTATAAGTATTTCTTTCAACTTAAACATAAACAGTTATTAAACTGTAGGGACTCTCGTACTTAGGGTGTTAAGCTCTTTATACGATGTAGTGTGCACTATGTCCAAGGTTATAAGTATTTTATTTTTTAACTTAAACCTAAAATGTCATTAGACTATAGGGACTCCTGTACTTAGGGTGACCAGCCCTTCATACCATATATTGTGCACAAACATCTAAATGCTTCCACGTACTCCCCTATAAAAGGGTTGTTCAACTCAGCTTTTCAACACCTGAATCCGTACCAAAACAATTTGGTTTGGCATAACTTCTCAAGAAACGCTTTAACTGCATAAACATCTTTCAATATTTGTCTAGCTGAATCAAATAGCATAGACTTCTAACAACAACTCGAACATCAATCGAAATAGTTTTATCCCATTCATATGCAATATCTTTCTGAGTTTAAAGAAAACCAAAAATCCTTTTATGATGGCATGATACTGTACTATCTCGATAGTACATTGAGGATTTAGTCATTATATGACTTTGTCATGCTACATCATACCATAGTGGGCTGACAATCTTATGATCACATCCAACACCGGGTTCAATTGCATTGATGACTTCCTCATTTGTCAAATCAACATCATATTTAGTGATGCCTTATTGACTACGAAAAAAGAAACAAAATACATTTTGATATTTTTAAATCATTTTTGTCTAGCCAAAACAATTAGCATAGACATATGAATAACGGTATTATTTTTAAAACTCATTGGTTCCATCATTTGATTCAATGTTTTTCAAGAAAAATAAAAGTGCAAACATCAGCACAAAATCAATAAATTTCAAAAATCTAGCAAAGCTAGAAGATTTGGAAAACCTATGTCTCCACTAGCAACTCCACTTTCTATATTGATCCCTTGTTTATTAATTTTATTTATTCCTATAATCCTCAATTCTTCATTCACAACTTATCTATACCCCAGTATAGTTCATCAAACTTACCACACTTTGGAAGTTCAGGAACTTGCCATAATAATATGAGTTTAAGAACTTCTCCTAGTCAGACCATAGGCGTCCATTCACTGAGGGGTTCAAAACATACCATATTATTATGAGTCACAAACTTACCATATGCATTAGATTTAAGAATCGTACCTAATCTTAATATCGTCTATTCTAACCTTAAAAGCCTCTAACTATCAAATATACACATGAGAAAAGAATCACCTTTCCACCCCATATACATTGATAGCGTGACACCGACATTCCAATGATTGTCAATATGATAAACCAAGTACATGCACCAAATATCTGCCCATACAAAGGTTTGTACAACTTAGTCACCATATGAGTCCTCAATTGAAATCCCCACCTAACATTACCTTACTCTTAACAACTTTCCATTACCTTGCTCAATACGAATTCCTAGTATCACATTATCTATAACTCCTCGTGAGTTTATCTCGTACTATATCATAGTACATTATCTTCATAGCATCAAGCTATAATTATTCAAACATTATAGACCACCTTTCTTTTATAATTTGAAAAGATCACGCCATGATCTTATTCTATAATCATCTCCCGTAAAAGTCTTTTCTTAACTCGTGATCGTTTTGTTTTACGATCATCTTTCTTTCCTTTTTCACCATTTATGATCTCATTTATGCTTTTAATTTTACAGACTTTGTGTATTTATCATTATTCGTTATCTTGGCTATTGGAGTTAGGTAACTCCCATTTCTTATCTATATATCTCTTCAAGATTCTTCTTTAAATTTTCTTGTTTATATAACAATTCTTCCTATAGGAATTTCTAACTTCATTTACATTGTTCAACATTTCATTCGAATTCCACATTTTCATCATACGTATCCATTTTCTATACTTGGTACACATCGAGTCTCTAATAGTTTCAATACGGTACGTTGAGTGGTTTCCCAAAAACAACCAACAAACTAGGTTCCAAGTTACTAGTTCAGTATATACCTCCTCCTTCTATGAAGGAATCGTTTTAGCCCATATACCATACATCAACAATTAAAGAGTACGATTGTACCATACTTAAATATAACCTTTTATTCTTAACTTCTTTATCATTCTCTTCTTATAGACATTGTCAATTTATTATCACTTTACATCCTTATTATTTGAGTTGGGTAACCCCACATTCATATTCCTTATAACTCTGCGAGATTCTTCTTTGAATCCTCTCACGCATGTTTTAATCCCTTCTTTATAAATTTCTTAAATTGCTTCTTATTTTTCAAACTCTATTTGAGCTTATTCTTTCATTATCTTCACCTTTCTTCTCTAAGGTTATAGCCTAAGGTACTCTTACCTATGGTTTCTAACCTATCAGCTTTGATACCAACTGTAACAACCCCAAAATTTAAATAATTTAATTCTCGACTTCGGTCATTAACAATACATTTAACCTCAAATCTTACATCATTAAACGATAATACAACCATTGAAATTTGTGAAATAATTACAAAATTGTATTACAAACTATTCTCGTTCCCAAAACTTTCAACCTTTACATCTAACTATCTCATAATCATTTTAATACTACAAGAGTTTACATTGCAAAACGATATTACAATTCAACATTAATACATTATTCGGATTCTTAAACATGGTTCACATAATAATAACTCAGTTAAAGTGTATAAATCTTCAAGTATCACATCTGATTAATGTCTTTCAAATAGCACATAACTTTACCTTGAATCTTTAACCTGTAAAAGTAGTTATTTGCAAGGTAGAGCTCGACAGCCCTGCAAAATCTATAAGTTTCAATGCCTCACATAGCACATAATAACATGCTCAACATACATCTCATAAACATTGGACTAGCATTACATACATGATGTAGTTCATATAACAAGTATAAAGATTGACTTCCTTACTCAATCAACATTCATTATTCAATAAATGTAGTCATAAATTGACTTTAACGTTTCATACTTTCAATATATATAGAACACATCATGCTCTTTGCAACAAAGATTTAAAAAGTTCATCATGAAGTTCACATAGCAAATAGGAACTAAAAGACTTGCCTTGATCGTTGTTTACCGATAACAGTTTAACAGCTTACAGATATCTGCACTTCACGTGCCCTACACAATTATATAATCATGCGCATCAACTATTAGTCACATAGAAATGCATAGTAGTTGTAATGTAAACTTCACTCTATATCTCATAACCCTTCCTATTATCAATATACAGTGTTCAATTTGATTGTGTTAACTTTCGACTTACATCTCTATATATATATTAGGTCACACTCAAGTTCATTCAAGTGTTTAAGTCTTGCTAGGAATCATTATTGGTTTTATATTAACCTCATTTCATATCTTATAATATTCATTTCATTTGACTTAAAACACGTTTTACGTTCATTTACACTTGTCACGGCATTTTGACGTTCATTCATCACACGCCTGATTCGTCTCTCTTGTGTGTGCTTAGTATGCTTATACAACTTATCTAATACATCATTTATTAATGTTAAGAATCATTATATTTACTAATATTCATATTTTATAACTTAGGACAACATCTTTTATCGTCGGGAGCGCTGAACTTGCATACGTGCATTCCCGACACCCTCCGATTGCCTCCTAATACATAGTAGTCCCACAAATGACCATTGTGACCCATGTTCCTGACCTCAAATTGAAAATCTTAAAGAAATAAAGTTGTAGGTCTACTCGTCCTCGTCTCGGATCATCTTTAATCACCTCAATCGGAGTCCGTATGAAAACATTATGGTCGTTTTACTATAGGAAGTCAAAAATGTCCAACCGTGTTCTATTATTCCGGTACCAGTATTCCAAATAACCTTGGGGCATGCTAGTAGCGCCTTAGCAGTAGTTACGCGTTTGTTTTTCCAGTTTTACTACTCTTACAAATTTTTTACCATTTCTCCTTCCAACCTTTATAACTTGAGTTATAGACACCCAAATCAGTCCGTTTTCAACTCTATGGATTCGTAATTCATAGAACTACAACATAATAGAATTATAACAATTTACAGAAACACTAACAAACCTAAATCTTCACCCAAAACTCATGTTCATATTAGTTTTACATGTTTTAACATATTTAGCGTAATCATTCACCACGGATTCGATTCCTAACCAAATTAATCCGTTTAAACTTTGTTGTTTTCATTTTTCAACATACTAACAACATCTATTACCAATTTCAGATTATATACATGTTCTAACCATCAATTTAAGCCTTAAAATAGACCAAAATACATATACTAAGCAATAAACTAAATTTCTTCTTGTAACACTTGTTTCCATGAATTTGATTACATGAAAACCTGTTATAGATTATATATAACAAATTATACATACTAATTAACATATATGATCAATCTCTTAACAATCTAACCATAGAAATCCAATTTTTACAAAGAAACTCAAGAAGTATAATACTAAAAACTCAAAGCTAAATTATTACCTTTGATTAGTTATAAAATTTTTGAACAATCATCTTGTTTCTTTCTTCCATAATTCTCACAAATTTCTTCTCTCAATTTACAGAGAACTTCTTCTCTTTCTCTCTCAATTTCTCTCTTTCTCTCTTCTTCTCCTCTTTTCTGTTCTTTCTTCCTTTTGTTCTTTATTAGGCTTAAGCCAACACTTAACGTAAAACTAAAACAAACGATAACGTAAAAATAAAACTGACGTATAATAATAAGGCTACTAAATACATATCAGTTATTTTTATTTTAAATTTAAAAGTCATAAGGTCTTGTTTGGCAAAACCAATTAAAATAATGATTTAATCATTCCTTAAGCCTTGTTTGGCAAAACAAGATTAAAATAAGAATTTCAAAAGCTCTAAGGCTTTGTTTTGTAAAACCAAATTAAAACACTTTTAATTTATTTTCATATGTCATTTATAATATAGTTTATTATCACACTTTAATTAAATAAATTCTCATATTCAAATTAAATTATATCTAATAACAATTTATTAAATCAATTTACCACGTAAACTTATACAATAAAATTATAATTTTCATTATAATTATAATTTTATTTAATAAATTAACATATCACTTTAATTACAAAATCAAAATAAAATAACATTATAATAATTTATTTATTCATAATATAGTTTCAACTTAATTTAAATTACCCAATATTTATAGGATTAATTTCTCTTGTCACTAAATTCCTTATCGTGACTAATTTTTTTATTTCCTTTAATAGTTTAATCAACTATTAAATCTCATAAAAATTAATTTCTTCACACCAAAAACATAATTCAAAATATATACACCTCATAATAAGAATTTTAATTATTAAATTCTTATTTTAATAATTTATGAAAATTTGGGTTATCACAACTTCTCTATGAAGTTAGACGGGAGGGCTTTGTTCCCGGTCATGTGCCTTGAGCATCCACTGTCCAGATATCAGGTTGTGATCGTGGAGCTTTGTTCCTGTGGTAAGATTAAACTCTCATTTTGGTACTCATACTTGCATGGGTCCTACTTTGTTAGTACCCTTAGGAACCCAAATTTGCTTAACTTTGGGTCTCATATACATAGGATTATTATAGCACATTGCAGCCTTATGACCAATCATATCACATATAAAACATCTAATATGATGCATGCTTATGTGTGTATGTGGATTCTTCCTCCATTTGGACTTAGGTGGATTCTTGGCAATCCTTCCTTTATACTAGTTCTTCTTTTTCCATGTATCCTTGTGATTCATAATTTGTGAAGAGTGAAGCTTAACTCTATTGTTCCTACCCAGTTGGTTCATTGAGTTGATTTTACTCTACTCTACGACCCTTCGAGGTTGGAGAGTAGTGACTAAGTTACTCTTCTTTTTTCTGAATCCTAGACCAGCATGGAATCCATTTTGCCTTGGAACTTGGATTGGATCAGAAGAGCAGGGATGGACTGGTTCTTCCTTCTGTGAGGATTTCACAAATGTAATGCTACTTTTAAAATTTGAAACATTACTAGATCTAGTTTCCTTTATCTTTTCCACATATGGTTCTGAGGTGGATTCCCCAAAACCTAAACCTATTCTGTCAGATGCACTTCTCTGACTAGAGATCAGGGAGTCCGTGGAAGAAGAGGATCTATTCCATGTTGAGATTGTCTTTTCTAGTTCCTCAACCTTAGAGATTAGATTTGACTCTCTTTGTGCATTAAGTTCATTGGTCTATTTTAAGAGTTTATTCTCAGCTTCAAATTTGGAGAGAGAATTAGTACTTAGAAAAGATGTTTCCAGTTCTTCCTGAACTTTCTCTTTCTCTTTTTGAAGAAGAGAATAATCTTTAGATAGAACTTTAAACCATTTTATGTATTGATGTAGGTAAGATGTTATGTCATGTAGTACAGTTCTTAAATCATCAATATCTACATCAAGAGAGTTAAAGTCAAATACATCAACTATACTTACTTCATGATTGTCAGAGCTCTTCTTATCCTTTGCATGTTTGGCCATTAGACATAGATTTTCTATTTGAGGATCTTCATCATCTCCAGATTCGGGAGTTGAGTTGTTGTCTGAGTCACTCCACGATCCTCCGGCCATAAGACCTTTGTCTTTCTTCTGGAGCCTCTTGTTGCCTTTGAATTCTTTCTTTGATTTCCTCTTTAGTTCTTCTCTAAGAGGTTTATTACATTTTGCAATGAAATGGCCAGGCTTCTTGTAGTTGTAGCATAAGTCATTTATCTGCTCCTAGCTATTGTAGTTGTTGAATTTCTTAGGTTTGCTAATTTTTCCTTTACGCATGAACCTTTTGAGTCTTTTAACCAGCATGGCAAAGTCCTCATCATTATCTTCATCATAGTCAGAATCATTTTCAGTGTTAGCTTTGGGGATGTTATCTGTTGCTTTGAGAGCAACCCCTTTGTCCTTCTTTCTTCCTTTAGATATAGTCTTTGATCGCTAAGTCAGCTCCAGTTCATAGATGAGAAGGATGTCATACAATTGTTGAACAGTCATTTCATGGAGATTCTTTGATTCTCTGATGGCAGTGGTTTTGGCATCCCACTTTCTAGGTAAAGCTCTCATGAATTTTATGATCAGATCTTTATTTGGATAGATCTTTCCAAAAGCTCGAAGAGAGTTGAGCAGAACATTGAATCTTTCATAGGTAGAAGTGATATTTTCACCTAGAACATGGGCAAACATTTTGTATTATTGAGTCAAAAGAGATTGTTTGTTTTCTCTGACTAATTCAGTTCATTCATGAATAATGAGCAATGCTTCCCATAATTCCTTTGTTGTTTTCCTGTTGACCACATTTTCAAATAGGTTATCTTCTAAAGATTGGAACAAAATGTTTTTGGCATTTTTGTCGAGTTGGACAACTTTCTTTTCTTTGTCAGTCCATTCTTCTTTGACCTTGATCTGAATTCTGTTTGGGTAGTCTGAAGTTGGTGCAAGCTTTGTAGGAACGTAGGGCCCATTCTGAACAGTTTCAAATAGATCTTCATCTATTGAATCCATGTAGGCTTGCATACGAACTTTCCAGTTGGCGAATTTATCTTTGTTGCACATAAGTGGCTTGTTGCCTCCTCCAGTCTTTGATTCGCTTATCAGATGTGACATTGCATCTACTTATGTTTTGTAGGCTTTCTAATAGAACCTGCTTTGATACCAATTGTTAGTTCCCAGAGGCACAATAGTTATCTAGAAGGGGGGGGTTGAATAGATATTTTAAAATTCTTTTCAAAAATACCTGTTAGTTTTTATAATGATTTAATCACAGCGGAATTTGAGATTTGTTTGTTTTCCCTTTAAGATAAAACGAGTTAATAGAAGATAAGCAATTATGGCAGATGTGACACCCCCAAAATAGGTATACATCACCCATCTTGAGTTGCCAAATACATGGTATAGAATTTAAATACAAACTTCTTTTATACAGCACGACAACACGTAGCTGAGAGTTTCAACACAGATAATGTCTCGTAGAGAGTATCCAAACTCAAATAAAGTCCTCATTACAATTATTATCACACTATTTCACTGAATAGTGAGGACTACTAATGCAAACATCTTGACCGCCACTTCGTTCCCTGACTAGTCCCAGCTATATTCTCATTTCTTGAAGAGAACAATGAAAACAAAATGTGAGCTCAACTAGCCCAGTAAGAAATATTATGACTAAGATAATGCAGAATAAATTATTGTTAGCCTTCAATAGTGTTAAACTGATAAAATATAATAAACATCAAGTTTAACTACAGCAGAACAAGCAATCCATTAGAAGAGTCAAGTAGAGCATGATATCTACTATCTTCTATGATTTAAAAAGTTTATCATCAATTTTATCATTTGAGACTCGACAATAAATAAACCACATCATCGAATCATCCCTGCACTACGGGCCAAGAATATTCATGTAATCATCAATGGTCATTATTATACTGAATAAACCCTAGTCATAATCATACCAACAACTGTTCATCAATGCACTACAGGCCAATGAGGATTTTTACCACATCATTTGTAACATTACGGTCATGATTATACCAAATAATCCCTGGTCATAATCATACCAATCAATAGTACATCTATGCACGTAAGCCACATATAACTTTTATCACAATATAAGCATGAGGATGATGACAATGATATAAGAATTCAATTAAAAGAAAGTAAATGATAACTTTTTAAAGATTTATAACTTAATTTATCCAGGATTCAATAAAGTCCAAATTGTAAACATGATACTGCTTTGCGGAGTAAAATTCAAGAATAATATTGTATCAAAAATGATTTAGACAACAAAGAAATCAATTTTTGTCATGAATAATTCCTCGGGTGAATAGTACCCGAGTGAGTAGTACTTCGGGAATAGTACCCCATGAATAGTACTTTGTGAATAGTACTCGTGAATAGTACTTTGTGAATAGTACCCCATGAATAGTACTTTGTGAATAGTACCGTAAAAATGAATACTACTCATGGACATTACTCCGGCATGAAAAGCTTAAAATTTAACAAGAATGTGTACAAAATATCCTTGTTAAACGATACTAGATGAAGTGCAAATTTCAAGGATATTCTACTAATTTCACGGAGTATAGAAGCAATACTTTAACAAAATAAGGGTATAATCAGGAACACGAGACGAAATAATATTACTCACATACTATAGAGTATGGAAACAAATATTATTCCTATGAATACTGAACAAAATAATATCCCTTACCTCTGAAGAAGACTGCATATTGGAATAGTGAGGTAGCAGACTTCTCTTCTTCTTTCTCTTTATAGCTTCTCTCTCTATAATTGCTCTTGTGAGTCTTAGTTAATTGGTGAGAATGAAAGAAGAATGAGCTTCTATTTATAGGAAAATATAATTTCGATAATTGCACATTTTGGGGCTCAAAATATTACAGTATAATACCTTCATCTTTTTCTTCATTTTTAATTTAGTCCTGCAAGTATTATCAAACTTACACCACCTCCCCTAATAGTACATCATGTGAATCAATAGTACATCATGTGAATCAATAGTACACACATGTGAAAAAAATAGTTACGGTATAGTACCTTAATCTATACCTCTATTTTTAATTTAGTCATGCAAGTATTATCAATCTTGCACCACCTCCCCTAATAGTACATGCATGTGGATCAATAGTATATACATGTGAACAAATAGTTATAAGCATGTAAATTAATAGCAATTAATTGCTCATTTATTCGATTAATTACCCGATTGGTCAATATAACCTCCAGACATAATTTATTATCGAAATAGATGTCCATTTCAATTAACACTAATAATCCCAACATAATGAAAATATCAATTTCATCTTTAATCAATACGAACTTATTCATCATTAATATTATAATTCACAATTACTGTAGCAATAATTGAGTATAACTGAGTGACTTCTCACGTAAGCATCAATAATCAATACAGGTGCTGCTAC
Organism: Panax quinquefolius; assembly: GCA_020205615.1. Taxonomy (NCBI): domain Eukaryota; kingdom Viridiplantae; phylum Streptophyta; class Magnoliopsida; order Apiales; family Araliaceae; genus Panax; species Panax quinquefolius. The sequence goes on along the minus strand of CM035166.1, from coordinate 64,628,892 downwards.
GCTATGCAACCACGCCAGACATCGTATTTTTTACCACCGGGTAGTTCAACAGTTTAACGGTAAAACGTTCACCGTTATTTTTATAAAAAGATAATTCTGTAATTTTCTAACTACGATAATACTTCCGTTGTGGGGTCCACCAATGATTGTGCCGTCGTACGAATATTCCCTTTTAAAACGAATATTCCCCGTCCAATCGAATATTATATAGCCACTTGCTTACTTTGCAAAATTTGTAAATAATACCCACAACTATAACATTATATCAAATCTACGCCATAATATTCAAAAATATATTTTGAGAAAAATTAATCTTTATTCATAAAAGTTGGGGTCTTACAACAGATATAGTAGTTATGGCAAGAATATAAGAGACGCGGTGTTTTTAAATGGTTCAAAACACTCAAGGCTCCTAGTCCACTCTTATACTCCTTGAGTAGGAAATCCACTAAGGATATCTTTACAATCTTTTAATCTCACAGATTCCTTCAAGACCAGCAGTTTTGGAACGTCTTAGTTAATTTTAGAACTCTTCAAGTCCAGCAGACTTGGTACTTCTCAGTTCACTTAGAACTTTTCAAGTCCTTCTGACTTGGAACTTCTTACTTCACTTAAAGATGGTTGAGTTCTTGAATGATGCTACTCAGTTGCCGTTAAGCTTGTGTTCTAAAGAACTGAGTAGCTGAGCAAGCTTTCTTTTCACAACGTAGAGTTGAGCGTTGAGTGTTTTTCAGCGTTTCGTTGTATGCTTGCTTGATCCTTGCATTTGCTTATATTTTGCATATATGATGCCTTTGAAATCTATCAGTTTGATGACATCCGTTGAAGCATTAAATGTATTTGACATTTTTGAGCACTGATGGTGACTTTCTGGAAATCTTATGTCCAGCCGTCTGGCCCACTGACACTGCAGACTGCTATCTCGCCTAACACCTGGAAAGGTGTTTTCAGTTGACATGTTGTACTTTCCTTAGCTTCTTCAATACGTTTCTTCATTTCATACTAAGGATGAGTGTTGTGTCATTGAGATTCTCGATAGTCTCAACGTCTATAATTCATTCCACATTTGTTGACTTTTATTTTCAAACAAATGGACAAGGCTCGATGCTTCTGATGCAGACAGATGATACACTACAATCATGATCGTGGTGTCTTGCCACCTTGGTTCTTGATCTAGTACTGATGGGTGAGGACACTACGATTTCTCTTAAGTACTGGAACACTACGATCTTTACTTGCTTGACTTGCAGAATATACGCTTCCGAGAGCACTCTACGATTCTAGAGTTTGACTCAACACGCGTTTGGACCACTCTATGATATCAGGAGAGGCCCTCCAAAGCAGACAGACTACGATTCTCGATGCTCTACGATTCTGCCTTGGCTTCTGCAATCTTTTGATCAGCTCAATAGACAGACACTGCAGACTGCTATCTCACCTATCACCTGGAAAGGTGTTTTCAGCTGACATGTTGTACTTTCCTTAGCTTCTTCAATACGTTTCTTTATTTCATACTAAGGATGAGTGTTGTGTCATTGAGATTCCCGATAGTCTCAACGTCTATAATTCATTCCACATTTGTTGACTTTTATTTTCAAACAAATGGATAAGGCTCGATGCTTCTGATGCAGACAGATGATACACTACGATCATGATCGTGGTGTCTTGCCACCTTGGTTCTTGATCTGGTACTGATGGGTGAGAACACTACGATTTCTCTTAAGTACTGGAACACTACGATCTTCACTTGCTTGACTTGCAGAATATACGCTTCCTAGAGCACTCTACGATTCTTGAGTTTGACTCAACACGCGTTTGGACCACTCTATGATATCAGGAGAGGCTCTCCAAAGTAGACAGACTACGATTCTCGATGCTCTACGATTCTGCCTTGGCTTTTGCAATCTTTTGATCAGCTCAATAGACTACGATTCTGTTAAAGCCTATCTATTACTTCTCAAGACATATATCAACCTAACAGCTTTGATCTTTTCTTCTATACATTCATTTACAGAATGATAAACATTAATGTGACATCTCCAAAATAGGTATACATCACCCATCTTGGGTCGCCAGATACAATGTACTGAATACAAATACAAACTAATTATACAACTGTCGTGTAAAATACGACAAAACATAGGCTGTGAGTTTTAATATAAATATTGTCATCTAGACAATATCCACCCTCAATGGAGTCCTCATTACATTTATTATCACACTATTTTATAGAATAGTGAGGACTACTAGTGCACCATCTAGGACCATCACTCTATTCCCCGACTAGTCCTAGCTACGTACTCGTTTCCTGGAGAAAATAATGAAAGCAAAAGGGTGAGCTCAACTAGCCCAGTAAGAAATATTATGACTAAGATAATCCAGAATAAGTTATCAATAGCCTTCAACAGTATAACAACTGATCGAATATAATAGGCAACAAGTTTTATATCAAAAACTGCAGCGGAATAAGCAATCCATTAGAAGAGTCAAGTAAAGTATAAAATCTACTATCTTCTATGATTTAAAAAGTTTTTCATCAACTTTATCACTGAGACTCAGCTTAATAAATAAAATCGAATCATCCCTGCACCACGGCCAAGGATATTCATGTAATCATAAATGGTCATGACTATACCGAATAATCCCTGGTCATAATCATACCAACAACTGTCCGCCAATGAATTACAGGTCAATGAGGACTTTTACCACATCATTCGTCACATTACGGTCATGATTATACCGAATAATCCCTGGTCATAATCATACCAAGTCCATCTATGCACGTGAACCAAAGATGACTTTCAACATAATATAAGCATGAGGATGATGACAATTCAATAAAACAAGTTCAAGAATAAATTTTAAAGATTTATAAGTTAATTTATCCTGAACTCAATAATGTCCAAATTGTCAACATGATACTGCTTTATGGAGTAAAATTTAAGAATGCTCAGAAGAATATTTCCATGAAAAGATACTGGATGAAGTGCAAATATCAAGGATATTCCACTAATTTCATGTAGTATAGAAGCCAAAACTTTAACCAACTGAGTATAATAGAATATATGAAACTGCAAATGGATTTTCGCCGCCATGCGGTAATCCACGTAGACAGATTATTCCAACAGAATAATTAAGAATGGAATAACAAAAGAATTCACTAGGCGTGCGTAATCCGCACAGACAGGTTATTCCAACAGAATAATAAAGAATGGAACCAGGTCATGCGTAACCCTCACAGACAGAATATTCCAACAAAATAATAAAGAATGGAATAACAATAGAATTCACCAGGCATGCGATAGACCCTTGCATGCATGAGTTATTCCAAGAATAATAAAGAATGGAATAATGTAAGAATTTCACCGGTATGCAAGATTAAGATAGGCAAAGTTATTCCAACATAATAATTAGGAATGGAATAACAATAGCTCTCTTCATGAATACGAAAGAAATAATACCCCTTACTATAATAATAATAATAATATCCCTTACGAGTATTGAAAAAAATAACTCTATTCATGAATACGAAAGAATAATACCCCTTACGAGTACAACAAACAATATCCCTTACTATAATAATAATAATATCCCTTACCTTAGAAAAACTGAATACTGGAATAGTGAAGTAGCAGAATACTTTTCTTTTTTCTCTCTATAGTTTCTCTCTCTAGCGTTTGATTGAATTTCGTAAGAAATAATGAAGGAATGAGCTTTATTTATAGCGAATGGATTGAATAATAACTTAATTCATGAAGCAGTGCATGATTGATTTACTTTTAAACGGACGGTCCATATTGATTTACTATTAAAACTTAAAGCAACAGTCCATACTGATTTACTATTAAAACTTTAAACCAGCGATCCATATTGATTTACTATTATAACTTTCCACCAGCGGTCCATATTGATTTACTATTATATCCTCAACCAATGATCCATATTGATTTACTATTATATCTTCAACCAACGATCCATATTGATTTACTATTATAACATCAACCAACGGTCTAAAAAATTATCACATCTCCTTATGAAATAATATTGTGCTCAAAAATGATTTGGACCGAAAAGAAATATATTTTTCGGGTGAATAGTACCCCGACACGAAAAATGTCCTAAATACCCGAGTGAACAATACTAGAGTGAATAGTAATCGGGTGAATAGTAACCCGTGAATAGTACTCTGACATAAAAAGTGTCCCAAATACCCGAGTGAACAATACTAGAGTGAATAGTAACCCGTGAATAGTAACTCATGAATAGTACTCTGGCATGAATAGTGCCCAGAATACCCGATTGGTCAATATAACCTCCAGACATCAATTATTATCAAAATAAATATCGATTTCCACTAACACTAATAATTCCAACACAATAGAACTATCAATTTCATCTTTAATCAACACGAACTTATTCATCATTAATATTATAATTCACAATATTTAACAACCAGATCGTTCCCAGGAAAGAGGGGGCTTTCCGATAAGGATTTTTCCTTGTTGGCGCGCAATTAGGTGATCAAACCTCTCCTTGAGAGAACTTCTAGACATTGTCAATATTGCAAATAATAATATGAATAACTTTGTCATCTCAATTATTGATTTAATAATATAACATATTATACAGATGATACTGTGATAATAATTGAATCAATAGTATGAGAGATATAATACAGCAATTACTGTAGCAATAATTGAGTATAACTAAGTAACTTCTTACGTAAGCATCATAAATCAATACCGTGTGCTACTATGCAACCACACGTATTACTGTACTTTTACTACCGGATAGTTCAACAATTTTAACGGTAACACTTTTGTGACGAACGAAATTTTTGTAATTTAATTTTAATATTTATTGAAGTAAATAAATATTTTTGATGATTTAATTATTAGATTAAATAATTAATTGATGCAATTGTGGTAGATTAATTTAATTATATGTGTTACATTTATTAAATTAATGTAGAGAATTTTTATTATCGAAGTATGTGATTATGTGAGCTTATTGTATTAAAAGAAATATTTAATAAGCCTATTGGTATTTTAATTAATTTAATTATTAATTGGAGAGTTAATAATTTGACATTATTTATTAAGGAGAAATTTAATTATGTGACTATGTGAATTTAGGAGAAATTATTATATTTTATTTAAAGTAAATTAAATAAGATATTGATTTATTTTATAAAGGAGTGTGACATTAATTAAACTATATGATAAAGCTTTATTAAATTAAATGGTTTTAAAATCTATTAAGCCTAGCCAAACATGACCTTAGTGGGAGTTATGGGCAGTTAACCCATGATGGGTAATTGACCATAATGCGCGTCAGTTTATTTGATATATTCGACGTCTTCTCTATTTTCTTCATTTTTTCTAAGTTAACAAGTAAATCACAGAGAGAGAATTGAGAAGTTTGAGAGGAATTGTGAGTGTTTAATCAACAAGTTTTTGGTGAAAGGATCATCTGTGATCATCTCTTCTAAACTAGACTCTGGGTAAACTCTCCAAACCCAAATTCTTTTACGTCATTTAGTTTTTATGAAAATGGCTTTCATTCATCCTGTAAAGTCTCTGTAATTGAGAAATTGTGTTGTTATATGTATATATGTAATAATAATAGTAGCATAACATGCTTTATATATATATTGCATGATTCCATATCATAAGTTTCGTAATATGATGACTTGTTATTTCAAAATTTACAGAATTTGGGTTTTGGCCATATGGCCCTTATACGTAAATTTAATGTGTCAAACATAAATGGTTTTGTAAAATTTATACTCTTATTTGATTATGCATGTTGATACGAAGAGACCAAACCTTAAATGAACGGATTCGATTGTTATACTTGAATCCAAGTAGTATTAAATTTAATGATTTATTTTCAAAACCTTCAAGAACATCAAAGTGAGTGAAATTCACATATTTTAATTCTGTAATTATGTGTTTAATGGGTTAAATTCATTCTGTAATTGATGGGTAACGATTATGTATGAATTATATCATGTGGGTATGTCTAAATTCGTGCAGAAATTTAGAAATTGATAGAAATTGGCATGTTCTGCGATTTTTCAAGAACTGCCATTTCTCAGAATCGGTATCTGCGATCGTAATGACGCATTTGCTGCCTATTTCTCGCCACATACGCACATCAGCGCCAGAAGCGCCATGTATCCCAAGAACAAAGACACCTTGACGCATGATGCAAGAGACCTAATATAAAAGTGGTGGTAGTAGCACTTCTTCTCCGTAATGTCTGAAATGGAATTTTTAAATAATTAAGTCTAGCAATGTGTTAGTAACTTAATTAATGAACATGTAAAAATGTTAAAAGTAGAATGAGATGATAAAATAGATGTTTAACATGTAAATAACATAATTGCATGTGGATTGAATTATTGAATACATAATTAACTTGTTATTTGTGAAGTGTAATTTATGTGACAATGAATGTGATAATTTGACTAAGTATAGTCATAATTCGAGTTAGACAAAAAGAATGAACGTTTGATGATTAGTTAAGTTATAATTAACTGTTATTGTGAATATAAATGGTATATAGGATTTAATTCAAGGAACGTATTTTATTAAAGTGTAATCTACGCACGAGGCAAGTTTCCTACCCCTACTTGCTATCATTGTTCAAGTTTATTATTTACCTTGAGTAAATTCTCATTACTATTATTCAAGTTCGAATTGTTATATTAAAGATTTATTATCCTTTCAAAGTTTGAAATTGTTATATAATATTTGTTCTATTGTATACTTCTTCAGATTATTATTCAATTTGAATATCATTATTGTTGAACCTTGTTAGACTAGTGAACCTTATTGATTCGACTAGTCCATAGTTGATGAACGTTCTAAATTTCAGAACACTTATTGAATTATCCAAACCAAACTTCCTTTGGTGCGGACTCGAATGTCAAACTCAGATGAACAACCCTGTAAAGGGATTTACTTATGTGTTAGTGTTAAGATATTGTGCACAGTATGGTACTAAGGGTGATCCCCTAAAATGCAGTAGAAAGGTCCATAGTCTTATGACTGTTAAAGGTTTCAAGTATAACCATTGATAACCTAGGACATAGTTCAAGGTCTTATGACCCTCAGAAATCTTTTGATTCTTGTTATTCATTCTTGATTCAAAAGTTGAGCTTTTATTTCAGAAGTCTTTGATTTATTCGCATGTTATTATTTCATTATTATATTGTTATACTTGTGGGCAATCATTCTCACTCTTGCGTAATAATAACATTGCAGTTAAGAACGAAAGAGCAGATGAACCTTCCACTAGTAAAGGCAAGGGCAAGCTTAGCAAGTAATGAAGATTTATTATCTATGTGGTTATGTAATGATAATTAGAATTGATGTTACTTAAGACTTATTTGGTTATGTTTCCGCATAGATGTTTAAGGTTAGCTTAACCTGGGATTGTATTATTATTCGGATGTTGTAACCCCTTAAGGGGAAGATTTTATTTCTATCTATTGCATGGTTTGCTTTTATTGTGGGTAGATAGATAGATGATATTTGTACAGTGAACACCATATCCAGTGGAATCGAAGTACCCGGATTTGGGGTTCTCACAACTTTCGCCGTTATTTTTATAACAAGATAATTCTGTCATTTTCTAACTACGACAATAATTCCGTTGTGGGGTCCACCAATGATTGTATCGTCGTACGGATATTCTCCGATAAAAAGAATATTCCCCGACCAAACGAATATTTTATAACAACTTGCATACTTTGCAAAAATTTATAAATATTACCCATAACTATAACATTATATCAAATCCACATCATAATATTTAAAAAAATATTTTGAGAAATTTAAATCTTTATTCATAAAATTTGGGGTCTCACAATCTCCCCTCCTTATGAAATTTTGCCCTCAAAATTGACGTACGTACCTGGTATCTTGAAGAGATGAGGATACCTTGACTTCATTTCAGATTCTAACTCTTGAGGTATAACCTTTGAGTGTTAAATACGATCCTTCTTATCCAATATTTTAACACGTATCTCTTCATACGTTAAATCTTCTGCTATCTCGTCTGGTTTTAATTCAATAATGTGGTTCGGGTCGTCCACATATTTATGTAACATCGATACATGAAAAATGTTATGAACACGCGACATACTTGGCGGTAAACGAGTCTATAGGCCACAGTTCCTACTCAATCGAGGATTTTAAATTGGCCAATTAAATCGAGGGTTGAGATTTCCTCTCTTCATCAATTCTCGCTTCTAGAATAACGCCCTCTTGAACCTTATTCTTCACATTCATCAACTCTGAGTATATAGCTTGAGCAGCTTTAACTTTATCGATTAAAGTCGATTCTAATCGTATATTCGTTATCTTCACATGGGTCCCTAGAGTCTTTAACTCTATCTCCATCATTTGTAAGTTATACGAAATGGGTCTTTGTGTTAACAACATCGCACTCGTAAACGCATATGATCTTCTACTCAACGCGTGTCGCCTACCACGCTCGCTCTTCCACGATGATATTGAATGGTACGATCGTAATCTTCAACAGCTCAAGCCAACGTCTTTGGCACATGTTACGTTCGTTTTAGGTGAAGAAAATATTTGAGGGTTTTAGAAATTCGTTTTGTACTGGGGTCAATACAAAATTTGATTTCACGCTCTAGGGGTAGGCTAAGAAGTCTTCAAGAATACGTCAGGAAATTTATTAACAATAGAAATATCATTCAAAACTGTACTCTCATCCAAGACTTGGATAGCAAGTCACATTGATACCTATCAACTTGTCATCGTCATTCACGACGTCGCCTATAGAAAGTCTGGCTTCGGTGCATTCCACACAAGGAAGTCACCAGCGAAAGGCTTGAGGCTCTTTACTTATGACTTGATATGATAATGATTGACTTTAGTGGTTTGGTTGCTTAAATTCGTATAACAGGTTGGTTAAGAATATGAAAGCTAACAACCTTACGAAAAGCATGATGAGTAGTTAACCAATCGATTCCTAAAATCACATCAAAGGCAAGTATTTTCAAAGAGATAAGATCGATAGGTAACGTTAAATTGTCGATTTGAATCAACAAGATTTATAAACAGTGGAGGTGACGAAGGTTTCTACTATCGAAGTTTCAACCAATAAGTCAAAGTCTAATTTCTCCGAAGTCAAATTTAAACGTTGAGCGCAAGCAAGAGAGATAAAATAATGGGTAGAATCAGTATCTAATAAGGTATAGACTTCACAAAAATTTATAATTAACTAACCCGTGCTAACTTCGTTCGGGTCACTCGCTTTTTGAGAAGTCGGAAAAAATGCTCTTCCTGAAACCACCGACTTTGTTTTGTTCGTATCCGCCTTTGGTGCCACCGTCCCAGCTGGACTTAACTTTGGTGCACGACAAAATCGGGCTAGGTGACCTTCTTTTCCACAATTGTAACATGATTTGAACTGAATCACGCATTTTGGACTAATATGTCCCTCCCCTCTACATTTGAAGCATATGACCGGCGGTCGTTCTCCTTCCTTAACAAGTGCTGGTGCTGTTGTCTTTCCATCATTATTGAACCTTCTCTTCTTGAAATTTCCACTTCTATTATCTTGGCCATGATTACCACCGAAGTGTCTACCATTCTTGGCGTGATAATTACCCCCACGATGGTTATCATTGTTCCGATGGTCGTTGCCACCGGTATGATTATTATTATGTTGTTGCTCGTTACCTTTAGCTTGTGTTGACTCATTATCGCGCTCCAATAACTGAGCCCTATTCACAACATCTGAATATAAACAAAGTTTATGAGAAATGAGGTATTGACGTATATCGGGTTTCAAACCTCTTAGAAACATTCGCGTCATTCGCTCCTCATTATCAACCAAATGGGATGCAAACCAGGATAACTCCTCAAATTTTGCCTCGTATTGCGACACGATCATATTGTTTTGCTCCAACTTGATAAACTCCACCTCCTTCATGTGACGAATACTTTCGGGAAAGTACTTATCGTTGAACAGCTCTTGGAACTTCTCCCAAGACATCTTAAGTGTGGCAGGTTGAGTACGCTTTACCGATTCCCACCAGTAATCTTCCTCTCCTCGCAACATAAAGGTGGCAAAGGAAACCTTTTGCTCCTCGGAGAATCCCAAGACATCAAACATCTTGGTGATCTGCTTTATCCACGCTTCATCCTTAAGTGGTTTTGGCTCTCCAATAAACTCCGGTGGTCCTAGCTCCTTGAACTGTTTAGCGGTGACCGTCCGAGAGTTTCCAGTGTTTCCACCTATATTTTGGACGGGAGCCGCTCTGCCTGATGTTGCATGAATTGCATAATGCCTCTGAACATTCCATCGTTCATCATTTGGTCAGTGTTGTTGTTTGCATGAGGATTGTCGCCTTCCTGATGCACATTATCCTGATTATTGATCTGTGGAGACTCAACGGTCTCTTATGCTCCATTGCTATTCTCAACATTCTCGGATGTCATTTTCAGATACTACCACAAAACAAGGGTTAGTTATCATATCACATATTATCTCTATACTCTGACCGACCAATTAAATACCAAATAAACTTAGGTAGGTCATACTAGCGAAGGAATTCCCAGTCTCTCCCCTCCTAGTTCTTGTCTCACATCTCAGCCAGGGATCATATCCCTAAGCTTTGATACCAACTGTGACGTCCCCAAAATAGGTATACATCACCCATCTTAGGTTGCCAGATACAAGGTACTGAATACAAATACAAACTAATTATACAATAGTCGTGTAAAATACGACAAAATATAGGCTGTGAGTTTTACTACAAATATTGTCATCTAGACAATAACCACCCTAAATGGAGTCCTCATTACATTTATTATCACACTATTTCACAGAATAGTGAGGACTACTAGTGCACCATCTAGGACCATCACTCTGTTCCCCGACTAGTCCCAGCTACGTTCTCGTTTCCTGAAGAGAACAATGAAAGCAAAAAGGGTGAGCTCAACTAGCCCAATAAGAAATATTATGACTAAGATAATCCAGAATAAGTTATCAATAGCCTTCAACAGTATAACAACTGATAAAATATAATAGACAACAAGTTTTAGATCAAAAACTGCAGCGGAATAAGCAATCCATTAGAAGAGTCAGTAAAGTATAAAATCTACTATCTTCTATGATTTAAAAAGTTTTTCATCAACTTTATCGCTGAGACTCAGCTTAATAAATAAAATCGAATCATCCCTGTACCACGGCCAAGGATATTCATGTAATCATCAATGGGCGTGACAATACCGAATAATCACTGGTCATAATCATACCAAAAGCTGTCCACCAATGAATTACAGGTCAATGAGGACTTTTACCACATCATTCGTCACATTACGGTCATGATTATACCGAATAATCCCTGGTCATAATCATACCAAGTCCATCTATGCACGTAAACCAAAGATGACTTTCAACATAATATAAGCGTGAGGATGATGACAATTCAATAAAACAAGTTCAAGAATAAATTTTAAAGATTTATAAGTTAATTTATCCTAAACTCAATAATGTCCAAATTGTCAACATGATACTGCTTTGTGGAGTAAAATTCAAGAATGTTCAGAAGAATATTTCCATGAAAAGATACTGGATGAAGCGCAAATATCAAGGATATTCCACTAATTTCATGTAGTATAGAAGCCAAAACTTTAACCAACTGAGAATAATAGAATATATGAAACTACAAATGGATTTTCGCCGCCATGCGGTAATCCACGTAGACAGATTATTCCAACACAATAATAAAGAATGGAATAACAAAAGAATTCACCAGGCGTGCGTAATCCGCACAGACAGGTTATTCCAACAGAATAATAAAGAACGGAACCAGGTCATGCGTAACCCACACAGACAGAATATTTCAACAAAATAATAAAGAATGGAATAACAACAGAATTCACGTGCATGCGACAGATATACGATGCATAAAGTTATTTCAATGTAATAATAAAGAATGGAATAACAAAAGAATTTCACCAGGTATGCAGTACTTCGCATAGACAGGTTATTCCAACATAATAATAAGGAATGGAATAACAATAGCTCTCTTCATGAATACGAAAGAAATAATACCCCTTACTATAATAATAATAATAATATCCCTTACGAGTATTGAAAAAAAAATAACTCTATTCATGAATACGAAAGAATAATACCCCTTACGAGTACAACAAATAATATCCCTTACTATAATAATAATAATAATAATAATAATATCCCTTACCTTAGAAAAACTGAATACTGGAGTAGTGAAGTAGCGGAATACTTTTCTTCTTTCTCTCTATAGTTTCTCTCAGAGTTTCAAATTGAATTCGTAAGAAATAATGAAGGAATGAGCTTCTATTTATAAGAAAATGGGTGAATAATAACTAATTCATGAACGGTCCAGATTGATTTACTTTTAAGCAGACGGTCATATATTGATTTACTATTAAAACTTAAAGCAACGGTCCATACTGATTTACTATTAAAACTTTAAACTAGTGATCCATATTGATTTACTATTATAACTTTCCACCAGCGGTCTATATTGATTTACTATTATATCTTCAACCAACGATCCATATTGATTTACTATTATATCTTCAACCAACGATCCATATTGATTTACTATTATAACTTCAACCAACGGTCAAAAAAATTATCACATCTCCTCATGGAATAATATTGTACTCAAAAATGATTTGGACCGAAAAGAAATATATTTTTCGGGTGAATAGTACCCCGTGAATAGTATTTTGTGAATAGTACCCCGACACGAAAAAGGTCTTAAATACCCGAGTGAACAATACTAGAGTGAATAGTAACCGGGTGAATAGTAACCCATGAATAGTACTCCGACATGAAAAGTGTCCCAAATACCCGAGTGAACAATACTAGAGTGAATAGTAATTGGGTGAATAGTAACGTGTGAATAGTACTCCAGTATGAATAGTGCCCTGAATACCCGATTGGTCAATATAACCTCCAGACATCAATTATTATCGAAATAAATATCGATTTCCACTAATACTAATAATTCCAACACAATAGAACTATCAATTTCATCTTTAATCAACACGAACTTATTCATCATTAATATTATAATTCACAATATTTAACAGCCAGGTCATTCCCAGGAAAGAGGGGGCTTTTCGATAAGGATTTCTCCTTATTAGCGCGCAATTAGGTGACCAAACCTCTCCTTGGCAGAACTTCTAGACATTGTCAATATTGCAAATAATAATATGGATAACTTTGTCGTCTCAATTATTGATTTAATAATATAACATATTATACAGATGATACTGTGACAATAATTGAATCAATAATATGAGAGATATGATGCAGCAATTACTGTAGCAATAACTGAGTATAACTTAGTGACTTCTTACGTAAGCATCATAAATCAATACCGTGTGCTACTATGCAACCACGCATATTACTGTACTTTTACTACCGGGTAGTTCAACAGTTTTAATGGTAACACTTTCGCCGTTATTTTTATAACAAGATAATTATGTCGTTTTCTAACTACGACAATAATTCCGTTGTGGGGTCCACCAATGATTGTACCGTCGTACGGATATTCCCCGACAAAAAGAATATTCTCTGACCAAACGAATATTTTATAACAACTTGCATACTTTGCAAAATTTATAAATATTACTCATAACTATAACATTATATTAAATCCACACTATAATATTTTAAAAACAAAATCGAGAAATTTAAATCTTTATTCATAAAATTTGGGGTCTCACAATTAAAGCTTAGATCAACCTAACAAGTTTGATCTACCATTTAGTTCTTGTACATGTATTTCTTGAAGGACTTTACGTATAATCATTAATATTTATTTTCAACATCAAATTTAAATATGCAATCTCCCAACATACTCAACTGCCCAAACAGGTACCTAGGTATGGTTAAATACCTCCAAGTGAATTTTGCCCACCATATAATTCTGGCCAAAATAATTACACCCCAACAGATACCATCCAGGGTATATCCCTTTTTCACTAAGTTTTATTGTAAGACCCCAACTTTTTAATGAATAAAATCGAATTTTCTCTATGTATTATTGTGAATAATAAGATATTAATATGATATAATACTTTAGTTATGGGTGAAATGTGCAAATTTTGCAAAATAAGCAAGTGGTTATAAAATAATCATTGTTTCGAGGAATATTTGTTTGGTCGTGGAATATTCTTTTTGTCGGGAATATCCGCATAACTACGTAGTGATCATTTGTAGGCCCCATAATGAGAATAAGCTGTCGGATGAAAAAGCGACAAGTTTGAGTTTTTATAAATAACGGCGTAGTTATTACCAATTAACACCTTTGTTGGAATACCCAATGGTTAAAATACTGATGTCTGGCGTTGTTGCACAAGAGTTATAGCGCTTTTTTACAATATTTTTAAATTCTTGATTCTTACGTAAGAAGGCACTACTCAATAATTGTTAAAGTAATTACTGTTCAATATTTTATTTTATTGGTTCAATAATTGCTGCGTTGATATTTTATATTATTGTTGTTTCAATAATTGTCACTGCACAGTATTTCTCATTATCCGATCAACAATTCATATTATTTGAATAATATTATGAGATAAAATTATTGGCAATGTCTAGAAACTTCTGTCAAGGAGAGGTTTGGTCACCTAATTGCGCGCCAGTAAGAACAAATCCTTATGGGAAAGCCCCCTCTTTCCTGGGAACTGCCTGGTTGTCATAATTGTGATTCTGTAATATTATTTGTGAATAATTAATTATTGATTTATATGATAAGAAAATATTTATTTGATGTGGATATAAATGATGCATTTATTTATTTATGTGGTTATAAATGAAGGAATTAATGCAGAGGTGTTTTATCAGTATTTTGTCGGAGTAGAGGTATTAAAAATCATCCGTTTGTGGATTTCGAATATTTTCTGTTTGGAATTTAGAAAAACTCAAAGCTATAAAGTTGTAGAGAATTCGATTTCGTGTGAAATGGACATAAAATTCGTATTTTTTTGATAAACGGGCTATTTTCTATGAATTACTGAAGTTTCGGAAAATAAAATATTTTTTATTAAATTATGAGTGGGGCCCACTTTTTGGTTGGTGTTGAATGCACATGGGCTACTGAAATTTTTAGAATTTAGGGGCTGAAGATTGTCAACAAAGCATGCATAGAAGTTTGGTGTAAATAATATTATTATTTTATTATTTAGTCTCCTTTGGCGTTCTAGCATTTTCCTATAAATAGACGCTTAAGTTAGAATTGAAAATCACACCAAAAATAAGTTTTCTTTCTCTCTAGATTATCGAGCGTATTTTTGTGAGTATTTTGATACTTTGAGAGTTGCTATTCAATCAAGTTTACATCGACTATATATCGAAATTGATCGTAAATACGATTATTTTGAGGTAAGGGGTGTTATTTTTTTCGTAAATGATATTATTTCTTTCAATATTATTATCTTAGAAATATTGGTCTAAACTTTTTATCAAATTTGGAACTTTTGTGTGTTGGGGTTACTTATTCACGATATCTGGTCTTATTCACGTATACGGTACTATTCACTAATACGGCACTATTCATCGAAAAATGAAAATTTTCCTTTTTATCCAAGATGTCTATTATGGTTACTATCTTTGATTGTATCCATGTTTTGATCTTTATTTTTGAATTCTGCTTCACAATTGGTTATTATGAAGTATTATTGATCTTGGATAAACTGTTATATGAATCCCTACTATTTGTCCTTCTGTCTCACTGGATTCGTTTTCTTTAAAATATTTTTCATCATCCTCAGTCTTAAATGATGATATTACTGAATATCTTTGGCCTGTAGTGCAAAGATGAATGATTAACTGATGAATATCTTTGGCCCATAGTGCAAAGATGAACAGGTGTTGAGATGAACATGACCAACTGGTGATACAAATGAATATCTTTGGCTTGTAGTGCAAAGATGAATATTTGATTAAAGATATATATTGATTGTTGTTACAGGGATAAAATATTGATGATGGACTTTTAAATCTTAGAAGATAGTAGAACTCATTCTCTACTTGACTCTTCTAATGGATTGATGTTTCCGCTGCAGTTGTTGATCTAAAACATGTTGTCTATTATATTTTATCAGATTTTTCCCTGTTGAAAAGTAATGATAATTTGTTGTATATTATCTTAGTTATAATATTCTTTACTGGGCTAGTTGAGCTCACCCTTTTCTTTTTTGTTCCATTTTTCTTCTCAGGAGGTGAGAACATAGCAGGATCTAGTCGGGTTATGGAGTGATGGTTCTAAAAAGATGTTTTAGCAGTCCTCACTATTTTTGTAAAATAGTATTTGAATAATTGTAATGAGGACTTATTTGAGTGTGGATATTGTCTAGAAGACAATATTTGTATTTAAACTCACAGTATGTGTTATCGTATTTTGCACGACAATTGTATTATTGAAGTTGTAGTTTGCTTTCTGTACCATGTATTTGACGACTCAGAATGGGTGTTGTAAACCTATTTTGGGGGCGTCACAGTTGGTATCAAAGCTTAGGGATATGGTCTCTAGCGGAGATCGGGGAATAGAACTAGGAGAGCGAGATGAGTAAATCCTTCGCTAGTGTGTCCTATTAAGCTTATTTGTTGGTCGGTCATAATATAGGGATATTATGTGATATGTTAATTTGTTTAATTAACTCTTGTTTTATGGCAGTATTTAAGAATGGCTGCTGAGAACGTTAACAATGGAGTGTATGAGACTGTGGAACAACATTTAGTCACAAACCAGGAGAACGTACAACAGGAAGGCAATATTCCTCCTGTAAACAACACTACCGAGCAAACGATGAATGGTGGAATGTTTAGGAACTTTTTGCAGTTCATGCAAAATCAGACGAGGGACACTCGTGTACAAAATACGGGTGGAAGTAATAGCAACGCGCGGTCTGTCACAGCCAAGCAGTTCAAGGAGTTGGGACCACCAAAATTTATTAGAAAGTCGGATCCGATCAAGGTAGAAACATGGGTCAAGCAAATTACCAAGATATTCAATGTCTTGGGATGCACGGAGGAACAGAAGGTTCCATTCGCCACCTTTATGTTCCGCGGTGAGGCATACTACTGGTGGGAGTCTGTGAAGTGTACCCAGCCTACCGCACTCAATATGTCTTGGGAAACATTTTAGAAACTATTCAATGACAAGTACTTTCCTGAAAGTATTCGTCATATGAAAGAGGTAGAGTTTATCAGACTGGAACAAAATAACATGACGGTGTCCTAGTACGAGGCGAAGTTCGTTGAGTTATCCAGGTTTGCACCTCATTTGGTAGAGAATGAGGAACGAATGACAAGGATGTTTCTAAGAGGTCTAAAACCCGAGATTCGTCAATACCTTATCTCTCATAAATTTTCTCTATATTCAGATGTTGTCAACAGGGCTCAATTATTAGAGCGAGATAGTGAGTATGTTCAACCAAGGGACCACAACCGTGGTCTTCTTGGTGTGGCGATCATCGAGTGATGATAACCAAATGAGGAGGAAAAATACTGAACAAAGCGGTAACCACTCGGGTGGTCATCGTGGCCATGATAATAGAAGAGGTAAGTCAAGTGGAAATTTTAAAAAGAGGAGATTCAACAATGACGGGAAGACATCAGCACCAACACCAACAACAAATTCTAGGGGAGGAAAAAGACCACCAGTCGTGTGTTATAAATGCGGGAAAGAGGGATATATCAGTCCAAACTGTCCACAACAATCCAAGGTATGTTATAACTGTGGAAAGGAGGGCCATATAGCTCGAGACTGTTCTGTAGCAAAACCAAGTTCAGCAGGGATGGTAACTCCAAAGGCTGTCCCGGATAAGTCGAAATCAGCGGTTCCTAGAAGAGCATTTGTCGTGACTGGCCAAAACGCGAGAAACCCGAACAAGGTGATCATGGGTAAGCTAATCTTGAATTCTTGCGAAGTTTATACCTTACTAGATATCAGTTCTACCCATTATTTTATCTCTCCTGCTTGTGCTCAACGTTTAAACTTGACTCCGGAGAAATTAGACTTTGATTTATCAGTGGAGACTCCGTTAGGAGAAACTTTCGTTACATCGACTATTTATAAATCTTGCTTAATCCAAGTTGGCACCATCACATTACATGTGGATCTTATCTCTTTAAATACTTGCTTTTGATGTGATTTTAGGAATTGATTGGTTAACTACTCATCATGCCAAAATTGATTGTTTTCATAAGGTTGTTAGTTTTCATATTCCTAACCAACCTGTTATGCGAATTCAAGCAACTAAACAACTAAAATCAGTCACTGTCATATCAAGCCACAAAGCTATTCGTTTATTGAAAAACAGATGTCAAGCTTTCTTAGCCCATGTTATATATTTGAACATAGACAAGTCAAATTTGAATAATATTTCTGTTGTTAGAGAATTTCCTGATGTATTTCCTGAAGAACTTCCTAGTCTACCCCCAGAACGTGATGTTGAATTCTTTATTAACCTTGAACCGGGTACAAAAACCAATTTCTAAAACCCCATATCGAATGGCTCTTATTGAACTACAGGAGTTATTAGACATCGGTTTCATTCGTCCTAGTACATCTCCTTGGGGTGCTCCTGTTTTATTCGTAAAGAAGAAAGATGGGAGTATGCGACTTTGTATTGACTACCGAGAATTGAACCATGTCACCATCAAGAATAGGTATCCGCTACCTCGCATTGATGACTTGTTCGACCAGTTGCAAGGAGCACAATTCTTTTCAAAGATCGACCTTCGTTATGGATATCATCAGCTGAAGATTAAAACTGAGGATATTCCAAAGACTGCCTTCAGAACTCGATACGGGCATTATGAATTCTTCGTCATGTCTTTTGGATTGACTAATGCTCCTGCTGCTTTCATGGATATGATGAACCGTGTATTCAAGGAATATTTGGATCAGTTCGTTGTTGTCTTTATTGATGACATCCTCATGTATTCTAAAAGCCGTGAAGATCATGAGCACCATTTAAAGCTGATACTTGAAAGGCTTCGTGAAAACAAGTTATATTCCAAGCTGAAGAAATGCGAGTTCTGACTTGAGGAAGTAGCATTCCTTGGGCATGTGGTGTCAAAACATGGAGTATCTGTCGACCCGACGAAGATTGAAGCAATACAAAGTTGGGAGCAATCGAAGTCGGTGACCGAAGTGCGTAGCTTTCTGGGCTTAGCTGGTTATTATCGGAGATTCGTGGAAAGATTTTCTTGAATCGCTACTCCGTTAACTCAGTTGACTTGGAAAGATACAAAATTTGTATGGAGCGAGGAATGCGAGAAGAGTTTCCAAGAACTCAAGAAGTGACTCATTTCGGCACCTGTTCTGGCAATACCATCTGGTTCGGATGAATTTGTTATATACAGTGATGCTTCAGGCAAAGAGTTAGGATGTGTTCTCATACAACATAGGAAAGTCATAGCCTATGCCTCACGACAACTCAAAGAATATGAGAGGAATTATCCTATTCATGATCTGGAGTTGGCAACAGTCGTATTCGCGTTGAAAATTTGGAGACACTACTTGTATGGGGAGAAAGTGGAGATCGATACGGATCATAAAAGCCTCAAATACTTCTTCGCCCAAAAAGAACTCAATATGCGGCAACGATGTTGGCTGGAGTTGTTGAAAGATTACGATCATGCCATTCAATACCATCCTGGAAAACCAAACGTAGTAGCTGACGCATTGAGTAGAAGATCGTATGCGGGTACGAGTGCGATGTTGTTAACACAAAGACCTATTTTGTACGATTTACAAAGGATGGAGATTGAGTTAAAGACTCTAGGGAGCCACGTGATGATGGCGAATATATGAGTAGAACCGACTTTAATCGATAAAGTTAAAGTTGCTCAAGCTACGGACCTGGTGCTGATGCGTAAGAAGAAAAAAGTGCAAGAAGGTGTTATTCCAGAAGTAAGAATCGATGAAGAAGGAATACTTCGAGTCAACTCTAGTCTTTGCGTTCCTAACGATTCGGACTTGAAGCATAGAATCATGATGGAGGCACACAACACACCGTTTGCAATCCATCCTGGGAGTACCAAAACGTATCATGATATTCGACACACATTTTGGTGGAACAATATGAAGAGAGAGATCGCGGAGTTTACCTCAAGGTGTTTAACCTGTCAACGTGTAAAGGCGGAGCATCAAGTGCCAAAGGGTCCATTGCAACCACTTGAGATTCTAAAATGGAAGTGGGAACACATTACCATGGATTTCGTTACAGGTCTTCCCAAAGTTTGTCAAGGCATAGATGCGATTTGGGTTATTGTTGATAGATTAACCAAGTCTACTCATTTCTTACCAATACATGAGACTTATTCCCTTGAACGTCTTGCTCGTATGTACGTGAATGAGATTGTGAGATTTCATGGCATGCCAGTATCCATAGTTTTAGATCGTGACCTAAGATTCACTTCAAGATTTTGGGTTAGCTTGCAGAAAGCTATGGGCACAGATTTACGATTTAGTTCAGCATACCATCCTCAAATGGACGGGCAATCAAAAAGGACTATCCAAACCCTTGAAGATCTATTAAGACTTTGTGTCCTAGATTTCAAAAGAAGTTGGGATAAGTACTTGCCACTGGTGGAATTCTCCTACAACAACAGTTATCAAGCAAGTATAGGCATGGCTCCATTCGAAGCGTTGTATGGACGAAAGTGTCATTCTCCAGTATGCTGGGACGAGGTGGGAGAAGCAACGTTGTTGGGACCAAAATTAATACACATGACTACAGAAAAGATCCAAATAATTTGAAAACGTATTCAAACCTCACAAGTTCGACAAAAGAGTTATGTTAATCTTCATCGAAAGGACGTGGAATTTAATATTGGAGATCATGTACTGTTACGTATTGCTCCATGGAAGGGAGTTACAAGATTTGGAAAGAGAGGAAAGCTCAATCCACGATTTGTTGGTCTATTTGAGATTCTTGACCGAATAGGAAATGTGGTCTATAGACTCGCATTACCTCCAAGTATGTCTCGTGTTCATAATGTTTTTCACATATCTATGCTTTGTAAATATGTGAAAGACCCGAACCATATTATTGCTTTAGAACCAAACGAGATAGCCGAAGATTTAACGTACAAAGAGGTACCTGTTAAGATCTTGGATAGGAAAGAGCATGTCCTACGCACAAAGGTTATACCACAAGTTAAGGTTTTGTGGAAGAACCATGCTATTGAGGAAATGACCTGGGAGTTGGAATCGGAAATGAAAGCGAGGTACCCTCACCTTTTCGAAACACCAGGTACGTACGTCAATTTCGAGGACAGAATTTCATGAGGGGAGGTTGTAAAACCTTAACTTTTTAATGAATAAAATTAAATTTCCTCTATTTATTATTGTGAATAATAAGGTATTAATATGATATAATACTTTGGTTATGGGTGAAATGTGCAAATTTTGCAAAATAAGCAAGTGGTTATAAAATAATCATTTTTGTCGAGGAATATTCGTTTGGTCGTGGAATATTCTTTTTGTCGGGAATATCCGTACGACGGCGCATTCATTTGTGGGCCCCATAACAAAATAACTATCGGATGAAGAAAATGATAAGTTTGAGTTTTTATAAATAACGGCGTAGTTGTTACCGTTAACACTGTTGGAATACCCGGTGGTTAAAATACGATGTCTGGCGTTGTTGCCGCGCGATAGCTTTACGGTTTTTTGCACAGTATTTTTGAATTATTGATTCTTACGTAAGAAGACACTACTCAATAATTATTACGATAATTCTTTTTTAATATTTTATTTTATTGGTTCAATAATTCTTTGCGTTGATATTTTATATTATTATTGTTATTTCAATAATTGTCCTTTGTCTGATATTTCCCATTATCGGATCAATAATTCATATTATTTGAATAATATTATGAGATAGCATTATTGGAAATGTCTAGAAAGTTCTGTCAAGGAGAGGTTTGGTCACCTAATTGTGCACCAGTAAGGAGAAATCCTTATTGGAAATCCCCCTCTTTCCTAGGAACTGCCTGGTTGTCATAATTGTGATTCTGTATTATTATTTGTGAATAATTAATTATTGATTTATATGATAAGAAAATATTTATTTGATGTGGATATAAATGATGCATTTATTTATTTATGTGGTTATAAATGAAGGAATTAATGTTGAGGTGTTTTATCAGTATTTTGTCGGAGTGGAGGTATTAAAAATCATCCGTTTGTGGATTTTGGATATTTTTTGTTTGGAATTTGGAAAAACTCAAAGCTACAAAGTTGTAGAGAATTCGATTTCGTGTAAGATGGACATAAAATTCATATTTTGTTGATAAACGGGCAATTTTCTATGAATTACTGAAGTTTAGAAAAATAAAATAATTTTTATTAAATTATGGGTGGGACCCACTTTTTGGTTGGTGTTGAATGCTCATGGGCTGCTGAAATTTTTAGAATTTAGGGGCTGAAGATTGTAAATAAAGAATGCGTAGAAGTTTGGTTAAATAATATTATTATTTTATTATTTAGTCTCCTTTGGCGTTCTAGCATTTTCCTATAAATAGACGCTTAGGTTAGAATTGAAAATCACACCAAAAATAAGTTTTCTTTCTCTCTAGATTATCGAGCGTATTTTTTGAGTATTTTGATACTTTGAGAGTTGCTATTATTGACAAGTTTATGTCGATTACATAGAAATTCGATCGAAATGCGGTTATTTTGAGGTAAGGGATGTTATTTTCTTCGTAAATGATATTATTTCTTTCAATATCATTATGCCAAAATATTGGTCTGAACTTTTTATCAAATTTGGAACTTTTTGTGTCGGGGTCACTATTCACGTATACGGCATTATTCACGTATACGGCACCATTCACGAATACGGCACTATTCACCGAAAAATGAAAATTTTTCTTTTTGTCCAAGATGTCTATTATGATTACTATCTTTGATTGTATCCATGTTTTGATCTTTATTTTTGAATTCTGCTTCACAATTGGTTATTATGAAGTATTATTGATCTTGGATAAACTGTTATACGAATCCCTACTATTTGTCCTTACATCTCATTGGATTCGATTTTTTCTTTAAAATATTTTCATCATCCTCGGTCTTAAATGATGATATTACTGAATATCTTTGGTCTGTAGTACAAAGATGAATGATTAACTGATGAATATCTTTGGCCCGTAGTGCAAAGATGAACAGGTGTTGAGATGAACATGATCAATTGGTGATACAAATGAATATGTTTGGCCTGTAGTGCAAAGATTATTTGATTAAAGATGTATATTGATTGTTGTTACAGGGATAAAATATTTATGATGGAATTTTAAATCTTAGAAGATAGTAGAACTCATTCTCTACTTGACTCTTCTAATGGATTGTTGATTCCGCTGCAGTTGTTGATCTAAAACTTGTTGTCTATTATATTTTATCAGATTTTTCCCTGTTGAAAACTAATGATAATTTGTTGTATATTATCTTAGTCATAATATTCTTTACTGGGCTAGTTGAGCTCACCCTTTTCCTTTTTGTTCTATTTTTCTTCTCAGGAGGTGAGAACATAGCAGGATCTAGTCGGGGTATAGAGTGATGGTTCTAGAAAGATGTTTTATCAGTCCTCACTATTTCTATAAAATAGTATTTGAATAATTGTAATGAGAACTTATTTGAGTGTGGATATTGTCTAAAAGACAATATTTGTATTTAAACTCACATTATGTGTTGTCCTATTTTGCACGACAATTGTATTATTAAAGTTGTAGTTTGCTTTCTGTACCATGTATTTGACGACTCAGAATGGGTGTTGTATACCTATTTTGGGGGCGTCACATTTATTCTTAAATTGAAGTGTAAATGGTAAAAAGTATAATGTATTTAATTTTTGCTAAGTTAGATTAACAGTTGTAGGAAAATAAATTAAACATATTAAAATTTAAAATTGATATGAATTTTTAAAAAGTTAAAAAAATTGACAATTTGTAGTATTTTGTAGTTAATTTATAGCAATTATAATAGTGTGTAGTAATATTTAAAATTTAATATTAATTTTAAAATTTAAAATTTTACGAATTGACAAAAAAAGAGTCGAAATGTATTTTTGGTTTAGAACGAGGAGAGTAGTAGTTTTTTCCAGTATTAAAATTTTGCCTTTCGCTATTTAAGAAGATAAAAAATGTGACGAAACTAGTATTAAGGACCATTGCGTGCATTCGTAGCTTGATAGAGAAGTGCGCCAAAACACTCTCCTTGGGGATAAGTTCTCAAATTTACAAGCCGAAGAATTCTCTTATATATATGAGGTTGATGTAAGACCCCGAATTTTATGAAATGAAAGTATTCAATTTTCTTATAATTATTATTTTATTTCGTAAATGTTTAAATTGATAAAAGTTTAAAGTTAAGGGTGATATATGAAAATTTTTGCAAAGTAAGAAAGTGGTTATAAAATATTCGTTGTGTCGGGGAATATTCGATGGGTCGGAGAATATTCGTTTTAATAGGGAATATTCGTACGATAATACAATCATTGGTGGACCCCACAACGGAAGTATTGTCGTATTTAGAAAATGACATAATTATGTTTTTATAAAAATAATGGCGTAAGTGTTACCGTTAAAACTGTTGAACTACCCGGTAGTAAAAGTACAGTAATACGCATGGTTGCATAGTAGCACACTGTATTAATTATTGATACTTACGTAAGAAGTCATTCAGTTATACTCAATTATTGCTACAGTAATTGATGCATCATATCTCTCATATTATTGATTCAATTATTGTCACAGTATCATATGTATAATATGTTATATTATTAATTCAATAATTGAGACGGCAAAGTTATTCATATTATTATTTGTAATATTGACAATGTCTAGAAGTTCTGTCAAGGAGAGGTTTGATCACCTAATTCATTGCGCATGATAGGAGAAATCCTTATCGAAAGCCCCCTCTTTCTTGGGAACGACCTGGTTGTTAAATATTGTGAGTTATAATACTAATGATGAATAAGTTCGTGTTGATTAAAGATGAAATTGATTGTTCCATTGTGTTGGGATTATTAGTGTTAGTGGAAATCGACATTTATTTAGATAATAATTGATGTCTGGAGGTTATATTGACCAATCTGGTATTCGGGGCACTTTTCGGGTCGGGTTACTATTCACGGGTTATTATTCACCCGATTACTATTCACTCTAATATTATTTACTCGAGTATTTGGGACACTTTTCGTGTCAGGGTACTATTCACGGGGTACTATTCTCGAAGTACTATTCACGGGGTACTATTCACCCAAAAAATATATTTCTTTTCGGTCCAAATCATTTTTGGGTACAATATTATTCCATGAGGAGATGTGATAATTTTTCACACAGTTGGTTGAAATTATAATAGTAAATCAATATGGATCGTTCGTTTAAAGTTTTAATAGTAAATCAATATGGATCGTTGGTTCAATATGGATCGCTGGTTTAAAGTTTTAATAGTAAATCAATATGGACCGTTGCTTTAAGTTTTAATAGTAAATCAATATGGACTGTCCGTTTAAAAGTAAATCAATCTGGACCGTTCATGAATTAGTTATTATTCAACCATTCTCCTATAAATTGAAGCTCATTCCTTCATTATTTCTTACGAATTCACTGAAACTCTAGAGAGAGAAATTATAGAGAGAAAGAAGAAGAGAAGTCTGCTACCTAACTTTTCCAGTATCTAGTTTCTTTCTAAGGTAAGGATATTATTATTATAGTAAGGGATATTATTATTATTATAGTGAGGGGTATTATTTCTTTCGTATTCATGAAGAGAGCTATTGTTATTCAATTCCTTATTATTCTGTTGGAATAACCTGTCTATGTGAAGTACTGCATACATGGTAAAATTCTTCTGTTATTCCATTCTTTATTATTACATTTGGAATATCACATGCATGCGGATTACGCATGACACAGTTCCATTCTTTATTATTACGTTGAAATAACATGTATGCATGCGATCTCATCGCATGCATGGTGAATTCTTCTGTTATTCCATTCTTTATTATTCTGTTGGAATATCCTGTCTGTGCGGATGACGCATGACCTGATTCCATTATTTATTATTCTATTAGAATAACCTGTTTGTGCGGTCTATCGCATGCATGGTGAATTCTTCTGTTATTCCATTCTTTATTATTCTATTGGAATAACATGTCCATGTGGATTATCACATGCATGGTGAATGATCATTTGTATTCATTCTTTATTAAATTGTGGAAATGATCTATCTACGTGGATTACTGCATGGTGAGTGAAAATTCATTTGCAGTTTTGTAATTTTTCTGACCCTCAAAAATTCTGGAAAACTTTGAAATGATAATTTGATGAGTTTTCTAGATTGTGTCCAAAAATGGCGATTTTTGGATGTATAGATAAGGAGTTATGAATTTTATAGGAAAAGACTATTTTAAAAGTAAACCCTTATAACTCCTTGTGGTTAACTCCAAAATTGGTGAAAGTTTTATTGGGAGTACATATATATAACAGGAGTATACCTTGTAAATTTCGGAATTTTTGGACAAAAGTTCAATTTATGATAAATGTCTAACTATTCGGCAGTTTTGGCCATATGAAAAATAGTAAATGAATTTTAAAAATTCTGAGAAAAATATATTTTCAATATGGGACTATATTCTGCTAAATCCCAGAAATGAATAATTTTTTGGACTGATTTGGTATTTTTCATGAAAATGGTTTAGTTACGAACATATGAATTAAATATGTTATGTGAAGTTGAAAATTGGTAAATAAGAGTTTATGGCTTGGAAATCCTATATAAGGTATATGCAAATTTTTGATGAGTGATTTGATCATTAGTGATGAAATCTTATGAGTATGGCATTTTGAATGATTAAATGCATTATTTGGTAAAGTGTAAACAATTAAAATAAATTATTTATAAATTAAAGAAGTGATTAAAATATTATTATAATATTAATAATATTATATTATTAATTTATTAAGTGATTAATAATATTTGGATAAATTTAAAGTCTTTAAATATTTATCATTGATTTCGTTTGATTAATGTTTATATCATTGTCATCATCCCCATGCTTATATTGTGATGAAAGTCATCTTTGGCTTACGTGCAAAGATGGACTGTTGATTATTGGTTTATAGTTGTATATCTTTAGCTTACGTGCAAAGATGGACTATTGATTATTGGTTTTACAGTTGTATATCTTTGGCTTACGTGCAAAGATGAACTATTGATTGATGAGTATCTTTGGCTTATGTGCATAGATGAACTATTTATTGGTATGATTATGACCAGGGATCATTCGGTATAATCATGACCCGTAATATTATAAATGATGTGGTAAAAGTCCTCATTGGCCCGTAGTGCATTGATGAACAGTTATTGGTATGATTATAACCATGGATTATTCGATATAATCATGACCATTGATGATTACATGAATATCCTTGGCCGTAGTGCAGGGATGATTCGATGATATGGATTATATATTAAGCTGAGTCTCAGCGATAAAATATTGATTATACACTTTTAATTCATAAAAGATAGTAGATAACATGCTCTACTAGACTCTTTAAAAATATGGTTGTATGTCTTTGGCCTGTATTGCAAAGATGAATTGTTAATGAATATCTTGGTCATAGTGCAAAGATGAATTTATTAGTATGATTATGAGTAGGAATTGTGATTTGATATAACCATGATTTTTTATGTTTCAGGTGAAGATAGGTGATGAAAATTATCTTCGTCCTGGGTGCGAAGAGGAATTTAGAACCACAATTATGATTATGAGTTATTCATATGATTGTGGACAGGAACTGTTGATTGATGTTACATCGATAAAACATTGTTGGTCGACTTTTAACATGGAGAAGATAATAGACCTTATGGTCTATTTGACTCTTTTAATGGATTGCTCGTTCCGCTGCAACTATGGTTGAAAAGTGTTATCATCTACCATATGTTCTAAATCTCTGATTAATTATTTATGAAAGCTATTGATAATTTAATTATCGTTAGTCATGATATTCTTTACTGGGCTAGTTGTGCTCACCATTTTGCTTCACAATTCCTTTCAGGTAATAAAAGTGTAGCTGGGTCGAGCGAGGTATTAAGGGGAATAGAACGGAGGTCTATAGCTGTTGAGGTTCTCCCTAAATAGTATGGAAATCATTTTGTTGAGAACTTTAGATAAGTTTGTCATATTGTATACGTCATTTGATATTTAATTTTGGTGAACCGAATAGGGTGAGGTGAACCCAACTTTGGAAGGGTATTTTGCCACTATTATACAAGATGTCTAATGACACACAACCTCGTGTTATCATAAGACATGGTTGTGCATATCCACTTACTGAGTATATCTAGGAGCACTACCTATATGATCTTGGAGTTTATTTGAAATATAATTTTCACTTGGAGACAACGGAGATAGTTATATGTCAAGGGAAGACTCACCATTGGAAAGAAGATGATAGTAATCTTCCTATTTTTCTTTGGGGACTTTTGGGTCAACCAAGGATAATTCTGTGGACATATGATATCTATCATAACCTAGACACATGGCCTCCCATGTACGAAGGTTTCCATGAGTACTTCCCAAAGATTTTAATTTCTAAAATAGTTTTTGACTGTACTTTTAGGTAAATTACTATTGTAAGGTTGTGGTCGAGGCACCATGAGAGTTACATACAGTTGTATTAAAACTCACAGTTATCTGTTGCCGTACTCTGCACGACAGTTCAACAGTTGTATAAATGAAGTTTGTATTTGATATTTATAGGTCGTGTGGACCTATTTTGGGGGAGTCACAAATGGTATCAGAGCTTAGGGATATGGTCGCTGGCGGAGATATGAGTCTAGAACTAGGAGGGGAGAGACGAATAATATACTTAGCTAGTGTTTGACTTACCTAAGCCGAAATTTTTACTTGATAAGTTGACAATTTGTGATTTGTCATTGACCTTTGTTTTGAAGATATATTCTAGAATGATATCTGAAATACAGGAGGTGAGCAATGGAAAAATCATGATACAGAGGATATAACCGGGAAGGTACAATCCGAAAAAAAAGTAAGGTATTCTCATCTCTTCGAATACCAGGTACGTACATAAATTTCGAGGGCGAAATTTCATAAGGAGGGGAGATTGTAAGACCCCGAATTTTATGAAATGAAAGTATTCAATTTTCATATAATTATTATTTTATTTCGTAAATGTTTAAATTGATAAAAGTTTAAAGTTAAGGGTGATATATGAAAATTTTTGCAAAGTAAGCAAGTGGTTATAAAATATTCGTTGTGTCGGGGAATATTCGATGGGTCGGGGAATATTCATTTTAATAGGGAATATTCCTACGACGACACATTCATTGGTGGACCCCACAATGGAAGTATTGTCGTATTTAGAAAGCTACTGTAATTATCTTTAATAAAAATAACGGCGAAAGTGTTACCGTTAAAGCTGTTGAACTACCCATTAGTAAAAAGTACAAAGAATGCGGCGTGGTTGCGTAGTAGCATACGGTATTGATTATTGATGCTTACATAAGAAGTCACTCGGTTATACTCAATTATTGCTACTGATAATTCTTTGCATCATATCTCTCATATTATTGATTCAATTATTGTCACGATTATCATCATATAATATGTTATATTATTAAATCAATAATTGAGGCAAAGTTATTCATATTATTATTTGCAATATCGACAATGCATAGAAGTTACATCGAGGAGAGGTTTGGTCACCTAATTGTGCGTGATAGGAGAAATCCTTATTGGAAAGTCCCATCTTTCCTGGGAATGACCTGGTTGTTAAATATTGTGAGTTATAATATTAATGATGAATAAGTTCGTGTTGATTAAAGATGAAATTGATTGTTCCATTGTGTTGGGATTATTAGTGTTAGTGGAAATCGACATTTATTTCGATAATAATTGATGTCTGGAGGTTATATTAACCAATCGGGTATTCGGGGCACTTTTTGTGTCGGGATACTATTCACCCGATTACTATTCACTCTAGTATTATTCACTCAGGTATTTGGGACACTTTTCGTGTCGGGGTACTATTCACGGGGTACTATTCCCGAAGTACTATTCACGGGGTACTATTCACCCGAAAAATATATTTCTTTTCGGTCCAAATCATTTTTGGGTACAATATTATTCCATGAGGAGATGTGATAATTTTTCAAATAGTTAGTTGAAATTATAATAGTAAATCAATATGGATCGTTGGTTTAAAATTTTAATAGTAAATCAATATGGATCGTTGGTTTAAAGTTTTAATAGTAAATCAGTATGGATCGTTGCTTTAAGTTTTAATAGTAAATCACTATGAACCGTCCGTTTAAAAGTAAATCAATCTGAACCGTTCATGAATTAGTTATTATTCAGTCCATTCTCCTATAAATAGAAGCTCATTCCTTCATTATTTCTTACGAATTCACTGAAACTCTAGAGAAAGAAATTATAGAGAGAAAGAAGAAGAGAAGTCTGCTATCTAACTTTTCCAGTATCTAGTTTCTTTCTAAGGTAAGGGATATTATTATTATAGTAAGGGATATTATTATTATTATAGTAAGGGGTATTATTTCTTTCGTATTCATGAAGAGAGCTATTGTTATTCAATTCCTTATTATTACATTGGAATAACTTCTATGAGAAGAAAATCGCATACATGGTGAAATTCTTACGTTATTCCATTCTTTATTATTACATTGGAATATCACATGCATGCGGATTACGCATTTGACTGGTTCCATTCTTTATTATTACATTGGAATAACATGCATGCGATCTATCGCATGTATGGTGAATTTTTCTATTATTCCATTCTTTATTATTACGATGGAATATCACATGCATGCGCGGATGTGCTTGACCGATTCCATTATTTATTATTCTGTTGGAATAACCTATTTGTGCGGTCTATCGCACGCATGGTGAATTCTTTTGTTATTCCATTCTTTATTATTCTATTGAAATAACCTGTGACGCCCCCAAAATTAGGTATACATCACCCATCTTGAGTCGCCAGATACATGGTACAGAATTCAAATACAACTTAATAATACAACTATCGTGTACAATACGACAAAACATAAATTATGACTTTGAATACAAATATTGTCTACTAGAGAGTATACAAACTCAAAAAGAGTCCTCATTACAATTATTATCACGAAGATTTCACGAGAATAGTGAGGACTACTAATGCACCATCTAGGACCATCACCCGTTCCCAGAGACTTCGTCCGACTATATTCTCATTTCAAGAGAACAAAGTGAAAGAAAGGGTGAGCTCAACTAGCCCAAAGAAGAAATATTATGACTAAGATAATGTAGAATAATTTATCGTTAGCCTTCAACAGTGTTAAACTGATAAAATATAATAACTATCAAGTTTAACTGCAGCGGAACAAGCAATCCATTAGAAAAGTCAAGTAGAGAATAAAATTTACTATCTTTTATGATTTAAAAGGTTTTTCATCACTTTTATCGATGGGACTCAGCTTAATAAATAATCCACATCATCGAATCACCCCTGCACTACGGCCAAGGATATTCTTTAGTATGACGACCACAATTATCCATGCACTATGGACCAAGAATATTTGTGTATTCATTAATGGTCATGATCATGCCAACAACTGTCCATCAATGCATTACTGGCCAATGAGGACTTTTTCCACATCATTTGTAACATTACGGTCATGATTACACCGAATAATCCCTGGTCATAATCATACCAAGTCCATCTATGCACTATAGGCCGCAGATGACTTTCAACAAAATACAAACATGAGGATGATGACAATGATATAAGAATTCAATAAAACAAGTTCAAAAAATTAATTTATCCTGGAACCAATAACGTCCAAATTGTCAACATGATACTGCTTTGTAGAGTAAAATTCAAGAATGCTCAGAAGAATATTTTCATGAAAAGATACTGGATGAAGCGCAAATATCAAGGATATTTCACTAATTTCATGGAATATAGAAGTTAAAACTTTAACCAACTGAGTATAATAAGGAATGGAATAACAAAAGAAATCACCAGGCATGCGATAGACCGTGACAGCAGGTTATTCCAACAGAATAATAATTAACGGAACGAGTGCGGCGAAACGCATACACAGGATATTCAATGTAATTATAAAGAGCGGAACCCGGTGTCCCAGTAAACGCATGTATGACAGGATATTCCAAATGTAATAATAAAGAATGGAATAATGAAGAATTTCACCAAGTATAGGGTAGCTCAGCATGATCTGAGTTATTCCAACCGAATAATAAATAATGGAATAACAGAAGTTCTCTTCATGAATACAAAAGAAATAATACCCCTTACGAGTAAAATAAATAATATCCCCTACCGTAAAAGAAGAGTATTCCGACTGGTAGGGCGAGGATATTCTTAAAGAAAACTTGCACTACGCTCAATGCTTTTTAAAACTCTAAAGAAATACGCTCAAGATTATAGAAGAAGAATTCTCTGAATTTCTGGTGTGTTTTCAATTCTAACTAAGCATCCTATTTATAGGAGAATGGAAGGGGTACTGTTTGAAATTCTCACGGACGCACAGTTTTTTTAAAAAAAAATTTACAAACGTCTTGCACAAGGTTACGGATGAAACTAAATTCCATGTAAAACAAAAACTAATTATAATATGTATATGATTTATACATCCACGTGAATCTTTTTTTTTTTCTCCACCCCCGCCTTGAAATGCTTTTCAAACATGCAATAAATTATGTATATAATACATATATGTTTAATCCTTTCATTACCTGCAACAAAAAAATCCGTGACCACCCCATTATTCCACCAACATACCTGCCCCACTTGACAAATATTACAACTTATATACATATATAACAACATTTATCATCATTATTATAATTCATAATATTTAACAACCAGGTTGTTCCCAGGAAAGAGGGGGCTTTCTAATAAGGATTTCTCCCTATTGGCGCGTAATTAGGTGACCAAACCTCTCCTGGACAGAACTTCTAGACATTGTCAGTATTGCAAATAATAATATGAATAACTTTGTCCTTTCAATTATTGATTTAATAATATATAAAATATTGACAATAATTGAATCAAATAACGTGAGATATTATGCAGCAATTACTGTAGCAATAATTGAACAAAACTGAGTGACTTCTCGCGTAAGCATCAATAATAAATACCGTGTGCTACTGTGCAACTACACGTATTACTGTACTTTTTACACCGGGTGTTTCTACAGTTAACGGTAAAACTTCCGCCGTTATTTTCATAAAGTATTTTTGTCGTTTTCTCAATCTGACAATAATTCCGTTGTGGGGTCCACCAATGATTGTGTCATTGTACGAATATTTCTTGTTAAAACGAATATTCCCCGACCAATCGAATATTATATAACAACTTGCGTACTTTGCAAAATTTATAAATATTACCCAAAACTATAACATTATATCAGATTTACTCCATAATATTTAAAAATGATATTTATAGAAAATTCATCTTTATTTATAAAAGTTGGGGTCTTACATAACCTGTCCATGTGGATTACCACATGCATGGTGAATGATCATTTGTATTCATTCTCTATTAAATTGTGGAAATGATCTGTCTACGTGGATTACCGCATGGAGAATGAAAATCCATTTGTAGTTTCATAATTTTTCTGACCCTCACAAATTCTGGAAAAATTTGAAATGATAATTTGATGAGTTTTCTAGATTGTGTCCAAAAATGGCGATTTTTGGATGTATAGATAAGGAGTTATGAATTTTATAGGAAAAGACTATTTTAAAAGTAAACCCTTATAACTCCTTGTGGTTAACTCCAAAATTGGTGAAAGTTTTATTGGGAGTACATATATATAACAGGAGTATACCTTGTAAATTTCAGAATTTTTGGACCAAAGTACAATTTATGATAAATGTCTAAATATTCGGCAATTTTGGCCATTTGAAAAATAGTAAATGAATTTTAAAAATTCCGAGAAAAAATATATTTTCAATATAGGACTATATTCTGCTAAATCCCAAAAATGAATAATTTTTGGGACTGATTTGGTATTTTTCATTAAAATGGTTTAATTCTGAACATATGAATTAAATATGTTATGTGAAGTTGAAAAATTAGTAAATAAGAGTTTATGGCTTGGAAATCCTATATAAGGTATATGCAGATTTTTGATGAGTGATTTGATCATTAGTGATGAAATCTTATGAGTATGGCATTTTGAATGATTAAATGCATTATTTGGTAAAGTGTAAACAATTAAAATAAATTATTTATAAGTTTAAGAAGTGATTAAAATATTATTATAATATTAATAATATTAGATTATTAATTTATTAAGTGATTAATAATATTTGGATAAATTTAAAGTCTTTAAATATTTATCCTTGATTTCGTTTGATTAATGTTTATATCATTGTCATCATCCCCATGCTTATATTGTGATGAAAGTCATCTTTGGCTTACGTGCAAAGATGGACTGTTGATTATTGGTTTATAGTTGTATATCTTTAGCATACGTGCAAAGATGGACTGTTGATTATTGGTTTTACAGTTGTATATCTTTGGCTTACGTGCAAAGATGAACTAATTATTGATGAGTATCTTTGGCTCATGTGCATAGATGAACTGTTTATTGGTATGATTATGACCAGGGATCATTCGGTATAATCATGATCCGTAATGTTATAAATGATGTGATAAAAGTCGTCATTGGCCCATAGTGCATTGATGGACAGTTAATTGTATAATTATAACCATGGATTATTCGATATAATCATGACCATTGATGATTACATGAATATCCTTAGCCGTAGTGCAGGGATGATTCGATGATGTGGATTATTTATTAAGCTGAGTCTCAACGATAAAATATTGATTATACACTTTTAATTCGTAAAAGATAGTAGATATCATGCTCTACTTGACTCTTTTAAAATATAGTTGTATGTCTTTGGCCTGTAGTACAAAGATGAATTGTTAATAAATATCTTGGTTGTAGTGCAAAGATGAATTTATTAGTATGATTATGAGCAGGAATTGTGATTTGGTATAACCATGATTTTTGATGTTTCTGGTGAAGATAAGTGATGAAAATTATCTTCATCCTTGGTGCGAAGAGGAATTTAGAACCACAATTATGATTATGAGTTATTCATATGATTGTGGACATAAACTGTTGATTGATGTTACAGGGATAAAACATTGTTGGTAGACTTTTAACATGGAGAAGATAATAGACCTTATGGTCTATTTGACTCTTTTAATGGATTACTCGTTCCACTGCAACTATGGTTGAAAAGTTTTATCATCTACCATATGTTCTAAATCTCTGATTAATTATTTATGAAAGCTATTGATAATTTAATTATCTTTAGTTATGATATTCTTTACTGGGCTAGTTGTGCTCACCATTTTGCTTCATAATTCCTTTCAGGTAATAAAATTGTAGCTGGGTCGAGCGGGGTATTAAGGGGAATAGAACGGAGGTCTATAGCTGTTGAGGTTCTCCCTAAATAGTATGGAAATCATTTTGATGAGAACTTTAGATAAGTTTGTCGTATTGTATACGTCATTTGATATTTAATTTTGGTGAACCGAATAGGGTGAGGTGAACCCAACTTTGGAAGGGTATTTTGCCACTATTATACAAGATATCTAATGACACACAACCTCGTGTTATCATAAGACATGGTTGTGCACATCCACTTACTGAGTATATCTACGAGCACTACTTATATGATCTTGGAGTTTATTTGAAATATAATTTTCACTTGGAGACAATGGAGATAGTTATATGTCAAGAGAAGACTCACCATTGGAAAGAAGATGATAGTAATCTTCTTGTTTTTCTTTGGGGACTTTTGGTTCAACCAAGGATAATTCTGTGGACATATGATATCTATCATAACCTAGACGCATGGCCTCCCATGTACGAAGGTTTCCTTGAATACTTCCCAAAGATTTTAATTTCTAAAACAGTTTTTGACTGTACTTTTATGTAAAGTATCATTGTAAGGTTGTGGTCGAGGTACCATGAGAGTTACATACATTTGTATTAAAACTCACAGCTTATCTGTTGTCGTACTCTGCACGTCAGTTCAACAGTTGAATAAATGAAATTTGTATTTGATTTTTATAGTGTGATATCTAGCGACTCAAGATGGATCGTGTGGACCTATTTTGGGGGCGTCACAGTTGACTTGGGAGTACATAATTAAATTGGTTGAAGAAGAATTTAATCTCGATTACATAAAAATTGGGTCAAAGACAGAGCCCGCCTTGGGCTAGGGTTACTAGGGCTACAGTCGGGGTCCACAGTTGAGGGAGGTCTAATTTTTTTTTATAAACTTATGTATATGTGTATAAAAATAAAAATAAAAAGTTGTCGCATGTACCTGTTAATAAAAAGAGAAGCCAATCAATCAAATCAGTCTTTATATACTCAATCTCAAGAAGAAAACGTACTGAGTGAGAAAATCTCATATTAATTATAAAATATAATATAAAATAAATCAATAATATGTATCAAAACAGACTCTTAGCCACAAAAAGAAGGAAAAATCATTCGACCCTCTCAGTTTATAAGATAACGCAACCCAAGAAATTTTTTTCGATGATTCTCCTCTTCTCCAACAGAGTTGAAAAATAAATCATCCACCACCTAGACCAATTCCTTTCTTTAAAAATAATTTTTTTAAAGATACATTTAGAATCTAAATGTATAAATTTTGTAAATTGTAATACATATCTTTGTTAACTTTTTCTTATTTACTATTTGATTCAATAGAAAATTTGGTTGGAATTCTTGTTCTTTATAATTGAAAGTTTCAAGTGAAAGAAAATATGCTCAAAATTCAGATTTGATTGTTCTTTGTTAATTAATTTTTATTGTTTTTTATTGTGTTGTGTTTATTATAAAAATTAAACAATATTTCCTAAGAAACAACTTTCCAAAAATCTCATGAGACAAAGAAAAAAAGAAGGAGAACAAATTGCACAAAGTTTAAGAAGATCTTTGAATAAATATTTTGTTAATGCAATGTTTACAATCCGGGGTACTCTTTTTCTTTCGTTTGGGGTTTTGTCCCATTGGGTTTTTCCCAAACAAGGTTTTAATGAGGCCCCAAAGTGTTCTTCCTTATCTTTTATAAATTCTTATAATTTTAATAAAATTAATTAGTTGATAATTTATTTATTTTTTGTTTAATTTGTATAAAAGGACACACTTGAAAAAATTTACCATGGGTCTTAGAAAATTCAGAACCGACTTTACTCAAAGATACACTTATCCTTCAGCCAAAAAAAAATTATTTTATATTGTTCAATATCTATTTATCACGTAAATAATTTTAAAAAATCAAGAAATTTAAATTATATTAACATTGGAGTATGATTAATTAATCAATTTAGCTATAATGAATGATAATTACATGTGAGGTCTGTCAATTGATTCTCTTTAGTTACTTACACGGCGTATTGCTAGTAAATAGTGTAAACCACTAATTTTTTTACTGACAATTCTTATACTTCCTCCGTCCTAGGATAAAAGTCCTTATTACTATTTTGGATTGTTCTATGTTAAATGTCCTCTTTCTTTTAATAACCAAATTTTTACACATTTTTTCCTATTATGCCCGTATCATTAAATATCTCATACTTTTCTTATTCTAATTCTCTCTCCATATTTAATGACATTATTATGGATAATTTTGTCATTTTATTCCTCTTCTTAATATACGTGAAAAGTCCACCAAGACTTCTATCCTGAGACGGAGGGAGTATAATTTATTCTCAAAATAAATATTTCTTCTGTTCCGAATTATAAGATTAAATTGACTTTTGAAAAGTCAATTTCAAACTCAAAATTGAGATGAATTCATTTAATTTTTGTCAATACAATTATAAATATTATAAACTACCTAAAAAGTACTACTAGTTATAAGATTTATTGTTCTGAAAATTTAAATGAATCATGTCAAGTATAAATTTAAAAATAAAAAATAATAATAATAATAATAATAATAATAATAATAATAATAATAATAATAATAATAATAATAATTAATTCTTGCTTAAGAGGCATAGGTGCATACCTAAAAAACATATGCTCGGTATTGACTTACCATCATAATGGTACACATAACAATGTGGCAAAAAAAAAATGAACTTGATCATTTGTTCAAAGAATAGTAATCAAAGAACAAGTCTAACACATTTTGACATAAATAATATTTTTAATTTATTGCTTAATTATATAAATTATATGTTGTAAAATGTGGGTATTATTTCTTTTGTGTGTTATACTCAAGTGAGAGCTGCATATAAAAGCTCATTCCATGTGTCTACAACACCTGCAATACACCAATGTGTACAATCCATGCCAAATTCATTGTAAATGCTGGGGTGTCCATCTTTTCTCAGTTGAGAAAGATTTGTGATATCAAGTAAATTGACAGGTTTTGTGATGTTACTCAACACTTCTTTCACAACAATGGCTGCCGGTGGTAAACCATTTGGGTACAACGATCCGTTAATCGGCTCTGTTTCATTCGTACAATTGGTCACTCCTGTCTCGTTCCATTCCGTGCCACTGAAATTAAAAAAAAAAATTATGGTTTTGAAAGTTATATTTTTTTAGTCAGTTAAAAAAAATATTGTACATGCTTCACAATGTTAGATTTTAAGATTGAATAATAGACAATCACATAAATTAGATGAAAAATAGAAAATGACACAAGATATACCAAGTTCACTAATTTGACTAGTTCTGTTTGTTTAATATATTTATACATGTGTGTCTCTTACACTTTACAACCACTCACACACCAATAATAATTTTTATAGTAACTATTATAATATGAACGCAAATTCATGAGAGCAAATACATTAGTAAAATTCAAGACAAGCCTACTACTAAATTCCCAAGCTCAAACACACATTACACTTTCCAAGGAGGCGCTGCTCTCTTACAACTCTCGCGCTCATCGGTGAGTGAGACCTCCGACTACCTTATCATTGTGGTGGTTACTGATCAGACCCACAAAAATACGAGTCAATTCCAACATACAAAGTTTTAGAAAATAATAAAATATGGAGAAGGTCAAATGTAAAAGAAGGAAAATAATAACTCGAGCCTTATTCTTTTCTTTCTTCGCTTGTGCAAAAATCATTACTATTGGGACGTGTTTTATTTGGGCTCGGATGATTCGGTGGGCCATAGTCCACGTGGAGAAAGTCTCTCCACGTAGGAATCTTTTTCCGGGCAGTTGGAGAACTTTAAGGAATCTAAAATTCCTAACTGTGTTTAATTTCAAATTTTTAAAGAAAAAGTCGGGATATTATTCGACTTTCTTTCTTTAAGCATATTCGATTTTATCTCATTATAGTATCCACCATAATGAGGAATTCTATTTCCATACGGGGACGGGTAAGAATGAGGAGATGTGATCACTATAAATACAAGGCTACACTATAATTCTCAAGTACAATATTATTTTCAACACTAAAACTTTAAACCTCCATTGTTAACCTTATTCAGCCTGTATTTATTCTCACATCGAAGCTATCCCCCGGCGGCCCAGGCCATCAAGTTTCTTCGTGTGACTTCGTTTTTGCTCAGGTTTGGACACGATATTCGATGATTGGGCGCGTGGACAAATCTTAGCGTTCACGTTGGCGCTAGAAGGAGGGCAAATTTAATGCTAGTTTAATTTTCAATCACCCTGAGTTTAATTGGAGTCATGGTGACAAGCAAGGTGAAAACAGTCTCAACACGAGACAAATCAACGGTTGATCCCTCTTCTCAACCCGAGGGTTAGGTTAAAGGCGGGTTGGGGCCTTCCCCTCACGTCTTAAACAGGCTCAGGTCCCACGCTAATTCTGTGGGTCCATCAAAAGATAAACGCCATAATTGGTGGGAGGCGATTTTTTCTACCACAAAAAGACAACAGATCCTCATAATCATGTCGAAGATAGAATTTTAAAACGCATTGGTCGGGACTAAAGGAAGTCAATCTTGGCTAAGAAGATGCAGCAGAACAAAGACGCTATGGAGGCCCTATGCCTTCAGCAAAAAAAGTTGGACGCTCAGATTGCACTACTGATGAGTGTCAAGGAGGTTTCATCTAGCCACAACCGACTTCCGGAGGCGTTGCCAAGGAACCGATTCAGGACACATCGTTCGGACGGTTCTCTTTGTGAAGAATAGGTGTAGGAGCTGCTCTCGTGAAGGAAGCAACGAAGGAAGAGGAAGGTCAGAATGGAGACGGCGGGTGGCCTCTTCGAAGCAAAATCAAGATAAGCTCCACCATCCCGCCCCAGGAGAGATAAGT
Source organism: Panax quinquefolius (assembly GCA_020205615.1). Lineage (NCBI taxonomy): Eukaryota > Viridiplantae > Streptophyta > Magnoliopsida > Apiales > Araliaceae > Panax > Panax quinquefolius. The sequence goes on along the minus strand of CM035166.1, from coordinate 64,588,486 downwards.
CTTAAGCACTTGCCTGAAGGGTGGCAGAGTTAGAGAAGAAGCTTTCACTGGCCAATCAAGAGAATGAGACTTTGATTGACGACATCACCATTCTCCCTAGAGATCGATTGGGTTCGGGTTGATCCCAATAAGAAAGTGTGACACCCCCGAATCCGGGTCCTCTGACCCTGGTCTGGTCATCACGATAACTACTGTGACGCCCCCAAAATTAGGTATACATCACCCATCTTGAGTTGCCAGATACATGATACAGAATTCAAATACAACTTAATTATACAACAGTCGTGTAAAATACGACAAAACATAGGTTGTGAGTTTGAATACAAATATTGTCTACTAGAGAGTATACAAACTCAAAAGGAGTCCTCATTAAAATTATTATCACAATATTTCACAGAATAGTGAGGACTACTAATGCACTATCTAGGACCATCACTCTGTTCCCGACTAGTCCCATTTACGTTCTCATTTCAGAAGAGAACGGTGAAAGAAAAGGGTGAGCTCAACTAGCCCGATAAGAAATATTATGACTAAGATAATGCGAGAATAATTTATCGTTAGTTTTTCAATGATGTTAAAGCGATAAAATATAATAACTATCAAGTTTAACTGCAGCGGAACAAGTAATCCATTAGAAGAGTCAAGTAGATAATAAATTTACTATCTTTTATGATTTAAAAGGTTTTTCATCAATTTTATCGCTGGGACTCAGCTTAATAAATAATCCACATCATCGAATCACCCCTGCACTACGGCCAAGGATATTCTTTAGTATCACGACCACAATTATCCATGCACTACGGGCCAAGAATATTTGTGCATTTATTAATGGTTATGATCATACCAACAACTGTCCATCAATGCACTACGGGCCAATGAGGACTTTTACCACATCATTTGTAACATTACGGTCATGATTACACCGAATAATCACTGGTCATAATCATACCAAGTCCATCTATGCACTACATGAGCCACAGATGGTATCGAAAAAAATATAAATATGAGGATGATGACAATGATATAAGAATTCAATAAAACAAGTTCAAGAATTAATTTGTCCAAGAACCAATAACTTCCAAATTGTCAACATGATACTGCTTTTGTAGAGTAAAATTCAAGAATGCTCAGAAGAATATTTCCACAAAAAGATACTGGATGAAGCACAAATATCAAGGATATTCCACTAATTTCATAGAGTATAAAAGTCAATGTTTTAATCAACTGAGTATAATAAAGAATGGAATAACAAAAGAAATGACCATGCATGCGGTACTTCGCATAGATAGGTTATTCCAACAGAATACTAAATAACGGAACCGGTTCAGGTGAAATTCAAGACCAAGCGGGATGTTCCAGCAGAATAATAAAGAATGGAATAACAACAGAAATCACCATGCATGCGGTGATTGCGATAGACGAGTTATTCCAATGAGAATACTAATAAGGATGAGAATCAGTGCGGCGTAAAACACATGAATAGGATATTGAACATAATAATAATAAAAAGAACCATAACCAGGTGTAAAAGCGTCTGATGACGGATATTCCATGAGAATAATAAAAAGCGGAATCGGTCCCAGAAACGCATGCACGTGAGGATATTCAACATAATAATAGTAAAAAGCGGGATAAAAGAAGAATGTCACCAAGTATAGGGTAGCTTGCAGCGTATCTGAGTTATTCCAACAAAATAATAAAGAATGGAATAACATAAGTTCTCTTCATGAATACAAAAGAATAACACCCCTTACGATTACAACAAATAATATTCCGTACCTTAAGAAGAAGAAAATCTTTGGATATATAAGTAGTGAAGTAGCAGAATACTTTCTTCTTTCTCTCTATAGTTTATCTCTCTAGAGTTTCAGTGAATTCGTAAGAAAATAATGAAGGAATGAGCTTCTATTTATAGAAAAATGGACTGCATGGTAACTAACTCATGAACGGTCCAGATTGATTTACTTTAATCTGACGGTCCATATTTAAAGAAAAATCTTTTAAATAAAATATAATATATTCTATTTATAATCTAATAAAACGAATAACTTTTATAAAAGATTTTACTATGCAAACACTATGCAGGCACTATACAAACACTATGCATAATAAAATATAATATATTCTAATTATTGTCTAATAAAATAGAAAACTTTATAAAAGTATTACATTTTATATAAAAAGATTTTACTATGCAAAACACTATGCAGAGACAACTATGCAACACTATGCATAATAGAATATATTATATTCTATTTATAGAATAACTTTATAAAAGTATACATTTTATATAAAAAGATTTTCTATATTATTACATTAATAATACCAACAAAACCGAGTGACTTATCATGTAAGCAACAATAATTAATATCATGTGATACTATGCAACCACACGCGTATTCATTTGTACTTTTAACACGGGTGTTTCAACGATTAACGATAAAACTTCCGCCGTTATTTTCATAGAGTATTTTTGTCGTTTTTCTCAATCAAACAATAATTCCGTTAATAGGGTCCACCAATGATTGTGTAGATTATACTAATATTCCCTGTTAAAGCGAATATTCCCCGACCAATCGAATATTATATAACAACTTGCGTACTTTGCAAAATTTATAAATATTACACATAACTATAACATTATATCAATTTCACTCCATAATATTCAAAAATAATATTTATAGAAAATTCATCTATATTCAAAAAGTTGGGGTTTTACGATCTCCCCTTCTTATGAAATTTCGCCCTCGAAATTAGGGTACGTACCTGGTATATCGAAGAGGTAAGGATACCTTGATTTCATTTCAGATTCTAACTCCCAAGTCATTTTCTCAACATCGTGGTTTCTCCACAAAACTTTGACTTAAGGTATAACCTTGGAGCGTAGAATATGTTCCTTCTTATCCAAGATTTGAACATGAACCTCTTCATACGTCAAATCTTCTGCTATTTCATCCGGTTCTAACTCAATAATGTGGTTCGGGTCTTCCACATATTTACGTAACATGGATATGTGAAAAACGTTATGAACATGAGACATACTTTGCGGTAAAGCGAGTCTATAGCCACAGTTCCTACTCGATCAAGGATTAAAATGGGTAGATGAATCGAGGATTAAGCTTTCCTCTCTTTCTAAATCTCGTAACTCCTTTCCATGGAGCAGCACGTAACAACACATGATCTCCTATATCGAATTCCACGTCCTTTCGATGAAGATCGGCATAACTCTTTTGTCGATCTTGTGAGGTTTTTATACGTTGTCGGATCGTTTGAATCTTTTTCGTAGTCATACGTACCAACTCCGGTCCCAACAACGTTGCTTCACCCACCTCATCCCAACATACTGGAGAACGACACTTTCTTCCATACAACGCTTCGAATGGAGTCATGCCAATACTTGCTTGATAACTGTTGTTGTAGAAAAACTCCACCAATGGTAAGAACTTGTCCCAACTTCCTTTGAAGTCAACGACACAGAGTCTTAATTGATCTTCAAGAGTTTGAATCGTCCTCTCCGACTGCCCATCCTTCTGAGGATGATATGCCGAGCTAAATCGTAAATCTGTGCCCATAGCATTTTGTAAACTAACCCAAAATCTTGAAGTGAATCTTGGGTCTCGATCAGAAACTATGGATACTAGCATACCATGCAATCTTACAACCTCGTTTATGTACATATGAGCAAGACGTTCAAGTGTATAAGTTTCTCGTATCGGAAGAAATGAGCGGACTTGGTCAATCTAACAATAATGACCCAAATCGCATCTATGCCTTGAGAAACATTGGGAAGGCCAAAGAACGAAATCCATGGTAATGTGCTCCCACTTCCATTCGGAATTTCAAGTGGTTGCAATGGAACTTTTGGTACTTGATGCTCGCGCCGACTCATCGTTGACAAGTTAGACACCTTGAGATAAGCAGCCGCTTATCTCTCTCTTCATATTGCTCCACCAAAATGTGCGAGCGAAGATCGTGATACATTTTGGTACTCCTGAGATGGATTGCAAACGGTGTGTTGTGCGCCTCCATCATGATTTTATACTTTAACTCAGGATAGTTAGGAACACAAAGTATGGAGTTGACTCGAAGTATTCCTTCATCATTGATTCTTACTTGGCATCGCACCTTCTTGCACTTTCTTCCTCATACGATGACGACTCCCGGATCAGTAACGAAGCGACTTTAATTTTATCAATTAAAGTCGGTTCTACTCGTATATTCGCCATCATCACGTGGGTCCTGGAGAACTTTATCTCAATCTCCATCCTTTGCAAGTCATACAAAATGGGCTTTCGTTGACAATATTGCACCTCGCATTCGCAGATATGATCTTCTACTCAATGTGTCGACCATGGGTTCGCTTTTCGAGGATGGTATTGGATGGTATGATCATAATCTTTCAACAGATTCAAGGCAACGTCGTTGTCGCATGTTGAGTTCCTTTTGAGTGAAGAAATATTTGAGGCTTTTATGATCCGTAAAGATCTCCACTTTCTCCCATATAAGTAATGCCTCCAAATCTTTAGTGCGAAGACATATGTTTGCTAACTCTAGATCATGAGTAGGATAATTCCTCTCATATTCTTTGAGTTGTCGTGAGGCATAGGCTATGACTGTAATACCCGTAAATTTTATGATTTAATATTAATATTTATAAATAGAGCCTGTGATTATTTATTTTATAAATGCTTACATGGCATGAGGTGAGTAACTCAATTGAATTAAAATTTAACTTTTAATAATTGATAAGATGTGGAGAGTTATGATAGGTTTATGAAATGTCTTGTGTGACACAATGATGGAATTAGTGAGGAATAATTAAGAAGGAATGCATTACTAAGTAAAAGATGACAATAAGAGAAGTGGTATATAATTAATTTATTTAATTATACCAAAGTAATAATAAATCTTTGAATTGGTTTGAAAGCTCATGCGGATGGAATAAATCTTTTTATTATTATTAAGTGAGTAACTTAAATTATGTGAAATAACCCAACTTATTAATAATTATTAAGGTGGTGTATAATTTAGTGTTATTGGGTAAATTAAATTAATTAAAATCTTCGCCATAATAATTAAGTATTTACATGTTTATAATCCAAATAATAAATTGGGAGTCTAGCCCAATAAATTAATCGATGGACTTTTGAGTTAATGATAAACTTGGGTTATTTAAAATCAATTCGGAACCCAACATAATAGTTAAGCGATGGTACAAGGTGTTGGTTTAATAAAATGTGGCGTGGGACAATGGGCCCGACCGACTAGCCCCTTGTCTATGTCTAGATCTATTCTCTTGTCCCAAATTAAGGGTCACCAAGTACAAGGAACGATAGCCTAAACTCTCTTTACGTAAACTTTCAAGTGTTAATCCTAGGCATGCGAGAAATTGGCTAAGTGGTACGGTATGGAGTGGTTAAACAACTCCTTAAGTAACCATTGTTCATTTCTATTGCACCGTGAATCCCAACATTGGGTAAAGCAAGTGTTCAGTCCATGCTTTTCTCTTTAAATACAAGCCACCATGGCAAATCTGTTATAGTGATAAGAGTGTTGGAGAAATCGAGTAAAGAATTCTTAGTTGCTAAGCATTACCAAATCAAATTGTGTGAGATATCAAGGTTAAAGCTCGAGAAGGTATAATTTCTACTTCATTCTTAACTTAAGTCTTGTTTGATTCGGTTTTCCTAAATTAATAGGTCGGTATGATGAATTAGCATGATATAGGGTGTTTAGAAAGTTTACTTTTATGCATGAATACGTTAATAATTGCCTGGAATCAAGTTGTGGCTACTCTGCAAAACAGAGCATGTTCACTGCTTACGAACTCCATAAGTGCAATTTTTGCCGTGCACTTAGGAACCGGTGATGGGTTGGTCGTGTTAGACCATGTATTAAGAAATTCCCTTTAGTTTGTATGCATATAGTAAAGTCTTAATGAAATTAACCCGAAACAAACTTAGACCTTGTCGAAATAGTGTAGACCGAAGTCCCTGAAAGAGCTGACTTCGGAGATGTCTTCGGACAAAGCGTGTTGTCTTCGGACAAGTCATAATATCTTCGGACATGGCTAAATGACTTCGACTTCGTACATGGCCATATGTCTTCATCTTTGGACATGGCCAGACGTCTTAGGCTTCGGACATGGCGGATGTCTTCGACGGACATGGCGAGATATCCCGGGACTCGGAGGCAAAGATCATAACTTGATATAAGGATGGATTAATAAATATTCCTATCTTGCTATAAACTATTATTACGAATGAGTTCTAAGTAGAGAATTTTACTAACTTCGGAAAATAAATCTAATGCCCGCAAAACATGCGTAGAAAAGGGTCTGGTGGGATTAATAGATGTTATGGTCTACTTAAAGCAATGAACCTCTTGGAACTATGAATAAGAAAGATTATGAATAAACTAGCAGTGGTCAAAAGTATGAGCATGTTAGTGTACAGCTATGAGTTTTGATGGGTGCAGCAGTATATATAGAAGAAAAAAAATGTGTTATGTGTACATTTGGTTACATATGTATATTAAGTGTGTTTGGCTAATGAATACCTATACTTACATAAATAGGACAAACATAGTTCATTGAGGTGATTTTCGCTATAAGTAGCAATCAACGCTAAAGGCAAGTTCCCTAACCTCACTCAAATTTACATTGAGCAAGTATCCGAACACTATTATTATTGTGTTGCAAGTTCCTTACTTCTTACACTGTATACATTGAATTGTCGTCTCAAGCAAATATACATTTCTATTCGAAAATCATTTATATACCTTGACGTTTGTTGCAAACATTGGATTTATTGTTCTTAAATGCATGATAAAAATTGTACAAGCCTTTGATTCGACTAGACTATTATTATGCTATCAAACCAATTGACTTGGTGCGGACTATATCGTAAATCTCTTGAGATGAACAACCCTCGTTGAAGGGAAATTATATATTGTCGGGGAACAAGCGATGCATCACATATGAGTATGATTAAATGTTATGCATAACGTAGGGTACTTTTTAGCCGATCGCTTTGTTGTACTCGTTTACATTGGATTATAGTAATATCGTTAATTCTAGTAAGAGTTCTTAGTCCTTAGTGTATTTTCAAGACTCATTCATGTTTAACCTCGAAATGAATGAATCACGAAATTTTGTTGATATCCTTGATCTATAGCGACACCTATTGAATACTCTTGATATTTCTTGATATCCTTGAACTACCAATTATTATTATACCCTTGAAAGGTTTAAATGCTATAACTGCTTGTTCTTCTGGCTATATTACTTGCTGGGCAAACTCGTTGCTCATTTTTGCTTCCTAAAACATTACAGTTAAGGCAGAGCAAGGTGGTACTTCAGGACAGGACAAGGGAAAGGGCAAGGCGACAGAATAACTTAGTCCTTAAGACTAGAAGTATTATTATTATTGTTATGCTTGTTATGATGTATTCAAGAATGATTAAGTTATGTTTAAGTTAATCACTGAATTGTCGTAGTAATGGTTACGGTACCTTGGGACGCAAATATTTATATTATATCAATGTAAATTATTCTAGTATTTCCGTTGTTGATTTTAGTAAGATATTCGTAGTTGCACGTGATGCACCGAATTCGAGATATGGGTGTCCGAATTGGGGGGGCGTCATGATTAATATCAAAGCCATAGTTATAAACCTTAGGAGCGAGAGCCCTTAGATTATAACTTAGGAGAACTTGGAAGATAGAAAGGGATGAAACTCATATAGAGTTTTCATAGAGATGGACTTAGCGTGTTACAGAATATAACTTCATTCTATCTGATGAACTTATGTTATTTAACATTCTAATGGAGTTGTTGTTTATTTTGTCTTGTGTTGGTGATTGTAGGATGGTGACGACATGGGAGGACCTAGCCAAGTAGTAGAAGAGGAGCCGCGTGACATACACGTGGTATATGAGGCACCATTGATAGCGGAGCCTATATTAAGCTGTAGTCCCTATCGATGATGATGATGAGGAAGAGGAGATGGAGCCAATACCGAGGAGTGCGATCCGGAGGAGGAGCCGATGGAGGGCGTATAGTGATTTGAGCCCATGGGGGACTCGACGAGGCTACTTTTGAGGATAGGATGTTGGGGGAGTATGAGGAGTGATTTTAGAGTTAGGGGGTGCGAGTTGAGGAGTTAGAGGCCGAGGCTAGGGGGACGGAGTCAGAATTCCAAAAGCCGAGGAACGAAGACCGCCAGAGAAAGTTAGTGATGCAGGAGATGGAGGTAGAGATTGCTCACCGTAAGGAGACAGGAAACCAGATGGGGGCTTTGTTTCGCTGGTATGGTGGCTAGGAATGTAGAACTGGCAGGGAAGTTGGAAGAGATGGAGCAGAGGGAGGTTAGCGAGAGGACAGAGAAGGAAGCTATCCGTACTCAGTTAGGGATGGAGGTAATGGATAGGATCCATTTCGAAGAGAAGTGGGAAGGGGCCAATGATAGGGCTAACGATCTAGAGGATGAAGTGAGGTGCAAAAGGAGGAAGATGAATAGGATGGGCTATGCAGTGCGCACGGCCATGGAGAGACTAATTGATGGGGTAAATCACTACCCAAGCAGAAAGGAGGACGGCACGGCGACACCATAAGCCGAGATTTGGTGGTGCACATTACTCAGAGGGAGTACCAGAGCATTGTGGAGCGCGGAATGATAGATTAAGTCTAGGCGTTAAAAGTTATTAGTTGTAGTTCGTTATGTAGTGTATTATCTATTGTTGTAATTTTAGTCTTTTATGTAGAATGTGAGATAGTTGTAAGCCCCAAACTTTTGAGTTATATTAGAGGGGTAGTATGTTAATGGTTGTCCCCATTTTTTGTGATATTAGGGGATAAGTTGTGTCATTTATAGAAGTATGCTAGAGATAATCATGTAAGGTAACAATTTGGCATATGATTATAAATGATCTTGTTCTGAAATGTCTTCTGAAATCTTATTCCTTTTATGGAGAATTGTTTAAGTAATATAATTAGATAATAAAAATGGAAGTTTTATGATGCAGAAAAATGCCGCCCAGACGTAGATTAACTGCACTGGAAGAGTCGGTTAATGATGAGAGAGGACAAGTAGATCTCATTCAGAGGCTTGTAGATTTGTTATGGGAGGCTCTTAGGGGAAGAAATGAACAAGTAACACCCAATCCCCAAGTAGCTCCGGTCACAAACTTCAAGGACTTTAAGAGTGTAGGACCTCCGAAATTCATAGGTACTATCGATCCTATTGTAGCGCAAATGTGGATCAAGGAAATGGAGAAAGCCTTCGCCATTGCTCGTGTGGGTGAAGACCAGAAAACCGTGTTTGCTACATATATGATGAGGGGTGAAGCAAACTACTTTGGTGGGAAGCAAATCAACGAGAGGGCGGAGAAGGGACTATAACACGGGAAATGTTTAAGACTTTGTTCTTCGAGAATTACTTCCCGAAGAGCATGAAGAATAGGATGGAGGTAAAGTTTCTAGAACTAAAACAAGGGAAGATGACAGTGGCACAGTATGCAGCCAAGTTCAATGAACTCGCACGATTCGTAACACATCAAGTAGACACTGAAAAAAGGAAACCTCGACGCTTCGAACTTGGACTAAAACCTTGGTTGTTCAACAAGGTGTCGGTCCTTCAAATTGACTCATTCGCCACATTATTGGAGAAGGCGATAATTGCTGAGGGAGGTAGCGAGGCATTGAGTCAATACAACAAGGAGAAGAAGAACAAGAATGTTGGGGAGAAACTTCGTGGAGGAGTAGCGGTGGTGGAAGTTATCCGGGAAAGAGGAAATGGGATAACCGCAACAACGACAACAAAGAACAACAACAACACCAACCAATCAAAACATCAACCCGATCGAGAAAGTTATCAAGGACGGTTTAAGAAAAGAAGTGAAGCTTGCGAAATGTGGGAAGAGCCATCAAAGGGAATCTTTGGAAGGCGCATGAGCGTCTGCTACAAGCTATGCTTGAAGAAGGGCACATTTCACCCAACTGCCCAAAGCCGAAAAAGATCAAGGGATGTTTCGCGTGTGGCTCAACTGAGCATCAAATCAAGGATTGCCCAAAGAAGGGGAGCAACGGAGGAAGCGGCCAACAAGGAGGGGCCAGCAAGCTGATGATCGACGGACCAACGCAATCCAACCGACCGACTGCCCGAACCTTTAACATGACTATTCAAGCCGCAAATGATCGTAAGGGACGTGGTGTCAGTATTCTCCCAATCGATAATATAAATGCCTATATATTATTTGATTCGGGTGCTACTTATTCCTTCAGGTTCGAAGAATTTGCTAATCGACTAAACATACCTCCTAAACATTTAGAAAATTCATTGAACATAGAGATTGCGAATAAGGAAGTAATTCCCATAGAGTTTGTTTCTCAAAGCTGTTTGTGCAAACATTAGAGGTCACGAACTAAGCGTAGACTTAATTCGATTAAACTGGGAGAGTTTGATGTGATATTAGGAATGGATTAGTTATCCCGCCCACGCTGCGATAATCGATTGTCAAAGAAGAGTGTGAACCTTCGGACCTCAAATCGGTCTAAGGTAGTTTTTACTGGTAGCTCGTCATTTCAAGAAATCGTGTTGCCTTACGATGATGCTGAGCTAAGAAATTGTTAAGGAAAGGATGTGTAGGTTATTTAGCCTATATAGTGGACACTTTCAAAGAAAAAGGAATAAAATGAGAGATATATTAGTGGTCGAGATTTCAAGGCGTGTTTCAGATTTAATCGCTGGTCTTCGCTGACGATGAGAAATTGAATTCATAATAGACTTAGCACAGGAACCGCACCAATTTGAAAGCTTCATATCGTATGGCGCAAAGAGAAATGAAGGAATTGATGATTCAATTGCAAGAGTTACTAGATAAGGGTTACATTCGGCCAAGTGTATCTCCTTGGGGAGCACCGGTGTTGTTTGTAAAGAAAAGGATGGATCGATGAGGCTCTATATCGATTATCGGGAGTTGAACCAAAGTGATAATTAAGAATAGATATCCATTGCCAAGGATAAACGACCTTTTCGATCAATGAAGGGAGCAAAGTGTTTTTCTAAGATAGATTTGCGAGCGGGTTATCATTAGTTGAAAGTGCGAGCGAGAGGAGAGATACAAAAGGCGGCGTTTGAACTCGCTACGGACATTACAAATTTTTAGTGATGTCATTTGGGTTAACCAATGCTCGCGACATTCATGGACTTGATGAGCCGAGAGTTTCGAGCCATACTTAGATAAGTTAAGTAGTAGTATTTATCGATGACATTTTGATTTATTCAAAAGGCGCGAAGGAAGAAGAGCCTTAGAACACCTAAAGATGGTATTGGAAGCATTGAGAAGGGAAAAGATGTACGCTAAATTTTCAAAATGTGAATTTTGGATGGAAAGGGTTCAATTTCTAGGACATGTGATAGATCAAAATGGAATTTCCGTGGATCCTGCAAAGGTGGAAGTGGTAAGTAACTGGGAACAGCCGAAGACGCCAACAGAAGTTAGGAGTTTCTTAGGTTTAGCCGGGTACTATCGAAGATTTATCCAAGAATTTTCTAAGATAGCAACCCCGCTGACCAATCTAATGAGGAAGACAGAGAAGTTTGTATGGACGGACAAATGCGAGGAGAGTTTCCAAGAATTGAAGAGGAGGTTGAGTGAGGCGCCTGTATTATCATTACCAGATGATACGGGAGGATTTGTGGTGTATAGTGATGCATCGCATAGAGGACTTGGTTGTGTGCTAATGCAACATGGCGAGGTCATTTACATATGCCTCACGACAGATTGAAAGATTTGAAAAATGATACCTACCCATGACTTGGAGTTAGCGGTAGTCTTTGCATTGAAGATTTGGAGGCACTATTTGTATGGAGAAAAATGTGAGATATATACGGATCACAAGAGTCTGAAATATATCTTCACACAGAAGAAGTTGAACATGCGATAAAGAAGGTGGTTGGAACTAATCAAGGATTATGACTGTGAAATTCTTTATCACCCGGGAAAGGCAAACGTTGTAGCCGACGCTTTGAGAAGAAAAGAAAGGGAGAAGTTATTCAAATTGACAACTCAAGAGGAATTAATAAGAGAAATGGAAAAGTTGGAAATAGAGGTGGAGGAACCAAAAGAAGCAAAAGGAAAATTACTCATGATGAGAGCTCACCCGACGTTATTGGATAAAATAAAGGAAGCACAAGAGAAAGATGAAGAATGTGAGAAGATAAAGAAGAGAATAGTAGAAGATAAGGAAGAAAGGTTCAAAGTAGATAAGGACGGTATATTGAGGTTTGAGGGTCGAGTATGGGTGCGGCTATAATCAAACCGAGAGAGGAAATACACGAAGCACAACAATCTGACGATTCTCAGACATCCAGGAGGCACAAAATGTACCGGGATCTTGACACCATTTTGGTGGCCTAATTTGAAAAGAGAGGTTGCAGAATGTGTTAGCAGATGTCTTACTTGTCAAAGAGTCAAAGCAGAACACCAGAGACCAAGTGGACTACTTCAACCGCTGGAAATTCCAGAATGGAAATGGGAGCACATTACGATGGACTTCGTGGTTGGACTTTCGGTTACACAGAAGGGTTATGATGCCATTTGGGTTATTGTGGACCGACTAACAAAGACAGCTCATTTTCTACCCATCAAGATTCGATTTAATTTGAACCAGTTAGCAAATTTGTATGTAAAGGAAATCGTATCGTGACATGGAGTGTCGGTGTCGATTGTCTCCAATCGAGATTCGCGTTTCACGTTAAAATTCTGGAAAAGTTTGCAGGAACGATTGGGAACTCAATTGAGATTAAGTACTGCTTATCACCCTCAAACTGACGGGCAGAGTGAACGAACCATACAAACGTTGGAGGACATGCTTAGAGCTTGCGTGATGGACTTCAAGGGAAATTGGGACGACCATTTACCATTAGTAGAATTCGCTTACAATAATAGCTATCATGCGAGTATCGGTATGCCGCCATATGAAGCTCTTTACGGGAGAAAGTGTTGAACACCATTATGTTGGGATGAAGTCGGAGAACGACGACTTTTGGGACCAGAATTAGTCCAAAGAAACTACCGAGGCGTGGTAGCAAAAATAAGGGCAAATTGGTAGCGACTCAAGATCGCTGAAAAGAAGTATGCCGACTTGCATCGCCGTCGGCCAGAGACTTTGAAGTCGATAGGTTTGTGTTTTTGAAGGTATCTCCTTGGAAAGGAAAGATCGATTAGGAAAGAAAGGAAAATTGAGTCCGAGGTTCATAGGGCCATTCGAGATATTGAAACGAGTGAGCGAAGTGGCATACAAAGTTGCTTTGCCACCCGAACTGGAACACATCCACAACGTGTTTCACATTTTCGTACTACGTCCGTACAAGTCTGACTATAAGCATGTGATTTCCTATGAGCCCATTCAAGTAGAGAAGAATCTAGCATATGAAGAAATTCCTGATCAGATAATAGATAAGAAAGAACAAATGCTAAGAAACAAAGTTATATCTTCTGTAAAGGTTGTTTGGCGAAACCACGATGTCGAGGAGGCCACATGGGAATTAGAAGATAGGATGAGGAGAGACTATCCCCATCTTTTTGTGTAACCTTGTATCAATTCCGAGGACGTAATTTTTATAAGGGGGAGAGGATGTAGTACCCGTAAATTTTATGATTTAATATTAATATTTATAAATAGAGCCTGTGATTATTTATTTTATAAATGCTTACATGGCATGAGGTGAGTAACTCAATTGAATTAAAATTTAACTTTTAATAATTGATAAGATGTGGAGAGTTATGATAGGTTTATGAAATGTCTTATGTGACACAATGATGGAATTAGTGAGGAATAATTAAGAAGGAATGCATTACTAAGTAAAAGATGACAATAAGAGAGGTGGTATATAATTAATTTATTTAATTATACCGGAGTAATAATAAATCATTGAATTGGTTTGAAAGCTTGCGGATGGACTAGATCTTTTATTATTATTAAGTGAGTAACTTAAATTATGTGAAATAACTTGACTTATTAATAATTATTAAGGTGGTGTATAATTTAATGTTATTGGGTAAATTAAATTAATTAAATTCTTTGCCATAATAATTAAGTATTTACATGTTTATAATCCAAATAATAAATTGGGAGTCTAGCCCAATAAATTAATTGATGGACTTTTGAGTTAGCCCAATAAACTTGGGTTATTTAAAATTCAATTTGGAACCCAACATAATAGTTAATTGATGGTACAAGGTGTTGGTTTAATAAAATGTGGCGTGGGGCAATGGGCCCGACCGACTAGCCCCTTGTCTATGTCTGAGATCTATTCTCTTGTCCCAAATTAAGGGTCACCAAGTACAAGGAACAGTAGCCTAAACTCTCTTTACGCAAACTTTCAAGCTGTTAATCCTAGGCATGCAGGGCTAGCTAAGTGGCTGGTATGGAGTGGTTAAACAACTCCTTAAGTAACCATTGTTCATTTCTATTGCACCGTGAATCCCAACATTAGGTAAAGCAAGTGTCTAGTCCATGCTTTTCTCTTTAAATACAAGCCACCATGGCAGTCTGTTATAGTGATAAGAGTGTTGGAGAAATCTGAGTAAAGAATTCTTAGTTGCTAAGCATTACCAAATCAGTGTGTGAGATATTAAAGCTCGAGAAGGTATAATTTCTACTTCATTCTTAACTTAAATCTTGTTTGATTCTCGGTTTTCCTAAATTAATAGGTCAAGTATGATGAATTAGCATGATATAGGGTGTTTAAAAAGTTTACTTTCGTGCATGAATACGTTAATAATTGCCTGGAATCAAGTTGTGGCTACTCTGCAAAATAGAGCATGTTCACTGCTTCTGAACTCCATAGGGTACAGCTGCACCGTACTTAGGAACCAGCTGATGGGTTCGGTCGTGTTAGACCATGTATTAAGAAATTCCCTTAGGCTGTATGCATATAGTAAAGTCTTAATGAAATTAACCCGACAAACTTAGACCTTGTCGAAATAGTGTAGACCGAAGTCTCTAAAAGAGTTGACTTCGGAGATGTCTTCGGACAAAGCGTGTTGTCTTCGGACAAGTTGTAATATCTTCGGACATGGCTAAATGACTTCGGCTTCGTACATGGCCATATGTCTTCATCTTCGGACATGGCGGATGTCTTGGAAGCTTCGACATGGCGGATGTCTTGACTTCGGACATGGCGAGATGTCACGGGACTGGGAGACAAACATCATAACTTGATATAAGGATGGATTAATAAATATTCCTATCTTGCTATAAACTATTATTACGAATGAGTTCTAAGTAGAGAATTTTACTAACCGGAAAATAAATCTAATGCCACGCAAACATGCGTAGAAAAGGGTCGGTGGGATTAATAGATGTTATGGTCTACTTAAAGCAATGAACCTCTTGGAACTACGAAGAAGAAAGAGTTCTTAAGAGTTCTTAGTCCTTAGTGACTGCTCAGTACTCATTCATGTTTAACCTCGAAATGAATGAATCCTGAAATTTTGTTGATATCCTTCAGTCTATAGCGACACCTATTGAATACTCTTGATATTTCTTGATATCCTTGAACTACCAATTATTATTATACCCTTGAAAGGTTTAAATGCTATAAGCGCTTGTTCTTACGGCTATATTACTTCTTTGGGCAAACTCGTTGCTCATTCTTGCTTCCTAAAATATTACAGTTAAGGCAGAGCAAGGCGGTGCTTCGAGACGAGGACAAGGGAAAGGGCAATGACGAGAATAACTTAGTCCTTAAGACTAGAAGTATTATTATTATTGTTATGCTTGTTATGATGTATTCAAGAATGATTAAGTTATGTTTAAGTTAATCACTGAATTGTCGTAGTAATGGTTACGGTACCTTGGGACGCAAATATTTATATTATATCAATGTAAATTATTCTAGTATTTTTATTGTTGATTTTAGTAAGATATTCGTAGTTGTACGTGATGCACCGAATTCGAGATATGGGTGTCCGAATTTTAGGGGCGTCACAATGACTTTCCCATGTTGCATGAGAACACATCATAACCCTTTGCCCGAAGCATCACTGTAGATGACAAATCCCTCCGAACCAGATGGTATTGTCAGAACAGGTGCTGGAATGAGTCTCTTCTTGAGTTCTTGAAAACCCTTCTCACATTCCTCGCTCAAACCGAACTTTATATCTTTCCGAGTCAGCTGAGTTAGTGGAGTAGCAATTTGAGAAAACCCTTCTACGAATCTCCGATAATAACCATCTAAGCTGAGAAAGCTACGTACTCTGGTCACTGATTTAGGTTGCTCCCAGCTTTGAATAGCTTCAATCTTTGTTGGGTCAACAGATATTCAATGACTTGATACCACGTGCCCAAGGAATGCTACTTCCTCAAGCCAGAACTCGCATTTCTTCAACTTGGCATAAAGCTTGTATTCACGAAGCTTTTGGAGTATCAGCCTCAAGTGTTGCTCATGATCTTCACGGGTTTTGGAATAAATAAGGATGTCATCAATAAAGACGACCACAAAGTGATCCAAATATTCCTTGAATACGCGGTTCATCATATCCATGAAGGAAGCAGGAGCATTAGTCAATCCAAAGGACATGACTAGGAATTCATAATGCCCGTGTCGAGTTTTGAAAGTCGTCTTTGGAATGTCATCGGTTCTAATCTTCAATTGGTGATATCTGGAACGAAGATCAATCTTTGAAAAGAATTTGGCTCCTTGCAATTTGGTCAAACAGTCATCAATACGTGGCCGTGGGTACCTATTTTTGATGGTGACATGATTGACTCCCGATAATCAATACAAAGTCGCATACTCCCATCTTTCTTTTCACGAATAGAAGCAGGGAGTATCCCAAGGAGAAGTACTAGGGACGAATGAAACTTAGATGTCAACAATTCTCGTAGTTGGGTCTTTAACTCACGAAGTTGATAGAGTCATTCGATATGGGGCTTTGGAAATAGGTTTTGTACTGGAGTTCAAGGTCGATACAAAATTTAATTTCACGCTCTGGGGTAGCTGGAAGTTCTTCACTGAGAATAATAATAAAAAGCGGAACCGGTCGGCGTAAAAACTATGACGAGGATATTCCGAGAATAATAAAGACGGAATCAGGTCCGGCGTAAAATGCACAGACAGGATATTCCAACAAAATAGTAAAGACGAGATAATAGAAGAATCTCACCAAGTATAGGGTAGCCCGCGTATACAGGTTATTCCAACAGAATAATAAAGAATGGAATAACATAAGTTCTCTTCATGAATACAAAAGAATAACACCCCTTACGAGTACAACAAATAATATTCCCTACCTTAAGAAGAAGAATACTGGATATATAAGTAGTGAAGCAACGGAATACTTTCTTCTTTCTCTCTAGAGTTTCAGTGAATTCGTAAGAAAATAATGAAGGAATGAGCTTATATTTATAGAAAAATGGACTGCATAGTAACTAACTTATGAACGATCCAGATTGATTTACTTTAATCTGACGGTCCATATTTAAAGTAAAATCTTTTAAATAAAATATAATATATTCTATTTATAATCAATAAAACGAATAACTTTTATAAAAGATTTTACTATCTGATACTTATGCATAATAAAATATAAAATATTCTAATTATTGTCTAATAAAAGCAGATAACTTTATAAAAAGTATACATTTTATATAAAAAGATTTTACTATGCAAAATACTATGCAGACACTATATGCAACATTTATGCATAATAGAATATAATATATTCTATTTATAGAATAACTTTATAAAAGTATTCTATTTTATATAAAAAGATTTTTACGTATTATTACATTAATAATACCAACAAAATTGAAAGTGACTTATCATGTAAGCATCAATAATTAATACAATTGTACTATTATGCAACCACGCCAGATATTCATGTACTTTTAACACCGGTGTTTCAACAATTAACGGTAAAACTTCCGCCGTTATTTTTATAAAGTATTTTTATGCTTTTTCAATCCGATCAATATAATTTCGTTATGGGGTCCACCAATGATTGTCATTGCATGCGAATATTCCCCTGTTAAAACGAATATTCCCCGACTAATCGAATATTATATAATAACTTGCGTACTTTGCAAAATTTATAAATATTACCCACAACTATAACATTATATCAATTTCACTCCATAATATTCAAAAATAGAAAATTCATCTTTATTCAAAAAGTTGGGGTTTTACAACTACAAACATTCACCTCTAAACAACATACGATAACTAAAATGTGGAATTTAATAAACGTACATCGTTCATTCAAAAGGTATTACAAGTCCCAAGTGTAGGGTTTTCGGCACATCAAAGCAATGCACAGCGGAAAATGAATTGAATAAAACAATCTGAAACCCAAACAAGATTCATACGAAACAAAATTTAATTCAGTGTGTAAAAGATTATACCGATTATGAAGCAGGAATTGATGCGATCGAATCTCCAACGCAATCCAAACGAACTGCGTCTCTACGGTATCCACACGAACGCTCCACAAATCGTTCTACGATCTGCAGAAGAAGGAACCGCAGTACTAGCCACCAAGGATGAGGATTTTCGAAACTGTTTTCTCTAGTCTCTCTCTAAGAGCGGCTAGGGTTTTGTATTTTGACGTAATCCCTAAAATGACTGATATATATCATATATATATAGCAGTTAGGAGGAATTAATCAAAACCTAATATTATTAAAATCCAAATTTATATATACCTTAATTAAGTCTTACTTAATTAATATACATATATATATAAATTATCCTATTAATTTAAATTTGTAATTTAAATACTATCAATCATATTAACATATTTAAATCTTTACAATTAAAATTAATTTCCTTTTAATTATGTTCTATGTGTGTGACCCTATAGGTTATTATTACGTTGGCAATAATTTTAAAATCATATTATAAAATTATAAACAGTGAGCGGCATATAGTAATGCATCACTGCTACCCAAGTAATAATAAGATCGATGATTCGATGCAACCTTTTCGTGACCAATGTTTCAATGTAATTTAATCCTTTTAACCTTAATATCCTAGATTAAACTCAAGTCATGGAATGTGTCATACTCTTCATAATTTAATCTGAGTTTTTCTTGATCAATGAGTAGACTATATGAAACAAATCACTATTTGAGCATGGCCATGCATTTCATAGTCCTACTCAATCAAGAGGCCTATAGATATCACCCCTAATATATAGGATGGTTAAATTCTATCTAGATCACTCATATTCCTCACACGATTCATGATGTACCCAATAATCACCTTTATAGTCCACCCTATTAAAGGTGATATTTGATGATATCAAAGTACATAAATTCCCGTGTAGAAATATAGTGATTTCAGGTCGGAGGACCATTACGTCGTTGTCACTATGAGAATTGCTAATGACACTTCGCATAATGCTCCACATAGAATTCTCATGGTGGGTCTGTCCAGTACATCATTCTCTAACATGTACCTATGCATTGGCTTAATATCTCATATATTTATGACCAATGAGATTTGGTCATCAGTCAATCCACATACTAGTCTTAATGCATCATTGTTGTCCCATCAACAATGATACTCGACTAGGGACATTTAAGAACAATGATATTAATTGTTATTATATAATCTCATGTTCAAGTCACATACTTGAAACTATATAATTTGTATCACTATTCTAAGGATTTTTATTATGTTAACATTTATATAACGCAGTAAATAAAACCATAATAAAATTATTCATTTATTCAATCAAATATAATATCAAAACGTTAAGTAATTATATCAAATAATTGGCCTCTAGGGCATAAACTCTAACACCAAGATTCGATAACCTTAATACAATCATACAAACATGCCCTAAAATAATTATTAGGGTGCATATTACATGACAGTAATTTAAACTAGGCATAAGGTAAAGTCTACTCCTCGTAACTATTCTACATCTTTCCATTACCCTTGTCCTTCCCTGAGGTCTCGGGCTTAACTACAATATAATTCATGATATAGCAAGGATGAGCAACAAGTTTGCTCAACAAGTTTAAATACAACAATAAGGATATATCATCGCATAGGTATTAGTCACGCGTTGCAATTTACGGGACTCGATTTCGATATACAGAGGCCGAGTTATAAGCATGTTTGCCAAACTTGCCAACACTTAGGCAAAAAGGCAAAAAAGAGACCAAAAACTGCATCGGTCGTCAAAACGACACGTAAACACATACATAGCACCGCATAGGTATTGGGCACGTATTACAACTTACGGCACTCGATTTCGATATACGAAGACCTAGTTATCAATCCGTTTGCCAAACTTACCAATATTTAAGTAAAAAGCCGAAAAAGAGACCAAAACCCGCCTCGGTCGTCGAAACGACACGCAAACACATACATAGCACCGCATCGGTATTAGGCACGCGTTATAACTTATGGGACTCGATTCCGATATATGGAGGTCGAGTTATCAGTCTGTTTGTCAAACTTACCAACACTTAGGTAAAAAGCCAAAAAAGAAACCAAAACCCACCTCGATCGTCGAAACGACACGCAAACACATACATAGCACCACATAGGTATTAGGCACGCGTTATCAGCCCGTACGACTTTTCGTACAACTTTTATTACGTTGTCTACATATTTGATGGTTGATAGTAAAAGATATGATTGTTATTGATATGCGTACGTTGTCATTATTTATTTTTCTTTAGTTTATAATAGGTACAATTATGTATATGTAAATGAACAGAGAAATTTTGCAATTTTTATAAATAAAAAATTTCAAAGCAAGGTATCATTGATTGGAAAGTGCTTTAAGAATGACATATATATATGACAGCCCAAAATAGTTTAAATAAAGGTCAATTTAAGCGACTGACGGTCTTAATCGCTAATGCTTATATTATTAAAATGTAAAAAATGGCTATTTCTTGGAGTGCATCTAATAAGTGTCGACAATGACCCGTCGTGATGAATGACATAATCCGGAGGCGAGGGAGCGATAGGAGCCAGGGACGAAGACCTGTGGGGCGACAGGATGGGCGACGGGTGATGTCGTCGCCAATGACCTCATTGCCGACAGCAGTAGGGTCATTGGCAACGACACAGCCCGTCGACAATGACCTTTTTTTGTAGCGTTACTCACTGTCTTCGAAATAATTTTGTGGACAAAATCTATCATCTTCCAAAAGTTTGGAGGATGGACTTGTTCGTCCTCAAATATTTAGAGTACGATTGGATCCAATTAATTGTGAGTATAAATTTATATCATACACACATTTATACATACATACATACATACATACATACATATAAATATTCTATATATATATATATAGTAAAACCCATATTTAGGAATACTACTATATAAGAATAACCTCTATAATATTATAAAAAATTTAGTCCCAATTTGGGCCAATTATAAATAGAAATAACCTCTAAATTGTAATATGTTATATACTTTGTAAAGTCCCAGTATTAAGAAAATATACATCTATATAGTAATAATTTCATATATATATATATATATATATATATATATGTGTGTGTGTGTGTGTGTGTGTGTGTGTATGAGAGAGAGACAATTTTAATTTTAAAAGACTAAATTTTCTATAAAAAATTACATTTCTTATAAAGGACTACATTTTTCTATAAAAGACTACATTTCTTATAAAAGATCATATTTTCCTATAAAAGACTATACTTTGCATAAATATTTTTTGAATAATAATTATTAGGGAATTCTTATTGATAGTTTTGTTAAAGTGGATATTTTTGGGTGTTCAAAAAATATTTTGTACCAATATCTCTATTTAATAATAACCTCTCAATTAGAATATAAATAGTTTGGTCCCAATCTATTCCTAAATAGAGATTTTACTATATATTGAGAGAGAGGTGTTACTTGTAATGGGAGGGAGATATTCCTTGAAAGAAAACCTTGGTCTTTAGTGGGTTTATATCCGAATCAATCCACTTTGCCAACGTTGTTAGACCTTTACGGAAAGCAACCATACGATCCATGTCCTTCAAAATGATTTCACCTTCTTGAATATAATCCCATCTGCAAATTAAGCATGTTATCTCTCTTTTATTTTACTGAAATTCTACCATTGTAAAAAAATATAAATATGCTAATTTATTGTGAAAAAATATTACTCCAATTTTGCAATATACTGCCGATCCCAAAATAACCATCTAGTTTTAACTTTTTTACTAAAATTTAATATTTTTAAAATTAATAATGAAATATATAGAAATTTATTTTTTTAATTTACAAAAATTAAGATTAATTTTTTATCTAATATATAAAGCCGCATAAGACACCTCCGTGCTGACTGCTAACAATTTTTTGAAGTCTTTTGACTTCTTAAAATGCCCTTTAACTTTTATGATGATTCTTATTTTATCCTAATAAATTCAGCTTTATCTTTCTTATTTAAACTTCCAAGTTTAAACATTTTACTAGTATTTTACGAATAAAACTATAACTTTACGATTTTTCATTCAATATTAAAATCTTAACTTTTTAAATTAAAAACATGATATAAAACGTGTGTGCCTCGTAGACTAGTGGTGATTTACAGGGGCGGATCCAACTACAAAATTTAGTATGATCAAATTCAAAAAAAAAAACTTTTAAGAATAAAAATTATACTCCCTCCGTCCCATAGTTATAGGCTGATTTCTTTTGGCACATAGTTTAAGAAAATCAATTAAGTGATAATTTTTAACATAAATTTTCCACATATACCCCTTAATATGAAATTAATGAATAAGTTAATTACTCCTTACTTATCACATTGGAACTCTCAACTTCATTGATTGACGTATACTAACCATTAAAATCCAAAAATTTTAACCAAAGATAATACAACAACATTAAATGTGGTGATAAAAATAATGATATTGAATGTTGTTTTTTCAAAAAAGAGTAATGGTTGAATATTTATTATAAGGGCATAAAAGTAAAACAATGAACCAACTAAATTTTATAAATAGTAAGTAGCATATATATTGGGACATCTCAAAATAGAAAATCAGTCTATAACTATGGGACGGAGGGAGTAGCTATATATACATATTTTTCTAAATTCAATATAATTTCTCAACATTTAAGTCGTTAAATTTAATATATATTCGTAATTTTCTTATAATGAGAATACTTGAATGATTTTTTTTATCAATAAATTTTTTTTATTAAAAACCCAATATAGTACAAATGTGACAAATCCAAAAAATTTGGATAAGGCCACACGGAATAAGAGAAACTAAGTAAATAGGTGTCTTGGAGTTTTAACACCTTGTTTTTGAGTTTTAATTTGGAGATAAAAGAAAAGAAAGCGAAAGAAATTAAATAAAAAGAGATTAATGTCTTTGAGTTTTGTAGTAGAATTGACAAAAAAATTAAGAAAAATGGTGTCTTTGAGTTTTAGTTAGAAAAGATAAAGAAAATGAGTGTATTTCGAGTCAAAAAAAAATCCTCATTTTTTTTATACAACTAAAAAACTTTACAAGATGTTGGTTAAAAAAGAAAAGAAAGTAGGAGAGAGTACTTAATTTTTAAAATAAGAGAAGTAGTACTATTTTACTTTAAAAAATCATTAATACAAAAAGAGGAGGTGGTGGTGGTGGTGGTGGTGGTGGTGGTGGTGATGGGGTGTGTACTATGGAAGAAGGGAAGGAGCCAAGAGATCCAGTTACCATGAAATTAATTTTATAATAAGTTAATTAATTGATCAATACAATATTGGCACACAGAGAGAAGTCACATTTATCTTGCGTGTCGATAATGTATTGGTCAATTGACCAAATTTAACTTCATATTAACTACTCTTGAAACCAAAGGAGCCCAAACGTATGGAAAAAAATTCAATAGGGGTAGGTGATCCCTGCACCAGGCGTAGATCCACCCCGCCTGCCTATTTATCAAAAAATGATACCTAAATTAAATTAAAAAAAAAATGCCAAAACTGGAAAATCTTACGGTTGTTTGATTCCTTTGCGGTACCACCAAAGCCAAGTGTTGAATACCAAAATGTCAATATTTTTCCATGTCTCCCCATTTTTAAGAGAATCTAATTTCAAAATGCGACCAACATTTTCCATTTCGATATCCACCAAAAACAAAGAATGGAATATCATAACTGAAACCCCATAATCCTGCAAAATACATAATACCTTTTGTTAAAACTTGGTAAAATAAATAACACCCTCACGACTATATATATATATATATATATATATACGCAGAAGAAATTCTTTAAGCTCAATTTAATACCATCTAAATATAATAGTTTTTAATTTATTTATTGTTGACCTAGTCATATTTTATCCTTATGTTTTGATGATGAATTATTTGTATGCTAAATTGTTTTATGACATTTCAGGTATATGATGATAAAGAATATTCAAGTGGGTGAAAAATTTCTCTTTACTAGAAAACAAAAGTGTAAGGTCAATTGCATAATAATTGATTTTTCATTTAAAGGCTCTAGGACATATCATTTACATTTTGTTATATGTCTTAAATGAAAAAAGTTTTAAAAGTTTTGAAAAAGGTTTTCCTAAATACTTTAAAACATGTTATCAAGTACAAATGTTTTTAATGCTTGTTATACGTGGATATATGAGCATGGTTAGTAACAAGATGGTTGACATGGTAAGTGCACGGTTTTCAAGGAGTAATGATAATGATTATCTTGGAACTTTGAAAAATATTGGTTATTGGAAAAAGTTGTTTAAAGACATACGCCACCTTTTATGCAAAACGTTACTTTAGTTGTTGCATGCTACTTAATGTTTGGAGAGATAAAGCCAAAGTTGTTTAGTGGTTTATTTGTTTAATTGGTCTTCTGATTTATCCAAATTGAATAACTAACAAAGAGATTGATGTGCTAAACTGGATAACTATTGTTTTTCATTTCTTTACCGTTGTGAGTTATCTCGAAGATATTATCATACCGGTTGATTATTTGAACTTTAACAGAACATATCTCTTAATTAACGGTAATATATTGTGGGCTATAAATTAGTATTTTCATTGATGGAAAATGACAACTCACGAAAATATTTCTTGCACTTATCACGGTTATTATCGAGCAAATTGATTTTATCAGTGCAACCTTTGAGAAGCTAAGCAATTAATTTTCTGATATTATTTGAGCTGGTATTTGGTAAGAAATTAATTGTTTATTTATTTTGTGCTAATTGATCATTGCATATAGTTGAGCCTTTAAGTGTTAAATTGATTATTCTTGCATTGATCATAGACCTCTATATTTGTATTTAATTTTTATTTTAGACTAAGTGTAGTCTAAAGGTTTTAATCCTAGTGGATTAGAGAAAAAAATTTACAAACAGGTTCAAGGAAGCAAAGGTGCTTGAAGAGTGCATAGGTGCACAAGGAGCAAGAGTGCTCAAGAGAAATTAATTGTTAATTAATTTTTGTAAGAATCTGTTTTGTAATCTGTAATACCCAAAAAAAAGAAGATAAATGACTTTTAATTTCATATTTTAAAACACATTGATTGGACTTTGTCTTTTGGTTGGGTCAAAAATTGTATTTAATTAATGTGGACTATAATAATTAAATGATTATTTAGTTTGGGCCTTAAAACTAAGTGGGTCTAATTTATAATTGGGTAATTTTAATAAATGAATAATAAAAACTTGAACACTAAACATTATACGCTATTTTATTCTTCTGGTAAAAAGGGAAACCACGAAACAGCGGCTGCAAAAACAAATACAATTGCATACTCGGAAGATTGTTTGCAGGAGGAAAAGGGAGTGAATTCGTTTAAGGTATTTATAATTGTATCATGAGATTTTAACTCACTATTAATTAATTCAGTGAAGTGGCGCAAGTTTGACCGAATTTGTAAACTGTGCACCATGTGTTACTTGGATTTCTGATATGTGTTTATATACCCATGTTTTACTTGGATTTCTGATATGTGTTTATATACATATATACTATATGCATTCTGTTAGTATATATATATGCTTTCCGTAAGTAGTATATATATATTGTATATATGCATTCTGTAAGTAGTTATATATTATATATATATATATATATATATATATATATATATATATATATATTATATGCATTACATTATACTTTTATAATACATGGCATATATCATGTTATTATGTATATATATATATAGTCATCAAGTTTGATTGTAGACATTGATTAGAGTTATATATATATATATATATATATATATATATATATATATATATATACATATATTATATTTTAATAAATATTTGACTATGCTTAAGCTTACAAACCAAATTAGCGAATTGAATTGAAAGTTATGTATATTAGTTTAAATTAATTAATCTTGTTGATAATAGTATATAATTTACTTGGTAATAAATTTAATAGTATTATGTTATTAATGATTGGATTTGTAATAAAATCTTATTAAATTATTTAAATTGAACGAAAAGAATTAAAAGAGTTATACTTAGTATATAAATTTTGGAGTATTAATAATTGATTTAAAGCGATGATTAAATGTACCTTGGATGAATTGCGAATTATTTTGGAGTTTATGAGTTGGATTATATTTAATTTGAGGTGAATATATTTAGGTGGTGAATAACGTTTCGTATTTGATATCGTTGGCACTTGATGGTAGGACTTTGTGTAGTGTGCTATAAATGGGTTGGAAGTATCAAGTACGAATTCTGTACTCTTTCAGCGATACTCTTGTTAAATGTGATTTGTCCGTTTGTTTCCTTATTTCGAATTATGTTATGATTTCACATAATTGTTTCATATAAAATAAATATATTAGTTTCATTTTGGAGTTGATACACATAACTCGTATTTGTACTCTTTGAATTAGGTTATCATGTTTAGTATTTATTTTTGATAATTGTAGAGCGGTACATGTTGCTACCTTCTTTTTGGAACCTTGTGACTATAATTTGATTTGGTTCAACATGTACATATAGAACCCTTTTGTTGGTATTATGTCGCATGTGTTGTGACATGGTATTTTTGTTAGAATATACCATAAGGTATACCTGAGCTATAACCACCTGTGGGGGTACCACATGCATGTCGTCTTGGCACGAGAGGCATGACACTTTCCGTGGCGGTGTGATTAGTCCACGACGTCTCCGTCTTGGGCTCCGAAGGAAGTGGTCCATTTGGTGTTTTGTTGTGGGAGGCGTATGGGTTAACCCTAGTTTTCTGTTCTGTATATTGGTGATGTTGTGCCAAACACACTATCCGATTTGCATACATTTGGATTCGCGATCCAATGTGTGATTTGCCTGTGTGACATTATTTTGGTTGCCTGTGTGGCATTAGTTTGACTTGTCTGTGTGGCAAGATATATTTCTGAGCTCATTCGGTATGAAATAACTCCAGCCATTTGTTTCAGCCTATTATTTTATTGGATTAGTTTTATTGGTTTCTGTTCAGTTCAAGTCATCGAGTTAGTTACTTCAGTTCGTTATTTCTTTATTCTTTTATTGGTTTCGTCAATTATGTTGATTCAGCTATATTCCATTCAGATCTTTGGATATTGTATTTTCGTTCGTATTTGCACTTGAGGCTTGTTCATTATTTTGTCTCAGTTGTTTTCGTATATCAGTTGTATATCTGTATCCGTACTAGGCAATTGGCTTATGTTGTATTTTTCTTCCAGCAGGTTTGCAGGGGTGATTCAGGGCTAGTGTGATGAGAGTTTTTCCTTTGACCATTTAGGTTGATTCGAATTTTAAGTTTTGATTATTTTGACTCAGTTTGGAGAATTGTACTTATTACTTTATTATTGGATCACGACTATTAATATTTTGAGGTTGTTAGTGCTCTGTTTATTTATTTTGAGGTTTGTTGTGCTTTGCACGTTACTTCCCTTTCCTTTTCGGGAAGGGGGTGTTACAGAGATGGTATCAAAGTTTAGGTTCTTTCTTGTAGAAAACCTATTTAGGTTTGACCTATGAGTTGGGGGTAAATCACTGGGTAGACGTAGGAGTTCGACTCGATTCTGTTCTCTGTTTGGTTGGTTTTGATTTTGATGAAGTGTCCTCCACTTTTCGAGTTGTAGTTGATTTGAGAAAGGTGAGATAATTTGTTAAGATTATCATTGTTATGCGTTTGGAGCAATGATATTAGTTAATAATTGTGATTAAATCATTGAGGTGAATAAATCTATACTTTGTGCAGATAAGAAACGATCTTATATGATATGCGCTTATGATATGAGTACTTATATCAACGAATATTTTATATTGAAGAATTATTTGTTAGAGTTATGTCAGGTATCAATTATTATGAGATCTTAGAATTTAGAATTTAGAATTTGATTTGATTTGGGTTATGCTTTAAATTTTGTTAAGTTTGTGGATAATTTGAGGTATGTGTATCGGTGGGATGTTATGATAAAGTGAAAGCTATTAAATACAGAGGATCTCTTGTAATTTTGAGGAGTTGTAGAGGTTCGAGGTAATAAGATTAATCTTTTGGAGTAAATCAACTTTCCGTTTATTCTAGACTTTTCGGTTATTCTAGTAAGATATTGAAATTATTTAATATGAAATTTCTTTGTGATAGTAAGATGAGATTTTGAAATTTTGAAATTTGTTGAGTTAAGGTTTGCACTAAGAGAATGATTGATTTATTGAATGATTAGATATATAATAAGTGATGAATCCAATATATCTTAAGAGATTTTGAAAGCTATAGTTTGCTTATTCAGATAGTAGGATATATGATTTGGAGTTTGGTATGATGATGGAGAGATCTTAGTAGTAATATATTTTTGGTGTAATAATATTTGAGAACTATTTTGATTTGAGGTTATGATATTTTGAAACTCTTAAGGACATAGGAGAGTTGGTGATAAAGAGATATTAGTAGTATATTCTTTGGTGTAATATTATTTGATGAATAGTTCAAATTGAGGATGAGATATTTTGAAGCTCTTGAGGACTTGGGGAGAGTTGGTAATATAGTTTGCATAGTTGTTTTGTTTATCTGATGTCTTTAGAGTTTTGTATGAATTTATGTAAAATAAAACAAAAATAATTTGTTAAATCTTTGTCATGTGTGGAATATAAACATTTTACGAATTAAGGATAATTTTAAATATTTTGGGTATTCGAATCGTATTTAGATGAAGAAAATTTTTGTGATTTTGAATTATGTTTCGAAGAGTACGTTTACAAGAATTAAACTCAAAGATATTAGCGACGGGCCACACAAACGGTGGATCACGTGATCTAATTTGATGCAACGTGAAGAACCTTACCAAGGCTCGACACACAGAGTGGTATTTAATCTTTTACAAGTACATTGATAATTACGTGGACCGGATGACTTATCGCGTTGATCATTACAAATGGCGACGCCACGTCAGAAACTAAATTTATTTATTTTTCTCGTAGCTTATTTGAATTTCGAGGACCGGAATTATTTTATAAGGGTGAAAATGTAATAACCCATTTTTTATAATTAAATATTAATTAATTATTTTTTATACAATTGTATTTAAATAAAAAAAAAAGGTAAATGATTTTTTCCTCTTTTCTTCCTTCCTTTTTTTTGTGTGGAAAATTAAAGTCTTTTAATAAATAATTAAATAAAAAAGATTAAATTAAAATTGAATGAAGATAATTTAAAGATATTTTTTACTTTGTCTTTGTGGTAAAATCATTCCCAAGAAGCTACTCCCCGCCTTAATGATTTTACCATCGCATCTTTAAAAAATAAATAAATTATCTTCCTTCTTTTAATTTAATCGCTTATTTAATTATTTTTAAAAGACTTTAATTTTCCACACAAAACAAGAAGAAAAGAGGGAAAAAATCATTTACCTATTTTTATTTAAATACAATTGTATAAAAAAAATTAATTAATATTAAATTATAAAAAAAAATGGGTTATTACATAATCGGTGTTTATTTAGAAAAATATAAATAAAGTGAGTCTCCAATACTAGTTGGTATTGGACGTGGACTAGGCTATTATTATAGAGGGTAATAGTTGAACCACGTAAAAAATCTTGGTGTTGATATTGCTGCTTGTTTTACTTTAATTACTCACGTAACTCATTTAATTATTTTAATAATTAAAATTTGAATATTTGCATTATATTAAGATAATTCTTCAACACTAAGTATTTTATAAATTCAACAGGATATTTAGTTATTTCAGTAGACTATATTAAGTCAGCAAACTGAATTAATCAAAAAAGTAGCTTGAAGTCAATAGCTTGATCTAAAGTTTAAAAATTGGTCATAGATTGCTCCCACGCTTATTCAACCCCCCCTTCTAAGTGTGCCTAGTTAAATTTCATTTGGTATCAAAGCTTGGCTCTACTTATCTTGGTCTTAAAGGTGACTTGTAGGGAAAGATTCTGACATGGCACAGTTCGGGAACAACAATCAAGAAGGTCAATCAACCAATAGACCTCCTTTGCTGTTTGGCACAGAAAATTACAACTTCTGGAAATTCCGAATGAGGATCTATCTTAAAAGAGGGGAATGGTGGGTTGTGGAGAACGGACAAGTTGTTCCAAGAAGAGATGATGGGACACCAAAGATTCTGCTAGAAATGGATTCAACCGAAATCTACAAGGTCTCATATGATTCAATGGCTATGAACACACTTCTTAGCGGCATGGTACAATCCGAGATAGATAAAGTCTCTTCATGAAACACTGCCAAAGAGATGTGGGATACTTTAGTGGTAAGTCATGAAGGTACTTCAAAAGTACGAGAAGTCAAGCTAAGCATGCTTATGCACGATTATGAAATGTTCAAGCTCAAAAAAGATGAAACCATCAAGCTAGCTCAAGAAAGATTTCTAGTCCTTATAAACTCCTTGAAATTGTTGGATGATGAGTAGGTTTTATACCTATGAATCCGATATTATTAAACTTAATTATTGCTATCTTTAATTGTTTTTTAGTATCTTTTTATCTGTTTTGCCTTTATTTCTTGTAGGTTGGAGCTGGAGGGACAAATTGGTCATTTCAGAGAAGAAAAGGTCAAAAATCATTAAAATTAGAGTGAGTGGCATTTTTATAATTACGTGGTCACTGGTCAAGCGCCAGCGCTTGAAATAACCAGTGTTGAGCGCCTAGCGCTTCATGTATATGCAAAAAGGAGGATTTTTTCATCGCCAAGTGGGTTTTGAAGCCAAAAGGAATCGGAATGAGGTGGGAGACTAATACAAATAGGAGGAGACTTTAGAAAAGACGTATCACTCAATTTTTCAAGGATTCGCAGAGAGAGGACGAAGAAAAAAACACGAAGGAAAATTGCAAGGTGCAGTGAAGATCAAAGAGAGAGTATTGGAGAAAATTGAGTTTCTTCTTCTCTTCTCTAGTTTTATCTTTTGTAATTATCTGGGATGTTTGGATTATTAATCTGGATGATGTTTTTCTTTATTATTAGCATGAACTAAATTTTCATTAAGATTGCAACGAAATTTGGTATGTAGTTTAAATTGAACCTTCCCATTGAATGAAAGTTGGTTTTTATTGAATTATTTATTATATCTTTTGCTTATTGATTAATTGTTTGGCCAACAATTATTGTGATAATCTATATAAAATTGGAAGATGGAGTATAGATTGAGATCTGGATATGATAACATCTGTTCATATAATCTGAATAGGGTTAATATGATTAGCATGTAGGATAGGAATATACCTATGTGTCTTTTGTATCCTTTGAAAGAATTTATGTGTAAACCCTAATTAACTTGATTCACATAGGAATATAGTGAATTAATTGAG
Source organism: Panax quinquefolius (assembly GCA_020205615.1). Classification (NCBI taxonomy): domain Eukaryota; kingdom Viridiplantae; phylum Streptophyta; class Magnoliopsida; order Apiales; family Araliaceae; genus Panax; species Panax quinquefolius. The sequence continues at coordinate 64,556,717 of CM035166.1, read as the reverse complement.
TAGGGTGTTCCTTGTAATTTTGTGTCTTAAGGATCGGAGTTAGGATGATTTGTTCACGTGTTTTGGAAAAAGTGTGTGAATTTTATAAATCATTCTTGGATAATGATTCATATTAATTAATTGCTTTAAATGGGAAGTGAATTGATTTAAATGAAATACCAAGGGAAGTTGTAATCTTAACCTATTAAATCTGCAGTTATTCTTGTGAAATTTTGATTTTTAATCATTAGTTTTGTTAAGTTTAAATTTCAAATCACAAACAAAATTTCGTAGTTTAAAATAGGATTAATTGCATTAGAATTAGTAATTGATAAATATTAGTCTATTTCCTCGTGGGAACGATATCCTTGCTTGCTAAATATTACAATTGAACACGTATACTTGCGTGGTAAAGTGCTATTAAAAATTAGGCAACAAGTTTTTGGCGCCGTTGCCGGGGATATTAGTTTATTATTTTGTCATTATTGATTTTTATAGCGTTAATCTTAATTTAAACTTTTTCTTTTCTGTTCTATTCAGGTGTTCTTGACTAGTGTATGCAAACGCGATCGAAGAAGCTAGATTTATTGCCTTACGAGGACGACATCGACAAAAGGTTTCAGCGGTTGCGTAAGTGGGTTAAAGAAACCAAAGAGGCACTTGATAAGAAAGATACTATGGCTGAAGAAGAGCAAAAAGCACTGCGGGATTATGCTACGCCGCGGGTTACTGAAATTCAGTCGAGTATTACGAGGCCTGCCATTACTGCTACAAGTTTTGAGATAAAACCGGGGACAATACAGATGATTCAAAATTCATGTCAGTTTGGAGGGTTACCAAATGATGATCCGAACGATCACATAGTCAGCTTTATAGAAATCTGCGATACTTTCAAGTACAATAATGTGTCAGAGGATGCAATAAGGCTAAGGCTGTTTCCATTTACTCTCAGAGATAAGGCTAAGAGTTGGCTCCATTCACTACCACCAAGCTCGATCACTACATGGAACGACCTAGCCCAGAAATTTCTTGCAAAGTTTTTCCCGCCTGCAAAAACAGCAAAGTTGCGGAACGATATCTTTTTTTTCGTTCAGCACGATTCAGAATCACTATATGAAGCATGGGAGAGATTTAAAGACTCATTGCGAAAATGTCCACACCATGGGATTCCTAAATGGCTTCAGGTGCAAACTTTTTATAACGGTTTATTCAAAGACGGTGAGATCGAGTATAGATTTGCGCAATGGAGGAGCTATTATGGCCAAGAATTGTGATGAGGGGTATCGGTTGCTTGAAACCATGATGACTAATAATTATCGATGTGTACAACAAAGAAGAACGACTCGGCCAAGGACGGTGAGGGGTTTATGAAGTGGATGCGATGGCAAGATTATCGGCTCAAGTGACATGACTCGATTTACGCTCTTACAAAGAAGATAGATGCACTTGGGGTACAAACCGATTCGCAAATGGAAACTATTTATGAAATATGTGGGTAGCCACTCAAGTGATCGATGTGCAATAAATCACGAGTCATCCGGTTTGTTTCAGTTATAACAAAAAGTGAGGCGCTTATCCAAACGATTCATAATCCAGAGTCGAAACAACTCAAATTTTTCTTGGAGTAATAATCAGTCACATGCTCAAGCCCAAGCTCCAAGGCAATCATATCCACCTGGATTTCAGCCACATCAACAATCTCAACAACACCCACAACCTCATCAACCTGATAAGCTATCACAAATGGAAGAATTGTTAGCAAGATTGGCAACTCAGTTTGAAGCCACAACGAAAAACCAATCAGCTACAATAAATAATCTTGAGAACCAAATTGGGCAGATAGCTAGTGCTTTGAATACTAGAACTCCAGGTTCTTTACCTAGTGATATGGAGAAAAATTCAAGGAATGATGGAAATGAACATTGTAAGGCAGTTACACTCAGAAGTGGGAAGGAATTGACTACAGATTTAGATGGACAAAAGAAAATAATTTCTGCCGAGGATGGTGAAAAAGAGAGTGGAAATTCAGAAAGTAAATCTGGGGAAAATGTTGTGAAAAAACAACAAGAAGATAAGCAAACAACAGTCGTACCACCTGTGCCGTTTCCTCAAAGATTTCAAAAGCATAAATTAGATAGACAATTTTCAAAAATTTTAGAAGTGTTCAAAAAGCTGCAAATCAACATTCCATTCGCAGATGCTTTAGAACAAATGCCTAGCTATGCAAAATTCATGAAAGATATTTTAGCAAGAAAGAGGAAGCTAGGGGAGTTTGAAACTGTAGCGTTGATGAGAAGAATGTAGCGCAATTCTGCAAAGAAAGTTACCACGAAGTTGAAGGATCCGGGTAGCTTCACCATACCGTGGTATGATGATTGGCCCCCATTCTTTAACAGATGTTTGTGTGATTTGGGTGCGAGTATTAACTTGATGCCGCTTTCGATCTACACTCAGTTAGGATTACCAGCACCAAAGCCAACAAATATCTCTTTACAGCTCGCAGATAGATCAGTGACATACCCTAGGGGCATTGTGGAAGACATATTAGTGAAGGTGGACAAATTCATATTTCCAGCCGACTTCATTGTGTTGGACTATGAAGAGGATAAAGACATACCCATTATCCTTGGAAGACCATTTTTAGCCACTGGAAGGACATTAATTGATGTACAAAAGGGAGAGTTCACGATGAGAGTCCAAGATGAAGAAGTAACGTTTAATGTTTTCAAGGCTATGAAATTCCCGAAGGGAGAGGAAAAGTGCTTTAGAGTTAATCTGATTGAAGAAGCAACTAGAGAGGTATTTAGTGAATTTGTGAATGAAGACCCTCTTGAAAGTGCATTGGTTAGTGAAAATTTATTTGATGATTCAACTGTGCTAAAATGGGTTCAAATGTTAGATTCAGCACCGAAGTTCACACGAAGTTTGCAAAAATTTGAACCTATGGATTTTTGGGGAAAGCCGGATGAAAAGGTGAAATCATCTTTAGAAGAACCGCCCACCTTGGAACTTAAGCCATTGCCTAACCATCTACGGTATGCCTACCTTGGTTCTTCTTCTACCTTTCCAGTTATTATTGTTGCATCACTTGATAAGGTTCAAGAAGAAAAGCTACTAAGGGTACTTTGGAAATTCAAGACTGCTCTTGGGTGGACTCTTGCGGATATCAAGGGAATAAGCCCATCAATTTGCATGCATAAGATTCTATTGGAAAATGAAGCGAAACCGATTATTGAACAACAACGAAGACTCAATCCCATCATGAAGGAAGTTGTAAAAGGAAATCATTAAATGGTTGGATGCGGAATTATCTACCCTATCTCGAGATAGCTCATGGGTAAGTCCGAGTTCATTGTGTGCCAAAGAAAGGGGAATAGATGAAGTTACAAATGAGCATAATGAATTGATCCCCACTTCGAAACGATTCACGGGTTGGCGGGTGTGTATGGATTATAGAAAGTTAAACAATGCCACTCGTAAGGACCATTTTCCTCTACCATTCATAGATCAGATGTTGGACAGACTTGCAGGGCATTAGTATTATTGTCTTTTGGATGGATACTCAGGTTATAACCAGACTGCCATTGCACCTGAGGATCAGGAGAAGACGACATTCACATGCCCATATGGTACCTTTGCTTTTCGCAGAATGTCTTTTGGATTATGTAATGTGTCGGTGACATTTCAACGGTGTATGATGGCTATTTTCTCTGATATGGTCGAACAAAATCTCGAGGTATTTATGGATGATTTTTTAGTTTTTGGGGATTCAATTGATTATTGTTTGGAAAATCTCACTCTCGTGCTCAAATGGTGTATGAAAACGAATTTGGTTTTAAACTGGGAGAAATGTCATTTTATGGTGCAAGAGGGAATAATCTTGGGTCATCGAGTGTCATCAAAAGGAATTGAAGTTGATAGAGCTAAGATCAAAACCATCGAGAGCCCCGCCACCACCTATTTCGGTAAAGGGTATTGAAGTTTTTGGGACATTTGGTTTTATAGGCGATTTATAAAAGACTTCTACAAAATCACGAAACCACTTTGCAATCTTTTGGAGAAGAGTGTCCCATTCAACTTTGATCAAGCATGCACGGAAGCTTTTGATGTGTTGAAGAAGAAACTTATTCGCACTTTTTGTAATCATAGCGCCAGATTGGAATATCCCATTTGAATTAATGTGTGATGCTAGCGACTTTGCGATTGGCGCAGTTCTTGGCCAACGAAAGGATAAAATTTTTCATGCTATGTACTATGCAAGTAAGACATTAACGGATGCCCAACTGAATTATACCACTCTAGAGAAGGAGCTATTAGCGATTGTTTATGCATTTGATAAATTTCGATCATATTTGATTGGGACAAAAGTGATCGTGTTCTGAGATCATTCGGTAATTAAGTACTTAATAGCAAAGAAGGATGCTGAGCGAGATTAATTAGATGGGTATTATTGCTACTGAGTTTGACTTGGAGATCCGGAATGAAAAGGAATGTACAATCGAGTTCTTTGATCATTTATCACGATTAGAGAATGCGGAACTAAAAAAGATGACACAACAGTGGTGATCAATGAATTTTCCCGGATGAACAACCTGTTTGCAGTAAGGATGGATACTCCATGGTATGCAGATTATGTAAATTTCATTGTGAGTAAGGTGTTTCGCCAGATTTAACAAGTCAATGAAGAAGAAATTTCTCCATGATGTGAAGCAGTATTTATGGGATGAGCCGTTTTATTTAAACAATGTGGAGATCAAGTAATAAGAAGGTGTGTTAGGAAGTTGAAATGGAAAATATTCTCTACCAATGTCATGCATCCGACTATGGTGGACATTTTACTGGGAGAAAGAATGGCGACTAAGGTGCTTGATGTGGATTCTTCTGGCCAACACTCTTTAAGGATGCCTGTGTGTTTTCATTGAAATGTGACAGATGCCAAAGAGTGGATAATATATCAAAGCGACAAGAGATGCCACTAAACATGATCTTAGAAGTCGAATTATTTGATGTTTGGGGCATCGACTTCATGGGACCTATATACTTCTAGCGGTAGACTACGTTTCGAAGTGGGTAGAAGCTATAGCATCGCCCACCAATGATGCTAAAGTTGTGGTTAAGTTCATTCGGAAGACTATTTTCTCTAGATTTGGCACTCCTCGTGCAATCATTAGTGATGAAGACACACACTTCTGTAATAAGCAGTTCTCAGCTATTCTCGCTAAGTACGGAGTCACTCATAAGATAGCTACTGCTTACCATCCACAAACAAGTGGTCAAGCCGAGGTATCTAACCGAGAAGTGAAGCGAATCCTCGAGAAGATAGTGAACCCTAGTCGGAAAGACTGGGCTAGTAAGTTTGATGATGCTTTATGGGCATATCGTACAGTTTACAAAACTCCGATAGGGATGTCTCCGTACAAGTTAGTATATGGGAAGGCATGCCATCTTCCAGTTGAACTAGAACACAGTGCTTATTGGGCAATTCGGAAGTTAAACTTTGATATGTCGTCATGCTGGGAGAGGCGCCTCTTACAATTGAACCAAATGGATGAATTAGGACTCAATCATACGAGAACGCGAAGTTATATAAAGAAAAGGTTAAGAGGTGGCATGATGAGAAAATTTTGGAAAGAAAGTTTAAAGCGGGGCAAATGCGGTGCTATTATACAATTCCGTGCTTAAATTGTTTCGAGGAAAGTTGAAATCCCGTTGGTCGGGGCCATTTATCATTACAAAGTTTATCCTCACGGAATTTGTGGAGGTGGAAGACCCGGATGCTAAACGTAATTTCAAAGTCAACGGTCAGAGATTGAAACACTACTATGGGGATTGTGTTGATCGTGAAAAGACATCGGTCAACCTTGCTGATTAGAACAAAGAAGAAAGTCAGGCTGAAGACTATAAACCAAGCGCTAACTGGGAGGCAACCCATGAATTTTTATTGTTATTTTCTATTTTTACTTTTATTTTGTTTAATTTGCTTTACTGTTAGTTTATTTAGTGGTTAAACTTTTATAGTTTAGGTTTTGTTACACCCCTTATGTTCTCTAACACGATATTTAATTGATTTCAGGGTAGGAAACAAGATTACATATTTGGCAGGTTCGACTAATGGCCACTACGACTACCTAGTCGAGCTTATGAGCTCAATAGAAGAATATCCATTTGTCAAATTCTCATATTTCTAATCATTTCCCTCATTTTCAGTGTTATTGAATTGCTAAGTGGTGTAGGGTATTTATTTATTTATTTATTTTTTTTTTTAGGCGAATCTTTAATGTTGGTTAGTTTTCTTTTATTTTAGAATGTAGTTTATCTTAGTTTAGGGTTTTTAAAATAAGTCTTAATCTCCTTGCAAAAGAAGAAACTAACAATTAAAGTCAGGGGTATTTAGGTTGAAATCAACAAGTTTGGAAAATTATGACATGTCCAACCGCCTAGGCGCCCAAGCCGCAGTACAAAACAAGCGCTAGGCGCCCTCACTCTGATGGTCGAGATCGCCCCAAGCGCTAAGCGCCCAAATCAGCCTCATGCGTGTGAGGAGCCCCAAGTCAAGAGCCATCTGATTGCCCCAGCGCTTAAAGGTCGGTCGAAGCAACACCAAGCGCTAAAGGCCCATGCATGCACTACACATATCGCTTTAACCGCTTTAAGGGTCGGTCATTGGCAAACATACCCAAGCGCCAGGCGCCTGCATGTAAAAAAAAAAAAAAAAAAAAAAACCCTAATCGGGCACAACTCTACGAACCCAAAACAAAGACTCTCTTGCTCTCCCACTCCAACTCAAACTCACTCAAATCACAACCCTCCTCTAATTTAGCCACTATAATCAACATTTTCTTGTATAAGCCTAATCAAACACTCAATCTCCTACCCAAACTAAGGCACTTAATCTCCATATGGTCATCCTTCATCACCAATTCGGGCACCAACTCACATTCAAGCCACATCTATCTGAAGTAAGTGCTCAAACCTCAAAAAAATTGCTCCTACAACTTTGATTGGAACATCATATCTGGCTATAACCAAGTAAGTGCACAAGATTTTATTGCAAATTATTTGGTTTTGCTTGGATAGTAGCTAAGGTAGTAAGTTGAAGTTGGTTAATTCATTGTGTTGGCTCAAGTGGATTTGGGTACTTCTCATTGTTGCTTGTATTGCATTGGACGACTAGTGTGCTTAGTTATTGACAAATTTGGTGAAAATTAAGTTTGGGGGAATGCCTACCAATAGTGTTCAAAATTTGTGCACACCAAGTGTTCGATATAGTGTCACAAAGAGGATTGGCCCATACTAAGCCTCTGAACATCGTCTATTGGGCAAGCAATTCACACATAAGACTCATGGCTACTAAAAGGCAAAGAGGCGAGACTTCGGGCACTTCGACTAAGTATGACAAAAAGAGATTTATAAGTGCTAGTGCGTCCGAAAGATATTATAATGTGCTTTCTAGTAAAACGCTAATTCCTGAGCGTGGATTATTACCAGAGGCAGAAGATAGGGAGTTACTACAAATGATTGGAAGTAGAAGATGGGTGAACTTTACATCCCAACCGGATTCATCGGTCATTAAAATTGTTAAGGAATTCTATGCCAATGCAAAAGATATTGTTGGTAACATAATTTGGGTTGTGCAAATTCAAAGTGTAGTATACGAGTGATGTTATAAATCAACGGGCAAGTACGTTTTTCTCGCGCATCGCACAAGGAAAAACTATAGATGTGGGTCGTGTTATACATGATTCAATTGACAAAAGCAATTCGAGGAGGGACCTCGGTGGATTACCTCACCCATCTTTGATCACTTGGACTATGTCAACAAGCTGGAGTCAAATGGGATCTTAGAAGAAGCTAGACAACCTCCCTTAGCTACGATTGACCACTCGCTTATTAAGAAGTACAAGGTATGGGGTGGGGGTACACCACACCCAAGAGGGTTAGGGTTCATTATTGTGCCTCCCGAGTCTGCAGCCGAGCCTAATCAACAATCACACGACAATCCTCCTGCAGTTGGAAGTTCTGGGCCACCACCAATTTTTTTTGAAGATATTCGCCGAGAATTAAGAAATCAAACTAGAAGGATTGACATGGTGGCTACTAGAGTTCAACAGGGTTTTGACCGGGTTGAAAGAAATCAGGATAGCCTAGCTCAGCGACAAACAGAGATGTATCAGAACTGTAGTGCAGCATTCCTAGAGATGTTTGACCGCATGAATCCAGCTGCCGCTCCCTACCAATTTCCCCCATTGTCTGCGTACCCCCCGGCTGATCTACCCCCTGAAGATGAGGTTGATGAAGAAGAATAAGGCGTCTATCTTTCAGGGAAGTTATCAGTGCCTAATTTCTTATGTTTTGTTTGTTATATACAATGAGGACATTGCATAGGTGAAGTTTGGGGGTGCATTCATCCAGTTCCAGTTGCATTCATGTAGTATTCATTTAGTAGTTTTTCATGTAGTTTTCATTCTAATTTCTTACGAAAAAAAAAATCAAGTATTTGCATGTTTCCAGCTGTTAGATAGTTTAAGTCTGTTTTGGCCAATGATGATATTGGAATTGAGTAGACTAGTATAGTATTGTCTGTTAAGACTTTGATGTGATTTCTTGTCATGATTTGAATCTTTACCTGTTTGAAACTGATATAATAAGGATAACACAGTAAAAATAACTATGTTGACTGATTGAGTCTAAATTGACACATAATGGACTTCTTGAGGATAATACTAGTTTGAATGAATGAAAGACATGAATAGGCGAAGATGACTGAATTTAGACAAAAACTTAAGTTTGGGGGAAAAATTTGGGATATATAAGCTTCAAAAAAAAAATTGATGAAAAGATACCGTGGCTAGTCTTGTTTCGGGGCCTTTGTTACTTGAGCAAGTACACCCGAGGGAGTGTCTTTACACCTAGCGCCCTAAGGTCTTATATGGTGCGGGAGTCGTTGGTGAAAGCTTCGCTAATGGGTAGATGTTAGCCTAATGGAATGAGACATTGCAGTCGTGGTTAAAAAAAAGAGATAAACAATAAAACGGGAAAAGAGCAAAAAGCCCCCGTAATGATAAGTAAAGCATAAGTATCCCGGATTGGACTCTTGAATTTGGTGGATGTTTGACTTTAGTTGGATCTAGCTTGTTCGTGAATTTTGTGAGTTGACATTATATGACGCCTTTAAGGAGATCTATTATGTTTTGTATTTAGCATTATATTAGTTAGCATTGTTGTTCAGCACACACGCACTATATCAGTAATAACAGGGTAAGATTTGATAATTGACTAGGAAATTATTGATCTGTCTTGATATGATGTACTAGCATGTTTAATCTGATTTTGTTCTGAATATTTGCATTATATTAAGATAATTCTTCAACACTAAGTATTTTATAAATTCAACAGGATATTTAGTTATTTCAGTAGACTATATTAAGTCAGCAAACTGAATTAATCAAAAAAGTAGCTTGAAGTCAATAGCTTGATCTAAAGTTTAAAAATTGGTCATAGATTGCTCCCACGCTTATTCAACCCCCCCTTCTAAGTATGCCTAGTTAAATTTCATTTGGTATCAAAGCTTGGCTCTACTTATCTTGGTCTTAAAGGTGACTTGTAGGGAAAGATTCTGACATGGCACAGTTCGAGAACAACAATCAAGAAGGTCAATCAACCAATAGACCTCCTTTGCTGTTTGGCACAGAAAATTACAACTTCTAGAAATTCCGAATGAGGATCTATCTTAAAAGAGAGGAATGGTGGGTTGTGGAGAACGGACAAGTTGTTCCAAGAAGAGATGATGGGACACCAAAGATTCTGCTAGAAATGGATTCAACCAAAATCTACATGGTCTCATATGATTCAAAGGCTATGAACACACTTCTTAGCGGCATGGTACAATCCGAGATAGATAAAGTCTCTTCATGAAACACTGCCAAAGAGATGTGGGATACTTTAGTGGTAAGTCATGAAGGTACTTCAAAAGTACGAGAAGTCAAGCTAAGCATGCTTATGCACGATTATGAAATGTTCAAGCTCGAAAAAGATGAAACCATCAAGCTAGCTCAAGCAAGATTTCTAGTCCTTATAAACTCCTTGAAATTACTGGATGATGAGTAGGTTTTATACCTATGAATCCGATATTATTAAACTTAATTATTGCTATCTTTAATTGTTTTTTAGTATCTTTTTATCTGTTTTGCCTTTATTTCTTGTAGGTTGGAGCTGGAGGGACAAATTGGTCATTTCAGAGAAGAAAAAGGTCAAAAAATCATTAAAATTAGAGCTGAGTGGCATTTTTGTAATTACGTGGTCTGGTCAAGCGCTTAGGCGCTTGAAATAACCATGTTGAGCGCTAGGCGCTTCGTATGCAAGTGCAAAAGGAGGATTTTCTATCGCCAGTGGGTTTTTGAAGCCAAAAGGAATCGAATGAGGTGGGAGACTAATACAAATAGGAGGAGACTTTGGAAAGACGTATCACTCAATTTTTCAAGGGATTCGCGAGAGAGGACAACGAAGAAAAATGAAGGAAAATTGCAAGGGTGAAGATCAAAGAGAGAGTATTGGAGAAAATTGAGTTTCTTCTTCTTCTCTAGTTTTATCTTTGTAATTATCGGGATGTTTGGATTATTAATCTGGATGATGTTTTTCTTTATTATTAGCATGAACTAAATTTTCATTAAGATTGCAACGGAACTTGGTATGTAGTTTAAATTGAACCTTCCATTGAATGAAAGTTGGTTTTTATTGAATTGTTTATTATATCTTTTGCTTATTGATTAATTGTTTGGCCAACAATTATTTTGATAATCTATATAAAATTGGAAGATGGAGTATAGATTGAGATCTGGATATGATAACATCTGTTCATATAATCAGAATAGGGTTAATATGATTAGCATGTAGGATAGGAATATACCTATGTGTCTTTTGTATCCTTTGAAAGAATTTATGCGTAAACCCTAATTAACTTGATTCACATAGGAATATAGTGAATTAATTGAGTAGGGTGTTCCTTGTAATTTTGTGTCTTAAGGATCGGAGTTAGGATGATTTGTTCACGTGTTTTGAAAAAAGTGTGTGAATTTTATAAATCATTCTTGGATAATGATTCATATTAATTAATTGCTTTAAATGGGAAGTGAATTGATTTAAATGAAATACCTAGGGAAGTTGTAATCTTAACCTGTTAAATCTGCAGTTATTCTTGTGAAATTTTGATTTCTAATTATTAGTTTTGTTAAGTTTAAATTTCAAATCACAAACAAAATTTCGTAGTTTAAAATAGGATTAATTGCATTAGAATTAGTAATTGATAAATATTAGTCTATTTCTTCGTGGGAACGTTATCCTTGCTTGCTGAATATTACAATTGAACGCGTATACTTGCGTGGTAAAGTGCTATTAAAAATTAGGCAACACTGGACAAGACTATTCCTCAAAGTGAGATCAACCGTAAGTTGCTTCGGGCTATACCCAAAAGGTTTGCTTCTAAAATCACTACTCTTCAAGATTCTGCTACTATTTCTTCCATGGATACTTTAACCTTGTTTGGTGAACTAGAAGAATATGAACGTCAGTTAAAGAGATATGATGATGAGGAGGAAACTCCTTGAAGAAAGGTCTTAGCTCTTACTGCAAATAATGAGGAGTAACTTGATGAGAACTTCGATGAAGAAATAGTTATGATGTCAAGGAAACTCAAGGGGTTACTACAAAGGAAAAATAAGAGGAGATATACTTTCAATTCTAATAAAGTCAAAGGAAAGCGAACTGAAGAAACGTGCTTCGAATGTGGACGTCCTGGACACTTCAAGAAAGACTGTTTTCAACTAAAGAATAAAGGGAAGACAAACTACAAAGACAACAAGAAGAATAAAGCCTTTATTACTTGGAGTGATGAAGAATCTGAAGTGGAGATCGATGCTAAAGATGAGATAGCACATGTAAAAACCCAAAACCCTAATAGGACTCGTAGGTGTAAATCCCGTTATATAAATAAAATTTATCTGTTCTGAATGTGTTACGTGTAATTATATACTTGGTTTAACAAAATTGACCAAATGAATTTTTATCCGAAAAACGTCGTGCTTGACACCTCGTGCTTAATTTTTTTTTTTCATAATCGGACTTTTCGGTAAAATTATTTTGACAAGTTGCTTTGTCGTGCTTACACTGAAAAAACGTTTTGTCGTGCTTGTTAGGATTAGTGAGTAAACCCTAATTAGCAAAACCCTAACCCTAATTAGCAAAACCCTAACCCTAATTTATTAATTAAACCCTAATTAGCTAATCTAACTCTAATTAGCTTATGTTAACACTTAATCATGGTTAGTAAACTTTTATTAGGTACTAATTAACATTACTTAACATTCCTATTCATTAAAAACAAAACCCTAATCAAGATTAGTGAGGATTTAAGCCTAATTAAACTACTAACTTAATCAACTAGCTCACAAGTAGGTTGGGAGTCACCATTACAAGTTTCAAAACATCACATGACATGCTTCCAAACTCCCAAGCATCACAAGAGTCACAGATCAGATCTTTATGGAGGTAAGTAGGTGAAAAAATAACCAAAAAGCCAAGTTGGAAAATTTTATAAATAGAAACCTTGGGGCTGAGCAAACCCACGAATTCTCAAAGCCTAGATACACTTATAAACCTACCATATCAAGCCTAGGTGTTATCAGCAACAAGATCAGAAGCTAGAATCATAAATTTCTCAAGAAAAGGTGCAAACCCTAGTTCATAAATTTCTCTTTGATCTTATGTTAGATTTGTTGTTTAGATGTTTAGAATATTGTATTAGGATGTTAGAAAGTATGCTAGAGTGGTAGAACACATTTTCATAACATCTAGATGCCTTAATTAAGCGTTTTATGAAATCTGGGAATTTTGAAAAAAATGGTCTGACAGCCGAATGTCAGGGCTTTTCGATTCATATGTGTTTATGTTTTGGTCTATTAATCGATTGATATTTGTAGCCTGTAAGTAGGTCTTTAATCTGGAAAAGAAAACAGGTTCAGATGAACCATAGATTCCAAGATATAATCATTCAAAGTGGGTTGACCGTTCACGGAAGTTGGTTTTCTCGGGTTTTGTAAAGCTCAAGAACAGATTGAAAGCAAGCTTACTTTGACCAAATTCGTTTAATCATCTTCTTATTGTTAATTGTTTATGTTTTTGTTATAAATTGGTACTCTGGTATACATACTACATATCTATGATCTTCAATCGAACAAACATCTCATAGGATTACCAAAATTATTGGTCAAAACTAGTTGACCGAGCATGACCGAGTTTTCTAGGTTTTCCAGAAAACTGAAGAACACGAAGAACAGTTGTTAGCTGTACTTTGACCATCATAAATAGAGATCTTAGAATTACGATTTTTTCAAGTTAATCTTATATGTATGTACCCTGGTATATAGACTACATGTTACAACAAACAAAACATACATCTAATACACCGAATCAAAGTTATTCAAGCCACAAAATCGTTGGTAGGCTTGACCGCATTCGGGTTACCCGAAACCCAAGAACGACTCGACGGTAACTTTGAATCTTTATAATTTCTTGTTAGATGTAGATTAAAGCTCATTTATTGCTTGATCTTGTCTTTATTACATGAGTACTACAACACCAATACTTGATCTAACCGAAAATCATTACCAATACTGAAAGTTATTTAATGGTCAAACTAGCCACTCGACCACAAGAAGCGGTACGCCGTAAACTCAAGAACACCAAATGACACTTTCTGTCACTATAGAGCTTTAGCGACGGACAGAAATTGTTTTTTAGAAATAAATTATAAAAAAATAGAAATAATTAATAAAAACAGTTTTAAAAATTATATTAAATTATTATAAATTATTTATGATGTTTTCACAAAAATATAATAATTATTTTATTTTATTTAGATATTATTTATAATTAACTTATTAATAAAGTAATTAGAATAATTACTTTTAAATAATAAATAATTATGTAAAAATATTAATATTGAAATAAAAATCATAATAAATGATTATAAATTATTTAGTAATATTAAATAATGTTTTTATAAAATTTTAGTAAATATAAATTACTTATAAATAGAGATAAATGGTTTAAAATCATTTAAAGGATAAATAAATATTTTAAAAATACTTTAAACCTTCTAAAATATATTATAAGGATAATAAAATTATTTAAAAATATAACCAAATTTTATAAATAAAATTTAGTTCATTTATCAAAGGTATTAAAAGTCAAACCCTATTAAATCTAACCCGGTATTAAATAAATATTTTATTTGAGTGTTGTTATCAATACTAACGTGTTAGATTTATATTCTTGAACGTCATAGGTACTTAATAACTTTCGAATAGTATAACTTGACTGATCTACGCTCAGGCAAGTCTTCTATACCCAATTTATTACTTATACAAAATTTATCAACCCTGTTTATTCGCTGAACAAGATTCTATCTTGCTATACTGTTGATATAATACACCTATGTTAAATTACCTATTATTGAAAGGTTATTACTATAGTTCCAGCATGACTAAGAAATGAATTATTTATTCATATGATATTGTTTATTGAGCATAAACTGTTGTGTCAAGCCAAATTGTTTTGGTAAGACAATCCTATACTGAAGTTGAGTATCCCGTAAGGGAGCAAAGTGTAGTCAATGAATATATTGACAGTAAATTGTAAGTGTAATTGAAAGCACCGTAGGTGATATGCATACTCTAGGATGTTGAATAGGCGATCCCCTATCTCATATCTCGAATGTAATTTCTAAGTCTTTGTGATCGTATGTAAAGGATAAAAAATTCTAGAACTAGTTGGAATTAGAAATCCAAAAATGGTAACAACTATCAGTCGAAATTTGAATTGTTATAATTCTTCAAATCCTATATTGTTATAAATATACAACTTGCTGAGCATGTCATAGCTCACCCTTGCAAATTATTCCCTTTGCAGTTTTAGATGATAATCCTGGAACATCTGGAGTAGATAAAGGAAAGCGTCCCTACATAGATTAGATTATATTCTTGTCTGTATGAATACCTTGTAATAAAAACTTGTTATGAGAATTTTGTAATCGAATAATAATATTATGATATATATATATAACATCTTTTATTTCCGCAACCGTGTTTTCTTACATATATAGATGTAAAATAAGATGTCTTCTATTCTAGTTGAGATCCTTGGGAACTATTTATCTGAGTGAGGGTGTTAATAGCATGGACTGTTCATGTTGTTATTAATACTCTGAATTTCAGATAGATGGTTACTATCGATACGATAGTATATAATCGCATGACATAGACTATACATCTGGGTGAGGGTATTGGTAATATGGACTGTTCATGTTATTACTGATACTCTGAATTTCGGATAGATAGACTCTAGTCACAGATACAGTTCATATATTCAAGTGAGGGTATCCAAACACAGTAATATTTCTCTTGGGAATTACCATCTGTTATGGGATATTGTGAATCTTGAATCTATGGGAATTATATCTGATAGTCCCTCTATCTAATGTAATATTTTAATCAGATACCATGGGTGTATAGATTTAAATGCATTATGTTAATTCTCTGTAAACACCATACCGGATACCACGGGAGTATAGGTATGGGGGTGTTACAATTTTGGTATCAGAGCTGTTAAGGTTATAGATATAAGGAAGAGTTTTCTTAGTATATAGTCTTCGAGTCCGTAAAAATTTGTAAAAGACATATAAAATATAACATTAAAATATGTATGTTGTGTAAACCTTTATACCAGTATTTATGGAGTTTTCTTTTATAGATGGCCAACTCCAATGCTGAAGAAAGAGTAATCAATCCATCGCAAATAGAGTCTTTTATAGCTAGTGATGCAGAAGAAGAAGAATTGCTTCATGATCAACAACTACTTAATGCTGAAGAAGAAGAAGAAGAAGAAGAAGATCCAGTAGCTGGACAACTAATGAGAATAGATGAGCATGATGAGGCAATGGCATCACTGCTGCAGACAACAGAATGTGAGAACAATAAGATGAAGTTTAGGGCAGATTTAGCTAAATGTATGCTAATGGATGAAAGAAGTCATAGCCATCAACTAAAAGTACAACTGCACCATGCACATAGGAGCAGGAGGGAAATTCAGTCAAGACTTCTTAAAACATCTCTGGGAGTTCCGGATACTTTTAATGATTTGCGTCGTGTAACTTCGATATCCGATGAGAGAGAAGAAAAGCGCTTATCTTATCGATCGATCCGTGGTTTGTCACATGATCCGAGATTCCTTTGATGATATCAATGAATTCTAGAGAGTAGCATAGGAGGTTGGATGCTTTATATTAGTACAATAAAGAAGCATTCAAAGTTTGTATTGTGATAAATCTTTGTGTAATATACTAGTATGTTTAAAGTTGTTGTAAGATCATGAGTTATAAATAAACAATATGTTTTGGTTATCTAAGAATCTTATGTGAATCTTTGTTGTTGTTTTATAGAATCATGCCACCTGACGGAAGACCCCAAAGAGAAATGAATAATGAGGATAATTCTACTCAACAGTTAGTAGATATGATGTTAGGAGTAATAAAATGGACCTATAAACCAAAATACATCCTTTAAAGACTTTAAATTAGTTGGACCACACGAATTTAAAGGTACATTAGAACACAATAGATGCATGTGATTTGGATTTACGAGATAGAAAAATTCTTCCTAGTAAACAATGTTAGTAATAACCAGAAGACAACTTTTGCAACTTTCTTCTTGAAAGGTGAAGCTAATTATTGGTGGGAATCAACCAAAGGCCGAATATGAAAAGGGAAATAGCTGAATGGGTAAGTAAATGTCTCACGTGTCAAAGGGTTAAGGCAGAACATCAGAAGCCAAGTGGTTTACTTCAACCCTTACCAATTCCTGAGTGGAAGTGGGAACATATAACCATGGACTTTGTAGTGGGCCTTCCAACTACACAAAAAGGCCATAATGCCATTTGGGTAATAGTTGACCGTTTAACTAAATTCGCTCACTTTTTACCTATTAAAATTACTCATAACTTGGATCACCTTGCCAAATTATATATTCATGAAATTATCTCTAGGCATGGAGTACCTGTTTCCATAGTATCAAACTAAGATCCACGTTTTACTTCAAATTTTTGGAAGAGTCTTCAGAAAAATTTAGGAACACAATTAAGACTAAGTACAGCTTATCATCCTCAAACTGATGGATAGAGTGAGAGAACCATACAAACATTAGAGGATATGTTGAGAACATGTGTCATAGACTTCAAAAGAAGTTGGGAAGACCGATTACCTTTAGTCGAATTACCACAACAATAGTTATCATGCTAACATAGGTATGCCACCCTATGAATCCTTATATGGAAGAAAATGTAGAACGCTTTATGTGTTGGGATGAAGCGGGGAAAGACAAATGTTAGGACTGAAATAATTCAACAAACCATTTGAAACTATCGAGAATCATCGTCAACGATTGCAAGCATCTCAAGATCGACAAAGAAAATACGCCGATCCACATAAATCAACAACGAAATTTTAGCGTGGAAGCCATGTATTCTTGAAAGTATCTCCTTGGAAGGGCAAGATACGTTTTTGCAAGAAGGGAAAACTAAGTCCGAGGTTCATTGGACCTTTTGAAATTTTGAGAAGAATTAGTGAAGTTGCTTATGAAATAGCACTACCACCTGAGTTAAACCATATTCATAATGTGTTTCATGTGTCCGTTTTACGACCATACAAACCTGATTATAAACACGTTATAAATTATGAACCTATCCAAATCAAAGAAAATCTTTCTTGTGTAGAAGAACCTGTGCAGATCGTCGACCGTAAAGAGCAAGTCCTCCGTAATAAAGTGATAGCATCGGTTAAAGTAATATGGAAAAATCAGAACGTTGAAGAAGCTACATGGGAGCTTGAAGATAAAATGCGCGAGAATTATCCTCAATTATTTATTTGACATGTACTATAATTTCGAGGACGAAATTCTTTTTAGTGGGGGTGAATGTAAAAACCCAAAACCCTAATAGGACTCGTAGGTGTAAATCCCGTTATATAAATAAAATTTCTCTGTTCTGAATGTGTTACGTGTTATTATATACTTGGTTTGACAAAATTGACCAAATGAATTTTTATCCGAAAAACATCGTGCTTGACACCTCGTGCTTAATTTTTTTTTCATAATCAGACTTTTCGGTAAAATTATTTTGACAAGTTGCTTTCACGTGCTTACACTGAAAAAACGCTTTGTCGTGCTTGTTAGGATTAGTGAGTAAACCCTAATTAGCAAAATCCTATCCCTAATTTGTTAATTAAACCCTAATTAGCTAATCTAACTCTAATTAGCTTATGTTAACACTTAATCATGGTTAGTAAACTTCTATTAGGTACTAATTAACGTTACTTAACATTCCTAATCATTAGAAACAAAACCCTAATCAAGATTAGTGAGGATTTAAGCCTAATTAAGCTACTAACTTAATCAACTAGCTCACAAGTAGGTTGGGAGTCACCATTACAAGTTTCAAAACATCACATGACATGCTTCCAAACTCCCAAGCATCAGAAGAGTCACAGATCAGATCTTTATGGAGGCAAGTAGGTGAAAAAATGACCAAAAAGCCAAGTTGGAAAATTCTATAAATAGGAACCTTAGGGCTGAGCAAACCCATGAATTCTCAAAGCCTAGATACACTTATAAACCTACCATATCAAGCCTAGGTGTTATCAGCAACAAGATCAGAACCTAGAATCATAAATTTCTCAAGAAAAGTTGCAAACCATAGTTCATAAATTTCTCTTTGATCTTATGTTAGATTTGTTGTTTAGATGTTTAGAATATTGTATTAGGATGTTAGAAATTATGCTAGAGTGGTAGAACACGTTTTCATAACATCTAGATGCCTTAATTAAGCGTTTTATGAAATCTGGGAATTTTGAAAAAAATGGTCTGACAGCCGAATGTCAGGGCTTTTCGATTCATATGTGTTTATGTTTTGGTCTGTTAATCGATTGATATTTGTAGCTTGTAAGTAGGTCTTTAATCTGAAAAGAAAAGCAGTTCGGATGAACCATAGATTCCAAGATATAATCACCAAAGTGGGTCAATTGCCAGTTTACGAAAGTTGGTTTTCTGGGTTGCCCAAAAAGCTCAAGAACAGTTGAACCAGCTACTTTGACCGACCTGTTTAATCATCTTCTGATAGTTAATTGTTTATGTTTTTGTTATAAATTGGTACACTGGTATACATACTACATATCTATGATCTTCAATCGAACAAACAACTAATAGGATTACCGGAATTATTGGTCAAAACTAGTTGACCGAGCATGACCGAGTTTTCTGGGTTTTCCAGAAAACTAAAGAACACGAAGAACAGTTGTTAGCTGTACTTTGACCATCATAAATAGAGATCTTAGAATTAAGATTTGTTCATGTTAATGTTATATGTATGTACCCTTGTATATAGATTACATGTTACAACAAACAAAACATACATCTAATACACCGAATCAAAGTTATTCAAGCCACAAAATCGTTGACCGACCTTGACCAATTGCTCAGGTTACCCGAAACCCAAGAAACGACCGACAAGAACTTTGAATCTTTATAATTTCTTGTTAGATGTAGATTAAAGCCTATTTATTGCTTGATCTTGTACTATTACATGAGTACTACAACACCAATACTTGATCTAACCAAAAATCATTATCAATATCGAGTTATTTAATGGTCAAACTAGCCACTCGACCACAAGCAACAAATGCCTTTGTAAACTCAAGAACACCATAAATGACACTTTACATCCTTTGTAGAGAGCTTTAATGACAGACGTAAATTATTTTTAGAAATAAATTATAAAAAATTAGAAATAATTAATAAAAACAGCTTTTAAAAATTATATTAAATTATTTACGATGTTTCTACAAAAATGTAATAATTATTTTATTTTGTTTAGATATTATTTATAATTAACTTATTAATAAAGTAATTAGAATAATTACTTTTAAATACTAAATAATTATGTAAAAATATTATTATTGAAATAAAAATCATAATAAATGATTATAAATTATTTAATAATATTAAATAATGTTTTTATAAAATTTTAGTAAATATAAATTACTTATAAATAGAGATAAATGGTTTAAAAATCATTTAAAGGATAAATAAATATTTTAAAAATACTTTAAACCTTTTAAAATATATTATAAGGATAATAAAATTATTTAAAAATATAACCAAATTTTATAAATAAAATTTAGTTCATTTATCAAAGGTATTAAAAGTCAAACCCTATTAAATCAAACCCAGTATTAAATAAATATTTTATTTGAGTGTTGTTATCAATACTAACGTGTTAGATTTATATTCTTGAACGTCATAGGTACTTAATAGCGTTCGAATAGTATAACTTGACTGATCTACGCTCAGGCAAGTCTTCTATACCCAATTTATTACTTATGCAAAATTTATCAACCTTGTTTATTCGCTGAACAAGATTCTATCTTGCTATACTGTTGATATAATACAACTATGTTGAATTACCTATTATTGAAAGGTTATTGCTATAGTTCCAGCATGACTAAGAAATGAATTATTTATTCATATGATATTGTTTATTGAGCATAAACTGTTGTGTCAAGCCAAATTGTTTTGGTAATACAATCTTATACTGAAGTTGAGTATCCCGTAAGGGAGCAAAGTGTAGTCAATGAATATATTGACAGTAAATTATAAGTGTAATTGAGCACTGTAGGTGATATGCATTCTACTAGGATGTTGAATAGGCTGATCCCCTATCTCATATCTGAACAGAATTTCTAAGTCTTTGTAACTGACAGAAAGGATAAAAAAAATTCCAAAACTAGTTGGAATTAGAAATCCAAAAATGGTAACAACTATCATTCGAAATTTGAATTGTTATAATTCTTCAAATCCTATATTGTTATAAATATACAACTTGCTGAGCATGTCATAGCTCACCCTTGCAAATTATTCCCTTTGCAGTTTTAGATGATAATCTTGGAACATCTGGAGTAGATAATATGGCAGCGTCCCTACATAGATTAGATTATATTCTTGTCTGTATGAATACCTTGTAATAAGAACTTGTTATGAGAATTTTGTAATCGAATCATAATATTATGATATATATATATATATAACATCTTTTATTTCCGCAACCGTGTTTTCTTACATATATAGATGTAAAGTAAGATGTCTTCTATTCTAGTTGAAATCCTTGGGAACTATTTATACGAGTGAGGTGTTAATAGCATGGATACATTCATGTTGTTATTAATACTCTGAATTTCAGATAGATGGTTACTATCGATACGATAGTATATAATCGCATGACATAGACTATACATCTGGGTGAGGGTATTGGTAATATGGATTGTTCATGTTATTATCGATACTCTAAATTTTGATAGATAGACTCTAGTCACAGATATATTTCATATATTCAAGTGAGGGTATCCAAACACGTAATATTTCTCTTGAGAATTACCATACATTATGGGATCTTTGTGAATCTTGAATCTATGGGAATTATATCTGATAGTCCCTCTATCTAATGTAATATTTTAATCAGATACCATGGGTGTATAGATTTAAATGCATTATGTTAATTCTCTGTAAACACCATACCACATACCACAGGAGTATAGGTATGGGGGTGTTACAGCACCAGTATGTTTCATAGGAGTTGAAGGTGAATCGAATCAGGTATCTCCTAATGAACTAAATTCTTTAGAACAAGAAAACAAGAAGTTAAGAGAAAAGAATGCATGCTTAAAAGGATTAGTTAGTACATTAATGGAAGAAGTAGATTCACTAATAGATGAAAAAAAGAAATTGAAAAGGAATCCACATGTCAAGAAGAAAAGGTTTTGATTGCAAAGATTGATTATTTAGACAACTTTAATAAAATACTTTTCAATAAGGTGAAATTCTTAAATAATGAAGTCCAAAAATTGACTAATGAGTTTAAAATGAGAGATGTGTGTATCGATGCTTTTAGTGATAAATCTCCTATTAAAACATGTCCTAATAATGAACTTCAAAAAGAAATAGACTCACTAAAATCATCTCTTGCTAAATTTGTTCAAGGTGAAGAAAATCTAAATGTCATATTAGGAAAACAAAGACCTAGTTTTGAAAGACAAGGAATTGGATTTAATTCTACTCATAAAAAGAGTAATATGAAAATGTTAAACTCAAAATCACGTTTTAGTTTAAATTATTGCTCTCCTTTCACAACTTATAAACATTGTGGTATTAAAGGTCATTTAGATATAAACTGCTTTAAGAAACGAAATAAGGTTAAAAGGCATGGATTAAAAAGAGTGATTTACTTGCTACTAACATAAATGGACCCAAAAAGATATGGGTACCAAAAAGATGTATTATCTTTTCTAGACAGGTATGTTTAAAAGCAAGAGTTCCATCTCAAAAATGAATTCTTGATAGCGAATGTTCTCGTCACATGACTGGTGACAAAACAAAGTTTGTGGAGCTAAAAATTAAGAAGAAAAATGGTACATTTACATTTGGAGATAATCGAACCTGCGAGATAATCGGAAAAGGTAAAATAGGAAATGGTAAGGTAAATATTGATAATGTACACCTCGTTAATGGACTTGAATTTAATCTTATTAATATCAGTCAATTAATGGATAATTGTCACCAAGTTAGTTTTGATAAAGAAAAATGCACTATTTCTCATGGTTCTAACAATATTACTCTAGTTGCACAAAGAGAAGGAAATATATTTACTATTGATTTTGAGCAACAGGATGAAGAATTATGTCTAGCATATGTACAAGATGAGGCTAATTTGTGGCACAAGAGGATGGGGCATGTTCACATGGATTTAATCAAGAAATTATCCTCAAAGAATCTCGTCAAAGGATTGCCGAAAATAAAATATGAAAAGAAGGGAATTTGTGTTCCTTGCCAACTCGGGAAACAAGTAAGAACATCATTTATGGCAAAGAACATGGTATCAACCTCTTCTCATTTACAACTTCTTCATCTTAATTTATTTGAACCAGAAAGACATTCTAGTATTAATGGTAAATTTTATGCATTTGTAATAGTTGATAATTTTTCTAGATATACATGGGTATTATTCTTGAGAACTAAGGATAGAGCATTTAAAGAGTTCGAAAGATTAATAAGAAAACTTGAAACAAAATATAGTTACAAACTCATTAGAATTAGAAGTGACCATGGCACTGAATTTCAAAAAGATTTTATAACCTTTTGTGATCAAAGAGGTATTAGCCATGAATTCTCAGCACCAAGGACTCCTCGACAAAACGGGGTGGTGGAAAGGAAGAATAGGACTCTACAAGAGACAACTAGAACTCTATTACAAGAAAGTAAGCTTCCAAAGAAATTTTGGACCGAAGCAGTAAGTACATCTTACTATGTGTTAAATAGAGTACTCATTCGTCCTATTATTTTGAAAACACCATATGAGCTTTTAAATAATAAAATTCCAAACATAAGTTATTTCAAAATATTTGGTTCTAAATGCTTCATCTTAAATACAAGTGATAATTTGGGAAAATTTGATGCCAAGTCATATGAAGAAATATTTATTGGTTATTCTCAAAATAGCAAGGCTTATCGCATTTTCAATATTAAAAAGTCATGTGTAGAAGAATATGTTCATATCACTTTCAATGAGTTTAACAATGATCTTCCAAAAGAAAGTGAAGATGATGCAGGAAATTTGGAGATAGTCAACATTTCAGCAAACCAGGAGACCGAATGAACAAATTCAGCAAACGGAAATGAATGACCAGCATGAACGTGAACCTGAAGATTTGTAGGATGCTGAAGATGAGTCTAATGATCAAGATGAAGTTATGCATAATATCCAAATGCCAAGAACAGCTAGATACATCAAGAATCACACGGAGAGGTTTACAAAATCACTGTGCATTCTCTGCATTTTTGTCACAGGTTGAGCCAAAGAATGCAAAGGATGCAATACTTGATGAGAACTGGCTATTGGCAATGCAAGAAGAACTTCAAAAATTTGAGAGATGCTAAGTGTGGGAACTTATGTCTCCTCCAAAAGATGTTTCCATCATTGGTACTAAATGGGTCTTCAAAAAAAGCTTGATGAGCACGGGACAATCATTCGTAACAAAGCAAGGTTGGTAGCTCAAGGATACAACCAACAGGAGGGGATCGACTATGAAGAAACTTATGCACCAGTAGCAAGGCTGGAATCAATCCGAATTCTGCTAGCCTTTGCATGCTACAAAAAGTTTAAGCTTCATCAAATGGATATAAAAAGCGCTTTCCTCAATGGATACATTAATGAAGAGGTCTATGTAAAACAACCTCCTGGATTCGAACACGAAAAGTATCCTAATCATGTGTACAAGCTAAAGAAGCTCTTTATGGCTTGAAACAAGCTCCAAGGGCTTGGTACGAAAGGTTGAGTAAGTATCTCTTATCAAACGGGTTTGTTAGAGGTAAAATAGATTCTACATTGTTTATTAAGCATAAAAATATCGATATTATTATTGTTCAAATATATGTAGATGATATAATATTTAGTGCTACTAATAATTTCCTTTGTGAGTGGTTTTCTAAGTGCATGCATAAAGAATTTGACATGAGCTTAATGAGAGAGCTTAATTACTTCTTGGGACTACAAATCAAGCAAACAAAGGAAGGAATTTATATCCATCAAACCAAATAGACAAAAGAACTACTCAAGAGATTTGGCTTTGAAGGATCTAACTCGAAAGGTACACCAATGAGCACATCAATAAAGCTCACCACTGATGAGAAAGGTATTGATGTTGATATAACAAAATATCGAGGTATGATTAGATGCTTACTATATTTAACTGCTTCTAGACCCGATATAATGTATAGTGTTTGTCTGTGTGCAAGATTTCAGGTTAAACCCAAAGAATCACACTTAAATGTTGTTAAAAGAATTCTGAAATATTTAAATGGTACAATTAACTTAGGGTTATTTTATCCAATTTCCAATCATTTTGAACTAATAGGCTATTCAGATGCTAACTATGCAGGGTGTCAAATTGATAGAAAAAGTACGAGTGGTGCTTGTACTTTCTTAGGACAAAGTCTCGTGTCATGGCATAGTAAAAAGCAAACCTCAGTGGCTCTTTCAACTACTGAGGGTGAATACCTAGCTACAGGAAGTTGTTGTTCATAGATTTTATGGATGAGACAAACTTTATGTGATTTTGACATATTATCTGATTGTGTGCCTATCTATTGTGATAATTCTAGTGCTATAGATATATCCAAAAATCCTGTGCTACATTCACGTACAAAACACATTGAAGTGAGACATCATTTTTTACATGATAATGTGTCCAAAGGTTTTATAAAATTAATTTTTATTCCTACTGAAAATTAAATTGCAGATATTTTTACAAAATCATTAAGTGAAGATAGATTTTGCATGTTGCGAAGAGAACTTGGGATGTGTCTTGCATAATTTATTTTCAAATATGTGTTATCCTAACTTGCATGAATATTTCATTATTTAATTCGGATAATTATGAGTTTTAAAAATTGTTCGTCACCTACTTAACTCCTTAATTCATGGACGCGAGAATCAAGGAGTCTATCATAATTATTTTCTTTTACCAAAAAGTCTGGACAGCTGAAGGGTTTATTGGGAGACGTACGAGTATATGCATCTCATAATGAGTTTTTAAAACTTGAAATGACAAGTCGACTGAGTTCAGTGAAAGACGTAAGTATGTGGGAGTGTACGCCTTCCTTCTGTTTAAAATCTCATTTTGTACTCTTCACTCCTCATCTTCTCCAACTCTTTCTAACTCTGTTTCTGTTCTAGTTTCGGATACTCACTTATCTTTTCATCCTGTTTTTCACTCACACACTGAACTCACCATGAGAGCTCGTACACATAAGAGATCGCTTGTCGATTCCGACGACGAACAGACATCGGTTCCTCCCCAATCGACTGCCGGACCATCTCGCAAACAAAGGAAACTGAAGAAGGTTGTGTCGTCAGAGACTGAGTACGTGGATTCTTCGTCTTCTGATGAATCTCTTTTCAGTCCCTCTTTGCCAAAATCTACTGGACCCTCTCAGCAACGTCAGCCAATGACTCCATTTTTTAAGCCGGAGGTTACACCCCCACCGGTTTCGGTAAACCCTAATCTCTCATCTGATCTTCTTGACAATTTCTTTCAAAGTAATGCATATGAGGTGCGTTTTAAAATAGTTATTTTTCCGAAACAATTTGTCTATGAAAAGTCTGTTGATCAGATCTGTTTTCAACAATCTGCTTTGAGACCACTGTTTGAGTCTTGTGGTATTTTTTCACTGCTTTTTCCTCCGTCTGTGGCATACCCTAGACTTGTCCAACAATTTTACACAAATCTAGAATGTCATGGTGATTTTTATACTACTTTTGTCAAAGAAAAATTTTTATATTTTACAGTCGTAGATTTTGGTAGTATTTTGAATATTCCATCTTCTGATGTGTCCTTTTACAAAAAAAAGAGCTGTTCATTTTTCATTTACTCCTCTGGAACAGCTACAAATTGTGATGAACAACAATTTCTTGAATGATGTTTTTACTCCTAAAACAGTGGATGTCTCTTTTAATTCTTGTGTCCTCCATCATCTTGTTAGATACAATCTGTTGCCTCGTTTAGGTGGAGGAGCAGATTTTACCTATCAAGATTTGATAGTTGTTGCAATGATTTTAAGAGGTGTTTCTTTTAATTTTTCTCAAATGATGCTTCATCACATGACCACATGTTTGTGAAAAACCAAGACTTGTTTGCCTTACAGTGCTACTCTCACTACTCTATTCAAACATTTTAAAGTTTCGTTTGAAAATGAATTTTTTTTTCTATTACTGATTCCATCAGTGTTGGGTCCCTGAAAATGTCGCGTATTCTTTTAATTGAAGGTATGTTTGTTCGTGTTAATTCTGAAAATCCTTCTCCTCCAATCTCAATTCCATCCTCTCCTGTTCAGCCCCCCACTCAATCTTCTTGTGAAATTATTGATATGTTGAAACTGGTGCTTAGTAATCAAGAAAAAATGCAAGCTGAAATGTCTGGCCTTAACACCCGTATATCTATGTTGGAGAAAGGCAAATTGCCTTTGGGTGCTCCCGAGATTAACAAAATGTATAATAATCTTGAAGATGAGTTTATTGACTTACAGGCAGATTTTGAACTACAAACCACTGCTTTGGCAGAGGTTATGCAGCGAAGGCTTAATCGGAACTCCTGTCAGTTAAGTCAGGAGATTAAGTTTGTTAGCAATCAGGCTAGAGAATTGGCTGAGTTTATGTCTACATGTTTCAATGATGTGGGATCGAAGCTCCATATGCAGCGTAAACATTCTACAGTCACGGAATGGGTTCATTGTAACTGGCTGGCTGAGTACATTGGCGAATTCCTTGACGTGCCCTTACCCCCTGGAACTTTCATTCCAAGACCTCCTCAGTTTGCTACTGACTTTACTCTTGCTGAACGGATTCACCGTGCCCATCATCGTCCTTACTTCACCAAGAGGGATGAACAACGTGCAGCAGTGGTAGAACTCGAGTGATGGCTCTTTCCCTTTTTGGTTGATGACAAAGGGGGAGAATTTGGGGTTATTTTTTAAGACTGAAAAGACTTTAGACTTTAATTTGTGATTCACCCAGACTTTTGTTTAAATTTTAATTGATATGTTAGCAGTTTGATATTCTTGATAATATGTGTTGAACTAACATGATTGCAAGTACATGCCCAGATAATAGGGGTTGTTTAAAATTTCAGTTTACTGAAATAAAATTTGAATTTTGAATTTCAGTTAGTTATTATAAGATTCCTGAAATGATAGTGATGCATGAATTTAGGGGGAGCTAATTATATTGTATGCATGAACATAGGGGGAGTTAATGGGAATTAAAAGTTTTTTGGTTGTCATCATCAAAAAGGGGGAGAATGTTGACCTAGTCATATTTTATCCTTAAGTTTTGATGATGAATTATTTGTATGCTAAATTGTTTTATGGCATTTCAGGTATCTGATGATAAGGAATATTCAAGTGGGTGAAGAATTTCTCTTTACTAGAAAACAAAAGTGTAAGGTCAATTGCATAATAATTGATTTTTCATTTAAAGGCTCTAGGACATATCATTTACATTTTGCTATATGTCTTAAATGAAAAATGTTTTAAAAGTTTTGAAAAAGGTTTTCCTAAATACTTTAAAACATGTTATCAAGTACAAATGTTTTTAATGCATGCTATACGTGGATATATGAGCATGGTTAGTAACAAGATGGTTGACATGGTAAGTGCACGGTTTTCAAGGAGTAATGATAATGATTATCTTGGAACTTTGAAAAACATTGGTTATTGGAAAAAAGTTGTTTAAAGACATACACCACCTTTTATGCAAAATGTTACTTTAGTTGTTGCATGCTACTTAATGTTTGGAGAGATAAAGCCAAAGTTGTTTAGTGGTTTATTTGTTTAATTGGTCTTTTGATTTATCCAAACTGAATAACTAACAAAGAGATTGATGTGCTAAACTGGATAAATATTATTTTTCATTTCTTTACCATTGTGAGTTATCTCGAAGATATTATCATACCGGTTGATTATTTGAACTTAAACGGAACATATCTCTTAATTAACGGTAATATATTGTGGGCTATAAATTAGTATTTTCATTGATGGAAAATGACAACTCACGAAAATATTTCTTGCACTTATCACGGTTATTATCGAGCAAATTGATTTTATCAGTGCAACCTTTGAGAAGCTAAGCAATTAATTTTCTGATATTATTTGAGCTGGTATTTGGTAAGAAATTATTTATTTATTTATTTTGTGATAATTGATCATTGCATATAGTTGAGCCTTTAAGTGTTAAATTGATTATTCTTGCATTGATCATAGACCTCTATATTTGTATTGAATTTCTATTTTAGACTAAGTGTAGTATAAAGGTTTTAATCCTAGTGGATTAGAGAAAAAGTTTACAAACAGGTTCAAGGAAGCAAAGATGCTTGAAGAGTGCATAGGTGCACAAGGAGCAAGAGTGCTCAAGAGAAATTAATTGTTAATTAATTTTTGTAAGAATCTGTTTTGTAATCGGTGTTTATTTATAAAGATATAAATAAAGTGAGTCTCCAATACTAGTTGGTATTGGACGTGGACTAGGCTATTATTATAGAGGGTAATAGCTGAACCACGTAAAAATCTTGGTGTTGATATTACTGCTTGTTTTACTTTAATTACTCACGTAAGTCATTTAATTATTTTAATAATTAAAATTTAAATATTTGCATTATATCAAGATAATTCTTCAACACTAAGTATTTTATAAATTCAACATGATATTTAGTTATTTTAGTAGACTATATTAATTCAGCAAACTGAATTAATCAAAATAGTAGCTTGAAGTTAATAGCTTGATCTAAAGTTTAAAAATTGATCATAGATTACTCCCACGCTTATTCAACCCCCCCTTCTAAGTGTGCCTAGTTAAATTTCATTTATTTATAATTAGGATTTTTTTAATTTTTAATGTACATTTTCACATTTAAAATTAATATAATTCATTGAATTTACAAATGTCTCCAATTATATTTAAAAAATAGGAACTCTTTTTGTTTCTTTTACATGACTCTTTTCGTCAAACCGAAGAATTATTATTTTCTAGATATGCTATAATATTCAAAATTGTATTGAGATTGAATTTTAAAATTAAATGTCTCCAATTAAATTCAAAATGACTTGTATTTTAAAAGCGAAAAAGTACCCCCTCCGTCCCAGGATAAAAGTCTTGGTGGACTTTTCACGCATATTAAGAAGATAATGAAATGACAAAATTGCCCATAATAATGTCATTAAATATGGAGAGATAATTAGAATAAGAAAAATATGAGATATTTAATGCTACGGGTATAATAGGAAAATATGTGAAAATTTAGTTATTAAAGAAAAATGAACATTTAACATGAGATTACCTAAAATAGTAATAAAAAATTTTTATCATGGGATAGAGGGAGTAGTATTTATTAACTTTTAATTGCACATTTCATGTATCCCTGTTCGAAATTCACAACGGATTAAAGTCGCACATTGAAAAAAAATAATAAAATAAAAACTATCTATCTATATTATAAAGCCTCCATGAGACTTCTTCCACAAGTTTGGTGTATTTGTGTCACACTTTTTTTATTACTCTTTTGCCCCTACAACATTTATATATATTACTATTTTATCTTTTTTAATACTAATTTTTTAAATCTTTCTATTTACTCCTCTAAATTTTATAAAATTCATATTTTATCCCACATAATTTAACACTCAATGCGTGAGCGGTATGTAAATAATCTCAAGTTCTAATGAATTAAGCGCGGTAGGTAAATAATCTCAAGTTCTAATGAATTAAGCTTTTGAATCAATCAGGGCCGGTCCAATAGTTGAGTCATTATGATTGTATGATTGAATCATACAAGTTTGATCAATAATTTTACATCTAAAAGTGCAAGAAAAATGAAATTCTAAATTTTTTTTAAAAAAATCATAGATATTAATTTAATTTAGTATTGAATGGTTAAAAAAAAATCCCAATTTAAAATTTAGCTTAAAGCCCCTAAAAAGTTTTGAACCGGCCTAGAATCAACTATTATACATACTTATGATTATTATTATTTTAAAATAGTGGATATAATGTAAAGAAAATTATACCTGGAATGTAATAGTATTAGTTGAGTCATTTGTGTATTGTGTTATATTTGACTCATGAGGCACTGCAGCACGAATAAGACACACAAGTGATTGCCATTGATTGAGGCTTACTGAGTCCCCAATAAACATTATCTTCTTTCCCTTTAACCGCTGTAAGAAATTCTTACCATCAAATCTGCAATATTTTCCAATTAAACATATTATATACAAATATATTAACATATCTTAGCAAATATTAAAATTAAAAATTCTCTGTTATGATATTTTCATTCTTAAATTTTTACTAGTTAGTAAATTTTTCTCTCAAAATGTAATTATTAGTGCAACATGAATTCAATTAAATATGCTTGTCCCAATCCTTCCTAATCTCATTTACTATCCCATCATATGTATTATTATCTATGTAATTTTATTTAATTACAAAATAATTATAAATAAATAAATAATGATTAAATGATAACAATATCTAATAGCAGGCAGGACAGCAGCGCAGCCACGTAAATTTTTTTTTTTTTTTTTTTTTTTTGGGGGGGGGGGTGGTTCAATCGACCCCACAAAAAAAAATTTACTTTCTAATGTAGGTTAAATTTTAAAAATTTTAAATATTATATATAAATTGACCCCACTAAAATTTTATAAAATTTCTATTATACGGGGTCAAATTAAAATTTTATAATTTTATCAATCAAATTTTAACCACATATGACTCATATTATTTCAATATATGTATCTCTCTCTATAATATTTAAAATTAAATAATAATATAATTTATATTATTTTTAAAAATAAATAATGAATTACTTACTTATGAACATGTGTGATTAAAAAAGTCTATTATGAGTCAATATAGTGAATATATAACATATATTATTACTCATTATATTTTCATTGTAATATAATATATATATACCCGAAAATATAAAATATTATTAAAAAAAATGGCTCGGGGGCGCTGCCCCCGAACCCCCACCAAATTTTTTTTAACTTAGTAATAACTTTGACGCAACTAATAAAGTTTATGGCTTCGCCACTGGATATAATAAGTAGTACAAAAATAAACTAAAATATATATAATTTTCACTATTAATTATACTACGAAATAGCGATTTCCTATCATATAAAATCATGTAGCATATTTTCACAAAATGATAAATTCCTTCATAAAGATTTCCATTTTAGTCATCAGCAAAACACAAGCCTTTTGGGACTCCCAAAGGCCAAAACAAAAATGCAAAATCTTTCTTTCCCCCCTTCTAGATCTGTGGCTGGATGAAATAGACTGTACTTAGACACCCCCCTCCCCCCTTGTGGCTTTCTGGGATTCTTTGCTGTTTGATTTAAACATAATAATTAATACTTTGATCTACTCCGTATGATATGAACACCATCTTCTTTTCAGATTGGTCACATTGAGCGAGGAGGTTTCTAGTACACATTAAAAATTTAAAATAAGATAGTGGCAGTAGGTTCCTTCCAAAAAAAGAAATTACAAACAAAATGGATAGCATTGATTTTCCTTTGTTTTTTATAGTAATTAAATAATTTTATCTCCTAATCAATATTTTGATTTATTTGAGTTAATTCAAAAAATCTTAAAATAAATAATGAAAAATATATTTAATTGTAATTTAAACAACTAAAGAAACTGTGAACAAGCAGTAAAAAGTACTAATAATC
The DNA here is from genome assembly GCA_020205615.1 of Panax quinquefolius. Classification (NCBI taxonomy): domain Eukaryota; kingdom Viridiplantae; phylum Streptophyta; class Magnoliopsida; order Apiales; family Araliaceae; genus Panax; species Panax quinquefolius. The sequence goes on along the minus strand of CM035166.1, from coordinate 64,524,297 downwards.
ATATATTTTTTTTAAATTTTAATAAAATCAAAATTTAAACTTTTGAACTCTCTTTTTTGAGCTTTGGTGGACTACAAGAGCGGATAGATTTCACAAATTAATTTTAAAATGTCAAAATATATCTCTAATTTTGGTAATGAGATGGTACTCCTTTTTGTTCCATATCAAAATGAATGTTGTTATATATACAAATAAATTTAATTAGGGTAATATGGTCATACACAGTGTTTATTTTATTTGTGTACAGTCGGTCAAAAATACGTCGTTTAGCATATTTTTTTAATAAAAAAAACAGCTTATGTCCTCCCAAATAAGAAATCAAAAATAAATATGCCAAAAAGACATAATTTTGACCGACTGTATAGCTGTATATGACCATTATTCTTATTTAATTATATTAATATTAAATATCTAAGCATATGAATATATAGAATAAAAAGTATTAATAAAGAAGTGGTTATTTTTTTAATTCCGTATTAACCGCAATTCACATTTGATGTTAAATTAGTTCACATATAAATCACTTACAAGTTAGAATTCAAAAATTAATTAATTTTATTTTGGCATAACAATGTCTTCCGTTTTATAAACTCATTGCAGTAAGCGAGGGAGAGAGAGAGAGATGTACCTTGGCAAATCACAGTTGCTGGGCTGCCATCTATAATTCAGGTAGCGGCTATCCGGCCGACCATTTTTCCGGCAGTCGAATTCCTGCCGAATATGGGGACATTCCGACGACTCGTAAAGAGGGTAAGTTTCATCATAGACCCAGCTGCCCTCATAAATATTGCAGCTGTAGTTTTTCTGCTCTGCATTTGCTGACCAAAAACAACATGAAACAATAATCATAATACTACCAATTGAGGCAGAACAAAATCTCTGTAATCTCAAACCCATGATTTTTTAGGAGAGAAAAAAAAAGAGGGATGGTCTTTATAAAAGATAGCTGATGCCTGATGATTCTTTATAATTTATAGTTATATACTTTTATATATATATATATATATATATATATATAGAGAGAGAGAGAGAGAGAGAGAGAGAGAGAGAGAGAGAGGAGATCAGAGCGGTTACAAGTTTACATATTAATTATCTTTTTCAAGATTTGCTTTTTTATAAAGTTTTACATCGAGTTATTAATTATTATTAACTTAATAATAAGTTTATTATCACATAAAAATTATTCACATACATATTGGTATGATCCCATGCAGAGCAAATTATGTGAGTCATACCGATATATATGTGAGTGTATATAGGGGTATACAACAGGTAAAATCTAAATCGGCCCGAACCGAATCAGTATCGAAATTAGCCAAATTTCGGTATCGATACCGATATCGGTTGGACCGGTATACCGAATCGGTTTACCATTAAATTAGAAAACCGGTATATACCGGTCCGATTCGGGAAAACCGAACCATAAATAAGCCGTACCGAAATCGGTATCAAAAAACCGATATATACCGATTTTTTTTGTACCAAAACTGGACCGATTTTTTTATATCGAACCGGCCGGTTAGGTTCGGTCCGAAAAACCCGGAAATGGTGCACAATCCTAAGTGTATGTGAGCGACAATTTTATGTAATAATAGCATTACTCTTAACTCAACGTGGTGGTAGTATCTTATATTTTTGTTTTAAATATGCATTTATTATTGTAAAGATTTTTAAAATTTTTAAGTGTACGGTGTGATGTAATGAGATAAAATATTTTTAAATTTATAACTTTTGAGCTTTAAACAAATATTTTTATAAAAAAAATTAAATCAATATTTGATTACATAATTATAAACGTGTTTTATAAATATCAATGATAAATTGAAGTTAAGTGTGTGGTATATATGAGATTTTAATAATTTTTTAATAATTTAAGGGCAATTCCTTATGCTTTATAAAAGTATTTTACCCGAAAGTAGAAGTTTTATATATTTTATCAAAAGTATTTCTGAATCATTTATACTCTTTAAAAATACTTTTGAAGAGTTATTAAACGTACTCTAAAAAAATTTATTTTTAATTTAAATTTATTTAAAGAAGGCCTAAATATGGATTAAACTTTTTTCACTTTGGGAATTGTCTTTTCATTTTTTTAATTAGGAGATTAAACTTTTAATTTTTTCCACTTTAAAGATTGTTTTCTCAATTTTTTTAATTAGAAGATTAAACTTTTAATTTTTTCTAATTACGTTTAATTGATAGTGTCACGTCGAGAAATTTGATGACACATTACAATGACTCGTTACTAAAAAAAATACTTTTGTATAATATTGAGTCTCATTTTAATATTTATTCAATTAAATTTTATACCAAAAAGGTAAATATAATACCATTATTAATTTTAAAATAAATTTAATGACAATTTTACCCTTTTGGTATAAAAACTAATTATATTGATTATTGATAATTATGAAATAAACATAAAGTTCATGGTATTAATCTATATTTAAGCCTTAATTTTTTATATCAAAAGGATGAAATTGTCATTATATTGATTATTGATGATTATGAAATAACAAGATTTTAATTAGTGACTCATTTATACATTTTAAAATATTTATCATTATACCGATTATTGACGATTTTTTAAGTTGATCGAGTTTGTAATGTATTAAATTTTTTTAAAAAAATTAATAATAATCTTATATTTACCCTTTTTGGTATAAAAAATTAATGGAGAAAATATTAAAATGAGACTCAATATTACACATAAATATTTTTTTAACCACGTGTCGCTGCCATGTTATCGATTTCTGACGTGGTACTATAAATTAGACATAATAAAAAAAATTAAAAGTTTATTCTCTTAATTGAAAAAATTAAGAAAATAATCATCAAAGTGGAAAAAAAATTAAGAATTTAATCCTCTAATTAAAAAAAAATTAATAACATAATCTCTAAAATAAAAAAGTTAAAAATTCATAATATTAATTCATATTTAGTTCTTTAAAGAACTCTTAAAGGGCTTCAACTCGTCACGCCGCACGGTCATACCAAATCGACACTAAATATTTGAACAAATAAGCCACAACTTCACAACACCTAACACCACTCCTTATTTGTCAAAATAGTAGAAAATAAAAGTTGAAATAAGGATCTTCTCTTAAAATACTAAAAGTTGATTACATGACTTTGAAAATGTTGTTACCAGTAATTTATAGAGAATTGATATTTTTGCAAATTAAAAAATAAAAGTGATAGTTTTATTATCACAAAATCTCACTTACATTAATAATATTTTTGCACTTATATAAGATTGAAATTTAACTAGACACACTTAGAAGGGGGGTCGAATAAGTGTGAGAGCAATCTATGACCAATATTTAAACTTTAGATCAAGCTATTAACTTCAAGCTACTGTTTTGATTAATTCAGTTTGCTGAATTAATATAGTTTACTGAATTGACTAAATATCCTGCTGAATTTATAACTTAAATAAAATACTTAGTGTTAAATAATTATCTTAATATAATGCAAATATTCAAATATTAATTAGTAAAATAATTAAATAACTTACGTGAGTAATTAAAGTAAAACAAACAGTAAGATCAACACCAAGATTTTTTACGTGGTTCATCTATTACCCTCTATAATAATAGCATAGTCCACGTCCAATACCAACTAGTATTGGAGACTCACTTTATTTATATCTTTATAAATAACCACCGATTACAAAATAGATTATTACAAAAATTAATTAACAATTAATTTCTCTTGAGCACTTTTGCTCCTTTGTGCACCTATGCACTCTTCAAGCACATTTGCTTCCTTGAACCTGTTTGTAAACCTTTTCTCTAATCCACTAGGATTAACACCTTTAGACTACACTTAGTCTAAAACAGAAATTTCAATACAGATATAGAGGTCTATGATCAATGCAAGAATAATCAATTTAACAATTAAAGGCTCAACTATATGCAATGATCAATTAGCACAAAAAGATAAACAATTAATTTCTTACCAAATACCAACTCAAATAATATCAGAAATTTAATTGCTTAGCTGCTCAACGATTGCACTGATTAAATAAAATTGCTCGAGAAATAATCAGTAATTAGTGCAAGTATATTTTCGTGAGTTCTATCTCAATTCAAGAATGTCTTACGAATTTTATAGTTAGAATAAAATTACCGTTGCATAAAGATATGTACTGTTATTATCAAATTTTTAAACGGTATATAAATCCAACAAAGGTGATATTTATCCAAAATAACAAATCAAGCTTATGTTTAGTGTTTGGGATAAATATAAACAACCCTTTAATAGATAACCCACTTTCAAAAACATCTTTGACTTTTTTTTTCTATATATCAAGTGGCGTGTGACATCAAAAAGGAACTGGCGTGAGACATTTAACTTTTTAGACTTCCAACATTCAAGGCATTAGAGTCCCAAGACTTTATAATCATTATCATTACTCCTTGAAAATCGTGCACACATTTCATAGCATACAAAGCTACCGTCCTTTTAGCTTTTCTAGTAAAACATATCCACGTGTAGCAGTGACCCAAAAATATCAATTTTAAATACCTACTAAGGCATGTACTGAAAGTAATATGCACACAAGCCAATCATGTTTGATGATAAAGCATATACTTTGTAACAATCTTATTCATTTATTAATAAAAAGTATTAATTTATTAAAGGCTTTTAATTATCTACATGATCTTGTTTTTATAATATGTGATAAACCCATAGTTTTAAGCAATGCTTTTAGAATAATGATGATGATCATTCTAATGAGATCTAAATTCTTAGAAAGCTTAAAACTAAAATAGTTCCTAATCATTGGATTACTAAATTGGGGATTAGTGAATCGGGTAGATTAGTACATACGTTGCTTGCTTTCGTTGGATGAGGATGATTGATCTCAAGATCATTTGTGTGGAGACACTAAAAGCAAGTATGTAGGTGCTTATTAAAGAATAAGTTCATTTGAACATTGGCTCGCTAAGGAATACCTAATGGAGTTTTATTTGCTGTCAATAGGAATTTCTGTAGTGATAGTAGTACAAGTAATCCTTGGACATGAGATCATCATAGTATCTTGTGTATGATGAGTTATACTTTGACTTATTCCTTAAGACCCTTAGGGTATATCAAAGGGTATGCTTGGGTATAATAAGTTATACATGGAGATAATGTATGATCAATAAAGAATCTACCACTTCTAATAAAAGAAGAGATATGTCCCATGTGATTCGATAAATGACAAACCCAATAGTCCTTGATTAAGGCGAGAATGAAATTAGAAAGGAGTTTCTAATTTGCATTATTTGAGTTGTGCATTTAAGAGTCGAAAATATAATTAAATAAAATAAGACTTGATGGTAATTCCATGTCTTATATTTAATTGGGACATCAGTATGGTGGAAGGATTGAATTATGCGGAACTATTTACTCAAAGGTTCTTTTATAATTAATGTTAAAATCTATATTATCCGGAAAGTCGTTGATCATTTAGGGAGGCTTATCCTATTGTAGAATAAATATTATTTATTTAAATAAATTAATTGTTTAATTTATTTATTTAAATAAGATTAGAATTGTTTCTAATTGATTTATTCACATAAGGTTTAATATATGGAGAACCTAAAAGGTCACACCATAAAAGGAAGAATAATTATTTAAGAAGTTAATGACATAATCGTAATAATATGTTATGTATATTTAATTTAATCTATGGTGATAGAATAAATTAAATAGCTTAATATTTATTATTTAATATTTTAGAAATATTAAATATAAATTAATAAGAGGAGTCTTATTAATATTATTACAATTATTATTATTTTAATTTCTAAAAGAGTTTAGGAATTAATTTAATATAAGTACTCTCATTTATTCCTAATTGGATTAGGAAGGAAAATTAGTTAAAGGAGTTTTAATTAATTATCCCTAATAAGATTAGGGAGCTTAATTAATTAAAAAATTTAATTAATTAAATAAAACTCAATTCCTTAATTGTTAAGGTGAGTTGCCCACATCTATTAATAAGAGAGTCTTATTATGGGTGGGGGTTGTTGACTTTTACAACAACGACATAATTCCAATTTGTTGGAGAGCCCTTTTCTATAGAGATAGAAAACTAGGGGTTTGAGCCAAATACCCTTCTTCTTGAATTTTCTTCTTCTTGGTGGATCACCTCTAGAGGCCAAACACATGGGTGGCTAACGTTGATCAAAGGAAGGAACCAAACCCGGTGGATTCAAGTTGAACGAAAGGATTTGGAGGTGAACTTGTACTTGAGGAAGCTCGATCTTCAAGGGTATGATTTTATTCTTTATCTTTTCGTTTAATTAATAATTATGCATAAAGGGTGATCCGTATATATGGTTTGTAAATTTTTAAACTCGATTTTTACACGCTTAGCATTATTTTGCAATTTGATTGCATGCATAATGAATATTACAAACCTAATATTGGCATCAGAGCCAAACCTTTATGCGAATTATTAATTGTTTTAATTTGATATTATATTGATATGTGTTTAGAACAATTTAATTAGGCATAATTTAATTGTATAAAATTTTAAATAAAAATAAAAAAAAAAACAGCGAAATACTTGATTTCGCTTACATCACGTGGCTGCTGCCAATCAAAAAAATTTCCGTGCAACATAAAAAGAAAGAAAAGGCGTGAGTTTCCGTGCCCAAAGTACACGAAATCAAGAAAAAAATAAAATAATATCACGGACTCATTTTTTTTGAAGCGGCGGTGCATGGTTTTAGGAAATCGTGGAAAGAAAAGGAGTTGCACGGATATATATATATATATATATATATATATTATAGTTATATATATATATATATAATATATTACGAATATATATATACATATATATATTCTTAATTATTATATAATTAAAATAAAAGTTTATTTTAATTTTAAAATAAAAGGTTTATTTTAATATTAAAATATAAAGTTTTATTTTAATTTTAATAATTTTAATCTTAAAATAAAAGGTTTATTTTAATATTAAAATAAAAGGTTTATTTTAATATTAAAATAAATAATTTATTTTAATTTTAAAATTAAATTTCATGCTAACTAATTAGAGTTGGAATTGGATTCCATGATAACTAATTGGAGTTGAAATTGGATTTCATGTTTTCTAAAATAAAGGAGTTTATTTGTGAATAGGAAAGTGAATCCATGTTTCCTTAAATAAAGGAGTTTATTTAGATATGAAATAGGATTTCATATTATTCAAAATAAAGAAGTTTTTTTTGTGAATAGGAAAGAAAATCCGTGTTTCTTAAATAAAGGAGTTTATTTAAATATGAAATAAGATTTCATATTATTCAAAATAAAGAGTTTATTTTTGAATAAAAAAGAGAATCTGTGTTTCCTTTAATAATTTTTTATTTTTATTACATGGAATTGGATTCCATAATTAATTAAAATAAAGGAGTTTATGATTAAAATTTTGATTAAAATAAAATAGTTTATTTTATTCAAAATAGGATAAATTAAAATAAAATAGTTTTATTTTGATTTAAATTTGGATTAAAATAAAGGAGTTTATTTTGATTCAAAAATAGATTTTATACTAACTAAATTTGCCCATTAAATGATATCAATATATATATTAAATGTTTATTATTCATAAGATGAATGTTATTTATTGATACATATGATGATGTGTATGATAATAAATGGGATTGATTATGGATTATTGACCCAATGCGATTGGATTTTATTTTAGTTGGATGCGTGAATGTATGGGTTTTATTAAATGGAGATTCACAGTACCTCGTCTTCTCTAATTTTTCTAAATGTAAATTCTATCTCCTCCTATGTACTTCCCTCGATGGCGATCAAGGCTTCTATTTATTTTAAAATAGTTTTGTAATAGGAATAGTTAGAATTAATTTTGAAGAATTAGAGATCAAAGGAGCAAGGCGCTTGAAGACCCGTTTGTAATGGAGCCGTGTTTAAATGTAATAGTTATATTTAAATATTATTTCTTGCACCCCTAGGGTTTGACCTTTTGGTTCACTTGGTGGCTCTAGTGAACCAAACTAGAATAAAAGTCCATAATCAATCCGGGTAGAATATAGTATTCTATATGTGCATGCTTATACTATATATATATATATTATATATTATGCAAACATGCTTCGCATGTTAATTAATACGACGACGTATTTTATATATATGTGCATAATGCGCGCTAAACAAGATGAGACAAATTTAATAATAAATCCCTCAAATTTTTATATTAAGTCCTAAGCGTTCAAAGATATTTGGAATATCGAACGTTGCCTTCTAGCATGATAAAATTAATAGAGTATTAAATATTTAATATGAGTTTGTTGTGTCACCACAAGGCAAGTATTAAGTATTTAAGATGTTAATTTATCACATTTGATGCTTATAAAGAAAATTGAACAATATTGTTTTGTTGTGTCACCACAAGGATGATATTTTTCTTTTTTGAATATATGTAGTGCTAGGTTGGACTTAACTTGGATAATTTTGATTCGGATGTGCCACCACTTGATCAAAATAATCTAAGAGGCAAAATACAAGGAGTTGCATAGTTGATGTAATTGACAAAAGTTGTCTACCTATTTATTTATATATAGTTTGTTGTGTCACCACAAGGCTATATACATTTGAAATGGGATCCTTATTCTCACTAGCAAATCTTTAATTAGATTTTTGCGAACTATATAAGTGAGGTAATATAGTTTGAAGAAAATAGTGGGAGATACCAATTTAAAACAAGACCTAATTTATTTTGGTAATTAATAATAGAATGTATGTTAAAATGTTGTTAATTACAAATTCATTTATAGAATTTTACAATGTCTAAAATTACTATCACTGCGAAGCATATTAGATGCTAAATTAACCGGACCGTATTAAACGGATTGGTTAAGGAATTTGAGAATAGTTCTCATAGCTGAAAAGCTATCTTATGTCATATACGCCTATCCCGCAATGGTTGCGCATAATGCCTCCGAGGAAGAGATTGCTACTTTTAGAAAGTGGCAAGATGATGCATGATTGGCTCAATACATCATGCTCACATCCATGAGTAACGAGCTTGACACAAGATGAAACTATGGATGCTCCTACTATATTCCCGCACATTAAGCGGTTGATGATGGTGAGGAAAGTAGGACCGATAGATATCGAGATATCTAAGGAGCTCTTCCGATCTAGAATGGCCAATGGCACTATAATATGCAGACAAAAGTTCTTAACATAATCAATTTGATTGATCAATTAGGACAACCTGGTTTTGTCATGGATGGAGAGTTGAGCCAAGATTTGATCTTGCACTCACTCCGGACTCCTTTCATGATTGTTGTGAATTTTTCATATGAACAAGCTAGATATCGACTTTTTGATTTGCTTAACATATTGAAAAATGTTGAGAGTCACTTTTCACCAAGAAAGATCAAGTCTTCTTGGTAGGGGCCAAAGGATCTTACGAAAAAGAAGAACGATTCAAAGAAGGTATATAGAAAGGCAAAAACAAAGGATAATAAGAACAAAAGCGTCACGGATAGCAAAGGAGTTTGCTTCCCTTCGCAATAAGCCGGACTTTGAAAGAAAGCTGCGAGAAGCATCTGCAGAGGCTAACCAAAGAAGCTTAGTGAAGTTTGGTTACAAATGCAATTTTGTTCATGATTTAAATAAATTTTTCTTTAAGTCGAGGTTCTACTTGGGTATTGGATACCGACTTTGGTTATCATAAATATAGATTTATGAAGGGACCAAAGTAAGTAGAAAGCTAAACAAATATAAGTAGATCTATGTGTGGAAAATGAAGCAAAGGTTGCTGCATTAGCTGTAGAAACTTATAGTTTAGCACTGCCTACGGAAGCAAATCTATTAAGTCAATAAGTTGTTATTGTATTCTAGTTCTTGTAAGAAATATTATTTCTATTTTATTGTTGGACAATAAAATTGTTGGTATTATAATTAAGAACAATTGTTGTTCTATTTATAATAATAATGTTTTGTATAGATATGGAATATTACTTAATAAATTTTGTATACTTGACTTACATGAAAAATAATTTTGCATATTGAATAAATTAGTATAAGAAAAGGAGATGATCATTCAAAGAGTTGAATGTGTGTATTTGCTGAAATACAAGTATGAATTATTTGAAAGGTTCAAAGAATTCAGAAGTGAAACAAATTGACAAAGTATTAAGATTCTTTGATTAGATCAAGGAATAAATACTTGTGCAATAAATTTCTAGATCATCTCAAAAGGTTTTCTCATAATGGACGCCTCCTGATACGCAATAATTGATTGATGTATTTGAATGAAAAATCGTACCTTGTTGGACATGGTGCGGTCCATAATGATTTTACCGACATTCCACTATCCTTCTAGGGTCATGTCCTAGAAATGGTTTGACATATCTCTGAAAATGGTAACCTCAAAATCCCCCCAAGACTCCATAAAAGTTATGGATGGGGAGGATTCTAATCTTAAGTATGTTAAGATAAAGGGTTGTCCAACTTATGTGAAAAGGTTTCAAAGGATAAGCTTGGGACAAGATTTGACATGTCTGATTTGTGGGACATCCTAAAGTAAGTTTAGGGTATATGTTCTATAATTCTACTTAGCAAAAGGTGTTTGTCATGAAACACGCTTTCTTCTAAGATAAAGGTGTTTATCATTGAAGGGGCTAGTGGGAGGATAATAGATCTTGAAAAGTTCAAGAACCACAAAATACTATAAGTCAAATAAGAGGGACACGTAGATGACCTATATTACCACCACAAGATAATCGTAAATCGGAATAGTACCAAAGATACCTAGGAGGTATGGATTCATCATAGATAATGATGATGAGGTACACATCATAGAAGATGATGATCCGATTACATACGATGAGGTAAGAGTTCTAGTGTTCACAAAAGGGACGATGGGGAGCGCCTTAGTGACATTCCTAATATTATATGTTGATATACTACGAATAAGGAATGACATACCAATGCTACAATCAGTAAAGATAAAGTTGTCTAAACATTCCTCCATGAATGGTTTGGGAAGAGTATCTTAATTGGGGATAAAATCTATATAGATAGATACAAGAGGATGCTCGACTTAACCCAAGGAACGTATATTCATTTAATGCTAAAGTTGTTTAGCATGGAAAAATCCAAAAGATGTCTCATGTTGATGAGCTATGGAGTGTATCTCTCTTAATAGTCCCCACAGACTCCTGAAAAGAGAGGTCGCATGAGTGACAATCATGTATGCAATGAAATGTACGAGACCCGATGTTGATCGGTCATATTATGGAGAAGTTCACTATAGTGCTGTGAAAAACATCTTAAAGTGCTTCACCCAAGCACTAAGGATGTGATCATATTCATGGTGGGTCTTAATTAAAACTAGAGGGCTTAACAGACTCAAGTTTTTGAGCAGACCAAGACAATGATGAAAAATCCACTTTAAGGTAAAGCGTTATCTTGAGCAAGTGGTGCGTTGAATTGGAAAGGTTCCAAACAATGCAAAAGAGTTCTTTGGTTTAGTGATAAAGACAAAGTATATAGCTATAAATGATCTTTGCAAGTTGATTGTTTGGATTAAAAGTTCATTCTGAACTAGGAATAGTTCCTAAGTCTCATCTTGGATCTAAACATGTGTTGTGGCACTTTCATTTGATTATAAGAATCATTGAAAGATGGGAAATCACTATAGAGATGGTGGACTCTCAAGAACAACATTACATATCCATTAACTAAAGCTTATCCAAATGCCAGGATAATCGTCACTTAGAAGAAGAGTATAAGATACAATGGCGATTGACTTTAGTGCAAGTGGGAGATTGAAAGTAATATGCACACAAGCCAATCATGTTTGATGATAAAGCATATACTTTGTAACAATCTTATTCATTTATTAATAAAAAGTATTAATTTATTAAAGGCTTTTAATTATCTACATGATCTTTGTTTTATAATATGTGATAAACCCATAGTTTTAAGCAATGCTTTTAGAATAATGATGATGATCATTCTAATGAGATCTAAATTCTTAGAAAGCTTAAAACTAAAATAGTTCCTAATCATTGGATTACTAAATTGGGGATTAGTGAATCCGGGTAGATTGGTACATACGTTGCTTGCTCATTGGATGAGGATGATTGATCTCATGATCATTTGTGTGGAGACACTAAAGCAAGTATGTAGGTGCTTATTAGAGAATAAGTTCCTTTGAGCGTGGCTCGCTAAGGAATACCTAATGGAGTTTTATTTGCTGTCGATAGAATTCTGTAGTGATAGTAGTACAAGTAATCCTTGGACTTGAGATCATCATAGTATCTTGTGTATGATGAGTTATACTTTGACTTATTCCTTAAGACCCTTAGGGTATATCAAAGGGTATGCTTGGGTATAATAAGTTGTACATGGAGATAATGTATGATCAATAAAGAATCTACCACTTCTAATAAAAGAAGAGATATGTCCTATGTGATTCGATAAATGACAACCCAGTAGTCCTTGGCCAAGGCAGAATGAAATTAGAAAGGAGTTTCTAATTTGCATTATTTGGAGTTGTGCATTTAAGAGTCGAAATACATATAATTAAATAAAATAAGACTTGACAGTAATTCCATGTCTTATATTTAATTGGGACATTGTATGGTGGAAGGATTGAATTGTACGGTAACTATTTACTCAAAGGTTCTTTTATAATTAATGTTGAAATCTATATTATACGGAAAGTCGTTGATCGTTAGGGAGGCTTATCCTATTGTAGAATAAATATTATTTATTTAAATAAATTAATTGTTTAATTTATTTATTTAAATAAGATTAGAATTATTCTAATTGATTTATTCACAATAGGTTTAATATGGAGAACCTAAAGGGTCACACCATAAAAGGAAGAATAATTATTTAAGAAGTTAATGGCATAATCGTAATAATATGTTATGTATATTTAATTTAATCTATGGTGATAGAATAAATTAAATAGCTTAATATTTATTATTTAATATTTTAGAAATATTAAATATAAATTAATAAGAGGAGTCTTATTAATATTATTACAATTATTATTATTTTAATTTCTAAAAGAGTTTAGGAATTAATTTAATATAAGTAGTCTCATTTATTCCTAATTGGATTAGGAAGGAAAATTAGTTAAAGGAGTTTTAATTAATTATCCCTAATAAGATTAGGGAGCTTAATTAATTAAAAGAATTTAATTAATTAAATAAAACCCAATTCCTTAATTGTTAAGGTGGGTTGCCCACATCTATTAATAAGAGGAGTCTTATTATGGGTGGGGGGTTGTTGACTTTTACAACAACGACATAATTCCAATTTGTTGGAGAGTACCCTTTTCTATAGAGATAGAAAACTAGGGTTTGAGCCAAATACCCTTCTTCTTGAATTTTCTTCTTCCTTGGTGGATCACCTCTAGAGGCCAAACACATGGGTGGCTAACGTTGATCAAAGGAAGGAACCAAACCCGGTGGATTCAAGTTGACGCGAAAGGATTTGGAGGTGAACTTGTGCACGAGGAAAGCTCGATCTTCAAGGGTATGATTTTATTCTTTATCTTTTCGTTTAATTAATAATTATGCATAAAGGGTGATCCGGGTATATGGTTTGTAAATTTTTTAAACTCTGATTTTTACACGCTTCCGCATTATTTTGCAATTTGATTGCGCACATGAATATTACAAACCTAACATGTACACGTATCTCTTTCTTAAAGACAAATGCATATGCTACATAACATACACATAGATTATCCAAATAAAAAACTTTTTCATAAGAATTATTTTTTAAATCATTTTTCATTTAAGACATATAATAAAATACAAATAATATGTCTTAGAACCTTTAAATGAAAAATCAATTATTATGCAATTGACCTTACATTTGGATTTTTCTAGAAAAGAAAAACTCTTCAATCCAACAAATGTTCCTTATCATTAGATACCTGAAATGCCATAAAACAATTTAGCATACGAATAATTCATCATCAAAACTTAAGGATATAATATGACCAGGTCAACATTCTCCCTCTTTTTGATGATGACAACCAAAAAATCTTTTAATTACCATTAACTCCTCCTATGTTCATACATACAGTATAATTAGCTCCCCCTAAATTTATGTATCACTATCATTTCAGGAATCTTATAATAACTAACTGAAATTCAAAACAATTTAAGTAAACTGAAATCTTAAACCTCTATTATCTAGGCATGTACCTGCAATCATGTTAGTTCAACATATATTAACAAATATATCAAATTGCTAATATTAAAACTTAAAACAAAAGTTTGGTAAATCGTAAATCATAAATTAAAGTCTTTTCAGTCTTAAAATAACCCCAAATTTCTCCCCCTTTGTCATGAAACAAAAAGAGAAAGATCCATCACTCAATTTTTACCACTCCTACACGTTGTTCATCCCGCTTGGTGAAGTAAGGACGATGTTTTGCATGGTGAATCCTTTCAGCAAGGGTAAAGTCAGTAGAAAAGTGAGGAGGACGGGGAATAAAAGTTCCAGGGGTAACGGCACGTCAAGAAAGTCACCAATGTACTCAGCCATCCAGTTACAATGCACCCGTTCAGTAACCGTAGAATGCTTACGCTGCATATGTAGCTTAGACCCTACATCATTGAAACGTGTAGACACAAACTCAGCCAATTCTCCAACCTGATTGCTAACAAAGTTAATCTCCTGACTTAACTGATAGGAATTCCGATTAAGCCGTCGCTGCATAACCTCTGCCAAAGCAGTTGTAAGACCCCAACTTATTATAAATAAAATCGAATTTCCTCTAATTATTATTGTGAATAATAAGGTATTAATTTGATATAATTCTTTGGTTATGGGTGAAATGTGCAAATTTTGCAAAATAAGCAAGTGGTTATAAAATAATCATTGTTGTGGGAGAATATTAAATGACGGATGGTGCGATCATTTTTGTGGGCCCCATAATGAGAATAAGCGTCGGATGAAGAAAAGCGACAAGTTTGAGTTGTTATAAATAACGGCGTAGTTATTATTTATTAACATTTGTTGGAATACCCAATTGGTTAAAATCTGATGTACGCGTGAATGCGTGTATTGATGAATTATTGATCCTTACGTAAGAAGACACTACTCAATAATTGTTACAGTAATTATTATTCAATATTTTATTTTATTGATTCAATAATTGTTGCGTTGATATTTTATATTATTGTTGTTTCAATAATTATCACTGCACAGTATTTTTTATTATCAGATCAATAATTCATAGTATTTGAATAATATTATTAGATAGAATTATTGGCAATGTCTAGAAAGTTCTGTCAAGGAGAGGTTTGGTCACCTAATTGCGCGCCAGTAAGGAGAAATTCTTATTGGAAAGCCCCTTCTTTCTGGAGCTACTTTGGTTGTCATAAATGTGATTACGTAATATTATTTATGAATAATTAATTATTGATTCATATGATAAGGAAATATTTATTTTATGTGCATATAAATGATGGATATATTTATTTTATGTGGATAAAAATGAAGGAATTAATCTTTGAGGTGTTTTATCGATTATTTTGTCGATTGTAGAGGTATTAAAATTATCCGTTTGTGGATTTCGGGTATTTTTTGATTGGAATTTGGAAAAACTTTCTTCTACAAAGTTGTAGAGAATTAAATTTCGTATGGAAACACGTGGGTTTCGAATTTTTATGATAACCGGACTATTTTCTATGAATTACTGAAGTTTCGGAAAATAAAATAATTTTTATTAAATTATGGGTGGGACCCACTTTGGTTGGTGTTAATAACATGTGGAATTGCTTTGGAAATATTTGAGAATTGGCATGCCTTGACAAGTCTTAGTCTTGGCATGCGTAAAAGAAAATAAGAAATAATATATTTTATTATTTTAGTCTCCTATGGCGTTCTAGCATTTTCCTATAAATAGACGCTTAGGTTAGAATTGAAAATCACACCAGAAACAAGTTTTCTTTCTCTCTATATTATCGAGCGTATTTTAGTGAGTATTTATATACTTTGAAAGTTGTTGTTCGGTACAAGTTTTCTTCGGCTTTCTATCCAGATATTAGATCGTAAGAAATTGATATTTTGAGGTAAGGGATGCTATTTTCTTCATATATGATATTACTTCTTCAATATCATTATGTCGAAGTATTGATCTGAAATTTTTATCAAATTTGAAACTTTTTGTGTCGGGGTTACTATTCACGTATACGACACTATTCACGTATACGGCATTATTCACGAATACGACACTATTCACCGAAAAATAAAATTTTCTTCTTTTTGTCCAAGATGTCAATTATGGTTACTATCTTTGATTGTATCCATGTTTTGATCTTTATTTTTGAATTCTGCTTCAAAATTGGTATTTATGAAGTATTATTGATATTGGATAAACTATTATACGAATCCCTACTATTTGTCCTTCTGTCTCACTGGATTCATTTTCTTTATAATATTTTTCATCATCCTCAGTCCTAAATGATGATATTACTGAATATCTTTGGCCTGTAGTGCAAAGATGAATGATTAACTGATGAATATCTTTGGCCCGTAGTGCAAAGATGAACAGGTGTTGAGATGAACATGACCAACTGGTGATACAAATGAATATCTTTGGCCTGTAGTGCAAAGATAAATATTGATTAAAGATGTATATTGATTGTTGTTACAGGGATAAAATATTGATGATGGACTTTTCAATCTTAGAAGATAGTAGAACTCATTCTCTACTTGACTCTTCTAATGGATTGTTGTTTCCGCTGCAGTTGTTGATCTAAAACTTGTTGTCTATTATATTTTATCAGATTTTTTCCTTTTGAAAACTAATGATAATTTGTTGTATATTATCTTAGTCATAATATTCTTTACTGGGCTAGTTGAGCTCACCCTTTTCCTTTTTGTTCCATTTTTTCTTCTCGGGAGGTGAGAACATAGCGAGGATCTCAGTCGGGTATGGAGTGATGGTTCTAGAAAGATGTTTTAGCAGTCCTCACTATTTCTGTATAATAGTGTTTGAATAATTGTAATGAGGACTTATTTGAGTGTGGATATTGTCTAGAAGACAATATTTGTATTTAAACTCACAGTATGTGTTGTTGTATTTTGCACGACAATTGTATTATTGAAGTTGTAGTTTGCTTTCTGTACCATGTATTTGGAGACTCAGAATGGGTGTTGTATACCTATTTTGGAGGAGTCACAGCAGTGGTTTGCAGTTCAAAACCTGCCTGTAAGTTAATAAACTCATCTTCAAGATTGTGATAAAGTTTGTTAATTTCAGGAGCACCCAAAGGCAACTAGCCTTTTTCCAACTGAGTCATACGAGTGTTAAGGCCAGACATTTCAGCTTACAATTTTTCTTGATTACTAAGCACCAATTTCAACATATCAATGATTTCAGGAGAAGATTGAGTGGGGGGCTGAACAGGAGAGGATGGAATTGAGATTGGAGGAGCAGGATTCTCAGAATTAACACAAACAAACATACCATCAAGTAAAAGAATATGTGACATTTTCAGGGACCCAATACTGATGAAAACAATAATAGAAACAGAATTTTCATTTTCAAAAGAAACTTTAAAATGTTTGAACAGAGTAGTGAGAGTAGCACTGTAAGGCAAACAAGTCTTGGTTTTTCGCAAACATGTGGTCATGTGATGAAGCATCATTTGAGACAAGTTAAAAGAAACACCTCTTAAAAGCATGGCAACAATTATCAAATCTTGATAGGTAAAATCTGCTCCTCCACCTAAATGAGGCAACAGATTGTATCTAACAAGATGATGGAGGACACAAGAAATAGGAGAGACATCTACTATTTTAGGAGTAAAAACATCATTCAATAAATTGTTGTTCATCACAATTTGTAACTGTTCCAGAGGAGTAAATGGAAAATGAACAGCTCCTTTTTTTGTAAAAGGACACACACCAGAAGATGGAATATTCAAAATACTACCAAAATCTACGACTGTAAAATATAACAATTTTCCTTTGACAAAAGTGGTATAAAAATCATCATAACATTCTAGATTTGTATAAAATTGTTGGACAAGTCTAGGGTATGCCACAGGCGGAGGAAAAAGCATTGAAGAAATACCACAAGACTCAAACAGTGGTCTCAAAGGAGATTGTTGAAAACATATCTGATCAACAGACTTTTCATAGACAAATTTTTTTGAAAAAATGACTGTTTTAAAACGCACCTCATACGCATTACTTCGAAAGAAGTTGTCAGGAAGATCAGAGGAGAGGTTAGGGTTTACCGAAACCGGTGGGGGTGTAACCTCCGGCTTAAAAGATGGAGTCGTTGGTTGACGTCGCCGAGAGGGTCCAGTGGATTTAGGAAAAGAGGGACTAAAAGTGGACTCATCAGAAGACGAAGAGTCCACGTACTCTGTCTCCGACGACATAACCTTCTTCCATTTCCTTTGCTTGCGAGATGGTCCGGCATTCGATTGGGGAGGAACTGATGTTTGTTCGTTGTCGGAATCCATCATCGAGCGTTTATGTGTTCAAGTTCTCATGATTTTTGAAGGTAAGGTGAGAATAGATATAAGAAAAGAGAGAGAGACTAAAACAAAAAGCAGAGTTAGAAAGAATTTGATAAGTATAGAAAATGAGGAGAGATGAATGAGATTTAAAAGGATTGATGCGAACACTCCCATATACTTACGTCTTCCAAGAATCTCAGTCGTCTTGTCTTTTCAATTTTCAAAACCCCATTATGAGATGAACTGAACAAAATGCATGTATGCATACACACTTACGTCTCCCAAGGAGCCCTTTTCCAATCGGTCTTTTCAGTTTAAAAAATAATAATGATAGACTCCTTGATTATTGCGTCCATTAATTAAGGAGTTCAGTAGGCAGCCAAAAAGTCATATTATCAATTATCCTAAATGTTATCAGTTAATGAGATATTCATGCATAATAAGATAGTGATAACACATATTTGAAAATAAATTATGCAAGACACATCCCAAGTTCTCTTCGCAGCATGCAAAATCTATCTTCACTTAATGGTTTTGTAAAATATCTGCAATTTGATTTTCAGTAGGAATAAATATTAATTTTATAAAACCTTTTGACACATTATCACGTAAAAAATGATGTCTCACTTCAATGTGTTTTGTTCGTGAATGTAACACAGGATTTTTAGATATATCTATAGCACTAGAATTATCACAATAGATAGGCACACAATCACATAATATATCAAAATCACATAGGGTTTGTCTCATCCATAATATCTGAGAACATCAACTTCCTGCAGCTAGGTATTCCCCCTCAGTAGTTGAAAGAACAACTGAGGTTTGTTTTTTACTATGCCACGATACGAGACTTTGTCCCAAGAAAGTACAAGCACCACTCGTACTTTTTCTATTAATTTGACACCCTGCATAGTCAGCATCTGAATAACCTATTAGTTCAAAGTGATTTGAAATTGGATAAAATAATCCTAAGTTTATTTTACCACTTAAATATTTCAAAATCCTTTTAACAGCATTTAAATGTGATTCTTTGGGTTTAGCTTGAAATCTAGCACATAGACAAACATTATACATTATATTAGGTCTAGAGGCAGTTAAGTATAGTAAGCATCCAATCATACCTCGATATTTTGTTATATCTACATCAATACATTTCTCATCAGTGGTGAGCTTTATTGATGTGCTCATGGGTGCACCTTTCGAGTTAGATCCTTCAAAACCAAATCTTTTAAGTAATTCTTTTGTGTATTTGGTTTGATGGATATAAATCCCTTCCTTTGTTTGCTTGATTTGAAGTCCCAAGAAGTAATTAAGCTCTCCCATTAAGCTCATGTCAAATTCTTTATGCATGAACTTGGAAAACCACTCACAAAGAAAATCATTAGTAGCATCAAATATTATATCATCTACATATATTTGAAAAATAATGATATCTATATTTTTATGCTAAATAAACAATGTAGAATCTATTTTACTTCTAACAAACCCGTTTGATAAGAGATACTTACTCAATCTTTCGTACCAAGCCCTTGGAGCTTGTTTCAAGCCATAAAGAGCTTTCTTTAGCTTGTACACATGATTAGGATACTTTTCGTGCTCAATCCAGGATGTTGTTTTACATAGACTTCTTCATTAATGTATCCATTAAGGAACACATTTTTTACATCCATTTGATGAAGCTTAAACTTTTTGTAGCAAGCAAAATCTAACAAAATTCGAATTGATTCCAGCCTTGCTACTGGTGCATAAGTTTCTTCATAGTCGATCCCCTCCTATTGGTTGTATCCTTGAGCTACTAATATTGCTTTGTTACGAATGATTGTCCCGTGCTCATCAAGCTTGTTCTTGAAGACCCATTTAGTACCAATGATGGAAACATCTTTTGGAGGAGACATAAGTTCCCACACTTGGCATCTCTCAAATTGTTGAAGTTCTTCTTGCATTTCCAATAGCCAGTTCTCATCAAGTATAGCACCCTTTGCATTCTTTGGCTCAACTTGTGATAAAAATGCAAAAAATGCACAGTGATTTTGTAAACCTCTTCGTGTGGTTATACATTTATTGATATCTCCAATGCTATTTTCTGGAGGATGATTCTTGATGTATCTAGTTGTTCTTGGCATTTGGATATCATGCATAACTTCCTCTTGATCATTAGATTCATCTTCAGCATCCTGCAAATCTTCAGGATCACATTCATGTTGGTCATTCATTTTAGTTTGCTGAGTTTATTCATTTGGTCTCCTGGTTTGTTCGTTTCGGTTTATTGAAATGTTGACTATCTCCAAATTTCCTGCATCATCTTCACTTTCTTTTGGAAGATCATTATCAGTCTCATTGAAAGTGATATGAACAGATTCTTCTACACATGACTTTTTAATATTGAAAATGCGATAAGCCTTACTATTTTGAGAATAACCAATAAATATTCCTTCATATGACTTAGCATCAAATTTTCCCAAATTGTCACTTTTATTTAAAATGAAGCATTTAGAACCAAATATTTTGAAATAACTTATGTTGGAAATTTTATTATTTAAAAGCTCATATGGTGTTTTCAAAATAATAGGACGAATGAGTATTCTATTTAAAACATAACAAGATGTACTTACTGCTTCGGCCAAAAATTTCTTTGGAAGCTTACTTTCTTGTAATAAAGTTCTAGTTGTCTCTTGTAGAGTCTTATTCTTCCTTTCCACCACCCCATTTTTTAGGAGTCCTTGGTGCTGAGAATTCATGGCTAATACATCTTTGATCACAAAAGGATAAAATCTTTTTGAAATTCAGTGTCATGGTCACTTCTAATTCTAATGAGTTTGTAACTATATTTTGTTTCAAGTTTTCTTATTAATCTTTCAAACTCTTTAAATGATTCATCCTTAGTTCTCAAGAATAATACCCATGTGTATCTAGAAAAATCATCAACTATTACAAATGTATAAAATTTACCATTAATACTAGAATGTCTTTTTGGTCCAAATAAATCAAGATGAAGTAATTGCAAGGGAGAGGAGGTTGATACCATATTCTTTGTCGTGAAAGAGGTTCTTACTTGTTTTCCCAGTTGACAAAGAATGCATATTCCTTTCTTTTCAAACCTTATTTTTGGCAGTCCTCTTACAAAATTTCTTACAGATAACTTCTTGATTAGATCCATATGAACATGTCCCATCCTCTTATGCCATAGATAAGCCTCATCTTGTACTGAAGTAAGACATAGTTCTTCATCATGTTTCTCAAAATCAATAGTATATATATTTTCTTCTCTTTCTGCAACTAAAGTAGTATTGTTAATACCATAAAATATTGTGCATTTATCTTTTTTAAAATTAACTTGATGATCATTATCTATTAATTGACTTATGCTTATTAAATTAAATTCAAGACCGTTAACAAGGTGAACATTATTAATATTTACCTTGCCATTTCCAATTTTACCTTTTCCGATTATTTCACAGGTTCTATTATCTCCAAATGTGACCGTTCCATTCTTTTTCTTGATGTCTAGTTCCATGAATTTTGATTTATCACCTGTCATGTGAAAAGAACATCCGCTATCAAGAATCCATTTTTTAGATGGAACTCTTGCCTTTAAACATATCTGTCAATAAAAGATAATTCATCTTTTTGGTACCCATATCTTTTTGGGTCCATTTATGTTAGTAGTAATTAACTCACTCTTTTTAATCCATACTTTTTTAACCTTATTTTATTTCTTAACACAATTTATATCTAAATGACCTTTAATACCACAATGTTTACAAATTGTGAAAGGAGAGCAATAATTTAAACTAAAGCGTGATTTTGATTTTAACATTTTCAAATTACTCTTTTTATGCATAGAATTAAAACCAATTCCTTGTCTTTTAAAACTAGGTCTTTGTTTACCTAACATGATATTTAGATTTTCTTCACCTTGAACAAATTTAACAAGAGATGATTTTAGCGAGTCTATTTCTTTTTGAAGTTCATTATTAGGAAACGTTTTAATAGGAGATTTATCACTAAAAGCATTAATACACACATCTCTCATTTTTAGCTCATTAGTCAATTTTTGGACTTCATTATTTAAGAATTTTACCTTATTGAAAAGTATTTTATTATAATTGTCTAAATAATCAACTTTTGCAATCAAAACCTTTTCTTCTTGACATGTGGATTCCTTTTCAATTTCTTTCTTTTCATCTATTAGTGAATCTACTTCATCCATTAATGTACTAATTAATCCTTTTAAGATTGCATTCTTTTCTCTTAATTTCTTATTTTCTTGTTCTAAAGAGTTTAGTTCATTAAGAGATATCCGATTAGATTTACCTTCAATTCCCATGAAGCATACTTATGCTATCTCATCTTTAGCATCGATCTCCACTTTGGATTCTTCACCACTCCAAGTAATAAAGGCTTTGTTCTTCTTGTTGTCTTTGTAGTTGGTCTTCCCTTTATTCTTTAGTTGAAAATAGTCTTTCTTGAAGTGACCAAGACGTCCACATTTGAAGCACGTTTCTTCAGTTTGCTTTCCTTTGACTTTATTTGAATTAAAAGTGTTTCTCCTCTTGTTTTTCCTTTGTAGTAACCCCTTGAGTTTCCTTGACATCATAGCTATTTCTTCATCGGAGTTATCATCAAGTTCCTCCTCATTATCTGCAGTAAGAGCTAAGACCTTTCTTTGAGGAGTTTCCTCCTCATCGTCATATCTCTTTAACTGATGTTCATATTCTTCTAGTTCACCAAACAAAGTTAAAGTATCCATGGAAGAAATAGTAGCAGAATCTTGAAGAGTAGTGATTTTAGAAGCAAACCTTTTGGGCATAGCCCGAAGCAACTTACGGTTGATCTCACTTTGAGGAATAGTCTTGTCCAGCAATTTTAAGGAGTTTAAAATGACTAGAAATCTTGCTTGAGCTAGCTTGATGGTTTCATCTTTTTCGAGCTTGAACATTTCATAATCGTGCATAAGCATGCTTAGCTTGACTTCTCGTACTTTTGAATTACCTTCATGACTTACCACTAAAGTATCCCACATCTCTTTGGCAGTGTTGCATGAAGAGACATTATCTATCTCGGATTGTATCATGCCGCTGAGAAGTGTTTTCATTGCCTTTGAATCATATGAGACCATGTACATTTCGGTTGAATCCATTTCTAGCAGAATCTTTGGTGTCCCATCATCTCTTCGTGGAACAACTGGTCCGTTCTCCACGACCCACCATTCCCAAGGATCTCTTTTAAGATAGATCCTCATTCGGAATTTCCAGAAATTGTAATTTTCTGTTCCAAACAGCAAAGGAGGTCTATTGGTTGATTGACCTTCTTGATTGTTGTTCTGACTAATGCCGTATCGAGAATCTTTCCTACAAGTCACCTTTAAGACCAAGATAAGTAGAGCTGAGCTTTGATACTAAATGAAATTTAACTAGACACACTTAGAAGGGGGGTTGAATAAGTGTGGGAGCAATCTATGACCAATTTTTAAACTTTAGATCAAGCTATTAACTTCAAGCTACTATTTTGATTAATTCAGTTTGCTGAATTAATATAGTCTACTGAACTGACTAAATATCCTGCTGAATTTATAACTTAAATAAAATACTTGGTGTTAAAGAATTATCTTAATATAATGCAAATATTCAAATATTAATTATTAAGATAATTAAATAACTTACGTGAGTAATTAAAGTAAAGCAATCAGTAAGATCAACACTAAGATTTTTTACGTGGTTCAGCTATTACCCTCTATAATAATAACCTAGTCCAATACCAACTAGTATTGGAGACTCACTTTATTTATATCTTTATAAATAATCACCGATTACAAAACAGATTCTTACAAAAATTAATTAGCAATTAATTTCTCTTGAGCACTCTTGCTCCTTGTGCACCTATGCACTATTCAAGCACATTTGCTTCCTTGAACCTGTTTGTAAACCTTTTCTCTAATCCACTAGGATTAACACCTTTAGACTACACTTAGTCTAAAACAGAAATTTTAATACAGATATAGAGGTCTATGATCAATGCAAGAATAATCAATTTAACAATTAAAGGCTCAACTATATGCAATGATCAATTAGCACAAAAAGATAAATACTTAATTTCTTACCAAATACCAGCTCAAATAATATCAAAAATTTAATTGCTTAGCTGCTCAACGGTTGCACTGATTAAATAAAATTGCTCGAGAAATAATCAGTAATTAGTGCAAGTATATTTTTGTGAGTTCTATCTTAATTCAAGTATGTCTTACGGATTTTATAGTCAGAATAAAATTACCGTTATATAAAGATATGTACTGTTATGTTCAAATTTTTAAACGGTATATAAATCCAACAAAGGTGATATTTATCCAAAATAACAAATCAAGCTTATGTTTAGTGTTTGGGATAAATATATACAACCCTTTAATAGATAACCCACTTTCAAAAACATCTTTGATTTTATCTTTCTATATATCAAGTGGCGTGTGACATCAAAAGGAACTGACGTGAGACATTTAACTTTTCAGACTTCCAACATTCAAGGCATTAAAGTCCCAAAACTCTATAATCATTATCATTATCCCTTAAAAATCGTGCACATATTTCATAGTATACAAAGCTATCGTCCTTTTAGCTTTTCAAGTAAAACATATCCACGTGTAGCAGTGACCCAAAAATATCAATTTTAAACTCCTACAAAGACATGTACACGTATCTCTTTCTTAAGGACAAATGCATATGAAACATAACATACACAGAGATTATCCAAATAAAAAACTTTTTCATAAGAATTATTCTTTAAATCATTTTTCATTTAAGACATAATAAAATGCAAATAATATATCCTAGAGCTTTTAAATGAAAAATCAATTATTATGCAATTGACCTTACATTTGGGTTTTCCTAGAAAAGAAAAACTCTTTAATCCAACAAATATTCCTTATCATCATATACCTGAAAATGCCATAAAATAATTTAGCATACGAATAATTCATCATCAAAAATTGAGGATATAATATGACTAGGTCAACAAAGATGAATATGTAAAAATATCAATTCTCAATTTATGTTTCAATATTATATTAATCTCTCCATTATATAAAAAGAAGTATCATTTATTAATACTTTCTATTTCAAAAAAAAAAGTGTAGTTCTTATAAAAGTAGTATAAAATGTTATAATGTTCTCAAAAATAATAAAACGTCATTATCATCTTATTAATGTTTAACTAAATAATTAATAAAATTAAGAATAATAACATGAAATTTGTAAATTTTAGAAATAAATTTTTTTACGTAACAAATAGAGTTTTTTTTGTTATATTTTAATTTGAACTAGTAGGTTACCTAAGAAATAAATAAAAATTCCTCAAACGAACTCCCAATCTAAAACTGACAGACCTACATTAAAAAATATCAATATAAATTTTTATAATAAATTTGTTGTTTTATTTGAAATATATATATATATATATATATATATATATATATATATATTTTAAAGCACCATTCAAGAATCTCAGATGTGTAATAAAATAGGCACTCATTTTGGAATAAAATAGCTATAAAAATGTTTTTACTCAAAATGACTTTCCTATTTTCAATTTCAAAATAATTTTCCTTTTGGACTTGAAGGATTCCAAAAGGGTCCATCTTATTACTAATCAAGAAAGTGAAGGCACAAAAGCAACTTTTTGAAAGAGCATAAAGCCTCTTGTGGCATAATACCAAAAAAGTTGTCAAATAATATATAATTTTAATTTGAACTAGTAGGTTACCTAAGAAATAAATAAAAAAATTCCTCAAACGAACTCCAAATCTAAAACTGACGGTCCTACATTAAAAAAGATCAATATAAAAGTTTATAATAAATTTATTGTTTTATTTGAAATATATATATATATATATATATATATATATATATATATTCATTTTAAATTCATGTAATAGGTTCTTTATAAATCTTATTTCAACAACCAACGTGTAAGACCCCAACTTATTATAAATAAAATCGAATTTCCTCTAATTATTATTGTGAATAATAAGGTATTAAATTGATATAATATTTTGATTATGGGTGAAATGTGCAAATTTTGCAAAAAAAGCAGTGGTGATAAAATAATCATTGTTGTCGGGGAATATTCGTTTGGTCGTGGAATATTCTTGTTGTCGGGGAATATTCTTACGACAACAATAGATCATTAATGAGCCCCATAATGAGAATAAGCGCTCGGATGAAGAAAAGCGATAAATTTGGGTTTTTACAAATAACGGCGTAGTTATTTACAATTGCTAATTTGTTGGAATACCGGTGGTTAAAATAACATGATGTCTGGCGTGGATGCATGTGATATTTTTGAATTATTGATTCTTACGTGAAAGTATTTCACTCAATAATTGTTATAGTAATTCTTTATTCAATATTTTATTTTATTGATTTAATAATTTCTGCGTTGATATTTTATATTATTGTTGTTCAATAATTATCATCCATGATATTCCTATTATCGGATAAATAATTCATATTATTTGAATAATATTATTAGATAGCATTATTAGCGATGTACAGAAAGTTACATCGAGGAGAGGTTTGGTCAACAATCATGCTGCGCAAGAAAGGTGAAATCTTTATCGGAAAAGTTCTTTCTTGGGAGCAGATTCGGTTGTCGTAATTGTGATTACGTAATATTATTTGTGAATAATTAATTATTGATTTATATGATAAGGAAATATTTATTTTTTGTGGATATAATTAATGGATATATTTATTTTTATGTGGATAAAAATGAAGGAATTAATGCTGAGGTGTTTTATCAGTATTTTGTGTATTTCGGATATTTTATGTTTGGAATTTGGAAAAACTCAAAGCTACAAAGTTGTAGAGAATTCGATTTCAGGCAGAATGAACATAAAATTCGTATTTTTCTAATAACCGGGCTATTTTCTATGAATTGTTGAAGTTTCAAAAAAATAAAATAATTTTTATTAAATTTATGGGGGGACCCACTTTTGGTTGGTGGAATACACACATGGGCTGCTGAATTCTTCCAACATGGCTGCCCAAAAATTCAAAGCATGCGTAGGAATTATAATTAATAATAATATATTTTATTATTTTTGTCTCCTATGGCGTTCTAGCATTTTCCTATAAATAGACGCTTAGGTTAGAATTGAAAATCATACCAGAAACAAGTTTTCTTTATCTTTATATTGTTGAGCGTATTTTAGTAAGTATTTTGATACTTTGAGAGTTGTTATTCAGTGCAACTTTCTATCAGCACTATATCCGAAATTCAGTCAGAAATACGATTATTTTGAGGTAAGGGATGCTATTTTCTTCTTAAATGATATTATTTTTTTCAATATCATTATGCCGAAATATTGGTGAACGTTTTTATCAAATTTGAAACTTTTTGTGTCGGGTTACTATTCACGTATACGGCACTATTCACGAATATGACACTATTCACCGAAAAATAAAATTTTCTTTTTTTTTGTCCAAGATGTCTATTATGGTTACTATCTTTGATTGTATCCATGTTTTGATCCTTATTTTTGAATTCTGTTTCAAAATTGGTATTTATGAAGTATTATTGATATTAGATAAACTATTATACGAATCCCTACTATTTGTCCTTCTGTCTCACTGGATTCATTTTCTTTATAATATTTTTCATCATCATCAGTCCTAAATGATGATATTACTGAATATCTTTGGCCTGTAGTGCAAAGATGAATGATTAATCGATGAATATCTTTTGGCCGTAGTCAGATGAGATGAGCAGTGTTGAGATGAACATGACCCATTGGTGATCTGAAATGAATATCTTTGGCACATGTAGTACAAAGATAAATATTGATTAAAGATGTATATTGATTGTTGTTACAGGGATAAAATATTGATGATGAACTTTTAAATCTTAGAAGATAGTAGAACTCATTCTCTACTTGACTCTTCTAATGGATTCTTTATTTTTATTGCGATTGTTGATCTAAAACTTGTTGTCTATTATATTTTATCAGATTTTTTCTTGTTGAAAACTAATGATAATTTGTTGTATATTATCTTAGTCATAATATTCTTTACTGGGCTAGTTGAGCTCACCCTTTTCCTTTTTGCTCTATTTTTTCTTCTCAGGAGGTGAGAACATAGCAGGATCTAGTCGGGGTATGGAGTGATGGTTCTAGAAAGATGTTTTAACAGTCCTCACTATTTCTGTAAAATAGTGTTTGAATAATTGTAATGAGGACTTATTTGAGTGTGGATATTGTCTAGAAGACAATATTTGTATTTAAACTCACAGTATGTGTTGTCGTATTTTACACGACAATTGTATTATTGAAGTTGTAATTTACTTTATGTACCATGTATTTGGCGACTTAGAATGGGTGTTGTATACCTATTTTGGGGGCGTCACACAACGTGTCAGCCGTAAATCAATTAAATGGAAGGCTGAGATGAGATAAAATATATTGCCAACTGCTACAACATGTAGCGGCCCAAACAACATACTATAACAACTTTTATTTTAATAAAAATCAAATTAACTTGCTAATATGGGCCTATATTGTCAGATAGAAAGATATAAAATGAATTTAATTTTTTTATATACCAACCGCTATAGATTGTAGCGGCTTGATCTTAATATATATTTTTATAACGTGGTCCCATTTTTGAGAAATAGAATGACAAAAAGGAAATTTATTTTTTTTATATACCAACCGCTACAGCTCGTAACGGCTTGGTCATAATTTTTTTTTTGTGCCATCCGTTGTCCCACTTTGTTGGTAATAGTGTTATTACTTGCCTTGTTATTACTAATACTAATATTAATTAAATGAGAATTAAAAAGGCAAAAAAGGGCAATTAATATTATAATATTATCTTTCTATGTCTCAATTTTCTTACAACGGAAGAAGTCATTAAAAAAAAAATCAAGCCGCTACATCTTGTACCGGTTGATAATAGTATTATTACTTGCCTTTTTA
Source organism: Panax quinquefolius (assembly GCA_020205615.1). Taxonomy (NCBI): domain Eukaryota; kingdom Viridiplantae; phylum Streptophyta; class Magnoliopsida; order Apiales; family Araliaceae; genus Panax; species Panax quinquefolius. Next base: position 64,494,843 of record CM035166.1, on the reverse strand, counting down.
TTACTAATATTACTAATATTAATTACCTTTTCATTACTAATCCTAATATTAATTGCCTTTTTAGTAATATTATTAGTAATTGCCTTTTTAGTAATAATATTAGTAATTGACTTTTTATTACTATTACTAATATTAATTATCTTTTTATTACTAATAGTATTATTAATTGCCTTTTTAGTAATATTAGTAATTGTCTTTTTAGTATTAATATTAATAATTGCCTTTTTAGTATTAATATTAATCGCCTTTTTATTACTATTACTAATATTAATTGCCTTTTTATTACTATTATTAATATTAATTGCTTTCTTATTAGTAATATTAATATTAATTGTCTTTTTATTACTAATACTAATATTAATTGTCTTTTTAATTCTCATTTAATTAATATTAGCATTAGTAATAAAAAGGCAAGTAATAACACTATTACCTACCGCTACAAGATGTAGCGGCCTGATTTTGTTTTTTTTAATCCCTTTCGTTGTAAGAAAACTGAGAGATAGAAAGATAATATTATAATATTAATTATCTTTTTTTGCCATTTTAATTCTCATTTAATTAATATTAGTATAAGTAATAAAAATGCAAGTAATAACACTATTACCAACAAAGTGGGACAACGGATGTCACAAAAAAAATACGACCAAGCCGCTACAAGCTGTAACGGTTGGTATATATATATATAAAAAAAAAAAAATCCCTTTTTATCATTCTATTCCTCAAAAATGGGCCCACGTTATAAAAAAAATATTAAGACCAAGCTGTAGCGGTTGGTAGATAAATAAATAAATAAATTCATTTTATATATTTCTATCTGACAATATGGACTCACATTAGCAAGTTAATTTGACTTTTACTAAAATAGAAGCCGCTAGAGTATGGTGTTTGAGCCGCTACATGTTGTAGCGGCTGACAATATATTTTTCCCATCTTTGCCTTCCATTTAATTGATTTACAAATGATGATTTGGTTGTTAAAATAATTATACATATATAGAATTCCGCATGACATGGATGAATATATATATATATATATATATATATATATATATATATATATATATATATATATATATATATATATAAAAGCACCATTCAAGAATCTCAAATGTGTAATAAAATAGGCACTCATTTTGGAATAAAATAGCTATAAAATGTTTTTATACTCAAAATGCCTTTCCTATTTTCAATTTCAAAATAATTTTCCTTTTGGACAAGAAGGATTCCAAAAAGGGTCCATCTTATTACTAATCAAGAAAGTGAAGGCACAAAGCAACTTTTTGGAAGAGCATAAAGCCTCTTGTGGCATAATACCAAAAAAGTGGTCAAATAATATATAATTGCGTTACGCAACTGGCAAGACAAACTAGATCGGTGATGCATTTGCCATCTTCACAAGCCAAAAACCTTATTTATTATCGGTTGAGTTATATATTGCGATATTTTATGTAAATTTGTAAATGCGACCTATATTAATATTAAAAATTATAAAATTAATCTATTATATTATATATTTAATTAAAAAAATTATTATTAATAAGCTATTTTTGTAATTGACGATTGAAACATAAAATCGTAAAATATAACCTTTATCATTTATTAATTGAATCACCTCTGGCATGTCCCTGTTTGAACTGTTCATATGTAGTCTGTGGAATGTTGTTGAGCTTGTGATTTTATAAATGACCTGCTCTAACTTTTTCTTTTTCACATGGCTTTGTCTCACTCTGATCAACAGTACTTCCACCAAATACAGAATTACTTGTGTTGATAGCAGAAAATTCACAAAATTTATTGATACGGAAGTTGGATCCAAAAACAGACCTTTTATTTGATGATAATAATAATAATAATAAAATAATTATAAATTAAGTGACAAATTTAAATGATCGACCCGAGGTTTCTTAAATCATATTATTTCATCTAGGGGCAAAAATTTGATCCGTCTTTATGGTGCTTTGTTTTGCGTCACTCTAAATAGGATCATAATTTTGATTTTGGTATGATATAGAGCTGAAAATAGAACTGATCATTCGGTTATAACCGAACCGAATAAACTATTCGGTTATAATCAAATACCGAAATATTCATAATTTTATTATCCGAATTACTAACCGAATTTGGCAATAATTGAATTACCGAATTACCAAATTATAAATTCAGGTATTTCTATATTAACTGAACCTGAATAATCTATTGAAATAAATAAATTCTATGAATACATTGGAGAGATCAGAAAATTCATTTCGGAGACGGGTCCTCCCATGTCCCTCCGGGTTTTAGATTCCACCCTACAGAAATACATATGAGAATAAAGAGATGAAGAACTTGTTGATTACTAGTTTACTTCCTTAGGACAAAGATTAATTCGAAAAGAATCGATCTAGATGTCATCAAAGATATAGATCTCTACAAAATCGTGCCATGACCCATGGGATCTTGAAGTTACACACACACACACACACACACACACACACACACACACACACACACACACATATATATATATATATATATATATATATATATAGGGTCCGGTTCCTATCCGGACTCCCGCATTTTCTTAAGTTACTTATTTTTTTTTTATAAAACAACTAAAAATAAAAAATTAATGTGACGCCTCCAAAATAGGTATACACTAGCGATAACCCGTGCCTAAAGGCACGACGTAACAAAAAATTAGATTAAAATTCGAAAAATCTATAATTTTATCTAAAGACACATACCACCACAACAATTAATACATACTCAATCATCTAACCACCAAAACATCGACCTAGTCGATACTAATTTCAAGAAATTTCGGCAGAGTTTCCTTTAAAAATAAATATACAAAAAATTCTAAATCTGTCTACAAAACATACAATCATCAATACATATCCAAACCACCAAAACAATCATCATTCCATACCCAAAATCATCATTCCATAACCTTTGGTGCCTCCATCCTAGCTGAATTTGTCTTCGGTGAACGACAAAATCGAGCTAAGTGACCTTCTCTTCCACAATTATAACATGCTTTGGACGACATCGCGCAGTTTGGACTGATATGTCCCTCCCCTCCGCATTTGAAGCATATGATAGGTGGTCGTTCTCCTTCCTTAACAACGGGTGCTGGTGCTGGTGCTGACGTCTTTCCATCATTGTTGAATTTTCTTTTCTTGAAATGTCCATTTTTATTGTCTTGGCTATGATTACCACCGAAGTGGTTACCATTTCTGGCATGTTTATTCCCTCCACGTTTGTTGTCACCGCTTTGATGACTATTACCACTGGTATTTTCATTCAGCCGGCTGCTTTCTCTTGGTTGCGTTGACTCGTTATCGCGCTCCAACAACTAAGCCCTATTTACAACATCTGAATACAAACACAGTTTATGAGAAATAAGATATTGTCTTATCTCCGGTTTAAAACCTCTTAAAAACATTCGGGTCATTTGCTTCTCATTATCAACCAAATGGGATGCAAACCGGGATAACTCCGTAAATTTAGCCTCGTATTGCGACACAGTCATATTATTTTGTTCCAACTTGATAAACTCCACCTCCTTCATGTGACGAATACTTTCGGGAAAGTACTTATCGTTGAATAGCTCTTGGAACTTCTCCTAAGACACCTTGAGTGCGTCAGGCTGGGTACGTTTTACAAATTCCCACCAGTAATCTGACTCTTCACGCAACATAAAGGTGGCGAAGGGAACCTTTTGTTCCTCGGAGCATCACAAGACATCAAATATCTTGGTTATCTGCTTTATCCATGCTTCCGCCTTAAGTGGTTTTGGCTCTCCAATAAACTCCAGTGGTCCCAGCTCCTTGAACTGTTTGGCGGTGACCGTCCGAGAGTTGCCAGTGTTTCCACCTGCATTTTGGACAGGAGCCGCTCTCGCCTGTTGTTGCATGAATTGGATGAAGCCTCGGATCATTCCATCGTTCATCATTTGGTCAGTGTTGTTGTTTGCATGAGGATTGTCGCCTTCCTGATGCACATTGACCTGGTTATTGATCTGTAAAGACTCAACGGTCTCCTGTGCTCCATTGATGTTCTCAACATTCTCGGATGCCATTTTCAAATACTGCCACAAAACAAGGGTTAATTGACATGAAACATATTATCCCTACACTCTGAGTGACCAATTAAATACCAAATAAACTTGGGTAGGTCATAGTAGCGAAGGAATTCCCGTCTCTCCCTCCTAGTTCTAGTCTCACATTTTAGCGAGGATCATATCCTAAGCTTTGATACCAACTATGTGACGCCCCCAAAATAGGTATACATCACATATTACGAGTAAATCAAATACATGGCATGTAATACAAATAACACTTAATTATACAACTGTTGTGTAAAGTAAGACAAAACATAAGCTGTGAGTTTTAATACAAATATTGTCGTCTAGACAATATTCAAACTCAAATTCTATATTATTACATTTATTTTCCACTATTTCACTGAATAGTGAGGACTACTAATGCTATCATTTGGTCCGTCACTCCGTTCCCCGACTAGTCCCTGCTACGTTCTCATTTCCTGAATAGAACAATAAAAGTAAAAGGGTGAGCTCAACTAGTCCAGTAGGAAATATTATGACTAAGATAATGCAGAATATATTATCGTTAGCCTTCAACAGTGTTAAACTGATACAATATAACAACCATCAAGTTTAACTGCAGCAGAACAAACAATCCATTAAAAGAGTCAAGTAGAGAATAAAATCTACCATCTTTTATGATTTAAAAGGTTTTTCATCACTTTTATCGCTGGGACTCAACTTAATAAATAATCCACATCATCAAATCACCCTCGACTGCTATGGCGAGGATATTTTTAGTATCACGACCATAATTATCCATGCACTACGGGCCAAGAATATTTGTGTATTCAATAATGGTCATGATCATGCCAACAACTGTCCATCAATGCACTACGGGCCAATGAGGACTTTTACCACATCATTTGTAACATTACGGTCATGATTACACAGAATAATCCCTGGTCATAATCATACCAAGTCCATCTATGCACTATAGGCCACAGATGACTTTCAACAAAATATAAACATGAGGATGATGACAATGATATAAGAATTCAATAAAACAAGTTCAAGAATTATTTTATCCAAGAACTAATAACGTCCAAATTGTCAACATGATACTGCTTTGTAGAGTAAAATTCAAGAATGCTCAGAAGAATATTTCCATGAAAAGATACTGGATGAAGCGCAAATATTAAGGATATTCCACTAATTTCATGGAGTATAGAAGTCAAAACTTTAACCAATTGAGTATAATAAGGAATGGAATAACAAAAGAAATCACCAGGCATGCGATAGACCGCACAGGCAGGTTATTCCAATAGAATAATAAATAATGGAATCGGTCCCACAGTAAAAGCGCACAAACAGGATATTCAGCGAGAATAATAAGGGCGGAATCGGTCAGGCGTAAAATGCATGTATGAGGATATTCCAATGAATAATAAAAAAAGAGAATCAGTCCGAAGCGTAGAATGCATGCAGATAGTATATTCCAATGAGAATAATAAAGGCGGAATCGAGTCCGGCGTAAACGCATGCATGGGATATTCAACGAGAATAATAAAGCGGAACCTGTGTGCGGCGTAGAAACGCCATGCATGAGGATGTTCCAACGGAATGATAAAGAATGGAACAACAGAAGAATTTCACCAAGTATAGGGTAACCCGCGTATACAGGTTATTCCAACAGAATAATAAAGAATGGAATAACTGAAGTTCTCTTCATAGATAAGAAAGAAATAATACTCCATACCTTTAGAAAAACTGGATACTAGAATAGTGAGGTAGCAGACTTCTCTTCTTCTTTCTATAATTTCTCTCTATAATAATCGCTCTAAAGCTTTTGTGAATTGGTGAGAAATGAGGGAAGAATGAGCTTCTCTTTATAGGAAAATATAGTTTCGATAATTGCACGTTTTGGGGCTCAAAAAATTACAGTACAATACCTCCAACTTTTCTTTCATTTTTAATTTAGTCCTGCAAGTATTATCAATCTTGCACCAACTCCCCTAATAGTAAATAATGTGAATCAATAGTTCAATCATGTGAACCAATAGTATAATCATGTGAAAAATACGAATTACAGTATAGTACCTCCATCTATACCTCCATTTTTAACTTAGTCATGCAAGTATTATCAATTTTGCACCAACTCCCCTAATAGTAAATAATGGGATTCAATAGTACACATATGTGAATAAATAGTTATATAAGCATGTGAATTAGTAGCAATTAATTGCTCATTTATCCGATAAATTACCCGATTTATCAATATAACCCCCAAACATCAATTATCATCGGAATAAATGTCGATTTTCACTAACACAAACAATTTTAACATAATGAAACTATTTTTATCAAAAATATAAATTTTGAAATTTTGAAGTTTGACTTTTCCCAAAAAAGTCAACTATTGACTTTTTGACCAAATAGTGAATCCCAGAAAATTTTGTGTTTGTAGATTATTTTTACTAATTTCATCATTTCGGACTCAAATATCACGTCCGCGTCTCCAAATTCAACTTCGAACAACATTCATCATTAATATTATAACTCACAATATTTATCAACCCGTGTCGTTCCCCGGAAGAGGGGCTTTCAATAAGGATCTCTCCTATTGGCGCCTATGATTAGGTGACCAAACCTCTCCTCGATGTAACTTCTAGACATTGTAAATATTTTAATTTAATAATATGAATAACTTTGTCGTCTCAATTATTGATTTAATAAAATAACATATTATTAGGATGATACTATGACAATAATTGAATCAATAATATGAGAGATATGATGATGCAACAATTTTGTAGTAATAATTGAGTATAAGCGAGTGACTTCTCACGTAAGCATCAATAATCAATACCGGTGTGCTGCTACTATGCAACCACAGCGTATTCTTGTACTTTTATTATGGGTAGTTCAACAGTTAACGGTAAAACTTCCGCCGTTATTTTCATAAAAGTATATTTTGTCGTTTTCTCAATAAAACAATAATTCCGTTAATGGGGTTCACCAATGATTGTGCAGTTGTACGAATATTCCCTGTTAAAATGAATATTCCCCGACCAATCGAATATTATATAACAACTTGCGTACTTTGCAAAATTTGTAAATATTACCCACAACTATAACATTATATCAAATCCACACCATAATATTCAAAAAATATATTTCGAGAAAATTTAATCTTTATTCAAAAAGTTGGGGTCTTTAGCTGCGCACAGATTTTGGTGATGTGTCCCTCCCCTCCGCATTTGAAGCATATGATAGGTGGTCGTTCTCCTTCCTTAACAATGGGTGCTGGTGATGGCATCTTTCTATCATTGTTGAATCTTCTCTTCTTGAACTGTCCACTTTTATTGTTTTGGCCATGATTACCACTGATGTGGTTACCATTTTTGGCATGTTGATTCCCTCCACGTTTGTTGTCACCGCTTCGATGACGGTTACCACTGGTATTATCATTTTGCCGGCTACTTTCCCTTGGTTGGGTTGACTAGTTATTGCACTCTAATAACTGAGCCTTATTTACAACATCTGAATACAAAAACAGTTTATGAGAAATTAGATATTGACGTATCTCGGGTTTCAAACCTCTTAGAAACATCCGCATCATTCTCTCCTCATTATCAACCAAGTGAGACGCAAACCGGGACAACTCGACAAACTTAGCTTCGTACTGCGACACGGTCATATTGTTCTACTCCAACTTGATGAACTCTACCTCTTTGATGTGATGAATACTTTCGGGAAAGTACTTGTCGTTGAATAGTTCTTGGAACTTCTCCTAAGACATCTTTGATCTGGGCGAGTTGAGCACGCTTTACCGATTCCCACCAGTAATCTGCCTCTCCTCGCAACATAAAGGTGGAAAATGGAACCTTTTGCTCCTCGGAGCATCCCAAGACATCAAATATCTTGGTGATCTGCTTTATCCACGTTTCTGCCTTAAGTGGTTTTGGCTCTCCAATAAACTCCGGTGGTCCTGATAAGTGGGTTTTATACTTACTTATGGAGTACTAATTCATGCAAACTATGCCCATCTAAAGCACATTTTAGTATGTTTTAGCTGCATTTCATATTAGTTTGCATTGTATATACTTAAAACTCCTTTTGGTGAATAAGTGCAGGAATTGGCCTAATTTGGTGGTATTATAGGGCACGAGGCTAATGGATGCATGAGGTGAGGCAAAAGCTGGAATATGCATGGCTGAGGATTGAGTGGAGCATGGATGGACAAGTATGGATGGAAATAGGACACTTCAGTAGCAGCAGCAACAATGCATAACCAAACTCAGGAATAGAACCAGAATTCATCAACTGCAAGCCGCGCGACAGGAAGAACTTGGAGACGCGCGCCGGCGCGAGTACCCAGCTAGACAAGGGTACCTACTACAAGTTCTTGTGTCATGAGCATGATAAAGCCTAGGGAACAGCGCACGCATCGCGAGAGGTCTTTGGACATCTTGACGACTTCATTTGTAAGTCGCGCGGCGAAGCGAAAAGACACATGGAGGGGTGCGCGGCATGCTGCGATGATTTTGGATCTTTGAAATGTTTATTTTAATTTCCAATTTTTAAGGGTTGTAAAGTGATTAAAACAATATCTGACTGGTGTCAGACGTATCTTTGATATCTTTTGTCGTATTTTCATCAGCGTAACTAGGGTTTACTCCCAGGGAGAGATTCCAACGTAGAAGGAGGCCAAAACTCTATTTTTCTACTACTTCTTGGGATTTTCTACCAGCGTAGATTATTATTTAGTATTTTCTGGATTATTATGCGGATTTGAATATTAATAGTGGATTCTATTCAGTAATTGGGTTTGATAGTTCTATCTTTCATCTTTCAATTGTTTGCTTATTAATCATGTTTGGATTTGATCCCATAATGGCTTTTGTTTCATTCATGAACTAAACTCCATTATGGGACTCTAACGGATTTTAATATGTAGTTTGATTGCATGCTTGAATGCTGGATTGTTTTGTATATCATATGGGATGTCTATCATGATTATTTTGCATGTATGAATGCTTGATCACCATTCGTTTCAGTACTTGTATGGAATTGACAATGAACATGCAAGTATGGATTATAATCATGATAGTATACATATATATGAAATGTTTTATATGGCTTGCATGTGTGTATTTTGTGAACGAGATAGACATATCTTTGTTTCATAGTATAAGTTAGAATAAGGGCTTGAACTTAAATTCAATATAGTTCCAATTTCACATAGACATATAGTGATTTTGGTTATATTGATGATTACATAAAGTCTATCATCTGTGGATGCTGTGTAAGTAGGTCTTAGTGCATTAAAAAATGGCTAAAACTCTTTTAGTGCTCTTGGCTACTTTCCTGTGATATGTGAACAAGTCATGCATGATAGTGGCGATTGAATGAAATATTAAATGAAGTTAGGATCTCATTATTTCCAGATTTGATTTATTCCGTTGTTATTATTGTTTTAGTCGTTATTCGCGATTCGAGAATAAACCAATCTTATTCATTAGTTTGAGCGTATAAATATAGTGATTTAGTTAATGCATAGTGATTTGAATTAAACAACTTTCTCTGTGGGATCGATACTTTACTTGCTCTGTATTGCTTGTTGACACATGTATGCTTGTATGAGTTAGAGCTCTTTTGTTAGACTAAAAAAGAGGCAACAAGTTTTTGGCACGGTTGCCGGGGAAAGGCGTTTAATTTAGTATTATTATCATTAGTTTTAAGCTATATTGTATGTCATTTTCAAATACTGCCACAAAACAATGGTTAATTGACATGTCACATATTATCCCTATACTCTGACCGACCAAATAAATACCAAATAAACTTAGTAGGTCATACTAGCGAAGGAATTCCCCGTCTCTCCCCTCCTATTTATTGTCTCACATCTCAGCCAGGAATCACATCCCTAAGCTTTGATACCAACTGTGACGCCCCCAAAATAGGTATACATCACCCATCTTGAGTCGCCAAATACATGGTACAAAATTCAAATACAACTTAATAATACAACTGTCGTGTAAAATACGACAAAACATAAACTGAGAGTTTTAATATGAATATTGTCTTCTAGACAGTATTCAACTCAAATGGAGTCCTCAATACATTTATTATCACACTATTTCATAGAATAGTGAGGACTACTAATGCTATCATCTGGACCGTCACTCCATTCCCCGACTAGTCCCAGCTACGTTCTCATTTCCTAAAGAGAACAATGAAAGCAAAAGGGTGAGCTCAACTAGCCCAATAAGAAATATTATGACTAAGATAATGCAAAATAATTTATCGTTAGCCTTCAACAGTGTTAAACTGATAAAATATAACAAACATCAAGTTTAACTGCAGTGGAACAAGCAATCCATTAGAAGAGTCAAGTAGAGCATAAAATTTTCTATCTTCTATGATTTAAAAAGGTTTTTCATCACTTTTATCGCTGAGACTCAACTTTATAAATAATCCACATCATCGAATCACCCTTGCACTACGGCCAAGGATATTCTTTAGTATCACAACCACAAATTATCCATGCATTACGGGCCAAGGATATTCGTGTATTCATCAATGGTCATGATCATGCCAACAACTGTCCATCAATGCACTACGGGTCAATGAGGACTTTTACCACATCATTTGTAACATTACGGTAATGATTATACCGAATAATCCCTGGTCATAATCATACCAAGTCCATTTATGCACTATAGGCCACAGATGACTTTCAACATAATATAAACATGAGGATGATAAGAATTCAATAAAACAAGTTCAAGGATAAATTTTTAAAGATTTATAATTTAATTTATCCAGAAATTAATAATGTCCAAATTGTCAACATGATACTGCTTTGTGGAGTAAAATTCAAGAATAATATTATATCAAAAATGATTTGGACCGAAAAGAAATGAATTTTTGTCATGAATAGTACCCCGGGTGAATAGTAACTGAGTGAATAGTACCCGTGTAAAACCCCAACTTTTTGAATAAAGATGAATTTTTTTTATAAATATTATTTTTGAATATTATGGAGTGAAATTGATATAATGTTATAGTTGTGGGTAATATTTATAAATTTTTCATAGTATGCAAGTTGTTATATTATATTTGATTGGTCAGGGAATATTCGTTTTAGTAGGGAATATTCGCATAACAATAGTGCAATCATTGGTGGACCCCTAGCAGAATAATTATCGGATTGAGAAAACGACAAAAATATTTTTATGAAAATAACGGCAGAAGTTTTACCGTTGATACTGTTGAACTACTCGGTAGTAAAAGTACAGTAATACACGTGATTGCATAGTAGCACACGGTATTGATTATTGATGCTTACGTGAGAAGTCATTCAGTTTTGTTCAATTATTGCTATAGTAATTGTTGCATAGTATCTCACGTTATTTGATTCAATTATTGTCGATATTTATTATATTGTTAAAATCAATAATTGAGATGACAAAATTATTAATATTATTATTTGCAATATTAACGATGTCTAGAAGTTCTGTCAAGGAGAGGTTTGGTCACCTAATTGCGCGCCAATATGGAGAAATCCTTATTGGAAAGCCCCCTCTTTCCTGGAAACGACCTGGTCGATTAATATTGTGAATTATAATAAAGATGATAAATGTTGTTAAAATTATTAAGGTGATTTTTATAAAGTTTGCTTATTTTATGAACCCCATTTACCAATTTTTCAAAATAATCGGTAGAAAATTATTTAAAGGTGGGGCCCACATATGGGGCCCATATGTGTTGAAAAACTGATTGTGGAAATGGGAGTGGGAGAGAGTTACGTATATGGAGGGAGTTTATATATATAAGATTGTGATGTGGGTGTATATATATAATATAATATATGTGAGTGGATTGTGGTGGGAGAAAAGAAAGAGTGATAGTGATGTGTGTGTGTGTAAGTTGAATTAATGGTGGGAAAGTAGTATGATGATAGTGATGGGTGGATGAATTAGGGTGGTTTATTAAAACCATGTGTTATATATATAATATATAATATATATTATATTTTATTTAAAAGATTTTTCTTTAAATATGGATCGTCCGGTTAAAGTAAATCAATCTGGACCGTTCATGAATTAGTTACTATGCATTCCATTCTTCTATAAATAGAAGCTCATTCCTTCATTATTTCTTACGAATTCATTGAAACTCGGAGAGAAAAACTATAGAGAGAAAGAAGAAAAAGTGTCGCTACTTTTACCCTTTTCTATATAAAGTTTCTTTTTACGGTGAGGGTGTTATTCTTTCTTATTCATGAAGAGAAGCTGTTGTTACTCCTTTTCTTATTATTCTATTGGAATAACCTATATCGCTGGTCTACCCTATACTTGGTGACATTCTTCTATTATTCCGTCTTTATTATTACATTTGGAATATTACGTACATCGTTTTGTGGGACACGATTCGTCTTTATTATTACATTTGGAATATCACGTCTATCGTTTTCTGTGCGGACTGATTCCGTCTTTATTATTCTATTGGAATATCACATGCATGCGTTTTTCTGTGGGTCCGATTAAAATCCTTATTAGTATTACATTGGAATAACTTTGTCTGCCAAAATCTGCATATCATGGTGATTTGTTGTTATTCCATTCTTTATTATTATTGTTGGAACTTCACCGCCGGTGCAATTTAATTTGACTTTGGTTCCGATTATTATTATTCTGTTGGAATAACTTTGTCATATGCAATCCGCATGCATGGTGATTTCTGTTGTTATTCCATTCTCTATTATACTCAGTTGGTTAAAGTTTAGACTTCTATACTCCATGAAATTAGTGGAATATCCTTGATATTTACGCTTCATCCAGTATCTTTTCATGGAAATATTCTTCTGAGCATTCTTGAATTTTACTCTACAAAGCAGTATTATGTTGACAATTTGGACGTTATTGGTTCTTGGACAAATTAATTCTTGAACTTTTTATTGAATTCTTATATCATTGTCATCATCCTCATATTTATATTTTTTGAAAGTCAAATACGTGGCTTCTGTAGTGCATAGATGGACTTGGTATGATTATTATGACGAGGATTATTCGATTGTAATCATGGCCGTAATGTTACAAATGATGTGGTAAAAGTCCTCATTGGCCCGTAGTGCATTGATGGGCGAGTTGTTGGCATGATCATGACCATTAATGAATACACAAATATTCTTGGCCCGTAGTGCATGGATAATTGTGGTTGTGATACTAAAGAATATCCTTGGCCAGTAGTAGTGGGGGGTGATTCGATGATGTGGAATATTTGTTAAGTCGAGTCTCGGCGATAATGATGATGAAAAACCTTTTAAATCATAAAAGATAGTAGATTTTATTTTCTACTTGACTCGTTTAATGGATTGCTTGTTCCGCTGCAGTTAAACTTGATGTCTATTATATTTTATCAGTTTAACATTGTTGGAGACTAATGATAATTTATTCTGCATTATCTTAGTTATAATATTTCTTACTAGGCTAATTTAGCTCACCTTTTCTTTCTTTGTTCTCTTGTGAAATGAGAATATATTTGGGGACGAGTCGGGGAACGGAGTGATGGTCCAGAGGATAGCATTAGTAGTCCTCACTATTCTGTGAAATAGTGTGATAATAGTTGTAATGAGGACCTCTTTTTGAGTTTGTATAATCTCTAGTAGACAATATTTGTATTCAAACTCACAGTTTATGTTTTGTCGTATTGTACACGACAGTTGTATTAGTAAGTTGTATTTGAATTCTGTACCATGTATCTGGCGACCCAAGATGGGTGATGTATACCTAATTTTGGGGGTGTCACACCCCGGCATGAAAAAAGTTAAAACTTATCAAGAATGCTCAGAATAATATTTCCATGAAAAGATACTGGATGAAGCGCAAATATCAAGGATATTCTACTAATTTCATGGAGTATAGAAGCCAAAACTTTAACAAAACGAGTATAGAATTCGAAATCTGAAACAAAATAATATTACTTACATACTACAGAGTATGGAAGAAAAAATTATTTCAAGCGAATATTGAACAAAAATAACATCACTTACCTCAAAAGAATAGTACTTCTGGCTGAATATTTGATATAACGCTGAAAGGAACTTGCACCATATAACAACACTCAAAGAATCAAAATACTCACAAAGATAAGCTCGATAATATAGAGAGAGAAGATTTCAATTTCTGGTGTGATTTTCAATTCTAACCTAAGCACCCTATTTATAGGAAAATGCTTAGAACACCAAAGCAGAAAATTTAATAAAATATTAATATAATTAAAAATTTTCACGCCCACCTTAGACAAATTGGCAAAAAATGTTTTTATTAAAAAAAATAATTAAAACTTCAACAATCAATTATTCCGGAACTTCAATAATTCATAATAAATAGCCATTTTATCAGAAAAATTTGAATCTTATGTCCTTCCATAGAAAATTCAATTCTCTACAACTTTGTAAGTTTAAGTTTTTCCAAATTCCAAACAGAAATTGACCGAAATCCACATACGGACGATTTTGCAGGCTATAATCAAATTTTAGTCAAAAATATGGTTCACCAACACACAAAACATGTGTTAAACATTTTTTGTAACAAAAATACTCTTTCTCCTCATTTACTCATATATTACACATTCATTGTAAAAATATCATCATTATTATATTATTATAATATAATAAATTATTTTATCAGAAAAGATAAAATATCAATTTTCAACAATTGTCACTTTTCTAAAAAATTACTCCATTTATATCCACATAAAATAAATATTTTCCTTATCATATAAATCAATAATTAATTATTCACAAATAATATTACGAGAATCACAATCATCGACAAACGGATTGTTCCCGTGAAAGAGGGGCTTTCAATAAGGATTTTCTCTTCTTTGGCGATGCAATTAGGTGACCAAACCTCTCATTGATGAATTTTCTAGACATTGCCAATAATGCTATTTAATAATATTATTCAAATAATATGAATTATTGATCGATAATGGGAAATATTGTGCGATGACAATTATTGAAACAACAATAATATAAAATATCAACGCATCAATTATTAAATCAATAAAATAAAATATTGAGCAATAATTATCGTAATAATTATTGAGTAGTGCCTTCTTACGTAAGAATCAATAATTGGTGCAAATCAGTATCTTCTTTATGCGACCGCGTCTTCTTGTGTTTTAACCACCGGGTATTCCAACAATGTTAACGGTAACAATTACGTCGTTATTTATAAAAACTCAAACTTGTCGTTTTCTTCATCCGACCATTTTCCGTTATGGGGCCCACAAATAGCTGCGCTGTCGTACGAATATTCCCCAACAGAAAGAATATTCCACGACCAAAAGAATATTTCTCGACAGCATGAATATTTTATAACCACTTGCTTATTTTGCAAAATTTATAAATATTACCCACAACTATACCATTATATCAAATTTACTCCTTAATATTCAAAAATGATATTTATAGAAAATTCATCTTTATTCATAAAAGTTGGGATCTTACAAATATCACATCCATCCGGCTTCCATCGCCAATTAGTATACTGGTAATATTTTCTTCCATTGCTTTGGAAATCATAAGTTTCATCAACAAAAGGGCAATTCCATAATTTTCTTCATCTTTAACCTAACTCCCAACATAAAATTTGCAACTTTTCATCGTCTCCATTATTTTAGCATAGAACAAAATCTACAGCCTTAAAGGCAACTAACAATAGATAAAATTGATTGTTTATATACAAATGCATAAATTGGAATACAAAGAAAGAGTTACATACTCTTCTGAGGAAAAAGAGGATTAACTCTGAATCACATAGTTCAATATTAATATCACATTCCTGTAATATTATCGAAGGACACCAAATAAAATTTTAGAAAATGAAATAAAAAATTGAGAATTTGATATATGTTGTATACATAAATATATAAAAATACAGATATAAGAATTTACTTGGAGAGGTTGTGGAAAATGAAGGAGGCGAGGGATTTCAAGACATGCTTCTAGAGATTCCTAGAAGAAACAATTATGATAGGATCTTATTCTCCTTCTGTCATAGGCTTAATGGTGAAAGAACTCCATAGAACCAATCCAACAAAAACACAATAATTCTCTAAACCGTCTAAAAACTTCCAAAATTTATTCAAAAAATTAATCAACAACCAAAATTGATAGATCCATGAACTCCATAGTTCGCAATCTCTCAATTTACTCAACACAAAAAGGCCCAAATCGTTCAAATTCTAGAGAAATAAACTTTAAAGAGAATGAATATATAAAAATAATGTGACGCCCCAAAAACAGGTATACATCACCCATCTTGAGTCGCCAGATACATGGTACATAACTCAGCTACAAACTTAATTATACAATTGTCGTGTAAAATACGACAAAACATAAACTGAGAGTTTAAACAAGAATATTGTCTTCTAGACAGTATTCAAACTCAAATGGAGTCCTCATTACATTTATTATCACAATATTTTACAGAATAGTGAGGACTACTAATGTTATCATCTGGACCGTCAATCCGTTCCCCGACTCGCCCCAACAATATTCTCATTTCCTGAAGAGAACAGTGAAAGAAAAGGGTAAGCTCAACTAGCCCAGTAAGAAATATTATGACTAAGATAATGCAGAATAAATTATCCTTAGCCTTTAACAGTATAACAACTGATAGAATACAATAGACAACAAGTTTTAGATTAACTACTGCAACGGAATAAGCAATCCATTAGAAGAGTCAAGTAGAGCATAATGTCTACTATATCTTCTAGATTAAAAGTCCATCTTTAATATTTCTTTCCTGTAATACTCATCAACAGTTTTTGTTATACCCAAGACAAAAAGAACTCTCATCACATGTCTTCACATGAACCACCAAAGATTATAGTTAAATTCACAATTCATATTTATAATCATGTAAATCAATAGTTTCTCCTTGCCACAAAGGCTTAATAGAACGTTTACTCAATATCCTTACCCCAAAGACTAAAGATATTCAAATGTAATAACAATGATCATGCCAATAAGTTGTCTACCTTTGCACTACGGGCCAAAGATATTCAACTATAAAACCAATGGTCATGTTCATACCAATCAATTATGCATCGATTGCACTACGCAAGAAAGACATTCAACTGTTAACTAATGGTCATGATCCTGCCAATCACATCATCGAATTATCCATGCACTACAGGCCAAGGATATTCGTTAGTATCACCAGTGGTTATGATCATGTTATACACCTGTCCATCTTTGCACTACATGCCAAAACTATCAATCAACAGTTCATCTTTGCACTACGACCAAAGATATCAATCAACTGTTCTTCTTTGCACTACGGGCCAAAGACATACAACTGTAAAACCAATAACCAACAGTTCGTCTATGCACGTAAGCCAAAGATGACTTTCATCACAATATAAACATGAGGATGATGACAATGATATAAGCATTAATCAAATGAAATCAAGGATACATATTAAAGACTTTAAATATATCCAGAGTTTAAAAATTTCCAAATTGTTAACATGATACTGTTTTGTGGAGTAAAATTCAAGAATAATATTCATGTACCAAAAATAATTTGGATAGAAAAGAAATATATTTTTCGGGTGAATAGTACCCCGTAAATAGTACTTTGGGAATAGTACCCCGACACAAAAAGTGTCCTGAATACCCGAGTGAATGATACTAGAGTGAATAGTAATTGGGTGAATAGTAACCCATGAATAGTAACTCGTGAATAGTATTCCGGAATAAAAAGTGCCCCGAATACCCGAGTGAATAATACTAGAGTGAATAGTAACCCGTGAATAGTAACTCGTAAAAGAAAAAATACCAAAGAAAATGATATTTCATGACGAGTACAAAAGAAATGATATCTCATACAAGTATAATAGAATATACGAAACTGCAAATGGATTTTTACCCACCATGCGGTAATCCACGTAGACAGATCATTTCCATAATTTAATAAAGAATGAATACGAAGGATCATTCACCATGCATGCGGTAATCCACACAGACAGGTTATTCCAACAGAATAATAAAGAGTGGAACTAGGTCATGCGTAATCCGCACAGACAATATATTCCAACAGAATAATAAAGAACGGAACCAGGTCATGCGTAATCCGCACAGACAGGATATTCTAACAGAATAATAAAGAATGGAATAACAACAAAATTCACTAGGCATGTGATAGACCACACAGATAGGTTATTGCAACAGAATAATAAAGAATGTAATAACAGAAGAATTTCACCATGTATGCGGTACTTCACATAAACAGGTTATTCCAACATAATAATAAAGAATGGAATAACAACCCTTACGAGTATTGAAAGAAAATAACTCTCTTCATGAATACGAAAGAATAATACCTCTTACCTTAGAAAAAGATTGGATACTGGAATAGTGAGGTAACAAACTTCTCTTCTTCTTTCTCTCTATAATTTCTCTCTATAATAATTGCTCTATAGCTTTAGTGAATTGGTAAGAAATGAAGGAAGAATGAGCTTCTATTTATAGGAAAATATAGTTTCGATAATTGCACGTTTTGGGGCTCGAAATATTACAGTATAATACCATCCTCTTTTTCTTCATTTTTAATTTAGTCCTGCAAGTATTATCAAACTTGCACCACCTCCCCTAATAGTAAATCATGTGAATCAATAGTAAAATCATGTGACTAAATAGTATAATCATGTGAAAAAACTAACTACAGTATAGTAACTTCAACTATACCTCCATTTTTAATTTAGTCATGCAAGTATTATCAATTTTGCACCACCTCCCCTAATAGTATATGAATGTGAATCAATAGTACACACATGTGAACAAATAGTTATAAGCATGTGAAATAATAGCAATTAATTGCTCATTTTTCCGATTAATTACCCGATTGGTCAATATAACCTCCAGACATCAATTATTATCGAAATAAATATCGATTTCCACTAACACTAATAATTCCCACACAATGGAACTATAAATTTCATCTTTAATCAACATGAACTTATTCATCATTAATATTATAACTCATAATATTTAACAATCAGGTCGTTCCCAGGAAAGAGGGGGCTTTTCGATAAGGATTTCTCCTTATTCGCGCGCAATTATGTGACCAAACCTCTCCTTGACAGAACTTCTAGACAGTGTCAATATTGCAAATAATAATATGAATAACTTTACCGTCTTATTGATTAAATAATATAACATATTATGGAGATGATACTGTGACAATAATTGAATCAATAATATGATGTAACAATTACTGTAGCAATAATTGAGTATAACTGAGTGACTTCTCACGTAAGCAACAATAATCAATATCGTGTGCTACTATGCAACCACGCGTATTACTGTACTTTTACCACCGATTATTTTATGACAACTTGCTTACTTTGAAAAATTTTCAAATATCACCCTTAACTTTAACCTTTTATCAATTTAACCATTTACTAAATAGAATAATTATAAGAAAATTGAATACTTTCATTTAAAAAAATTCGGGATCTTACAACCTCCCCTCCTTATGAAATTTCGCCCTCAAAATTTACGTATCTGGTAGTTCGAAGAGATGAGAATTGTGGAGACTCGAAATTTTCTACACACCTATCACTAATATTGCAGGAGGACAGATTCGTCTTTCAAGAGGGAACCCTGGAAGGCAGTTCATATCCATTCCAAATACTACCGGAAGTTCAGCATCAACCCTAGAACACACACTGGGAGTAACAACTCCAACCTCAGAGATAACCCCGAGGCGTGCATATCCAATACCGAAACACACACTGGAGAAGACCGATTAATCTCAGAGATAACCCTGAGGTATCCAGTCTCAGTCCCAATCATGGGAATAGCTACCAACCTTTGTGATCACCCCAAGGAATGCAGTTCCAGCGATAACCCCAGGAATGCTTATTTCAAATGCAACTAGATTCAATATCGGTGCTCACAACCAGACACCCAGTACCAACCCGGAGATAACACCAGGAGAACAGGCACACCTCAGAGTTGACACTGAGGACCTTCAACACTGCGGCAGATTCGATCTCAAAGAATAACCACGAGCAACGTCATTATCAAATTTCAAAAGCGGAGATAACTCCGATGAGGGGCCAAGGCATCATCTCACCACTCTAAAGCCACATCACGGCGTCTCTACATTTCATACACACATCTCTACACAACGATGTCCCACAAGAATCAAGGAAAACGAATCCCGAGTGACTATTGTGCGGGGTAACGGATAGAATTTGAAGCTTGAAGACCGGAGGGCATCGTCCCATCTTCAATGACTTCGTACAAACTCTAATCCCATGCCATTGTAGAAATCTCGACAACGGCGGTCCGAAATAGGTCCTATATACCTCAATCGGATGCCCGAATTGCAATTCTAAAAGTTCGAGCGGACATTGCAGTGCCTACGTGCACGTACTACGAGACGACCCAACCCGAGAAACCCGGGCAGCCTTAGGTACACCTGCGGCTCCCCCTCTATAAATAGAGGGCTTGGGGTGGCCATTTTAAGAAGAGAAAATAGCGAGGAAGCCCTGTTAAATTTGCTCCATACTTGCAATATACTGAGTGCTTTCCCATTTTAAACACCTGTGAGCTCACATATAACTACTTTTGTACCAGCGGGAGCCGAGTTTCATCCACTTTAAAGATATAGAAGTCTTCTTTGGTAGCCCACTGTAAGCCTTCTCACACACTTTAAAGCCTTTCTCTTCATCTTTGCACACACCCTTCTTCACGTTGAGAGTCGTGTTGCGTGTGTTTGTCCGGACTTCGGTCCGTGGTTTTATTTCAGTTTGTATATACATATATATATATATATATATATATATATATATATATATATATATATATATATATATATATATATATATATATGGACTAACATTATCGAGTTATGCCTCGATTGAGCCTAGACTTCGGTCTGGAGCGTTTATTTGCTTTCATCTATATATATACTTATATATATATGAATTGTGTGTCGAACTTTGTTCGATGAGCCTGAACTTGATGCAGGCGTTCTTTGCTTTATATATATATATATATATATATATTATATATGAACTGTGTGTCAAAATTTGTTCGATGAGCCTAGACTTGGTGGCGAGGCGTTTACTCGCTTATATATATATATATAGTTTGTCCCACCTGGAGTTTCCTCCGTGGTGGTTGATCGCTTTTACAGCTTTCTTTACGTTTCATCCTGCCTGGAATTCATTTCGTGGCAGTTGATCGCTTTGTACAGCTTTATTTACGTTTCGTCCCGCCTGGAGTTTCTTCCGTGGTGGTTGATAGCTTTTACAGCTTTATTTACATTTATGATCCCCCATGGAGGTGCTTCGTGGTTGGTGATCATGTCTGTATATATATATTTATAGCTTTTATATATATACCTGCTTATTGCTTTTATACAAATTGCAGCATCATGTGAGCCTAGGAATCATGTGATCACAGATTCAGCCTATTGGATCTAGATTCGGTTCCCGTGATGGACATTTTCAGCTGTAAGCAGCTTGTAAACTATTCTGCGATGTCTGAATTTCCTCAGATGCTTTTCATACCCACGATGAAGTCGGCATTATTTTGTACATTATTTTCTTATAGATGCTTCGCATCTCGAAAATAAAATCAATCAAGTCGAACACTTAATAAAATGGAAGTGTAAAAGGTCTCAATTACTATTGCGCATCAGGGTTTGACAAACCTCTTTTATAAAACATCACTGCCATATCTTGTTAAAAACTGAATTTTTACATAAATTCAAACCCTGTGTATATAGGTGCGAACGAGGCCTCACACCACTTCCAAATAATAGCACATTGACCCCCCCCCACACACACATTCAGATAAAAGTTTCTTGAAAAGAGGCGGTCACCGTGGTAACACGGATGTCGGGGGGTGCCTAACACCTTCCCTCCGCATAATCAAGTCCTCGGACCCTAATGAATCTCAGTTTCACCGACCTGTATATCAGTGTCACATCACTGGGTCAGTGTACAAACCTTTTCTCTGTTGTGTTGGTACAACCATTTAAAAAACCAACGGGCGACTCTTAACAGTCCATCGTCGACATTATACATGTCGGACCTTTTTCACTTATTTTTTAAAACAAATCTCACCTAAAATGAGAACACCAAAGAACAAGTAACGGAAAGGGACATTTAAAAATCCCGACGTCGACAAGTGGCGACTCTGCTGGGGACTCCAGTAAGAGGACTTAAGCCGCTATTACAATCTTTTTAAAACTGTTATCTGCTTGTGTGTGGATGTTGCATTTACATTTATGATGAATGTGTATGAATGCATTTACTTATTTCACTTAGTGCTTCACACCATATCTGCTTATGATATTAGTGCTTCGCACCATATCTGCTTATGATATTAGTGCTTCGCAAATGTCATCATTTCCATACGGTGAGACGCGATGTATGTGAATGTATGTTGTGTGGTCCCTCCACCAGGAGGCTATCCCGTCGATGTTTGATTACTGGACTCGTGGGAAGACTAATTCCCCGAGGCTCAGGAAAGGCACCACCCAAATTAGCTCCAGTTGAAAGACCAGATTAAATTCCCGTTGAGTAAATTGCGATGATTTGGGAACCTTCATGCCAAAAAGCCGCGAGAGTAACCTAAGATAGGCCAGCCTCTGATAAACCCAAAACGGAGGAAAGTCTCTTCATGCTTTCTCATTATTAATTACTTGTAAGCACAATTACTTGTAATTTCATCCATATCTATCTCCATGTACTGAGAAATATGAAGAAATGTGTACCCATACATATTTAAATTGACATGCTACAAACAGCTGACATCCGTTTTGCAGGATAAAATTCCTAAAATGGACACATCACATAGCATGTTATTATATACACATTCCCTAAAGACTAAACTATGCAAGTCTTTCGCAGGGAACCAATCGGACCTACTACCCGGTCGAAATCCAAAAAGTCATTGCGGCCTCTGATCAATCATGTATCATCATCGACTGGATCGACCTTAATCTAGTTTCTCGCAAAGAATTTGTGATTAAGCAAACAAATTACGATTGATTTGGTACGTTTCTACTCGAAGAACTACACCGATCTACTAAGGGTCCAAAATACCCGTACATCTTTGAATCCTCTACACAAGGGGGAGCCCAGTCATTACAATACGAAGCTGCGGTTGGATCGACCAACAAAATTCATGATGTTGCCCATCTCACTGGGAGATCCAGATAAGCATGACATCAAAAGAAAGTCCTCAAATGGAAGAGACCCATCGTCTTTATCAAAGGAGTTGGAACACACGGAGTGTTTCATATCTTGACCTTTGCATTTTCCCGGTGTTCATTATCCAGAAAAGTTTAAAACTCCTGACTTCGAAAAATATGATGGGTTAGGAGATCCTTACACACATTTGAAGGTGTTTATTGGAGAACTTGGATCTTATGCAGAGGACGAAAAGTTCATAATGCAACTGTTCCAGAAGAGTCTAACTGGAGAAGCCCGTTCGTGGTACACAAGATTAGACAACTCAAAGATCCATAGCTGGGAAGAGCTAGCACATGCCTTCTTTACTCAATACATCTTTCAGTCTCAGATGGCTCCTGATCGGTATCAAATTACCAAGATCAAGAAACAGTCTAACGAGTCTTTCAAAGAGTATGCTCAAAGGTGGAGACGCCTGGCTGCCCAAGTTATTTCTTCCATGACAGAATCTAGAGATGGTCATGACTTTCATAGACATACAAGAAGCTCTTTTCTATGAAAGAGTTTTAGCCGGCATCGGCAAACCATTTTCTGAAATGGTTAAACATGGGGAGATAGCTTGAGATGGGATTGAAGTCCGGAAAAATTCAAGACCTAGCTGCCCTTAAAGCTGTTGCTGATCACATTCAATCCGGAAATTATGGAAACAACCCCCAGAGGGTCCATAAAAAGAAAGAGGAAGATGTTTTCCTGATACTACAGGGTCAAAAAGGTAATCAAAACATGCCTATTTAAAGGAGAAACTACACTTCCGTTCAAACACAGTCTTCGAACCCTCCAATACCAAAATGTGGAGAAGTCAAACGCCCTCGAGTGTTCACACCCATAGGAGACACCCTCGAGAATATTCTCACTCTTCTGACAACAAAGAAGAAAATTACACATCTTCATCCACCAGCCAGCCTTAATGGACGGGGTTTCAATGCTGCTCGGAAATGTGCTTATCATGCTGGGGTACCTGGACATGATACTCAGGATTGTTGGGCCTTAAAACACAAGATCCAAGACCTGATAGACAACGGTGAGATCGTGGTCACCAAACCAGATCGGCCTCACGTTCAAGACAACCCTCTTCCTCAACACAAACAAGAAGAGGTCAACATGATCAATTGGAGCAATGGAAAGAGTTCCAATTTCAACTGTTAATCCTCCCAGACCCTCAAAGACTGTGTTGACAAATGGGATTATGCCAAGTTCCAGTTCATAATGGAACGAAATATGGAATCTCTATGCAAGCAAATTGAGCAATTGGCAGAACTGGTGACATATCAGCATCAAGTGACATGCTAGTTAATCAGCCAGGAGCATGCCAGTCTCCTGCCTCTTGTCATGAATATTCCCTCGACACTTTCAGAAAATGAAATGTTGGAAGACAAAGTGACAAAGAGAGCAAATGCCAAAGCCCGTCGGGATTTTGCCAACAAAAGGGAATTCACCTATTTAGGCCAACCTATGGAGGAAATCCTTCAGATGCTAATCAATGAAGGAAGGATCACTTCCCTTCTACCTCCAATCAATCCCCATTCAAGACAGTACAATTCTGATGGAGTATGTCAATATCACTCCCATTCTCGCAGTCATAGCACAGAAGAATGCTGGGCACTCCGCCACCTCATCCAAAATCTAATTGACAGTGGTGTTCTGCACCTAGCAGACGATGATACTATGTTACGTGCAAGTGAGAATACATGTTCTACTAAGTGGAAGAGTTTGGTAGCAGTCATATCTGTGACGCCCCCAAAATTAGGTATACATCACCCATCTTGGGTCGCCACTTACATGGTACAGAATTTAAATACAACTTACTAACATAAGCATGGTAGTGTACAATACGACATAAAGCGTGAGTTTAAATACAAATATAAATCTACTAGATATTATACAAACTCAAAAAGGAGTCCTCATTACAATTATTATCACACTATTTCACAGAATAGTGAGGACTACTAATGCTATCTTCGAGGACCATCACTCGTTTCCCGACTCGTCCCGGCTATATTCTCATTTCACGAAGAGAACGGTGAAAGAAAGGGTGAGCTCAACTAGCCAAAGAAGAAATATTATGACTAAGATAATGCGAGAATAAATTATCAATAGTCTTCAACAATGTTAAAGCGATAAAATACAATAGACAACCCGGTTTAAGCTGCGGCAATGGAATATGCAATCTATTAAAAGAGTCAAGTAGAAAATAAAGTCTACTATCTTTTAGGTTTTAAAAGATTTTCATCATGTTATATTTGAGACTCGACTTTAATAAATATTCCACATCATCGAATCACCCCCGCACTACTACCAAGGATATTCTTTAGTATCACGACCACAATTATTCATGCACTCACGGGCCAAGAATATTTGTGTATTCATTAATGGTCATGATCATGCCAACAATCGTCCATCAATGCACTACTACTAATCGAGGATTTTTACCACATCATTTGTAACATTACGGCCATGATTACAAAGAATAGTCTCTCGGTCATAATCATACCAAGTCCATCTATGCACCACAGCCATGATGACTTTAAAAAATATAAACATGAGGATGATGACAATGATATAAGAATTCAATAAAACAAGTTCAAGAATTATTTTATCCGGGGAATTATTAACGCCCAAATTATCAATATGATATTGTTTTTTAGAGTAAAATTCAAGAATGATCGGAAGAATATTTTCATGAAAAGATCTTTGGATGAAACGCAAATATCAAGGATATTCCACTAATTTCATGGAGTATAGAAGTCAAAGTTTTAACCTTTGGGTATAATAAAGAATGGAATAACAAAAGAAATCACCATGCATGCGATAGACCGCATGCATGAGTTATTCCAATAGAATAATAAATAACGGAACGAAGTCGGTGAAATTCACACCAACGGGATGTTCCAATGAATAATAAAGATGGAACCAGATCCGGTGTAAAAAACACGAGATAGGATATTCCAATGTAATAATAAAAGCGGAACCGGTCGGTGTAAAACACATGACAGGATGTTCCAACAGAATAATAAAGAGCGGAACCAGTCCGTGTAAAACACATGCAGCAGGATGTTCCAATGAGAATAATAAAGACGGAACCGTGTCGGTGTAAAACACATGATACACGATGTTCCAACAGAATAATAGAAGAATGTCACCAAGTATAGGGTAAACCGCGTATACACTGGTGATTCCAATGAGAATAATAAGCAATGGAATAACAACAGCTTCTCTTCATGAATAAGAAAGAATAACACCCTTACATTTGGTAGGAGATTGAATATCTGCGAAAGTGTAGTAACAAAATACTCTTCTTCTTTCTCTCTTATTCTCTCTATACTTTCTCTCTCTATAGCTTGAATGAATTCGTGAAAATAATGAAGCCCTAGGCCTCTATTTATAGAAGATTTCTAGCTTAGCACCGCCGTGTGTGAAAAGGCAAGTGGCTTGACTTAATCGGTTTGGACCTTTGTAATGTGAAACGACAAGTGGTTCGGGACGCTGTAATGTGAAACGACAAGTGGTTCGACTTTGTAATGTGAAACGACAAGTGGTTTGACGTCTGGTAAAGGTAATTACTATTAACGAAGGTAAATACTCTGACGAAGGTAAATACTATTCACAAGGGTAATTACTATTGACGAAGGTAATTACTATCGACGAAGGTAAATACTATTCACAAGGATAATTACTATCGACGAAGGTAATTACTATCGACGAAGGTAAATACTACTATCGATGAAGAGACTCTTAGATGATGACATATGAGCCCCTCATAAAATAATCAAACTTACCACAAATCATTTTTTTTTCATCAACACATATTTAATCTTTCAACAATTATTAATCATTTATAACTTGTCGTCTCAATTATTGATTTAATACTATAACATATTATATGGATGATAATTGTGACAATAATTGAATCAATAATATAAGAGATATGATGCAAAGAATTATCAGTAGTAATAATTGAGCATAGTTGAGTGACTTCTCACGTAAGCATCAATAATCAATCTGCAGTGTACTACTGTATGTAACACGCCAGACATCGTACTTTTACCACCGGGTAGTTCAACAGCTTTTAACAGAACACCTCCGCCGTTATTTTTATAAAATATTTTTGTCGTTTTCAATCCGATCAAACAATAATTTTAATAGGGTCCACCAATGATTGAGCCATTATGCGAATATTCCCTAACAAAAGAATATTCCCTAAGACCAAACGAATATTTTATAAAAACTTGCATACTTTTGCAAAATTTATAAATATTACCCACAACTATAACATTATATCAAATTTATTCCATAATATTCAAAAATAATATTTATAGAAAAATTCATCTTTATTTATAAAAGCCGGGGTCTTACAATATCCACTGAAACTGATGGGGCAAACAAATCACTCACAATGCCAACAATTCAACTCAGAGGAAGCAACAATCCTTTGAAAGTGGCCGCTCCCGAGCCAATCAACTTGCCATGCAGAGCACAATATCCTATTGTTAGCTTGCGCAAAGTTCTGTGGAATTATGGAGAAGGTGAAGGATCTACCTCACCTACAACTGCTACAGTGTAGAAGGAAAATCCACTGTATCTTCCCCAACGGGTGATGAAGCCTACCATCAAATCAAAGGAGAAAATACCCATAGAGAAGATTGAAAAATTCCTCCGCATTATGGGTCATAACGAAGCCAAGGTTGTTTTAAGCTTAAAATAAGCTCCACAACAAATATCAATTTTGGACTTGGTCCTAACTTCCGAGGATCACAGGACAATCTTGCTGAAGGTTTTAGAAGAAGCCTATCTACCGACATCAGTTGATACGGAAAAATTTCAACACTTGGTTGATCACATTTTCAACAACAATGTGATATCCTTCACTAATGATGACATACCGCCCGAAGGGACCGGTCATTGCAAGCCGTTGCACATTGCGGTCTTGTCCACCGGATACATGTTAGCTGGAGTCTTGATAGATGGAGGTTAATCTCTAAATATCTGTCCATACGCTACCTTGGTGAAGATGAATATCAATATCAACCGACTCCGGAGTAGCCATACTGTCATCAAAGCTTTTGATGGAGCCCACCGAAATTCGGTTGGAGTAATTGAACTGCCAATCAAAATTGGTCCCCACACATTCTGCGTATCTTTCCACGTACTCAAGATAGATTCGGGATACAACCTGCTCTTGGGACGACCTTGGATTCATATGGCAGGGGCAGTCCCCTCCATCTTTCATTAGCAGTTGAAATACATTATCAACAATAGCCTAGTCACGGTCAACGCTGAACCAGAGTGTCCTCAACACGGGGACATGCCATTCATCAATGCCAATGCAGATGTTGAACCGATCAGTTTTCATGCTTTGGAAGTAAGCAATACCCAATACCATGCTATTGGAACGCCATTTCCCAAACCCAAGATTTCTGCCGAGGTAATGTCAGCTACTCAAGAAATGATGTCATTGGGTCATCAGCCGGGACAAGGACTGGGTAAAGATCGCCAGGGTATCAAGTACCCAATTCAATTAACCAAGCAAATTGGAACAACTGGACTAGGCTATTCTTCCCGTTCTAGTCATAGGAATCCTCATAAGCATCAGCCGATTCCTTCGGCTTCAAACACGCGACGTTTATCTTCGCCTTCAAAATCTGAGTCCGTACAACCTCCTGTAAAGGTGCCAGCCAGTATTATGGCTATGTTATTTCCCAAACCAGTACCGGTGAAGGAGAAAGAAGTCTTTGTTCCAAATCCCGCAATGGAAGAAGAGAAAAAAAGAATTAAGTAAAACATTGTCCGGATAATGTCGGGCATGCGCATCATCATTCATGATGAACATACAAATAGATACACCCCAAACGATGATTGCCCAGACGTAATGGCCATCATTCGGGACAGGGAGGATGATGACAACCCCTCCGTCACTGCAGTCCACCCGGACTTTGCCCTTGCCAATTGGAGTTGCACTCCTTGCATTGGTCGACAAGGGTAAAACGGGGAAAAACTTTTTCTGCCTTGTAGATATCATAACTGCTTACTTTTCTATACAGTATTAGTAGTTTATTTTGCCAGTATATGCTAACACTGTGTGTGATCAAAATGTTTCATATATACTAAGTGAAATCATATTTTGTTTCAGGACCCTAAATTTAGATGTGCCTGTACTTGCTGATATGGTGCCTCTTCTCCACAAGGATTGTACCTTTGATGTAGAGATGAATTCAACCTTGATGGAAGTACATGAAGACATTGAGGTGCCTCCAGAAATTCAAGAATGGGTCAAAGACAAACATAAACCCAACCTTTGACCAAACCACTTCCTTCAATCTCGGAACCTTAGAAAGCCCTAAGTTAATCCAGATTGGTTCAGACCTTACCCCAAACAAGCGGAATGACATGGTTACGCTACTAGCCCTATTCCAGGATGTGTTTGCATGGTCTCATGAAGACATGGTGGGTTTGTCCACTGACATTGTCCTTCATTGCCTTCCTATTAAAGAGGGATTCAAGCCAGTCAAACAAAAGCTCAGGCGATTGAAACCTGAGTGGAGTTTAAAGGTAAAAAAAGAAATTGTGAAACAATTTCAAGCTAGCATCATCATGGTGTCCACATATCCTGAGTGGATATCCAACATTGTTCCCGTGCCTAAACCCGAAGGGAAGGTGCGAGTTTACATGGATTCCCGGGACTTGAATAAAGCTTTCTTAAAAGATAGCTTTCCCGTGCCATTTATCCACATTCTTATTGACAATACTGCGCAATACTGCATGTACTCCTTAGCTGATTACTTTACGGGGTACCATCAGATCATGGTTTTTGAGGAAGATCATGAGAAAACTGCTTTCATCACGCCTTGGGGAACCTTTTGCTATAGACGGTTGTCAATTGGCCTTATCAATGCCGGAGCCACCTACCAGCGAGCTATGATGGCTCTCTTCCATGACTTAATGCACAAAGAGATCAAGATCTACGTGGATGACATCTTTGTCAAATCCTGAAAGGAGGAAGACCACTTAGACCATCTCAGAAAGCTATTCAACAGGTTGTGTAAGTACAACTTGAAGTTGAATCTAGCCAAGTGCGCCTTTGGCGTTAGATCAGGTAAGTTGCAAGGATTTCTAGTCAGCCACAAAAGGATTGAGCTGGATCCTACTAAAATCCAGGCCATAACGGAAATGCCCATTCCTCAGACAGAAAAGGAAATACGGGGATTTTTTGGGAAGAATCAACTTCAGTAGCAGGTTTATCTCTCAACTCATAGCAACCTGTGAGCTAATCTTCAAGCTATTAAGGAAGAACTCCTCCATGAAATGGAATGATGAGTGCCATAATGCCTTCCTCATAATTAAAGAACAGCTAGTTAAAGCTCCTATTTTGGTACCACCTAGGGATGATGTTCCCCTGTTCATGTACCTGTCCATAAGTGACAACGCCAATACGCATCTTTGAGTCGACGTAAGGACGATAGAGGCCAAGAACGAGCTATCTATTACCTCAGAAAAAGATTTAGCAGCAGTGAACATAAGTACACTCTGATCGAAAAGACGTGTTGTGCTTTAGCATGGGCTTCCATGAGGTTACAATATTACCTCCATGGTCACACAACCCATCTCATATCCCATGTGGATCCTCTCAAGTACGTGTTCAATAAGCCCATGTTAAATTGTCGGCTGTCCAGATGGCAGTTGATCCTACAATAATTGGACATCGTATATGTGACTCAAAAGTCCATCAAAGGTCAAGGAATTGCGGATCAACTGGAAGCCGTACCCTCAGGGGATTTCAAACCCTTGGAAACATATTTCCCCGATGAAGGAGTAATGATGATTCAAAGAACACCATCAATACGATACGCGCCAATCATGGAAGATGTATTTTGATGGAGTCATTAATATGGAAGGTTACGGAGTGGAAGCGGTTCTAGTATCGATGCGGGAGCAGCGATATCCGTTCTTAGTCAAATTATAGTTTGTCAGCACCAACAACACAGCTGAGTATGAAGGCTATCTCATGGGGCTAAAACTTTCCCGATCAATGGGCATCAGGCGGTTAACTGTCTTTGGAGATTCAGAGTTGGTAATCAGACAATCCACCGAAATCTATCAAACCAAGGAACTACATTTGCTGCCTTACCATCGGCAAGTTTTACAAATGGTTTTGGAGTTCGAAGAAATCTCCTTTCTACACGTTCCTCGTAATAGGAATGACATTGCAGACACGTTAGCAACTTTGGCCTCCTTGATTCGCATATCAGACAAGGGACACTTGCCAAGCGTCACAATTTCCCTACACAAGGCCCCAACCTATGGGAATTACATTGGAGAAGTATCAGATGAGCTACCTCCCATCCAACATCCTTGGTATCAACATATCAAGGAATATCTACGAGATGGATCTACACCTGCTGAAGCGAGCCCGACTGAGAAAAGGCTGATCCATCGACTTGCTATGAAATTCTACTTGAGTGGAGATGCGCTCTACAAAAGAGATGCAGGACTAGGTCTCCTCAGATGTTTACACAAAGATCAAGCCCAAAGGCTTATGGATGAAATCCAAGGTGGAGTCTGTGGCCCCCACATGAGTGTCCCCCCCTTCTTGTCAAAGTCCTCGGGTGATGGGACATTATTGGCTATCTCTCAAAGTCGATTGCAATGACCACGTCGAGGAGATGCTATCAGTGCCAGATTCATGGGAATGCTATACACGCCCCTCCACGGGAACTCCACAACATGAGTTCACCTTGACCCTTCTCAATGTGTGGAATGGACATTATCGGGCCCATTGAGCCTAAAGCCAGTAATGGACATCGATTTATCTTCACCATGATGGACTACTTCGCCAAGTGGGTAGAAGCAGCCTCCTTCCCTAGGGTTACCAAAGAAGTCATCATTGCTTTCATCAGAAACAATGTCATTTGTCGATATGGACAACCAGAGGTGATTGTGTCAGACAATGCTAAGAACCTCAATAACAAAATGATGGAGGAATTATGCAGTAAATTTCACATCAAACATCTTAACTCTATCATCTATCGTCCGAAGATGAATGGTGCTGTTGAAGCGGCTAACAAAAACATCAAGAAGATCATGCAAAAGATGTCCGCCAACCACAAAGATTGGCCTGGCCTATTGCCTCTTACTCTGTTAGCCTACAGAACCTCAATGCGCACTTCACCTAGGGAAACCCCCTACGCATTAACCTATGGGATGGAAGCAGTGCTCCCCATAGAAGTTGAAATGGAATCCCTCAAAGTGTTAATAGACGCTCAGCTGAAGGAAGACCAATGGGTACAAGATAGGTATCACCAATTGTCTCTAATAGACGAGAGGCGAACCGCGGCTATCTTCCATGGTCAGTTATATCAACAAAGGATCGCCAGATACTATGACAAAAAAGTCCGGCTACGACAGTTTAAATAACATGACTTGGTTTTAAAGAAGATCCTTGACAACCAAGATCAATCTAAGGGAAAATTAGCTCCTAATTGGGAAGGCCCATTTGTTGTCAAGGAAGTATTGACAGGAGGCGCTCTCAGATTGCAAGAAATGGACGGCGATGAATTTCCACAAACCATCAAATCGGACGCTGTGAAACGATACTATATCTGAAGTAACCAGCAAATACCCTGGTGTTTGATCATCAGATCACCAGTCATTCCGGTTCTTTAACCCTTTACCACATACAACTCTTCCACACTTTGCCCCTCAGGGAAGACATACTTTTCAAGCCAGCAGCCTAGTTTCTCTGCGTTCCTACGACTTAGGTCATCCCACTATGGATTGAACCTCTCGCGTTTGCAGTTTGGCAACCCATACATGGGATCAAACTTCTCGTAACTATAGTTTATCCTCAACCTAAGATTAAATTTTCTCCTCCCATAATCGACACGCGCATGGGATCACGTTTTCACCTGCATACGAGGGGCGAACTACGCCGACCTGATCTCCTCTTCAATAGGAGTACGTAGGCAACCATGTTACATGGCCCGGTCGCAATAAAACAAAAATAACAAAAACATTTCTACCCTTCTCCTTACAAAAACAAAAACATTCCTACGCTATTTCTGCCACATACAATGTTGAACCTCTTACACCATGTTCGAATTATGAAGACCTGAACTCCTCTTCAATAGGAGTACGTAGGTAGCCATTCATGGTGCGGTCTCACCCCCTACCAAAACACAAACCATTGTCAACTGGTACTGGGATCATCTTTCAATCCCCTACATTTTATTAGCTTCAGACCAAAGGGATGGAATTACCTGAACTCCTCCCAAATAGGAGATTCGGTGACCATCAAAGCTGCGGTCATACTTTGAAGAGCAACACCAATCTATAAGAGATGGAATTAACTAGGCTTCTCCTAAATAGAAGTGCTGGCGACCATCTGTGGTGCTGTCAATCTCAGAGAGGAAAGCCAAATTCCTCTCCACATTTCCATGCAGAAACCAGTCCCAAGACACCAAAGGTGGTAGGGATTCATACAAATCAATGATCCATTCTGAACTGTCCAGAGACATCTTAATGTCCATCCCTCAAAGAGGAATTTAGAATACATCAAGATCGCAAGCCCTGAAGCAGCAGGCAAAATATCAAGCTAGTAGCAAAGCATATCTAAAAGGGAAGTGTTCAAAAATATATTTCCCTGCCATATATATAATGCTATTTGATATACACAATGTAAACTATACATGACAAAATGGCTAAGCTAGTCTGTGCAGGAAAATACAAGCCCATCTACAAGTACGGATATATGCGAGCTAACAAGCCCAACATGGCATCCCTCTCAGAAGAAGGAGGCGAAGCTGTAGTCTCTTGTACGAGAATATCCACACGACCCAATAGATCTGCAGCCATCTGCATGGTGACCATATGCTCATCGATGTAAGTGCTCATCTCTGTAATCATGCCAGTGGTAAGGGACCTCAATGCAGTACTATCTGTAATGGCTACATCCTGGGAAGATATGGCAATATCCCGCTCAACTATCACTGCATCTCTGTCTTATCTGGCCTCATCCCGCTCAACAACAGTGACATCTCTGCGAGCTAATGCCTCGTCTCTCTCTAACAGAGCTGCGTCTCTCCCATCAAGGGCAGTTAACATCAAGGCTCTAGCCTGGTCTCTCTCGAAGGTCATCAGATGGAGACTACGCTTGGAAATCTTGTCTTTGAATGTTGTATCCAACAAAGATTAGTACTAGGAGAATCCAAAGGAAATGCTGGCAACTGGCTCCTCCTCGATGTAGGAATCAATGTCCTCCATAGGCACTACATCGTCTAAATCACTACTCGGTAATATGGATACTACCGCAGCCGATGCAATATTTGTCTCCATCCATGCGGAATACTCTGCAGAACAACCCGGATGGCTCACAGAAAATGCAGCTATCTCACATTGATCCCAACATGCATACACACGGGATTGGTCCTCTCTACTGAAAGATAGCGAGAAGCTGAACGCTGACCTGACGCCCCCTCGAAAGGATGAAAGTCCTGAAACTGGTCAAACTGCGACATCATGGCCAGCGGGTGGTAGGTAGTCATGCCCCTCAAGTCAGCCAGAGGGAGATAGTCCATGCCCGGAGCATGAGTAATAAAGATGTAAGGTGAGCTAAGCCCCGAGCACAGCAATATGCTGAACGGATCTCTGGTATCTGCCAAGAATATAGACCAAGACATAGCGTCCGTACACTTCGATGGCTGAAAGGAGTATGACATGGCTATATCATGGGTGAAACAATACCCGTTCCGTCTAAGGGTGCCAATCGGTCTCATGTGTGACATAAACCACACGTATAGCATGGCCGAGCTGCCCGTGAACACTCCTGCCGGATAAGTGCAGCAGTATGTGGCTGACCTCAGAGTCTCTGCTATAATCATCGATATAATGGTACGACCCTCCTTGAGAGCTCTCACTGCCATGATGACTCCAATGTCTATCACATCCATATACCGTGGCATATAGAAACACGACAGTACACACAATAGCAGTACATCAACCCTGGCTAGACGCCAATGATCCTCCGGTGTGGTGAAATCCCCGGAATGTCATGTATAACTATCCTGAGAGCCAAATCTATCAAACAGAAAATGCTGGGATATAACGTGGCTCGATGTAAGCTCATCCTGCACCACCCTGCGCCTCAATCCAGTGAGGGTCATGAACCGTCGACTCATGTCCCCTAAAGCCATATGCACGCAAGGTCTGTCCAGCGACAGCATCGTCAACCGTGCATACTCCTCTAAAGTAGGAGTCAACTCAAGGGTCCCAAATCGGAAAACCTGCCTCTTCGATACCCAATGCTTTAGCATGCCATCCACAAATCCTGTAGGAACCTGAAACATCAACAGGGTCATAGTATGCTACAACAAATGATCTACGGTCACCCTGTCTGAAGGTGACATGCTATCATACCACGATCGCATACCCGATGCCACCAATGATGGCGGGGTATGATCAATACGGCTAACTATCGAAGAAGACATCTGTACGGGCCGTTTCATAAGACCATCTAGGGGTCAATGCTGAATATCTCTAGACATACATACATATGCATAACATGATACATGCATTACAGATAATAGATGGCAATATGATATAGGGAATGAAAAAACTATGCATACATTCCTAAGTATATCAACATCTAATACATCATCTCTGTACAACTACAAATACAGGGAAATGGGGCATAGGTGCCCTACTACTAACAGAGGCCTATTAAAAGATATAGCGAGAATGGGGCACAACCACCCAATAGCTAACAGAGGCCTATCAAAAGATATAACGAGAATACACATCAGAAGAAGACAATGGTGTCAATGTCTACATCATCAATCCTGTCCACCTGATGTAACTCCTCCTGAGTCACTGGATCTCTATCAACAGGGATGTCAGGCCTATATAGAGGAGGATTTGCGTCGGTAAAACCGAATGGGTCGTTTGAGGGGCCAGCGCCTGAGCTGGAAGGATCAAACGAATCTGCCTCTGCCGGATCTCTGCCCAAATGCCAGATAAAGAAATGTGCCTGGTCTAGGCGCCAGGTCAAACTATCAATCTTTGTCACATAAGTTGGATCTCAGACACAGGCTATCCAATCAGTCATCATCACGGATCCTAGAACCATATCCCCCATGAACTGAGTGGCACGGGACTGGGCTCCAATAGTACGAGGTAACCACCAACGCTGGAATATCTCCTGAGTGCAAGGACCCTCTTATAATGTAAAGTCGTCAAACCCCAACAATGGGATATCAGTGACGGGTGACTGCGATATAGGCTAATAACGCCTGGCAGGAGGCAAGATCAGTATACGAATCTCCCTTGTGGTGCTCCTAATAGCACACTCTCCTAAATAGAACTCCCATCCTCCATCTGTGAAGAGAGGAACTCTTCGGGTGGAGATCACATACTCGACGCCAGTCGGGTACCCATCCTCAACAACTCCAGCTGCATGCAGTAGTGAGTGAAACCCTTAGCTACAGGGATCTCTGCCAAAATGGAATGATGCCATCGTCGTCCTCGTGGATAGGTATCTAAACCTAACACACTCACATGACGTAAGCATGTGAGCCTCTCATAGGCCCAAAACTGCGAACACAATGGCAAAACATCTGCGGTCAGTAAACACTCTTAACCTATAAATGGGAAATGACAAGAGAAATACTCACCAACAGGAATGGGTAGAATCCTAGCCAAGCCTCAGTCAAACCCTGTGACCGCATATGCATGCCCCTTAGGAAATAGGCAAAGGTGTAGGAACCCCAATCATACTCTCTAATACGGTCCACATGACGCGTGGCGCTGATCAAAGCGAACGATACCGTAGAAGAGTTATCTGCTATGAAGTAGCCTCTAATGATCATTAGGAACAATGGTCGAAGAATGCGATCCCTGATTCTGACATCATCAGGTATGTGCTCACTCAAAAGCCCGCTCATAGCATCTACGCTCAAAGGACCTGCATGGACAGTCCTACCTTTGAGCGCCTCCGCCGGAACTTCTAACAAGGATCTGACGGCAGTAGGGGTAATATTCGCCATGCAAGGCACTGGCTCCCCTCCAAACTCCATACCTTTGATAAACCGCCAATCCATCGGTGTCATCATCACCTCACTATCCAATAAATGGAGTGACTGAGTCTGATGAAACCATCTCTTAGACAATGCCCTGAGGTAACCCCAGGGACAACGACAGGGAAGGATGGAGAAGAATGCCCCGAATCCCCAATCACGCACTACCGCTCTATAATCGGTAAAGCCGGGAACCTGCATGAAATGCAGATCAACATTAGAATCCTTTACTCCTCGTCAATAGGAAAGAAGGAAGATCAAGATCTAACATCATACCTCGTTAGCATGCAAGTACATCGAGGGATGTCTGCTCAAGTCACCCAGAAGTTCTGGGTTTGCCACCTGAATACAAGGGAGCTCCCTACGGGGAACATGTGTAGCAGGAGCGGGGTCCTCAATCGTAATATCCTCATCCTCGTCCTCAACGTCCGGCACATCAGCCCGGACTGGACGTATCACTGCCTCCACCAATCGACGAGGCTGTCCGACAGAACGGGGTCGAGGCACTTAAGAAGCCCTCCTCCGTATACCAGAAGTGGTTCTACGGGAACTACTCAGCTGATCCAGATCCATAATATCTGGACAACAAGTCTCCAAATCACCTCAGAAATGGTGTGGTATTTCCTTACCTGGAGCTTTTCAAAATGTATTTTATGACTACATGCAT
Source organism: Panax quinquefolius (assembly GCA_020205615.1). Taxonomy (NCBI): domain Eukaryota; kingdom Viridiplantae; phylum Streptophyta; class Magnoliopsida; order Apiales; family Araliaceae; genus Panax; species Panax quinquefolius. Next base: position 64,456,794 of record CM035166.1, on the reverse strand, counting down.
GCATGCATTACTTTAACATACATCTATAGTGGAGTTAAAATTGCATGACTAATTAAATGCCTATATTTTGGAAAATTTTGCCATAGTCCCCTTTGAAAATAGAACTACCCACATGCACATAGGCATGACTAGGTGGACATGCAGTAGCACACCTGCCCCAAAGTCATATACATAATATATGCATTAAAAATAAAAATCATCAATGCATAAGGTTAACCTCAATATCAGGAGTACTTTTCCTTTTTACCTTTTTCTCATTGGACCTCAAATAGGATAAAAATAGCAGAAAAAGTGCCAATTTGACTGTCTCAAAAGTCAAATTTTTTCACATCATTATGTTTAGCATGGTTTAATACTAACATTTACTATGTTGAATATTTTTTATCAAGTTATTTGAGAATACATAATCACTACTATGTGTTTAGATGCATTTCATGCGATAACTCATTTTCCAACGGATAAAAATAGGAAAAAATACATGCATACGTTACCAGGATAGTGCAGAACACTTGTACGGTGACAGAATTTGCAGAAAATAGCCCGAACTCAGCAGATCTGGAGGAGAGCTCCAGATTTTTCTTCGCGAGACAAGTTGAAAGTGACTTGTGAGACCAACCTGCAGGATATTAATATCCACGGTTGTCCGCAGGTCCATCTGTGGCTGAAGAAAGTGTACCTGCGGCACCCCTATGTTGGCCCCACCCCTCCAGCTCAGTCTAGTTTGAGTTGCAAAGGAGTTCTTGCGGACTGAAAAAGTCAAATCGGGAATAAAAATGCTACACGATTGAGCAAAACAACCTGCAATCCTAGTCTTCTCTGATGAAACTTTGAGTCTGGACATCACTCATTGGTAGTCACCCAAACACGAGATATACCATGCCAATGATTTCATTTGTTACAAATCACATTCGGAAATACCTTGTACATGTCCAATGCCGCCAATTCTAGGTCATTACCCTAAAGATCAATGTGGATCCCCGACGGGGGTTACAACGTGGATCCCCGACAGGGGTTACAACGTGGAACCCCGTCGGGGGTTACAACGCATGTTCATCTATTGACACATACATCAATGAAGGTCAAGCTGCCTTGACGTTATTTCAGCTGATGGCAAGTAAACCCATCGAAGCATCGAAAGCTGTTCAATGATTGCGTACATTTGTATTCATAATTTCCCCAGTGGATCCCCGATGGGGGTCACAATGCAATGTTCCGTTGATTCATTCGTCGACGAAGGTCAAGCAACCTTGACAATATGCTCACAGAGTATCAGCCGTTGGTTCACACGTCAGCGAAGGTCAAACAACCTTGACAGTCTACCCCATAGGGTTTTCATCCGTTGATTCACACGTCGGTGAAGTACAAATCAATGAAGGTCAGGCAATCCTGACATCATCTGCTGTTGGCAGTAAATCCAATAGAATCTTGACATATCCTACCGATACAAACCCGGAAAGGTCAATATCATCAAAGAGGATTGATGATGAAATTTGTTATACACATCCTCAAACAGACAAAAGCTTTATCCCCACAGATCTCTTACACATAAAAGGTACCTCTTCGGAATTAAGTCAGTATCAAGGCTTCAGGGCTTTGGTGATAACTCCAACATTAACATCCTAACAGATTCGGATCACACATCCGATCAAGTCATAGTTGCCAATCCTTGGTAAACATTACAAGGATCCAACAATCATCCCCAACATGTTGGGCAACAACCCCGCACACATGCATCATACATTTGCATCATGTTGCTACATATAGTATCATGTTTGTCTTATAGCATTTCAAGTGTCTAGGATTCTTTATCCTACCCATGCATTGCGTTGCATGAGTATGATAAAGAGGGGCATCTGTAGACACTCGAAATTTTCTACACACCTGTCACTAATATTGCAGGAGGACAGATTCGTCTTTCAAGAGGGAACCCTGGAAGGAAGTTCATATCCATTCCGGATACTACTGGAAGCTTAGCATCAACCCCAGAACACACACTGGGAGTTACAACTCCAACCTCGGAGATAACCCCGAGGCGTGTAGATCTAATACCGGAACACACACACCGGAGAAGACCGATTAATCTCGGAGATAACCCTGAGGTATCCAGTCTCAGTCCCAATCATGGGAATAACTACCAACCTTGGTGATCACCCCAAGGAATGCAGTTCCAGCGATAACCCCGGGATTGCTTGTTTCAAATGCAACCAACTTCAATCTAGGTGCTCATAACGAGACACCCAGTACCAACCCGGAGATAACACGGAGAGGACAGGCACACCTAAGAGTTGACACTGAGGACCTTCAACACTTGCAGCAGTCCAATCTTAGCAATAACCCTGAGCAACGTCTGCTTTATCAGCCCAAACTAGCGATAACTCCGGTGATAAAAAAACTAAATTAATAAAGAAATAAACTATCACAAAACAGTCACCAATAACGAAATCCGGAATTTCAAACAATTAATGGAGAATTAAACTTATGATTTCACCTTGAGCGTCACTCTGATTTTCAAACCTTTATTCCAATTCAATTAAATATCCCAGTTTATTAATCAAGAACACGAAAGTAGTAAGAGCCACCTCTCAATGCACTAATACCATATTAACATCAATCCACAATTATGATAGAAATCCATTAAACACCTAAATTAACCAACTCACTATATCTCTATGTGAACTGCAATCAAAGAAGGTTTAAGTTTAAGCTCTCTATACGATTACATGCGATGTCAAGCATATCTCTACCTTAACAATAATCACAAATCTGCTATCGACAAAATTCATGACACATGCTATATTAACTAGGTCTAAATTCAAATCTCCTCTCTCGATTCCTTTCAAATCCATAAAGAACTGTTGATCAGGCAATTCATAAATTCACGCTCAAATTAACATAGATAAACTGAAAATATTTTATTTAATTAGAAATCAAAGTTATAAAATCATCGTTTCACCCAAGGATCCATCACAAGTCTAATAAGTAAATTAGTTCATAATGAATGAATTAAAAACTGAATAATTTGTTGAAAACATCCTTCCAATTACAAATAGATGAAAGAGAAGAAGAATTATGAAAAACCCCTTCACGTAGCCTCGATTTGCAACCGTCGTGACAATCTTTGAAAAATTACTCCTCCAACGTTTTGCTCTTGAATCCTTGAAATTGCTCTTAAATTATGCTCCGTGTTGTATGATATATCTCTCTCGATTCTCCAAACTCAACATAAAAAGATATCAAATCAGCTCCACAATTCTCCTAATCCAACTCTAACTCCCCAAGTAAGAACCCAAATGGAGACATGAAACCTTTTCAAAATCAACCACACATTACTCAAAGACTCCCACACATACACTCCTACTACTATCACATTACATAAAAAATTATTAGTTCCCAGCATAGCCTAACTTCTAGCCCAACAAAGAAAGTTCGCCCAAAGAATCCAAGCCTTAGCGATAGCGCCGCCACCTTACACGCTGACAAGCAAAGACCACCAAGGCCTCGACCCGATATTTTTCTCGCTCCGGTAGCGCCCGCGCTATGATTCCATCGCAAAGGTGGCAGCCCGCGCTATGTAGTCAGAAACATTCAAATTCCTTGAAATCTTCCTCCTATTGCATCATTTTGATTAAGCCCATGTATTATCCTACAACAAGCAAACAACCTATCAAAAGTAACATGAAATTACCAAAAACTAACAATATATCAAGCTAAACGAACCTAAATCGTAGGTTATAAACCTACTCATCAAATTCCCCCAAACTTAATCATTGGTTGTCCTCAAGCAAAATGCAATGCAACGAAATGCAATAACATTCTAAATGTCTAAGAATCCAACAACATCGCATAAACTAATTTATCCCATCAGCCTCAGAGAAAACAAGCAACTTTACAATACAAATTATCAAAACCAATCCACACTTACGTATTAATTCTCAAATCTTGAACAATTATCACTGGTATCATGCATGTGTGATCAACATCTAAGATAACTGATACGAACCCAAATTCAATACATAAACAACTTCTTAGAAGGAATCATACAGTGCAAACTTAAAAATCTCAAAGATAGACACGACTCAACTAAAATTAAACTCAACCAAATTCAAGGGTACATGCAGGATACTTATACTTTTTTTTCTACTTTATCTTTTCACACGGGGGCTTTTTTGCACCTTTCCCGTTTTATTTTTATCTTTTTTTTTTTTTCTGAATATACATAAATGACTGTGAAATGTCTCATCCCATTAGGCTAACAGTATTACCCCTTAGCGAGCTTTCGACCAACGACTCCCAAACCATAAAAGACCTTAGGCGCTAGGTGTAAAGACAATCCCCCAAGCTTACTTTGCTTCAAGTAACAAAGGCCCAAACAAGACTAGTCACCATGTATACCCCTATATTTTTCTAATTTTTTTAGTAAGCTTATATACTCCACATATGTTCCCCCAAACTTAGGTTCTTGCCTAATTTAAGCCTTCAACGCCTATCCTTGTCATTTTTACGGTTCACCCTAGCATTATCCTTTAGAAACTTTTATGTATCAATTTAAACTAACAAATTCAACAAAGATGTTAATAGTGCTAACCTTTTTATAACAGTTTCAAACAAGTCCAAGAATCGATTCATAACAGAAATTATATCACAGTTCTAATAATCCATATTATATTGGTTAACTTGTTCACCATCTCATCATTGGCCAAAATAAACTGTAAAATGCGACACCATTGGACATATACAAACAAACTATTTACTAAATTTTTTTTAGATACTATGCAAATACCTATTCTATAATGCAAAACTAGATATGAAAACAAAAATTTAAAAATGCATGCAACTAACCAAATGCAACTAACCAAACAATTAAATCCCCCAAACTTATATAAGACAATGTCCTCATTGGATAAAAATTAAATGCAAGAAGACTTCCCTGTAAACGAGTTATTGCTCGTCGTCGTCCTCTGGAAGATATGCAGACAGAATGGGAGGATTGGGCATGACAACTGAAGGTACAGATGGATTGCAGCGGGAAAACGCATCAGCAAGCGTGCTAAATGCATTTTCATTGTACTCATGCATTAAATCTTGACGTTGAGCCAACCAAAGAAATTGATTCCTTAAAGTCCTCGGTGGTGGCTCCGGCCTTGGTTCCGCTGTCGCTGGGGGTGAGGGTTGTCGGATCATAATGTAGCCTTCACCACATGGATGTGAGCTCGCCCCTTCCCATGCCTTATACTTCTCAATTGTTGCATGATCAATGATAGCCATGGGGTGTTGGATAGGTTTAGTAGGTTGCCACTGCACTCCAGCTTTACGGCACAAGTCAGTGATTAAAATTCCATGCAACAACCCACCAGTAGTGCTCCTGTGTAGCACCCGATCTATGGACTCTTGAATACATTCTCCCACATCAACATTATAAAAAGTAATTGAATTGTCCAAATGGAAATGGTGGTGTAAAATTCCATACAATAACCGAGCTCGTGCCTTAGTGACTTCGGTCTGATGGCGCGAGGGCATTAATCAAGCACATATAAACGCATACCAAGCTTTTCCATATCGACTAAGGGCAGAATGTGGGAAACTTATCTTTTCATTCGTTCCGGTTTGAATAGCCCATTGAGTTCTTGGTTTGCATAGTCGAATAATCAATTCGTCTAGCTCGGGCAAGTCATCTTCATATCTATCCTCTTCTGGTGCCTCTAACCCGAAATACTCATTAATAGCCTCAGCGTGGAATGCCACCGGTTTCCCCCGAACCATGACTACATGATTGACATGTTCCATTGCATTTGTGTAAAACTCTTTAACTATATTAATTACCGCTGGGAGTGGTTGTTCGACCAACTGAAACCAATTCCGTTCCATAATTTGCAAAGCCATGCCGCCATCCAAATTAGTATTCGGCTTCAACCCACGTTTGAGCACCAATGTTTTCTTGTCGAAGTTCGTCTTGAAATGGTCCGCGACCCTCTCACTGACAAACCTAGTGTGGTCATATTGAGGCTTAGCAGTGGAGGAGGATGAATGTTGTCTTTTGTTGGATGACATAGTGGTTTGTGGAGTGGATAGATTCAAGGTTTGGTTCAGGAATTTTATCGAACAGTTGGTGGGTGAACTATTTTTTTCCCCCAAACTTAAGGAACTTAGTGTAATCTTGCAAGCCAAACTATGTAAACAAACACCAATACCCAATTTTGCCTACTTACTTGATTATTCAGACTGAAGAAGATGAGCAAACAAGAGGTGAGATGTAATTCTTTACGCTATTTGACTCCCCCCGTTTGAGTATGTTTCCCCAAGTAATTGGTTGAAGGTATGTAATGGATGTAGTGGAGAGTTGATATGAATTGGGAGAGTGAAGTTTTGAGTTTATATAGGTGAAGGAATTCCAACGTGACTTGAATACTAGAAGATGAAAGGTGAAGGGGTAGCCATGGAGTAGAAGTTGAAGAGGAGAAGGAGTTATGAGATGTTGTCATGCTTGGTGAGTTTAATGAGGGTTGGAAGATGTAGTGGTAGAGAAGTGGTGGAAATTTATTAGGTGAAGGATAGGTGAAGGAGTTTGATTGGGTTAAGGAGAGGCAAGGTCTCGACCCGGTATTGTGTGATGGGATTTGGGCCTTGGTCCGCATACTAGTGGGTCGATTGATGCGGTATGAGTGGCGCCCGTGCCACTGGTTCAAGAACGCCCGCCAGACTGCCTTTGTCGTGATAAGCGCTCCCGGTATTTGCATGGTGCCTTTTACGGTCTTGTGGCGCGCATGGCGCTTCTTCTGCCTATTGGAGAGTGTGGCCCGCGCTGTGATGGCAGAATGTTTTTGTTTGTCCTGCAAATCAATACAAATTTACCTAAGAATTCAACGAAAATTAATTACCTAAAAATAAAAAAGTAAACAAGAAACACAAAAGTGTAGAACATGGGTTGCCTCCCAAGTAGCGCTAGTTTTAATGTCGTAAGCCGGACGATGACTCTCGTGTCATGGAGCATCGGCGAGGGTAATGTTGTCAGCATCTCAGTTCGCATCTCCGCCCTAATACTGCTTTATCCGTTGACCGTTGACCTTGAATGTCTCCATTGGGTTTTGGCTGTAAAGTTCAACTGCGCCATTTGGAAACACGGTTTTTATGGTGTATGGTCCCGACCATCTTGACTTTAGCTTACCGGGGAACAACTGTTAGGTTTGTAATATTCATGAACGCAATCAAATTGCATAAAAAGTAAGGAAACGTGAAAAATCAGAGTTTAAAAAATTTACAAACCATATACCCGGATCACCCTTTATGCACAATTATTAATTAAACGAAAAGATAAAGAATAAAATCATACCCTTGAAGATCGAGCTTCCTCAAGTACAAGTTCACCTCCAAATCCTTTCGCGTTCAACTTGAATCCACCGGGTTTGGTTCCTTCCTTTGATCAACGTTAGCCACCCATATGTTTGGCCTCTAGAGGTGATCCACCAAGGAAAAATAAAGATTCAAGAAGAAGGGGTATTGGCTCAACCCTAGTTTTCTATCTCTATAGAAAAGAACGTACTCTCCAACTAATTGGAATTATTACGTATGTTGTAAAAGTCAACAACCACCTCACCCATAATAAGACTCCTCTTATTTATAGATGTGGGCAACCCACCTTAACAATTAAAGAATTGGGATTTATTTAATTAATTAAATTCTTTTAATTAATTAAGCTCCCTAATCTTATTAGGGATAATTAATTAAACTCCTTTAACTAATTTTCCTTCCTAATCTAATTAGGAATAAATGAGAGTACTTATATTAAATTAATTCCTAAACTCTTTTAGAAATTAAAATAATAATAATTGTAATAATATTAATAAGACTCCTCTTATTAATTTATATTTAATATTTCTAAAATATTAAATAATAAATATTAAGCTATTTAATTTATTCTATCACCATAGATTAAATTAAATATACATAACTTATATTATTACGATTATGCCATTAACTTCTTAAATAATTATTCTTCCTTTTATGGTGTGACCCTTTAGGTTCTCCATATTAAACCGGTTGTGAATAAATCAATTAGAACAATTCTAATCTTATTTAAATAAATAAATTAAACAATTAATTTATTTAAATAAATAATATTTATTCTACAATAGGGATAAGCCTCCCTAGCGATCAGCGACTTTCCGGATAATATAGATTTCAACATTAATCATTAAAGAACCTTTGAGTAAATAGTTACCAAATGCAATTCAATCCTTCCACCATACAATGTCCCAATTAAATATAAGACATGGAATTCTTTATCAAGTCTTATTTTATTTAATTATATGTATTTCGATCCTTAAATGCACAACTCAAATAATGCAAATTAGAAACTCCTTTCTAATTTCATTACGCTTTCGCCAAGGACTACTTTGGGTTGTCATTTATCGAATCATATAGGACATTTCTCTTTTTATTAGAAGTGGTAGATTCTTTATTGATCATACATTATCTCCATGTACAACTTATTATACCCAAGCATACCCTTTGATATACCCTAAGGGTCTTAAGGAATAAGTCAAAGTATAACTCATCATACACAAGATACTATGATGATCTCAAGTCCAAGGATCACTTGTCTTACTATCACTACAGAATTCCTATTGACAGCAAGTAAAACTCCATTAGGTATTCCTTAGCGAGCCACGTTCGATGAACTTATTCTCTAATAAGCACCTACATACTTGCTTTAGTGTCTCCACACAATTGATCATGAGATCAATCATCCTCATCCAATGAGCAAGCAACATATGTACCAATCTATCCGGATTCACTAATCCCCAATTTAGTAATCCAACAATTGGGAACTATTTTAGTTTTAAGCTTTCTAAGAATTTAGATCTCATTAGAATGATCATCATCATTATTCTAAAAGCATTGCTTAAAACTATGGGTTTATCACATATTATAAAACAGTATCATGTAGATAATTAAAAGCCTTTAATAAATTAATACTTTTTATTAATAAATGAATAAGATTGTTACAAAGTATATGCTTTATCATCAAACATGATTGGCTTGTGTGCATACTACTTTCAACAACCGCAAATGAGAGTTGAACAATAATACCGATTGCCCCGGTTCGAAAGTCTTCTCCACCATGTCTGAAAAAATAGCCATCATACACCGCTTAAAAGTTACAGGTGTAGTGCACAGTCCGAATGACATCCTCTTGAATGCAAAGGTGCCGTAAGGGCAAGTAAATGTTGTCTTTTCTTGATCCTCTGGAGCGATGGAAATCTAATTATATCCTGAATATCCATCTAATAAACAGTAAAACTCATGTCCCGCTAACCTGTCTAACATTTGATCGATAAAAGGTAGCGGGAAATGATCCTTTCGGGTTGCCTTATTCAATCTCCTATAATCGATGCACACCCTCCAACCTGTCACTGTCCTTGTTGGAATTAACTCGTTATCCTTATTCTGAATTACCGTCATTCCCCCTTTCTTAGGCACACAATGAATCAAAATTACCCATTTACTGTCGAAAATTGGATATATGACACCGGCATCCAATAATTTTAGAATTTCCTTCTGGACCACTTCCTTCATGATTGGGTTAAGTCGACGTTGATGCTCCACCGATGGACTTGAATCATCCTCCATCAGAATCTTGTGCATGCAAAATGATGGGCTAATGCCTTTTATATCTGCAATTGTCCATCCAATCGCTGATTTGTGATCCCTAAACACCCTCAACAACTTTTCTTCCTACAATTCGTTAAGTGCAGCAGAAATAATTACAGGTGTAAGACCCCAGCTTTTATAAATAAAGATGAATTTTCTATAAATATTATTTTTGAATATTATGGAATAAATTTGATATAATGTTATAGTTGTGGGTAATATTTATAAATTTTGCAAAGTAAGCAAGTTGTTATAAAATATTCGTTTGGTCGGGGAATATTCTTTTTGTGGGGAATATTCGATACGACGACTTAATAATCATGGTGGACCCCCTAGCGAAAGTATTGTCGTAGTTAGAAAAGCGACAAAATTATTTTCTATAAAAATAACGGCAGAGGTGTTACTGAATTAAAACCGTTGAACTACTGGGTAGTAAAGTATGCGATGTCTGGCGTGGTTTGCGTAGTAGCTTTGCGGTATTGATTATTGATGCTTACGTGAGAAGTCACTTAGCTATACTCAATTATTGATCGATAATTCTTTGCATCATATCTCTTATATTATTGATTCAATTATTGTCACAAGATCATCTCGTATAATATGTTATATTATTAATTGAGACGACAAGTTATAAATGATTAATAATTGTTGAAAGATTAAATATGTGTTGATTAAAAATAAAATGATTTGTGGTAATATTTATTCAATCTTTGATGTATATAAAGAGTCTGTTATGAGACGTTTATGGTAAGTTTGATTATTTTATGGGGGGCCCATATGTCATCATCTAAGAGTCTCTTCGTCAATAGTATTTACCTTTGTGAATAGTAATTACCTTTGTGAATAGTATTTACCTTCGTCAATAGTAATTACCTTCTTCAATAGTAATTACCTTAAATCGATAGTAATTACCCTTCTTGCAAATAGTAGTTGTCCTTCAATATTACCAAGAGTTAATGACCTCTTGATTGTTCCAAGGGTTAATTACCCCTTCAGAAATAGTAGTTGTCTCTTGATATTACCAAGAGTCATTTTGACCCTTCGTTAAGACCAAGAGCCACCCTCGGTTTTTCTATAAATAGAAAGCTCATTCCTTCATTATTTCTTACGAATTCATTGAAACTTCAGAGAGAGAAACTATAGAGAGAAAGAAGAAAAGTATTACGCTACTTCACTTTTCCAATATTAGGTTCTTCTAAGGTAAGGGATATTATTTGTTTGTACCCGTAAGGGTGTTATTCTTTCTTATTCATGAAGAGAACTTACATTATTCCATTCTTTATTATTACGTTGGAATAACTTTGTATACATGACATACCCTATACTTGGTGAAATCCTCTATTATTCCATTCTTTATTATTACGTTGGAATAACTTTTATCTGTGACATACCCTATACATAATCTGTATCGTGGTTTACCCTATACTTGGTGACATTCTTCTATTATTACATTGGAACATCCATGCATGTGTTTTACAGGACCGGTTAAAATCTTTATCATTACGTTGGAATATCCTATCGTGTGTTTTAGACCGGATCTGGTTCCATCTTTATTATTCTGTTGGAACATCCTGTCGGTGTGAATTTCACCTGACCTGGTTCCGTTATTATTATTCTGTTGGAATAACCTGTCTATGCAAAGTACCGCATGCATGGTGATTTCCTTTGTTATTCCATTCTTTATTATACCCAGTTAGTTAAAACTTTGACTTCTATACTCCATGAAATTAGTAGAATATTCTTGATATTTGCGTTTCATCCAGTATCTTTTCATGGAAATATTCTTCTGATCATTCTTGAATTTTACTCTACAAAACAGTATCTTGTTGACAATTTGGGACGTTAATAATTCACGGATAAAATAATTCTTGAACTTGTTTTATTGAATTCTTATATCATTGTCATCATCCTCATGTTTATATTATGTTGAAAGTTATCTTTGGCTTACGTGCATAGATGAACTTAGTATGATTATGACCAGGGTTCATTCGGTATAATCATGGCTTGATATAAATGATGTGACAAAAGTCCTCAGTGGCCTGTAATGCAGTGATGGATAGTTTTTGGTATGATTATGACCAGGGGTGATTCGGTATAGTCATGACCATTGATAATTTGATGAAAATCCTTGGCCGTGTAGTGCGGGGATGATTAGATATTGTGGTTTATTCATTAAGCTGAGTCTTAGTGATAAAATTGATGAAAACCTTTTAAAACCTAAAAGATAGTAGATTTTATTTTCTACTTGACTCTTTTAATGGATTGCATATTCATTACCGCAGATTAAGCTGGTTGTCTATTGTATTTTATCGGTTTAACATTGTTGAAGACTATTGATAATTTATTACGCTTGTTCTTTGTTATAATATTTCTTCTTTGGGCTAGTTGAGCTCACCCTTTCTTTCACCTTTATTCTCTTGAAATGAGAATATATATTTGGGATGAGACGAGGAGCGGAGTAATGGTCAGAGGATAGCATTAGTAGTCCTCACTATTACGTGAAATAGTGTGATAATAATTGTAATGAGGACTCCTTTTGAGTTTGTATAATATCTAGTAGACAATATTTGTATTCAAACTCACGGTTTATGTCGTATTGTACACACAGCAGTTATATTAGTAAGTTGTATTTAAATTACATACCATGTAAGTGGCGACCCAAGATGGGTGGCGTATACCTAATTTTGGGGCGTCACAATGGTAAAGAATTTGAATTGCCCTAAATCTGCATATACGAGATGTTTAGGGAGTGGCTTAAGTTCCAATGTTGGTGGCTCCTCCAATGATGGTTTTAATTTTTCAAGAATTTGTCTCCTCGGTGTGCAGAGGTTCAACATGCAGGTGCTTCAATCGGCTTACTCGTGGCAACGAGTCTAGCATCTATAATAAGTCCACAAATTCCGGTCGATTCGTTTTTTCCTCATCCCCAATAAAGTTGTTTCTAACGGATCGTTGATCAAACTCTTGCTCATATCTTTGCTGGTAATTCGCTCAATTAAATCCATTCGATTACACTCTTCCTCGTCCGTAGGATATTTCATGGCCTTGAACACATTGAATTTTTTTTCTTGATCGTGGACCCTCATTGTAAGTTCTCCTTTTTGCATGTCTATGAGTGTCCTTCCCGTGGCCAAGAAAGGTCTCCCTAGGATGATCGGGATGTTCTTATCTTCATCGAAATCCAGTATGATAAAGTCCGCAGGGAATATAAACTTATCCACTTTAACCAGAATGTCCTCTACAAAGCCTCTCGGATATGTGACTGACCTATCCGCCAACTGCAATGAAATATTCGTAGGCTTTGGCGCGGGCAAACCCAATGGCATCAGGTTTATACTCGCCCCCAAATCACATAAGCACTTGTTAAACGAAATCTTCCCGATCGTGCACGGGATAATAAAGCTCCCCGGGTCTTTGAGTTTTGGTGGTAGCTTCTTCTGTAACACTGCACTACACTCCTCTGTTAGTGCCATTGTTTTGAAATCTTCCCATTTCTTCTTCCTCGACAGAATTCCCTTCATAAACTTTGCATAACTTGGCATTTTCTCTAAGGCCTCTGCGAATGGGATGTTAATCTGGAGTTTCTTGAACACGTCTAAAAAACTTTCTTGAATCGCTTGTCGATTTTTGTTTTGGACTCTCTGTTGAAAGCTCGGCGGTGGAGGATAAACAATCGACTCGCTGTTTAACATTATTTCCTCATTTTTGTTACCCTCCACTGCGTTACTGTCATCAACTATTTCCTCCAGTGTTCTTTGAATTTTACGCTCTATTCCCATCGAGGTGTTTTCCACTTCTCAACATAAGCGCTTGACATTGCTTTCATGATTACCCTTGATTTCTTTCGGTCGCTAGGTAATGTTCCTTGTGGTCTATTATTCAATGCCAACGCAATTTGACCTATCTGATTCTCTATATTTTTATAGCAATAGCTTGATTCTTCATAGCCAAATCGTTGCTAGTCATGTACCTTGCCCATGTTTCCTCCCCATCGGATTTCCTGTCCTGCTGTTGAATTTGTTGTGGATGACTATGAAAATCGGGGGGATGTGATGGTCGTGGAGCTTGAGTTTGATGATTATTGCTCCATGAAAGGTTTGGGTGGTTCCTATTCCCCTAGTTGTATGTGTTTTGGTAAGTATTTTGCGGAATTCTATTGTAGTTGCCTATAGGAACCTGAGCGGATCTTTGGATTTATTGCACTGCTTGCTTGCTCTGTCGGATGATCACCCGCACACAATTCACATACTACCATAACCTGCTGAACTTGTTGAACTTGAGCCCCTGTCATCGTATTTACCCTCTCATTCATCGTATCAAACTTCATGGATAGTGCAAAAAGCTGTGCTTGTATAGCTGTTACTCCATCTAATTCCAAGATCCCAGCCGACATTGTTTCTATCAAATTGTAGGCTTCCTCGTAACTCTAAGCCATGAATGCACCGCCCGATGCCGCATCAATGCTACTTCAGACATTTCCATGTAGCCCGTTATAGAATGTGTTCATTTGTAACCACTTGGGAAATCCATGATGTGGGCACTTTCTGAGTAATTCCTTGTATCTCTCCCATGCCTCATATAGTGACTCCCCATTCTGCTGCTCAAACATTGTGATGTAATTCCTCATTTTCGCAGTCTTCGTCGGTGGGAAAAATTTGGCAAGAAATTTTTGAGCCAAGTCTTCCCACGTAGTGATCGACCCCGGTGGAAGAGAATGCAACCAACTCTTCGCCTTGTCCCGTAAAGTGAATGGGAACAAGCGAAGTTTCACTGCCTCATCCGACACCCCATTGTACTTGAACGTGTCGCACATTTCCAGAAAACTGATCAAATGCTCATTCGGATCGTTGTTTGCCATTCCCCCAAACTGACATGAGTTCAGTATCATCTGAATGGTCCCAGGATTTATTTCAAAAGTATTCGCAGCTATTGCAGGCCTAGTAATGCTCGACTACAGATCAGTCACCCTAGGTGTGGCAAAATCCCTCAACGCTTTCTGGTCTTCGGCAACCATCGTTCCTTCCTTATCAGAATTTTCGAATTCGTTCCTTGTTTCCTCAATCCACTTACTCAACTTTTGAAATCGTCTGTCAGTGTCGTCCTTAAAAGGAAGCAAGTCTAGATGTTTAGATCGTGTTTGCATAAACCAATTTCGAAAACCTGAAATAGAGAAAACAAAATAAAAATGTTTAAGTAAAACTGGACTAATTAAACTGATATTGTAAAAACAAATATTATAATCTCGGCTAAATTATCCCGGCAGCGGCGCCAAAAACTTGTTGGGTAAAATCAATACGCTTAAAAACACACAAGTGTACGTGGTCAACAAGTAATATAGTAGTGAATAGAGTATCGTTCCCACGAGGACAAAATATCAAGAATCTTAACTTCACAATTATTTATTTTGTATTAACCCTAATTTTATTAAACTAATCAATTCAATGGTTTTAAATTATATTTATATAAAAAAACTAAATTAATAAAGAAATAAACTATTACAAAACAGTCACCAATAACGAAATCCAGAATTTCAAACAATTGATGGAGAATTAGACTTATGATTTCACCCTAAGCTTCACTCTGATTTTCAAACCTTATTCCAACCCAATTTAATATCCCAGTTTATTAATCAAGAACACGAAAGTAGTAAGAGCCACCTCTCGATGCACTAATACCATATTAACATCAATCCACAATTATGATAGAAATCTGTTAAACACCTAAATTAACCAACTCACTATATCTCTATGTGAACTACAATCAAAGAAGGTTTAAGTTTAAGCTCTCTATACTATTACATGCGATGTCAAGCGTATCTCTACCTTAACAATAATCACAAATCTGCTATCGACAAAATTCATGACACATGCTATATTAACTAGGTCTAAATTCGAATCTCCTCTCTCGATTCCTTTCAAATCCACAAAGAACTGTTGATCAGGCAATTCATAAATTCACGCTCAAATTAACATAGATAAACTGAAAATATTTTATTGAATTGAAAATCAAAGTTATAAAATCATCGTTTCACCCAAGGATCCATCACAAGTCTAATAAGTAAATTAGTTCATAATGAATGAATTAAAAACTGAATAATTTGTTGAAAACATCCTTCCAATTACAAATAGATGAAAGAGAAGGAGAATTATGAAAAACCCCTTTACATAGCCTCGATTTGCAACCGTCATGACAATCTTTGAAAAATTACTCCTCCAACGTTTTGCTCTTGAATCCTTGAAATTGCTCTTGAATTATGCTCCGTGTTGTATGATATATCTCTCTCGATTCTCCAAACTCAGCATAAAAAGATATCAAATCAGCTCCATACTTCTCCTAATCCAACTCTAACTCCCCAAGTAAGAACCCAAATGGAGACATGAAACCTTTTCAAAATCAACCACACATTGCTCAAAGACTCCCACACATACACTCCTACTACTATCACATTACATAAAAAATTATTAGTTCCCAGCATAGCCCAACTGCTAGCCCAACAGCAAAGTTTGCCCAGCAAATCCCGATGCAACGCGCCCCGCGCCAACTTACACGCACAAGCAGCGCGGCCCGCGCTCTCGACCCAGTAATTTTTCTCATTCCAACGCGCCCCGCGCTATGATTCCATGTAGCACAGTGTGCCCCGCGCTATGTAGTCAGAAACATTCAAATTCCTTGAAATCTTCCTCCAATTGCCACATTTTGATTAAGCCCATGTATTATCCTACAATAAACAAACAACCTATCAAAAGTAACATGAAATTACCAAAAACTAACAATATATCAAGCTAAACGAACCTAAATCGTAGGTTATAAACCTACTCATCAAGGGGCCAAGGCATCATCTCACCACTCTAAAGCCACATCACGTCGTCTCGACATTTCATACACACATCTCTACACAATGATGTCCCACAAGAATCAAGGAAAACCAATCCCGAGTGACTATTGTGCGGGGTAACGGATAGAATTTGAAGCTTGAAGACCGGAGGGCATCGTCCCATCTTCAATGACTTCGAACAAACTCTAATCCCATGGCATTGTACAACTCTCGACAACGGCGGTCTAAAATAGGTCCTATATACCTCAATGGGATGCCCAGATTGCAATTCTAAAAGTTCGAGCAGACATTGCGATTGCTTTTCGTTACACGTCTTACTACGACCAGGCAGGCAGAAACCCGGGCGACCTCGGTACACTGCGGCTCCCCCCTCTATAAATAGAGGGCTTGGGGTGGCCATTTTAAGAAGAGAAAAGAGCGAGAAAGCCCTGTTAAATTTACTCCGTACTTGCAATATACTGAGTGCTTTCCCATTTTAAACACTTGCGAGCTCACATATAGCTACTTTTGTACCTGCGGGAGTCGAGTTTCATCCACTTTAAAGATATAGAAGTCTTCTTTGGCAGCCCACTGTAAACTTTCTCACACACTTTAAAGCCTTTCTCTTTATCATTGCACACACCCTTCTTCACGTTGAGAGTCGTGTTGCGTGTGTTTGCAGGACTTGATCGCATGGTTTTTATTCGGATTTGTATATATATATATATATATATATATATATATATATATATTATATATATGGACTAACATTATCGAGTTATGCCTCGATTGAGCCTGAACTTGATGCGGAGGCGTTTATTTACTTTCATCTATATATATATATATATATATATATATATATATATATATATATATATATATATATATATGAACTGTGTGTCAAACTTTGTTCGATGAGCCTAGACTTCGATCTGGAGCGTTTTCTGCTTTAATATATATATATATATGAACTGTTGTCGAACTCTGTTCGATGAGCCTGGATTTTACATCCGGTGCGTTTACTTTATATATATATATATATATATATATATATATATATATGAATCATTATCGAACTTTGTTCGATGAGCACAATTTTATATATCAGAATGCGTTTATTGCTTATATATATATATATATATATATATATATATATATTTTGTCCCACCCGGAGTTTCCTTCGTGGTGGTTGATCGCTTTACATCTTTCTTTACGTTACGTCCGCTCGGAATTCATTTAAGTGGCGGTTGATATCGCTTTATCTTGACTTTATTTACGTTTTGACACTTTGGAGTTTCCTCCGTGGCGGTTGATAGCTTTTCTGACTTTATTTACATTTCGATCCCCGTGGAGGTGCTTCGTGGTTGGTGATCATATGCATATATATATATATATATATATTCTGACTTTTATATATATATACGATTCTTTGCTTTTATATAAATTGCGGCATCATGTGAGCCTAGGAATCATGTGATCATGATTGACCTATTGGATCTAGATTCGGTTCTCGTGATGGATATTTTTAGCTGTAAGCAGCTTGTAAACTATTCTGCGATGTCTGAATTTCCTCAGATGATTTTCATATACCACGAGGAAATCGGCATTATTTTGTACATTATTTTCTTATAGATGCTTCGCATCTCGAAAATAAAATCAATCAATAGAACACTTAATAAAATGGAAGTGTAAAAGGTCTCACTTACTATTGAGCATCATCGGGGTTTGAAAAACCTCTTTATAAAACATCAACTTGCCATATCTTGTTAAAAATTGAATTTTACATAAATTCAAACCACATGTATATAGGTGCGACGAGGACTCACACCACTTCCAAATAACAACACATTAACCCCCCCCCACACACACACACACACACTAAGATAATAGTTTCTTGAAAAGAGGCGGTCATAGTGGTAACACGGATGTCGAAGTGCCTAACACCTTCCTCGCATAATCAAGTCCCCGGACCCAAATGAATCTCGGTTTCACCAGACCAGTATATCGATGTCACATCTTTGAAGGTGATGTGCAAACCTTTTCTCGGTTGTGTTGGTACAACCATTTAAAAAACCAACTGGCGACTCTTAACAGTCCATCGTCGACAGTATACATGTCAGATCTTTTTCACTTGTTTTTTCAAACAAATCTCACCTAAAATGAGAACACCAAAGAACAAGTAATGGAAAGGGACATTTAAATATCTCGATGTCGACAAGAATACCTTGCTTTCTTTTTAAATTGTACCTTCCCAGTTATTTCATATGTATCGTATTTCTCAGCTCCTGTATTTCAGATATCATTCTAGAATATAGTTTCAAAACAACGGTTAATTGATATGCCACATATTATCCTTATACTCTGACCGACCAATTAAATAACAAATAAACTTAGGTAGGTCGTACTAGTGAAGGAATTACCCGTCTCTCCCCTCCTAGTTCTAGTCTCACACCTCAGCCAGGGATCATATCCCTAAGCTTTGATACCAACTGTGACACCCCCAAAACAGGTATACATCATCCATCTTGAGTCTCCAGATACATGGTACATACCTCAACTACAAACTTAATTATACAACTGTCGTGTAAAATACGACAAAACATAAACTGAGAGTTTAAACAGGAATATTGTCTTCTAGACAGTATTCAAACTCAAATGGAGTCCTCATTACATTTATTATCACACTATTTAACAGAATAGTGAGGACTACTAATGTTATCATCTGGACCATCAATCCATTCCCAGGCTTCATGCATGACAATATTCTCATTTCACGAAGAAACGGTGTGAGAAAAGGGTGAGCTCAACTAGCCCAGTAAGAAATATTATGACTAAGATAATGCAGAATAAATTATCCTTAGCCTTCAACAGTATAACAACTGATAGAATACAATAGACAACAAGGTTTAGATTAACAACTGCAGCGGAATAAGCAATCCATTAGAAGAGTCAAGTATAACATAATGTCTACTATGTCCTCTAGATTAAAAGTCCATCTTTAATATTTCATTCATGTAATACTTATCAATAGTTCTTTGTTATACCCAAAACAAAAAGAACTCTCATCACCTGTCTTCACTTAAACCACCAATGATTATAGTTAAATCCATAATTCATATTTATAATCATTTAATCAACAATTTCTCCTTGCCACAAAGGATTAATAGAACGCTTACTCAATATCCTTACCCCAAAGGCTAAAGATATTCAAATGTAATAACAATGATCATACCAATCAGTTGTCTACCTTTGCACTACGGGCCAAAGACATTCAACTATAAAACCAATGGTCATGATCATACAAATCAATTGTCTGTCAGTGCACTACGACCAAAGACATTCAACGGTTAACTAATGGTCATGATCCTGCCAATCACATCATCGAATTATCCATGCACTCACGGGCGAGGATATTCGTTAGTATCACCAGTGGTCATGATCATGTCATACACCTGTCCATCTTTGCACTACAGGCCAAAGCTATCAATCAACAGTTCATCTTTGCACTACGACTAAAGATATCAATCAACTGTTCTTCTTTGCACTATTGGCCAAAGACATACAACTGTAAAACCAATATCCAACAGTTCGTCTATGCACGTAAGCCAAAGATGACTTTCATCAAAATATAAGCACGAGGATGACGACAATGATATAAGCATTAATCAAACGAAATCAAGGATAAATATTAAAGGCTTTAAATTTATCCAAAGTTTAAAAGAAACAAGTAGAGCATAAAATCTACTATCTTCTATGATTTAAAAAGTTTTTCATCAACTTTATCACTGAGACTCAGCTTAATAAATAAACCACATCATCGAATCATCCTTGCACCACAACTAAGGATATTCATGTAATCATCAATGGTCATGATTATACCGAATAATCCCTGGTCATAATCATACCAACAAGCATCCATCGATGAACTACGGCCGATGAGGACTTTTACCACATCATTCGTTATATTACGGTCATGATTATACCGAATAATCCCTGGTCATAATCATACCAAGTCCATCTATGCACGTAAGCCAAAGATGACTTTCATCACAATATAAACATGAGGATGATGACAATTACATAATAATTCAATAAAACAAGTTCAAGGATAAATTTTAAAGATTTATAATTTAATTTATCCAGAAATCAATAACGTCCAAATTGTCAACACGATACTACTTTGTGGGGTAAAATTCAAGAGTAATATTCATGTACCAAAAATAATTTGGACAGAAAAGAAATATATTTTTCAGGTGAATAGTATCCCATGAATAGTACTTTGGGAATAGTACCCCGTGAATAGTACCCCGACACAAAAATTGTCCCGAATACCCAAGTGAATAATACTAAAGTGAATAGTAATTGGGTGAATATTAACCAGTGAATAGTAACTTATAAATAGTATTCCGGCACGAAAAGTGCCCCGAATACCCGAGTGAATAATACTAGAGTGAATAGTAATTGGGTGAATAGTAACCCGTGAATAGTAACTCGTAAAAGAAAAAATACCAAAGAAAATGATATTTCATGACGAGTACAAAAGAAATGATATCTCATACAAGTATAATAGAATATACGAAACTGCAAATGGATTTTCACCCGCCATGCGGTAATCCACATAGACAGATCATTTCCACAATTTAATAAAGAATGAATATGAATGATCATTCACCATGCATGCGGTAATCTACACAGACAGGTTATTTCAATAGAATAATAAAGAGTGGAACCAGGTCATGCGTAATCCGCACAGACATGATATTCCAATAATAATAAAGAAGCGGAACTGAGTCATGCGCGTAATTACGCGCAGACGAGGATATTCAACGAGAATAATAAAGAATGGAATAACAACGAGAATTCACAAGGCATGCGATAGATCAGCACAGACGGAGTTATTCCAATGAGAATAATAAAGAATGGAATAACAGAAGAATTTCACTATATATGTGGTACTTCGCATAGACAGGTTATTCCAACATAATAATAAATAATGGAATAACAACCCTTACGAGTATTGAAAGAAAATAACTCTCTTCATGAATACGAAAGAATAATACTCCTTACATTAGAAGAAGACTGGATACTGGAATAGTGAGGTAGCAGAATTCTCTTCTTCTTTCTCTCTATAATTTCTCTCTATAATAATTTCTCTATAGCTTTAGTGAATTGGTGAGAAATGAAGGAAAAATGAGCTTCTATTTATAGGAAAATATAGTTTCGATAATTTCACGTTTTGGGGCTCGAAATATTATAGTATAATACCTTCCTCTTTTCCTTCATTTTTAATTTAGTCCTGCAAGTATTATCAAACTTGCACCACCTCCCCTAATAGTAAATCATGTGAATCAATAGTAAAATCATGTGACTCAATAGTATAATCTTGTGAAAAAACTAATTACAATATAATACCTTCAACTATACCTCCATTTTTAATTTAGTCATGCAAGTATTATCAATCTTGCACCACCTCCCCTAATAGTACATGAATGTGAATCAATAGTACACACATGTGAACAAATAGTTATAAGCATATGAAATAATAGCAATTAATTGCTCATTTATCCGATTAATTACCCGATTAGTCAATATAACCTCCAGACATCAATTATTATCAAAATAAATGTCAATTTCCATTAACACTAATAATTCCCACACAATGGAACTATCAATTTCATCTTTAATCAACACGAACTTATTCATCATTAATATTATAACTCACAATATTTAACAACCAGGTCGTTCCCAGGAAAGAGGTGGCTTTCCGATAAGGATTCCTCTTTATTGGGCGCAATTAGGTGACCAAACCTCTCCTTGACAGAACTTCTAGACATTGTCAATATTGCAAATAATAATATGAATAACTTTTCCGTCTCAATTATTGATTAAATATTATAACATATTATGCAGATGATATTGTGACAATAATTGAATCAATAATATGAGAGATATGATGCAACAA